>PVKB01000621.1:0-652216 GCA_004027205.1 Ctenodactylus gundi | reverse complement strand
TGACATTGCTCCAAGATCTCCTTGCTTTTAGAGTTTGGATTGAAAAATCTGCCGTTATCCTGATGGACTTATCTTTGTAGGTCACCTTCTGTTTTTCTCTTACCGCTTTTAGTATTTTCTCTTTGTGTTGGGTTTCTAGAATTTTAATTATGATGTGTCATGATGAAGATCTCTTCTGATCAAAGTTGTTTGGTGTTCTATATGCCTGCAATAGTTCCATGTTCATTTCTTTTCTTAGATTTGGGAAATTTTCTTCCATTATTTCATTAAACATGACCTTTAAGCCTTTTGTTTTGTCCTCAGTCTTCTCGATTCCCATAATTCTGAGGTTGTTTCTCCTTGAATCATCTATCAGCTGTTGTAATGATTCGCTGTTTTTATTTACTTTGTGTTCTCCGTGGCCTGTATGTTGCAGCTTAGTCACTTTATTTTCTAGGTCTGACAATCTATTCTGAAGTTGTTTAAAGTGGTTGCTTATTACTACCTGTGTGTTTTTCATTTCCTGAATATCTGCATTCAATTTTTCTATATCTCTGTTGTGTACTTCTCTAATTTCTTCTTTTGTCTTCATTATCTTCTGGTATATTTCTTCTCTGGTCTCCTCTAGCTGCTTTTCAAGGCTTGCTTTTTGCTTATCTATGTATTGGTGTAGCTCTTCTGCTGTCCATTTTATTTCTTGCTTTAATTTCTGCTTTAATTCACTGAATTTCTGGGCCCAGAAATTGCCATCATTTTTGCGATATTCATCTTTATTTACCCTGATATTATCTCCTGGGGTTTCAGGTCTTTTTGGAGGAGATTTGTAACTGTGCTTCCCCATTTCTTCTTTGGTCTCCTCTAATTTCTTTTCAAGGCTTGCTTTTTGCTTAGCTAAGTGTTGTTGTAGCTGTTGCTCTGTTTTATTTCCTGCTTTGCTTCCTGCTTTAATAATTCCTGTTTTATTGCACTGGCAATCTGGGCCCAGAGGTCATCATCACTCGCGCCCATCTGTTTTTTGAGTTCTGCAATTTCAGTACCCCTTGTACCATTCCCTGGGGAGTCAGATCTTTTTGTATAAGATTTGTTACCACGTTTCCCCGTGGTTCTGCTACCTCTGACTGTCTCTGGTACGCAGGGAAGAAAATGGCTCCTGCTGACGTCACGGCCTGCGACGGCTGTTGAGCCCCGTTTCTGATTTGGGATCCTGGGACCTTTTCTAGGGGGGTGGCCCTCGCTGTGTTTGTAGTACACACACCCGCGGGTTGGTGCTTCCGAGGCTGGGGCCGACAGCTGCCAATAATTCTCACTTATCCAGGTCCGCTCTTACCCGGGACTGAGGTTCTGGCCTCCGGATCTTGTTTGTTATCTGGGGATGCCGGCAGCTTGGGGCCGCACCGAGTCCGCTGTTTTCCTCCTCAACGGATGTGACTTCTGGATTTCAGACCTGCCGCAGCCTCCTCTTCTGTTGTTGTGTGCTCTGTCCTCTTCCAGCTGCGCTCCATCCTATGTTCAGGTTCCGGGGCACTTTCCTCCGTCGTCAGCTGCCTGCTATTTGGAGCTGGTTGCGGCAGTTTCCTTAACCGCGGGGATGTTTTTCCCCCCTCCGGTTTCGATGGTCCTTTGGAGTTTCTGGCCTCCCGCTCGTCGTCTTCCAGTTTTGGGAGATGCTCCTCTCTTTCCTAGCTACACCAGGCACGCTTTTTCTAACTTTCTTCTTGACTTTTTGAGTTGATGAGACATTGTGATGTGCTGTTGCTTAGTCGCCATCTTGATCAGAAGCCCTAAATATTTTTCTTATGGGAGTCTTTTTTTTTTTTTTTTTTTTTTTGAGGCAGGGTTTTACTCTGTGGCCCAGGCTAATTCTGAAGTCACTTTGTAGTCCACGCTGCCCTGGACTCAAAGCAATCCTCCTGTCTTAGTCTCCCTAGTACTGGGATTACAGGTGTGTGCCATCATGCCTGGCTTCATGTTATGCTGCGGAGTGGAACTCAGGGCCTTGCACTTGCAAGGCAAATGCTTTAATTACTGTGCCATTCCTCAAGCCTCCTGCTTTAACTACTTCATTTTTAATTTAGAACTTATTCTTTAATCTCCAGCCTTTAAACATTTGCTGAATTTTTGACTTATTGTCTGAATATCCTTTCTTTGGGAGTCTTATCAGATAGTAGCCTGGGAAAACCTTAAAGTTTTTATCTTGGGGAAAAAAATGATCTTCCAAAGAGTAGTGTCCTCATCTTCACCATTAATAAGGCAAAGCTGATGATGAATGTACTGCCTATAGGTGAAATGATAGTTTGCAAATACCTCATGTTATTCAAAGTAAGTTGGTGAGGGACATCAAAGGTAGTATGTCCATAGAGCAGGGAGCATTGCTCAGTGGGTAGAGTGGTTTGGTTAATAGTTGTCATACCCTGGGTTTGATTATCCAGCACCACATAAAAATTAGCTGGGTGTGGGAATACACTCCTGTAGAAGAATCTCAGGACTTGGAAGGCTGAGGCAGGAGGACTACTGTTGAGTTTGAGGCCAGCCTGGGCTATATAGTTAAGTTTAGGACTAGCCTGGATTACAGAATGAGATCTAGTCTCAAAAACAAAACAAAACATAGGTTTGCTCTGGAAAATACTTTTCATACCACTTACTTGCATGAATCTTTTGAAGGAAGTGAGGTAGTAAGAGACAAAACAGTAAATGCCTGACATGCTCACTTAGGTATAAGCAGATTCCTAAACAAACTGGCCCTCGTGTGACTAGGAACCTCATGCCTCCCTATTTGATGCATATCTCTTGAATACACTAAAGAATAAGCAGTACAGCTTCAGTGTTTATTATAAGCATTTATATCTTAGTTCACTGTTAAACTTACTGAGTTAGTTTAATACATTACTTAAACTGGGATATATCTTCACATGTACTTAAGGCAAGTTTTGAGACAAGCTTAAAAGTTTGCTTGGGTTCTGTCATTTTGGCATATTTAAACTGGTATATACCTTCAATATTTAATTACTATTTTTTTTTTACTATAGGGTAAACTTGATGATTACCAAGAACGAATGAACAAAGGGGAAAGGCTTAATCAAGATCAACTGGTAAAAATTACATTTTTTATTAAAGATTTTTGCCATTTTAAATAAGAAAATTAACCTTGTCATTCATTGTATTTATAGTAAAATTTGGTCCTGCTTTTGTCATTTTAGGATGCTGTATCTAAGTACCAGGAAGTCACAAATAATTTGGAGTTTGCTAAAGAATTACAGAGGAGTTTCATGGCATTAAGTCAAGATGTAAGTAAAGATAGTTTATGTGTGCTGTGTGTGTGTAAAGTGTTTATGAAATACTGGAAATGGGTAGTTCTTATTACTTCTTTGGGTTTCAGTTCTTTCATTAACTATTAGTGAACTGTCTGCCAGGTGAGAAGATTGGATCCAGTTATATCTACATGGCTTCCAGTTCTGTGTAGTTTAATATAACACTTTTAAAAAGATGTCTTTTTAAAAGACTGATTTCTAGATAGGACAAAGATCTAGTTACCTTAAAAATCTCTGATGTAAGCTGGGTCCTGTGATGCAGACCTGCTCCAACATTTTGGGAGGGCAGGGCAGGAAGACTGCAAATTTAAGCCCAGCCTGGGTAAGTTAGTGGTTTAGGGAAACCCTATCTCAAAGTCAAAAATTAAAAATAAAAGGATTTCTTAGTTACTTATTTATTCCTGTGACACACTGTCTGACATGCACAATTTAAGGGAGGAAAGATTTATTTTAGTTCACATTTTCAGAAGATCTCATAGTCCATTCAGGGCAGTGGGCAATGGTGAAGGCTCATGGCAGAGATACGCTGGACAGCTGCTCACCTCTTTGAAGACAGAAGCCAAGAGTCTAGAGACTCAGGCAAAGGTTAGAGCTTTCCCAGGAAGAAAGTATGACCATGTTTCTTCTTCCTTTTTTTACTTAATTGACTCCTCCAAGTTTAAAGTCAGTAATACCTGGAAGCTGTGCCCTAGTCCCATCCCCACAACAAGTTGACATAGTCTTCTAAGTCGAATCTCAAGCATCTGCACATTCCAGCTGCCCTCCTTCCAGTAACACACAGTTCCAAACACATGAGGCTTATGGAGGACACTCAAGATTCAAATTACAGCAATAGGCTAGGAGTGTAGCCCAGTGTGAAAGCCCTGGGCTCCATAACCAGTACCACATATACAATGCCTACCCCTCCCCAAAACCTCATTGGTATGTGGGCTGGAAGAATGGCTCAGTGGTTAAAGCGCTTGCCCAGCAAGTACTAAGTCAAGTGCTGAGTACCTTGATTCTCCAGCACCACATAAAGCTGGGCATGGTGGCATATGCCTGTAATCCCAGCACTTAGGAGGCTGAGGCAGGAGGATTGCAGTGAGTCTAAGGCCAGCCTGGGCTCCATAGGGAGTTCAATGCCAGCCTGGGATACAGGGTGAGACCGTGTCTCAAACAAAACAAAACAAAAACCTCGTTGTGTGATAAATTAGCTATTCGTGAATATATATGTTTTCCATATATTCCTTTGTGTCTGATTACAATCAAAATTTCAAAAAATAGAGAAGCTTGTTTCTGTAAATGGTAATCACTCAACTAAAGATCTTAAATACGGGAGACTGATAAATTCACTGCTCTTGTGTCAACTCTTGATCTCATAAAATGGTTTTTCCAAATGCATTTTGATGAGACAAAAGCTTTTTATAGGACAAAATTTGAATACAACCAATAATAAATCATTTTTTGACACCAGAAAATGAAGCTTTCTGAATAACTGTGCTCTTTGAGGAAGGGCTTACAAACACTGAAATACAAAGTTTCTTCTGATTTGGTAAAATGAAGAACTGTTTCAAGGTGTAAGACAGTGCAGTGTAGAATTAAGAGATCTGCTTTAGAACAGATCCCATAGGCTCGATCCTGAGTCTACCACTTAATAGCTATATTACCTTGGATGAGTTACCTTTTTTTTTCCAGTACCAGTAAGATATAAGGAAAAGGGAAGTCATTATAATGTTAGTTTTTTGATTTCTAAAATGGTGATATTTACTACTTCAGAGATTTTGTACTTAGAAGAGTATTTGATGTGTAATGTATTTCAAAAGTATTTAATGTTATTATTACATTTGATTAAAGATGAAAAAATTGGATTAATCGCCTGAAAACCGAAATGGTAATTTAATTTATACCCAGTATCTTAGTATGTTTTGTGCTACTGTAACAGAATACCAGAGACTGGATAATTTGTAAAGAACAGAAACTTCTCACAATTCAGGAGGCCAAGAAGTCCAAGACCAAAGCACTGGCATCTGGTGAGGGTCTACTTACTGCATCCTCACATTGTAGAAAGTGGAGAGGCAAGAGAGTGAACCTGCTTTTGCAAGCTCATTTTATAGTGATATTTATCGATGAAGGCCATCACGGGGACAGTCTTTGAAACCTAGATAATCTCCCACCAGGTCCCACATCCCAACACTTTGTATTAAGCAGAGTAAGTTTCCAACAGATGAATTTTGAAGGACACATAAAAACCACAGTACCCAGTTAAGGATTGGTTCCACTTAGCTTAGGTCAGAGCTCAATGAAACATGGTATCTGTCATTCATTCATTCGTTCATTTTTTAGAAACATAGTTTATAAAAGCAGAGCTGATGTCTCTCAACTACTCTCACTGTGTAAATTAAAACATGTATGTCCTCTGCTTCTATTTTAATAGTTGTGTTTTTAGAAAATTTTGTTTGGACTTTAATTTTATTGACAATAATTTTATTTGACTCTGATCTTTTTGCAGACTTCATTTAGTTTTCAAGTTTGTCTTTTTCGTTTTGTATTCAAGAGCTGCTTTGGCCTATCTCTGCTGTCCTTTGTCTCATTTTCACCATCTGTACTTAAAAGTGCTGTTGCATCAAAAGCGCTATTTTTCTTTCTTCTTTTACATTCTTGCCTTTCTGTTTCCTCCCTCCTACCTTCAGCGAAGACTTCCCTACCCTTAATTGCCCTTCTGAAGAGAAGCTCATCTATTTTTAGATGTCATTTTTTCCTTAAAAGCTTTCTTGACCACTGTAACTTCCTCTGCTGGTACATAGTGTTTATTCCCTTTGCATTGATTTAAAATTTTTTTTGAGACACGGTCTAACTGTGTAGTCCAGGCTGGTCCTCAGCTCACTGTGCTGCTCAGGCTGGCCTTGAACTCGTGGCAGTGCTCCTGCCTCAGGTGCTCGGAGTACAGACACACACAACCATGCCCAGCTTATGTAGTGCTGGGGAATCGAACCCAGGGGCCTTGTGCTTGCAAGGCAGGCGTTTAACTGCTGAGCTATTTTTCCAGCCCCTCCCTTTGCATTTACTATTAAGATATCATGTAGTCATTCTGTTGTTGTAGATTTGTCTTGGTGTTGCAGGTGGTTGCATCCTTCCTCCCAGGTCTCCTCTAATTCTCTTTTATGCAGGCTTCAGGTGTTCCTATTTTGATTTTCTTTGTCTTTGTTAATCCCAGTAGGCTTGAGAAAGGGGAGAGATGGGAAGGAAAACTGCCAGGCTGTTGAAAAGATTGATCTTTCTTTGTCCTCAACCTGATGCTAAACATGAGAAAAGTGGGGAAAAACTGAGTATGTTTTATGCTGACCTTTCAACTTTTTTAGGGGAGAAAAAGAATAATGGAGAATATAACATTCATATTTAGCTTTATCTGACCTTTCCTGCCCCTTCCTCTTGCCTGGCATCTTCTTTGTTCCTAAAGGCAGGTCACGTTTAGTCACTATTTTTAGTATATTGAAATATCTTTCTGATACCAGTAATAGATGCTTGAGGCAGGGGCCAGTGGTGAGTTTTAGCGTGTCCTTGTGAATTTGTAGAAGGACACGTTAGAATTTTGGATAATTTTTTTTATAGAGGAGATAGATAATGGAAATATTTCTGATATCGCTTTGGCTGAATTAATTGTTTCTTTTTTGGTTTTAATTCTTAAACTATTTATGATGCAAATTTAAAACATAGAATGAAAGAAAAGACTATGGTGACTACCTTAACATCTATACTCAGCTTATATGCTTACTACCTCATGGGCGATCATTCAGTGTTCCCCTTGTTTGCTGGATTATTTTGGAATAACTCCCAAACATTGTTTCATTGTTAACTTTTCAGTAATTATAATAGCTTTTAAATAAAGATGTGTTCTGAATTTCTAACAACTATATTTATAAATTGAGAATCATCCTTGTGTATTAAGATCACATCTCAGTCATAGCAACTCAGTTTAGTTACACTGGGCCTGAAATGGATTGAGTTTAAACGAGTTATGTAAAAATGCCTGCATTCTCTTTATTCATAATGAAAATAATATTTAGTCACATTTTCATTATGTTAGATGGCTTTTCTGACACCAGCAGTGGATTGTTTGTGACAATGAGGCAGTCATAGGTTTTGACATCATGTGAGTTACTAAAAGGTATATAAATCTTAGAACATTGATGTCTCTTGCAGATTCAGAAAACAATAAAGAAGACAGCACGCCGGGAACAGCTTATGAGAGAAGAAGCTGAACAGAAACGTTTAAAAACTGTACTTGAGCTACAGTATGTTTTGGACAAACTGGGAGATGATGAAGTGCGAACTGATTTGAAACAAGGTTTGAATGGAGTACCAATATTGTCTGAGGAGGAATTGTCACTGTTGGATGAATTCTACAAGTTAGTAGACCCTGAACGGGACATGAGCTTAAGGTATGTGGTATTCGATAATAGAATCTTGTAAGTATTGCCTTGACAGCTGGAAACTAATTAACTGTTTGATTATTATTGTAAGGTTGAATGAGCAGTATGAACATGCCTCCATTCACCTGTGGGACCTGCTGGAAGGGAAGGAAAAATCTGTATGTGGGACAACCTGTGAGTATTAGAGACAACCTTGATTTTGTAACTAAGACTCTTTAACAGTAGCTTTCTACTTACCATTGTAACAATTGAAGGAAATCTAGAATTCTATAAGTATTCAATTCCTTTTTTTGGGTTCATCTCCTTTTTGTGTCTTTGTTGTGTATTTGTATTGTGTGTAAATAAGAACAATAGAAATAAATAACCAACAATTTGTAGAGGAGGAAGAGTCCTAACCTGATTTGGTGTGCTTTTCTCTTTTTTTCTTGGTGCTGGGAGTGTTAACCTTCTGTTGCGGTGACAAAAATCCCTGTGATCCAAGGAAGATAGTTTATTCTGGTTTATACTTTCAGAGGTTTCAGTACACTGTCTGGTGGCTCTGTTTTTGGCCTTGTGCTCGGGCAGAGAACAAAGCTGCTCACTGCATCTCAGCCTACAAAGAAAGGTGGGAAGAAGGGCCGGGGTGTCAGTTTTCTCAAAGGACATAGCCTGTGATCTATCTTCCCCTACAGTCACCTCCTAAAGCTTCTAGCATCTCTGTAGCATCATAGGTTTGCGGCCAAATCTTAAATAAACAATGTGGCCCTGAAGGGATGCTTCCAAATCATAGGCCTGGGAATTGAACCCAGGCCCTCCTGCATACCACCTGTGTCCTCTACCATTGAGCTGTATTCTGTTCCTTCATTTGGTTTTGTACTTTGATAAAGTAGATAGTTAAACATCAGATTGGCTTTTTTTGAGGTGAGATCTTACTTTGTAGTCCCAGCGGGTCCTGAACTCAGTGTGTAGCTCACAAGCTACCCTCAGACTCACTGCATTCCTCTTGCTAGCTCACAGGTGAACCACCATGCCTGGCTAATTTTTATGTGGTGCTAAGGGAATTGAACCCAGGGCCTTGAACATGCTAGGCACTTGTTCTGGCCACTGAGCTATGCTGTCTAGACCCCAGATTGGTATCAGGACTGATTTTTTTTTTTCCTTGAAGCTGAAGTTTTGTGTAAAACATTTTCTCATGGTTATTGTCTTAATGTTCCTTTAGTTCTTAGGTTTGATAATTTGGGAACTTTTTTGTTTTTTAAAAATGCGAATACTTTGTTCAGTTTTTCTTGTAAGATCCTTAACCACAAACATACAGCCTTTTTTTTTTTAAGTCAGAGAATAGATTTTTGTCTTTGTCCCTAAGATTCAAATAACGAAGTAGGGTTTAAAAAAAAAAAAACTTTTTGAGAGAGGGTCTCACTCTGTATCCCAGACTGGCCTCAGACTCAAAGTAATCCTCCTGCCTCATGATCTCCAGTGCTAGGATTATAGAGGTACATCACCACGCCCAGCTTATACCTTGTTTTGGTTGTTAACAATAAAATAGAATTACTTGCTTTAACTGGACTTCCACTCTTCTGCCTTTCCGCTCCTTCCAACTAGGGATTTGAATTTAGGACCTTCACATTGAGCTACACTCGCAGCAATTTTTGTGTTTTATTTTTGGGACCCCATCTCACTAAGTTGTCTAGGTTGAACATGAATTTATGATTCTCCTGCCTCATTCTCCCAGTGTGCCTGAATTACAGGCCTGGCCAAAATTTTATATTTGCATTAAGGAAATGAGTTAAGTCACATGCTGTGGCAATCCTTTTTTGTTTTAATATAAAATTATTTTCAACTTTGTTATATTTTAAAATACATTTCTTTGCAAATTTTTTTGTTTTGTATTTTTTTTTTCTTTCATGTATTTTACATTGAAAGTAACTTTACTGGGGTTAAGTACAAGGGAGAAAGTTCAAAGTAGGAACACCCCTAGAGAAAAGGGAAGGGCTAGTGCGCCTCGCATTTACTTTTGTTACGTATGTATATTGAATTGTATTATTGGAGATTTGATTGGAGAGTAACTGTGTTTATATAACTTGTTAGCTTAAAATACAAGTTCTTTATTAGGCCTGATCAGGTTTTTATGGGCATTAGTGATGAGTTAGAAAGTTTAAACCTTTGAGCTTTAGTTTGTTTGGGGGTTATTTTTTATTTGATTTTATTCTCATGTTTTATATTTTTATTTTTTGTTTACCTTTGTGTATGTGGTACTGGAATTGAACCCTGGGCCTTCATACTCAGTTAAGTACCCACCTGGCTGCCTACCTGTCCCCCGCCCCCCCCTTTTTTTTGAGACCGTTTCTCCTTGTAGTCCAGGCTAGTCCTGGACTCACTGTATAGCCCAGGCTGGCCTCGAATTCACAGTAATCCTTCTGTCCCATCCTCCCGAGAGCTGGGATTACAGGCATGCACCACCACACCCACTATTACATAATGCTAGGGAATGGAACTCAGGGCCTTGCCCTTACTAGGCAAGCACTCTAACTGCTGTGGTATTCCTCCAGCCCCCAGGCTGTTTCTGTATTGCCCAATCTGGGCTCAGATTTAAGACCCTCATGTCATAGCTTCCTAGAGTGCTGGGATTATAGACTTGGCTCTGCTGCCTTTTTTATTGGTGGTGATGGTGATGGGTGGTAGTGCTAAGGATCACTTAGCCCATTTTAAAAAATACTTTATTGTGAGAATTATAGAAAAGGAAAGAAGGTGGCTAGAAGGGGAAAGGAGGGAAAAGCTTCTGCTAATCCAGAATGGGCCCTAGAAATATCAGTTGCCCCCCATTTTTAATTTTGAGGTTTTTTTTGGAGACAGCATCTTGCTCTGCAGTTCATGTTGGTCCTGAACTCATTATGGAGCCCAGGCTGGCCATGAACTCACTCTCCTGCTTCAGCCTCCTGGACTATAGGACCTGGACACCCAGCTTTATGTGGTACAGGAGATTCAACTCTTACGGCCTTCAACTCGCTAGGCAAGGCTATAATCCCTGAGCTATTACTCCAGCCCTGTAGTTTTTATCTTTATTTTTATTTTTGAAGCAGAGTCTATGTAGCCCAAGGTATCCTTGGACTCACTGGCAATCCTCCTGTCTTAACCTCAGATATAATAAGACTCCTGAAGTTTTTTGTGTACAGTTAGCAATATAGAAACTGATCTTAAGTTCATAAAGGTTAAGCAGTGCCAAGAAATTGAGAGTACTTCTTTACACTGAGTTATTATAGAGTGAGACCTTGTCTCATAAAAAGGGAGAATACTTCCATATATACCTATCAGCCCTTTTGTACCTATCATACCTTTTGTATGTCCTACTACACAAGTTTTAAACTGTATTAAAACATCTTTTGAATGAATTTACTTCTCTCTTCTGCTTTTATGCCTGTTTTTTGGATTACACAGTTGCTGAACTGAATTCACTTTCCTTCCCCCTTTAAGCTATTTAAAGAGCAGGGCTGGGGCATAGCTAAGTGGTTAGAATGATTCCCTAGCAATTGCAAACCTTGGTTTGATTTCCCCAGCACAAAATAAGCTGGGTATTGTGGCACACACCTGTAATCCCAGTATTTGGGAGGCTAAAGCAGGAGGATTCGCATGTGTCTGTGGTCGACCTGGGCTACATAGTGATCTCAAGACTAGCCTGGACTACAGATGAGACTCTTATCTCAAAAAAAAGGGGTCAAATGTAGTGGAATACAACTTGTATTGAGAGTACTTTAGGAGGCGGAGGCAGGAAGATCTCAAGGTGAATCTAGCCTAGGAAATTAGTGGTTCAGCAAGGTCCTGTGTCAAAAAACTTATATTTAAAAAACCCCTGTAGATGGATTTTAGTGCAAAAACTCTGGGTTGAGTCCCTTTTACCATCAATGAAAAAGGAAAAAAGAATTTTTTTTCTAGACAAGATCTCCTTTGTAGCCCATGGTGGTCCGGAACTCATTATGTAGCCTAGACTGGCCTTGAATTCACTGCAGCCCTCCCTCCTTAGCCTCTCAAATGCTGGAATTAAGGCATGTACCACCACACTTGGTTTATATATGGTGCTGGGGAATCAAATACAGGCCTTCTGCCTTCTAGATGAGCACTTTTAATAACAGCTAAGCTGCACCCCAGCTCCTCCTTAGTTACTTCCAGAAAATCTTCAAAGAGGCTGTACTTCATTTACATTTCATGTAGTTTTGTCCTCAATCTCAAAGTCACTTGTGGGCTTGTTTAGCCTGTCTTTTTTAACGTCATTCTTTGTCCGTTGTGTTTTTTTTAAATTTGGTGTGCCTCTGCTACAGTGGCATCCTTCCTTTTTCTTACACTTGCTACCCCTTTTATTTTCAGGTTTTCTAAATACTCTTCTGCTTTGAATCCCTTCCCTTTCCCTGGTCATCTTCTGTATCTCAGCTGTGGTAGCACTTACACTCGGAAAGCTTTGTGTGGTGTTTAGTCTGTTCTCCGTAGTGTTCATGATGTAGCATCATTTTTGTGTTTGCTACCTTCTCTGTTAGGCTCTAAGTTTAGTACTTAGAGCAAAGGCAGTACTTTGCCTTTTTACACATCTTATATCTATCTTCACTGCTTGCAGATAGTATATACCCATATAGGAGGTCCACTAAATAGGTGCTGTGAAAGAAATAATTTTAGGGCTGGAGGAATGGCACACTTGTTAAAGTTGATTCCCTAGCACCACATAAAGCTGGGCATGGTGGTACACTTGGGAGACTGAGGCCCGCAGGTTGTTCTGAGTCCAAGGCCAGCCTGGGCTACACCAGTGGGTTCAGGACCAGCCTGGGTTATAGAGCAAGACCTTGTCTCAAAAAACCATTGTATCAGCTTTTTTCTCCCTAATTTACTTTTAAAAAAACCATTTGATAGAAGTTCTTGATTCTTAATCAGTTTGTTGTTAGTGGAATTTAATCTTTTTATATATATATCACTAACGATTGATTAGGTTTTTCCTACCAGTTACCTTATAGAATATTCAGTCTTTACTAAGCCTCATGTCAGATTTATCTAACATTCTAATTTATATTTAATTATAGATAAAGCTCTAAAGGAAATTGTTGAGCGTGTTTTTCAGTCAAACTACTTTGACAGCACCCATAACCACCAGAATGGGCTGTGTGAGGAAGAGGAGGCAGCTTCAGCGCCCACAGTGGAAGACCCGGTAGCTGAAGCTGGTGAGTACTTTATGAATACGAGCTTTAGTTCGGTAGTCAGATGGATGTGAGCTTTATTTTACTATACGTTTATTGTTTATGGTTACTGTATATGTATAATCAGTTTTTTAAAAATCAAGTATGGCAAAATGTTAAGACAAAGCACATCAAGAGTAACTTTCCAAAAGTAGTATTAGTCATTTGGCTTACTGGTCTTGATCATGGTGCCCATGTGCACATACTGGTAGTTTCCTTGCTTACTGGAATCATAGGTTAGAGCCAGCTCTTTTTTTGTGGGGAGAATTAGGGTGCTACATTCTGTAAGGATTTTTAATGGATTGTTGTATGATGTGCCCATGCTGTTTACTATGTTAGTGTATAAAGTGAACAGTGTTTTTTTTTATTTGTTTGAATCATAGGAGGATTATAATTCCATAATCTTGAATTAAAGGCCTTAGTGGCAAGTGTTTTCTAATTGATTTTGATATCTAGTACAACACTGCTTATGTAGATGGTAGATTACTGAGACTTTCTGTGATAATTCTTAATTTGATGAGCAAAATTCTGAGTAGTTGGATAAATTATTGGAACATAAATTTTGTAATGTTGTTTAGAAGGACTTTGCAGGCTACTCAGTGGTATGGGTTGGTGGCCTATTAGGAACCCGGTACACAGCAGCAAGGCCAACTTTGGGAGCTTCTATATTTATAACGGCTCCCCTTTGTTAGTATTCCTGTCTAAACTCCATTTTCTGTCAGATCAGCAGTGGTATTGTCATACGAGCATGAACCTTACTGTGAACTGCACATGTGACTGATTCAGGTGCTCATTATGACAGTCTAATGCCTGATGATGTGAGATGGAGATGCTAATGTGTCCCCCCATTTTATGAAATTGGTTCCTCCAGTTTTAGTTGGAGGGTATTGTTTTAGAGGTGTGGGTTCTGGAGTCAGACTACCTGGATTCAAATTTCAAATCTTGGCTGAAATCCAGCATTTACTAGCAGTGTAACTTTGGACAAGTATTAAAGCTCCCTATACCTCAGAGTCCCTAAAGTAATACATAGCGTATGCATATAGTCCCTGATACATGGGTGGTGGTAGTTATTAGGTTGAAAGTACTAAAAGGGCGAGATTGTATATAAGTACACTTTTAATAGTAGATTGGTAACATAAGGCAGTGGGTTTTTTTTTTTTTTTCCCCTGTTTGTATATGGGTTTGAGTCCCAGGAGATCAATCCAGGGCCTTTTATACTGAGCTACATTGGCAGCTTTGTAAAAATTTTTTAAAAGTGTTTTTTGACACCTGTAATCCCAGCACTCAGGAGCCTGAAACAGGAACATTGCTGTGGGTCCAAGGCCAGCCTGGGCTATAGAGTAAGACCTTGTGTCAAAAAACACAGCAACAACAAATATTTTTTGAGACAAGCTCACTGTGTAGGTTGGGACAAATGTATAATGGTGATCTAGAATCTTACGTTTCCATCATTTTTGGCCTCCTAGAACCTGAGCCAGCAGAAGAATACACTGAGCAAAATGAAGTTGAGTCAACAGAGGTAGGTATGGTTTTGTAACTTAATGCACCTTTACCTTTCTTCCTTTCAAACAGATGTCTCAAACATTTACTTTGCTTTGCAGTATGTAAATAGACAATTTATGGCAGAAACACAGTTCAGCAGTGGTGAAAAGGAGCAAGTGGACGAATGGGCTGTTGAAACTGTTGAGGTAAGAGTTCTCTTTCCTGTATTGCGAAGATGATATCTTTATCTTTAGTAGTTTTTGTTTCCTGAGAACAAATTAGATTTCTTTTTGCATTAGAGTATATTCATTATACTAACAAACTCATTATATGAGCATGTAATCTTTCACCCTAACCACTAGGTCATCTAGTCACACATAAGACTGTTATATCTAAAAATGATTAATATCTCTAGATATTCAGTAGAACTTATGAGATTGGTGATTTGATTATAAAAGATTTAATACAAGTATTGATGAGCCTCTCATGTTCTCTTCTATCACCATCCCTTTCGCCCTTCATCAGCTTCTCCTCTCCCCTTTGTTCCCTTACCCTCTCCTTCCTTTTCTTCCTACCGGGGCTCACACCCAAGGCCATCACACCTAGCTATATATCACCAACGAAGTTTTTGTTTTTAATTTTGAAACAAAGTCTTAACCAAGTTGCCCATGCTGAGTTCAAACTTGTCACCATCTGGTCTTGGTCTCCCAGCATGCTGAGATTATAGGCTTTGCATCACTGGGCCTGGCTCTTTTAAAGTACATGAATTGCCTCTTTAAATCAATCAGTTCTGTAAAAATCTGGGCTCTCACGTCACTAGTCTTCAGTAACACTCATTTTTTTTGCCCAGAAATACTTTCACAGGGGATATGTTGGGATGTCATCTTGATTACTAACCTCAAGGTTTCCTGACTGTTTGTTGGAGTTTTCTCTTAACTTGTATTAAATCTTTTTCAGTTTCTACTCTTAACTCCTTGACTCACTTTGTTTTTTCTTCATTACTGTTTCCAGACCATCTATCATAAGTTAGTTATGGGAAAAAAGGCTTTTATTAATGCAATTGCACATCTTTACTTGCCTTGCCTATAAACTATATTTAAAAAACAGGAACCATAAAGCAAGCTGATTATAGTGGTACATGCCTGTAGTCCCAGCATTTGGGAGGCTGAAGCAGGAAAGGAAGATCTCAAGTTTGAGGTAAGTCTGGGCTACGTAGCCTGGACTGTATAGGAAGATCCTGTTTCAGGACAAAAACAAAAGGTATAGTGGAAAAGCCTTACTTGTTGGTCCTAGTCTTAGCCCTCCCTTTCCCAATTCTCTTTAAGTGTCATTATATTTCCAAAGTAGAGAAAAATAATTTAAGATTTGGGCAATAGGCTTTTCCCTTAAGTTTATTCTGCTCTCAGGACCATTCTCCAAAGGTATAATTCTATCAGTAGTTTGAGCTGTTTATTGAATTATAAAGATGCATTATTGCTAGATTCTTACTAGAAATGAAAACACTGCCTCATGAAACCTTAACAAAATGGTGTGTGGCTGCCGAATAAGGAATGCCTTTCAGAAATACAGGAGAGCCAGAAGAAAAATGGATAAAAAGATTGATAGAACGGTGACTATATATTTGGTATGTTGAGCAGTTGGATTTTGACTTGGTTGATATGTATTGATGCAGAAGATTGGGAAGTGATTTGTAGTTAAATATTTCCATTTTATGTGAAAAATAAACATACTAGGCTTAGTACCCTGCTAATGTGATTTGCTCTTAGTATTTGGTAGGTGGCGCTCCATAAAGGATTCCAGGAATTTCTGAAGCATCTAAAAATTGATAAATTTTTTAAAGATTAATGTTTTAGCAATTTTAATCCCAATTTCTATCTCAGTGTTGTTTATAAAGGTAATAAGATTATGAGTTTCCTTAGCTTAAAAGCCAGGCAGAGCATGTAAATTTGCTATAATAAAAATTAGGATTTCCAAGTAAAGAAGGGAATTTTTTAAGAACAGTAATCAGGGGAAATTATTAGGGTGAATAAAAGATTGATCTTTCCCTTTTGTTGTGGTTTACATGAGGTAATACAAGCGTGATCCTAGTTGTTACCAGACAAAGTAGAATGGAAGAAATGCAAGTGCTGATTATAATGAACAATACTTCACTGCTAACTATACTAAATGCTGAGGTAAATGTATGTGTATGTGTTATAGATAACAGATCCATTACTGTAGAAGGAATAACGGTTTAAACAAAATATATTATTTTTAGAAGTAAGTACAGGCAATTTTTCTTAAGCAGTTTATAAGTAAATCTGAAATGCTGCCTTGTGATCTGTGGAATTAGGAGTAATATAAAAGTAGTCAGAATGTTAGGTTCAGCATAATTTTGTTGCATGTGAGTACTTAAAACCATGTTGTTTGTTTACAGTGCAGAAGGGATGTTTCACGTAGGGACCAGTTAGTAACAGTAATGAGTGGAGCTCTTTGACCCTTCTATGGCTTTTCTCTCTCCCACTTCAGGTGGTAAATTCACTCCAGCAGCAACCTCAGGCTGCATCTCCATCAGTACCCGAGCCCCATTCTTTGGCTCCAGTGACTCAAGCAGATCCCCTTGTGAGAAGACAGCGAGTACAAGATCTTATGGCACAAATGCAGGGACCCTATAATTTCATACAGGTAGGTACATTTTAGTAAAACCCTTTAACAGGAGATGTAAGTAAACACTTTCTAACTTAATTCTATTATGTCCTTACTTTACTTGTAGGATTCAATGCTGGATTTTGAGAACCAGACTCTTGATCCTGCCATTGTATCTGCACAACCTATGAATCCAACACAAAACATGGATATGCCTCAGCTGGTTTGTCCTCCTGGTTAGTTAGGAGTAGTTTTATGTTAGTCTTCTTAGGTTTTATGACGTTTGTAAAAACCAAGTTCTTTATTTTAATGCTAGCTCAACTTTGAATCTTTTGATAAGAATTCTTTTAGCTATAGTTTCATTTTAAACTTACTGTTGGCTTATAGACCTAGAGAGAAATACATTCAGATTTGATCACTTTCATGAATTGCACATATTAGCATCCAAGTTAAATAAGAATGGTTGGGGTGTATCTTTATGTGAAGTTATTGGGCTTAATCCTCAGTTCTGTGTCCCCTTATTTTTTTCATGCACAGCACTGATTCTTGATAGTTGATCTTTGTTGTTATCTTATTCATTGATAATCTTACTTTACCCAAGTAAAACACAAAGTGAAAGGAGTTCTGAGAATCATTGCTAGTAAACGTAAGTGTTCACTTTAAAGCTAAAATTTGACCTTCACTTTTCAAATTATTTAACAGTGACTGAAAAATTGGATCTTTGGCTATAGAAATTTGCCATTTGCTACCACATAAACAATATTTAGTTAAATTATGTATCATAATGTTTTGTCAATTTTGCAGTTCATTCTGAATCCAG
The DNA here is from genome assembly GCA_004027205.1 of Ctenodactylus gundi. Classification (NCBI taxonomy): domain Eukaryota; kingdom Metazoa; phylum Chordata; class Mammalia; order Rodentia; family Ctenodactylidae; genus Ctenodactylus; species Ctenodactylus gundi. The sequence goes on along the minus strand of PVKB01000621.1, from coordinate 634,401 downwards.
ACTTGCTCAACCTAATCAAGTTCCTGTACAACCAGAAGCTACCCAGGTAAGAGTGCTAAGAATATTTTTTTCAAGTTTATATACTAAGTCTCCTCAGTTAGCTAATGAACATCAGGTCTCCATTGGCTCATTGTCCAAGTCTTGTAACGTATTTATTGACATTGGTGGCTATCAGGCTTTATGCCCATGTCACATCCTTTTACTTCTAATGACTAAAGTTCTTGTTAATTTTTGTTTTATAATAGTTCGTTAAATGAATGGAGATTTTATTTCAAACCAAGTAGAATTTCAGAACACATTTGAGACAGAATTTGAATTTTGACAAGCTTGCTGTCTCAGAAGGAAGATGACTTGCACTGGCCTGGAGATTATTTAACTTTAAGCTCTAAAAATGTTAAGTTTTATATTGTGCAAATCCAAAGAGAAAGTACAGATATGTATACTTCTCAGCCCTCTGTGTATCAGGATTGGTTTATTTTTAACTTTTTTGTAAGGAGAAAAACAGGCTTCCATTTCATCTGTGTAGGTTCCTTTGGTTTCATCCACAAGCGAGGGGTACACAGCATCTCAACCCTTGTACCAGCCTTCGCATGCTACAGAACAACGGCCACAAAAGGAACCAATTGATCAGATTCAGGCAAGTTCTCTTATCAGGTCATTAAAAAATGATGAGGCATTCACTTACGAATCGGGCAAAGGTACTTTACCATTAATAAAGTGACTCTTTGGAGCTATTTTATGAAGTAGTTAAACTTACACAAAAATTTGATTAACTTACTACTAAAGCGCACCTGTTTATTCACTTTTATTTAGGCATCAATCTCTTTAAATACAGACCAGACTGCAGCAGCATCATCCCTTCCAGCTGCTTCTCAGCCTCAGGTGTTCCAGGCTGGGACAAGCAAACCTTTACATAGCAGTGGAATCAATGTGAATGCAGCTCCATTCCAGTCCATGCAGACGGTAAAAACATTTAATTCTGCTAACATCAGGTAGTATATAGCATGAATCTTGGTGTCTTCTCTACAAAGAGGCTTCATTTAACTGTGCTTATCCCGCATCTACTGTAACTGGGGTATATGTAATTGAACTTAAAAAATGGTTGTTACTGATCTCAGAGATAAGTCTGAGGCTTACTTAATCTTTGTGCTTGGTAGTTTCACCCTTTTGATTGGATTAACTGAGTTCAAATAATAGATTAATATCCATACAATAACCTCGAATTGGCAGTTGACATTTTGCCCCAACTGTAATTTTTTTTATTGAAGTGTTGCACAATAAAATTCGGATGTTATATTTCATTTTCATCAGCAGTCATTTTTTAAGTTGAAGAATTTTCAGAAAGTGATAAAATAATTGGTAGGATACAGTTAAGTCATAGTTGGTAGGATACAGTTAAGTCATTGTTGAGAAGAATGTTCATAGTTTAAATGTGTTAAAATGTCAATAAAAATGAAATTTAAAAGCGTCTCAAATCAGGCTTTGTAAATTAATTTCTGAAAAAGATATTGCATGAGGAGTTTATATCTTTTTAAAGATTCTTATAGGTAAAAGCAATTTCAGGGCTAGTTTATGTGTGTCCTTTCAGATTTCTTTTAATGTCCCCTTCCATTTCACAGCCTATTATTTTTCTAAGCGTTATATGATACACCTCCATATCTTTCTCACATTACATTTTTTACATTGATTTATTTTGGGGCATGATATTTGTTGTAAAACTTGCATGATCATCTTTGTTTACATTTGAAGGAAAACCTGCCGTGTTCAAAGCAAGGGTTAAAGGAATGAACTAATCATTTACTTTATTCACTTACAGGTGTTCAATATGAATGCCCCAGTTCCTCCTGTTAATGAACCAGAAACTTTAAAACAGCAAAATCAGTACCAGTCTAGTTACAACCAGAGTTTTTCCAGCCAGCCTCACCAAGTGGAACAAACAGAGCTTCAGCAAGAACAGCTTCAAACAGGTGACAAAACTAGTGTCACTTTATTGCCAGTTTGCCTTCCCACACAGTTAGCTGACATTTTGGTACTGGAGTGGTAGTACCTAAAGATAATTTGCTTTTAGTAGTAGGCCAGGAGTGTCCAACCTTTAGTCTTACTTTGGCCCCATTTTCTTGGCCCCATTTTTTCTCTCTCTCTCTCTGTCTCTCTCTCTCTCTCTCTCTCTTTCTCTCTTTCTTTTTGAGACAGGATCTCACTCCGTAGTCCAGTCTGGTTCTGAGCTCACTATGTAGCCCAGACTGGCCTCGAACTCACGGCAATCCTCCTGTCTCATTGTCCTGAGTGCTAGGATGATAGGTGTGCCACCACGTCCAGCTTACATGTTGATGGGGAATTGAACTCGTACTTAGCGCTTGCCCCGAGCTGTTCCTTCAGTCCCTTTGACCCCATTAAGTGAAGATGAATTATTTTGGGACACATTTAAAATTTCAAACACAGTTAATATATATAAGTAACCAAACTTAACGTTTGTTTTTGTATTTTTACTGTAACATTTAAATAGGAGGGGAACATAAACATAAAACTAGTGGGATGTTTGGCCTTGTTTTTGTGAAATTAATTATCAGTGTCGGTTCAGTGGAAGTAGTTGGAATTCTCAGTGAGTTGTCAGATATTTTGATTTGAGGTTTTTTTTTTGTGACCTTCATCCTTGAAAACGGGTATTGCCTAAAGTGATAACAAAAATAAATTCGCCTCTGGGATATTTGTCTTACAATAAAAAGTCATAAAGATACGTTTATGTATTTCATTTGCTCCTAATAAATTTTGAAAGGAAAAACCCAGTGGGCTTTGTAGGGCTGGATTTAACCCTTAACAGCATTGTTAGTAACAGTTGTTTACAATGTAAAATGAATTTCCTGGCACAGTGTGCCAGTTGTGTCTTGAGAGTCCCATTCATTTGGTCCACTTTTTTGAGCTCTGGGGCCAGTAGCTGATGTATAGTTTCCAGGTGATCTCTAGTCCTTTTGTCACCATCTATACACCACTTTTGCCACAAATGCAGGCTTATCACACCCCATGTTAATAGCAATCCCACAGTGTGGAATAATTATTGTCAATAAAATCTTAGCCACCTCTTGTGCCTTTTCAGTGAATATGGGGAAATCCTCTACTGATCTAGAAAAAGTACACACAAAAACAAGTAGTGAAATCCACAGGTGGGGTCCCAAATGGAGCTCATCCAACATTCTGTAATGAGGCATTTTGGGCATTTTACAGAGGTTATTTGGGGTGCATAACTCATGTTCGTTGTATGTTGTCCTGGCTATGCTGAGGGGTCTGGAGAGTCAGAGTGGATTTTGGTCAGTCCATGGGACTGGTGATCCAGTATTTTTATTGGATCCTGTAGTCCCTCTGTTAGCCCTACTAGGATTTAGTTTGTTTCTCCTTTGGTCACCAATTTTTTTTTTTTTTGGGGGGGGGGGGGAGTGTGGACTATAGACCAAAGCTGTTTGGCTGGCATTTTCACTGGAGACGTTTTTTATACCTTGCAGTGTTCTGGTTTTTGTTGTTGCCCTGTATTGGATTTTGTGTCTTGCACCCTGTAGGAGTGCTTTGTTTTTTTCTCCGTCGTAAACAACTTACTTAACTCCTAGGAGTGGGCTTTATTGTATTTGGATCTCCCCTGTGTATTTTTTTTCCCCTTTGGCTATTGCTGCTGGGAGTTTACCTTACCACTGCAGTCACAGGCTGCATTCTCTCCTGCTGTGAGCTGTAGCCAATTTTGTACTGGGACTTGCAGTCAAGGTTAGGCCTGGGGGCCGCTGCTCAGGCAGTGCCTGCTGCCAAGTTTCTGTAACATTTACTGACCTGGAATTAAGGCTCTTAATTTTTACCATCCTTCAAGGTTTGTTGGCAGGCAGGTGGTTTTGATTTCTAATCTGTCATGTCTTCCTTGGTTTTGTGTACAGCTGAAGGATGCCTTTGTGTCTGCACAAAGCATGGATAAGACTGTCCACTTCATATTACTTGAAATCACCACATGCTTTTGTTTTTTCTCCTAAAGGGTGCCATACAACATGGAATGGTTCCTCAAAGCAAACATGGGATCACTTGCAAGGTGTCATTGAAACAGAGAGGAGGTTGGCCACGGGTTATCACACACTTGTGGGCAGCCACCTCTCAATTTCACCCACCATAGGTTTTGGGGGCACATACCAGACAGTTAGATCCTATTTGTAATGTCAGATCTGAACCATGGCTGAATCTTGCATGATTATACTAGGCGTCAGGCCTGATTTTCAAGAGTGCAAGTTTGGATCCAAGCAATGTTGTGTGAGTAGTTTGGATTTTCAGATAGCCTTTCAGTTTCCCCAAGCTCTAGTAGCATCCCCCATTGGTGTTTCTGACTGTCTATAATAGCCATCTTGTAGGGAACTATAGAGCATCTAAGAGTTCAATGATTTTTTTTAAAAAAACCACACTATATATTTTCCCTCTGAATTAATTAATTAGCCCTGTCCTTTATATATAAATCTCTGTGCACAAGGAAAGTGGTAAATACATATATATATATGCATGTGTGTGTACGTGTGTCTATCTGGTTATCTGTCTGTCTGTCTATCCCTGCTGCTAGTTGGAGAGCTCAAGTTAGTGTAGTGAGTTCTGCTTTTTCCGGTGAAATCCTGACCAGCAAGGGCTTAGCCTCAATCGTGGAATGCAGTTACCATGGAGTACCCTGTAAGGCATTTGCCTTCCTTAATGAACCTGTTGCTGTCAGTGAAATATGTTGGGTCTGTGTCCCTGAATGACTGGTCTGTTAAGTTTAGGAGGCTGGAAAACAATTTCTATATAGTCATGTGCCAGCTTATGTGAAGAGTTGTTGTATTTAGTCTTTACTGCTTCTAGATGGTATGAGGATTTTTATATAGTATTCCTTGATGCGCAGGCATTACATAGCCAGTATTATCCCTTACATGTTAACAAGGTTAGGACTGAGTGGGATACCCAAGCTTGTTAGCTCTTGTTGCATAGTGAGTGAGCTTGTTAGCCTCTACTATCAAGAGGACTGGCAACAAGGGCTTGGAGCCAGGGTGGCCAGCCTTGAGAGACAAGGTCAAGTGTTCTGAGAAGATACAGTATAGACAATGCCAGGACCCCAACATTTGGGTTCGTGGTCCGACAGAGGTGCTAACATGTTCATATATATAGGAAAACGCTTAGTTATGTCTGGGAGCCCTAGAGCCAGAGCATTTGCGAAAATTGTTTGGTCTGTTTAAAAGCCTTTCGTTGTGCCTGTTCCACAACATGGGCTCCCCTCTCCCCCCTTGCCCTTGCCCCCTTTGTAACTTCATAAAGGGGTCTGGCCAGAAAAGAGAAATAAGCTATTTAGATCCTGTGGAAGCCCCAATTCCTGATGTTAGGTCAAGGGGATTGGGACTGAGCAAACTTTTTTTCCGTTTTTCTCTGGGGTGAGTTGATGCAGCTCCCAGGACAGATTAAAAACCAAGGCCTTGGCAAACTTGAGCTTTTATCTTGAGACTTTGTAACCAGCCTTCCACAAAAGAGGACTTTTTTTCCCCCTGTAATGTTTTGACCCTCCTGATTGTGATGGAACGGCCCCCAGCTTTTCCTTAATAGCATCTGAAGGACTTTTATTTTTTGCCTGGATGTTGACTCGTCAATGGGATTTTCCTGGTGTTGCTCATAGTGGTATTTAGGTATGGCTGTGGCTAAAGGAGTTTCAGGTGTTTTTGTGGGCAGAGTTATCTCCTGGAGTACACACAGCTTCTTCTGGGCCTTGGCTACAGCAATAGCTTTTTCCACCTTGGGGAATGCAGGCAATAATGGTGGGTACAGAAGTGCATGTGTTGGGGAGTTTTCTTAGATTGTCCAGATAAAATGGGCTTCGTGGACTCCTGTTATCACTTTGAGTGGGCTGCTATTTGGGTCATCATAACCTTACAGTTTTTCTCTAGGCGGGTTCTCAGCCAGGGTGGCTGAGATAGGACGGTTTGCCAGCGGTGTGGAGAGAATGGTTAGGATTGTGGGGGTCTCCTTCAATATCTTAGAACACTTTGATAATTACTTCCACATCTAGTGACCTCCCGTGAGCAAAGGCTGCTCTGTTTTACAGAAGGTCTAGAGTTTTTCTGTGACTTAACGTGGTACCATAGTTTCCGGAACATCCCTTTTTTAAGTTTTTGATCATACAGACTTAGAACAGTGGAGTTTGGGCTTGAAACTAGTCCCTTCCATGTTCGGCCACGGTGCAGGGTGGCAAGATGGACAAGGAGGAGTTTCTCAGGTTTTCCTGTGAAGGAGCTTAGGTGCTTCTTGTCTAGAGGCATAACCCTGTAATTCCCAGACCAGGTTGGAGGCCATATGATAGGACGTGAATCGCCATTATGCCTTATGTCATCACGGAACTGCAGGCTAGAACTAAGATGCCATAACCCTTACAGTCCTGGAGCCACCGTTAGGTTTAGTATTTACTCAGTCTGACATGTGAGTTTAGACATTTTCTCCCCACTTTGGGAAGTTCCTAAACTGATGGCCTTCCCTATAGAGGCTGTGGGAGGTGACCAGGTTCCCCTTCCATCTATAGATGGACCTGGGTGGGTCTCTCTGTTCCCACGACCTTACCTTATTATCCTGCAGACCTGGTGGAGAGTTGATCTGTTCCTTTGAGTCCGATGGGTGCAGCTGGTGCCCCTGGTGAAAGTAGGACCGGAATATGCCTGGTGGCTCTGTCTTGCCGCGCTCTGTCCTGGGGCAGCTGGGCTCTTGCAGACATTGTTTGCTTTCTCTGGCACAAAAGGCCAGCATGGTTGCCGCTTTCTGGCAAAGGCTTCAGAAAATGTTACTGAGAAATCCGAAGGAGAAGCGCCAAGCCGCACTCAGAGTTGGAGAACTTCTAAGTTTATTACATCTATAGGCCCAGAGGAGTTGAATCTCCAAAGTCTGAGCTTAGAGCAGTGGAGCGCTGCCCCTTATATACAGTTTTGACCCCTTTGTCTACCCTATATGGTAGCAGGTAAATTTGATTGGGTACTTTAAAGCTCCCAGGCAGTGACACTAAAGTTACAATCTAAGTTACAGGGTGGTGCTTGAAGTTTCAAGGAGGCGCTAGAGTGCGCATGTGTGCTTGGTGCTTTGCTACTCACAAGGTCTTTTTGCCTTTACACTGATAAAGTCATGCTGTCTCATTTCCTTGTTCTGATAGGGGCAAGCCCAGGCTCTTAACAGTATCAACACAAATTTTTCAGGAGTAAATTCTTACATACACCACTCTGGTGTTCAGCACCTCTATTTGGTATGGACATTGAATCAGACATACCTGATAGAAATTTTCAGCTTCTGAATGAGGAGACTGAAGCTGACTGCTTCATTGCCATGCACCCCCATTGTAGAACAGGTTTTTGGAGCCTTGAGACAGTGTAGTGTACTTGCTTGTTTGCTGTCTTTTTTCTCCCCCCCCCCCCCTCAATGTGGTGTGATGAAATTAAAATAACATGTTAATTTGACCTGGTGAATTTTGCCATTTGTGCTGTTTGCTGCAAACCTGTCTTGCTTTTGTATTTTAATCATTTTCCTATTTGTGAAGCTCATGGCCACGTATCCTTTTGTTAACTATTTCACAATACGTGAAAGTTATAAGTTATTTTTATGACTTTCAGTTATTTTCAGTATAAATGAGTCAACCCATGTACCTTGCCTTTGATTTATTTTTTAAAAATGTGTGGAAAGTATATGCATATAATTATCTGATGCCGAGGATTAAATCCAAGGCCTTGTGTGTGCAAAGTATATGTTGTACCACTGGGTTACACCACACAGCAGTCCTCCTGCATTAGCCTCCCAAGTGCAGGGATCACAGGCATGTGTCACCACACCCAGACCACCTGGTACTGGGGAATTGAACTCAGGGCCTTGAGCTTGTTAGACAAGCGCTTTAATTGCTGAGCTGTTCCTGTAGCCCCTCTTTTTGCCTTTTTAAAAAAATTTCATACTACTTTTATAGTCTAGGCAGTCATCATTTCCTATCTACATTATTAGGATTGTTACCTAGTTGAGTTCCTTGACTCTATTTTCAGCTTACTTTGTTCTCCACACAGTCAGAGGGACCATGAGTTAAATTGTTCATAGTGAGGCTTGCCTGTAACTAGCTACTCAGGAGGCTAAGACAGAAAAGCTGAAATTTTGAGGCCAGTCTAGGCAATTGAACAAGACCTTGTCTCAAAAAGAGGACTTGCTGGGTCTAGTGGAACAGGCCTTACAATCCCAGTACTCAGGGAGGCTGAGGCGGAACGTGCAGACCCTGGATTCAATATTAGTACTTCCAAAAGAGGCAAAAAAGGGGGTGGGATGTGGGAATAACGTTCAGAGGCTCGTGGTGGGGCCCGGAGAGTGCTTTCCAAGCATACATGAGGTTCTGGGTTCAAGCCTAGTTTAAAAAAAAATAGGTTTCTTTCTTATTCAAAACTGTTCTATTACATATAAAAATCAGATTCACAGTCCTTGTCTTAATTACTTGTTGCTGTGACAAAATACCTGATACCCATATTTAATAGCAGGAATTATTTATTTTAGCTCAATTTCATAGGGTCTGTAGTCCGTTCATGGGTGGCTATCAGTGGTGCAGATACGTGATGGAGGCCTAGCTTCCCAGGCTGCTCCCCTCATGAAGTCAGGATGCAGTCAGGTAAGAAGGGTAGAGTTAGCATGTACCCTTTCAGATCAATCAAGCGCCTGTGATCCACCCCTTCTGAGGAGGTGTGGGGGGGGGTAGTCTGCCTCCCAGTAGCACACAAAATCTATAGATTCCTACTCATAGCATCAGTGTACCTGACAGTTTTGGGGTGCATTCCAAAATCAAACCAGGACAAGTCCTGAAGATCTTATTTAATCTGGTTTCCTTTATTTTGTTCTGTCGTACTGTTTATACATTATATGTCCCCTACAGCAGTTGCAAACATAGCAACTTTTGTCCGTTTTCAGGGCCTTTAACATAAATCACTTTTCCTTTTTTCCTGAAACAGCTTTTTTCCTCTCAGCTCTGCTGGGAATCAAACCTGGTGCTTTGTATATGCTAGGCAAGTGCTGTACTGATGAGCTATATTCCAAAGCCACTTCTACTTAAAAAATAATTATTTTTAATAGATAAATTTATACATATTATATACAAGTTCTTGAAGTATATATACATTTTGGAATGCCTGAATTGAACTAATGTACGTTATGTATTTATCACTTCAAAAGGATAACAGAAAACCTTAGGAATTTGCAAGAAGTTACTGTGTTATATAATAGATCTCTTAAACTTCTGCTTTTGACTTCTTTGAACTCTGTGCTCGAATATCACCACTCAGACCTCTTGACACTCTTTACAAATATGGCTCACTTTCTTTGTGACTCATATATTTTACTTGGTTTATTTTTGTTTTTGTTTTTCTTTTTTAACTGAGAGAAAAGGTCTTGCTCTGTAGCCCTGGCTGGCCATGGACTCACAGAAATCCTCCTGCCTTAGTCTCCCAAGTACTGGGATTATCGGCAGTCGCCACCACACCCAGGTTTATGTGGTGCTGGGGAGTCGAACTCGGCCTCGTGCTTCCAAGGAAAGCACTTTAACTGCTTTAATCTGCTATCCCGTTCCTTCAGTCCTTTACTTGGTTTTTTATGTCATTAGAGTAAAGCTTCATGTGTACACAATGGTCCATTGATTTTTCATATCTCTAATCCTTTGGGATCCTTGTATGTTGTAGGTATTCTGGCATTTGTTGAACAATAAATCAATCAATGTATCCCATCATTACAGAGATTTTGTTTTACCTTGAATTAGTATCTAATAAGGAACAACATGAAAATACCTTTGTGGCTTTTCTTTATGGACTGTAATTTCATATTTTAAAAATACATTGGAATTCTGGTATTTTAAAATAAGACTTTATTTGCTACGATTTTCTGGCAGTGAGATTTGATCAAGAATGAAAAAATTCTGTTGATTTTAAAATTTGGTTCTTAGGACAGGACGTCTATATGCATAAATTTTTGAGAGTAAAAATGTATGCATTTGATATTTCTTGTAGTTTCAGTTTTTAGCAGTATAAACAAAAGGAGTCTGTAGAAGGATTACCCCATGAGTAGTGAGTATAGTTGGCCCACAACGTAATTCAAAGGAGCCATGAGCCTTTCTCTTATCTCTAGATGTTCTCTAGCTTTTTTTTTTTATTTTTTAGTTACTAAATAGTATTCTGATAGTGAAGAATTTACTTGGAGTTTGAGGGTGTAAAATAGGTCAGGTAAGAATTTTTTTTTTGAGTTACTACTTTTTTTTTTTTTTTGGTCTGTCCAGAAGGGGGAGATTTGGACAGACCTAAACACCATTATTCCTAGGGTGGGAACTTTCTTACGTTTTACTTTCTCCCTCTCAGAGATACTTAGATTAGTACCCTGTTTTGCCTTCGCTGTGGATTACAGACATCGGAGTTGTGTCAGAAATGTACCTTGGTATTTCATTTTTGAAAATTTTTGTATGCTAGAAATCTTTTAATATTAGAAAGGATTCTGTATATGCACAAGGGAATGTGAAGCTTCTCAAACTTAACCTTCTCAAGCTTTACATTCAGGTGAATTGAGTGACAGTATAAGTACCATTTAACTGTCTTCTGAAATGGTGAGCACTTGTTATTTTAAAGACTGAAGTGGGTTCAAGCAATAAAAGCTATAAATTGAAGACTTAAGTGAGTTATACCTGTTTAGCCAGAAAAGTATTGTTTTGTATGTTTAAATATAAGGGAAAATTGTTATAATACAACTCCAACCACTAAGGAACTTTATAGTGAAAAGAAGTACCTAAGTGATGCAAAACACTAACTGTACTACTTTAGCATGTAAATGTGATAGAGTTAAACTTTAAGAAGACTGTATAAGGTACTTCTTATCTGCTGAGCTATGCCTCCAGACCTTAGAAGACACTTCTTACACCAGAAAGCATGTAGGAGAACAGATAACAAGCTGTGTATATACTATTAATGTGCATGTGTCTATGTATTTATGTTCATTATTTGTGCTTTTTTCTTTTAGTGGTTGGCACTTACCATGGTTCCCAAGACCAACCCCATCAAGTGACTGGTAACCACCAGCAACCTTCTCAGCAGAATACTGGGTTTCCACGTAGCAGCCAGCCTTATTACAACAGTCGTGGTGTGTCTCGTGGAGGTTCCCGTGGTGCCAGAGGCTTGATGAATGGATACCGGGGCCCTGCCAATGGATTCAGAGGTAAAAAAGAAAAAAAAGTATTCATCTTTTACTATTTAAAGGTTTTTTCTAATTTGTAAAATGGAATTATGTCATGTTTTTTGGGGAAGAATTTATGTCTATGTGCATTAGCACTTACATTTTTGGCTTAAACATTTTAAGTGTGTTTAGATTTATTTGAAGTTTTGGGGAGAGAGTTGCTCTGTACATGCTGTATCAATTATTTAGATGACAAAATTGGAAAAATTTTTTTGTGTCTGTTGCATTATTGCCAGTACTTCAAAGTTGAATTTTTTGTGTATCACCAGACTTTTATAGGGATATTTTAAAAATAAGATCAAGATAGAGAATTAGAAAATAGCTTGAGTAATTAGCATGGCTTATAATCTTCCAACTTTTCTCTTTATGATTAATAAGAAATTTAAAATTCCTCATAAATATCAGAAATTTTTTTTGTTTGTCCTAAATTTTAGGAGGATATGATGGTTACCGCCCTTCATTCTCTAACACTCCAAACAGTGGTTATACACAGTCTCAATTCAGTGCTCCCCGGGACTACTCTGGCTATCAGCGGGTAGGTAAATACAGGCTGGATCCCAGTAATTTGCTCGGTGTTTCACTGTATCTCAGCTGCTTTGAACAGTTACTTTTGAGAACAGAGAGCTATCTCATTCAATATTCTTGAGTGAATAGAAGTATAGTAATTATAGAATAACTTTAATTGTGTAAAGTCTAAAAAAATAAAAAATTGTGTTTTCTAGAAATGTTAGATTGTAAGAATAATGATAGATTGGTGAGAATTTTTTAAAATTATCCTTTTTTAACAGTACTAACTAGCTTGTCTTTTAGGATGGATATCAGCAGAATTTCAAGCGAGGCTCTGGGCAGAGTGGACCACGGGGAGCCCCACGAGGTAATATTTTGTGGTGGTGATCCTAGCTCCTAAGGGGAGCTTCTGTTCTGGCCTTGGAAGAGCTGTTCATAGTCTGCATGTAGGTTACATGTTAGAAATACACTGATCTTTTCCAGACTTGTTGCTAGGGATTAAATGAAATGCTCTGTTTCTAAAACTTAATCCAAATTTTCATTTTTGAATGACTTCCCTGTTACTTTATAAACTGTCTTAAAACCAGAACATTTTCTCTTCCTCAGAAAAAGTGTTTTCCAACTAAAAATTATTTTTCAGGTCCTAAAACCTGCTAAATGTTTTTAGGAAGTACTTAGTGAAACATTTTTGTAAGACATTTTTGGAACGAGATTGAACATTTATATAAATTTATTATTCTTTGTTTTTTGAAACATGCATATTATATTTTAGGACCGGTAACCCGTAAGTGGCCATATAAGCCATAGTTAATATTTAGAGAACCATCTAGAAGTGATAGAACTATTTAACATTTGAATACCTTGTAGACTACTATTAAGTGATCAAAATAGGTTATTAAAACACATCTCTAAGGTCTTACTGAATTATACTTTAAAAATTAGAAGTTTTGAGAGTTTCTGGTTATGTTTTTGTCTTTTATGATTGGAAAAGTGACTTCCCATTTGGGCATCAAGTCGACAGATTTAACAAACAGAGCTCGCGTTTCATCTAATCTGAAGTTCTAAATGGTTCTCTGAGAGGGAAGTTAAACATCGAATAAATTTTCTCTAGTTATTGGCCATAACTTGTATAAAATGTATATTGAGGAAGTACAGAGTACATTGATTTGAACGCTAATAGCAATTGACCAGCAAAAAAGTTGCATTTTGAACAAGTTAATGGATCACTTGGGAATTACTGACTTGACCAAAAGTATCAAAGGTTATTTGCATGTGAATGTGGGTTATGTTCTTCTTTCCCACCTTGTAGCATATTCTCTGAAAGTTGAGTTAACTAATAGCTAAAATCTGTTTTAACAGCATGTAAAAAGTTATTTTATCTGTTATAAGTCATTACAAAAATTTGAATGTTATGTAGTTTTTTTTTTTTAACAGTTCAGGTAACAAGGTGTTTTCATTCTGGTGCTTTCATTCATTTTCATAGTTTGATGTTACTTATCCTGAAATGTAAGCTAGAGTGTATACTAGAATGTAAGCTCCATGAGAGCAGGTACCTTGTCTGTCTTAACTGCTGTATCTATTCTCTACGCCTGATGATAGTGCCTGGCACATAGTAGGCACTCAATAAATACTTGTTGAATGAATGAATGAATGAGTACTGGTGGAATACTCCATTAGCTTTACTCTTCTTTTAGCTAGAGAAGATGAGCAAATTTGCACGTGACAACTTCCAGGACAGGTGAAACTTGAACACTGAAGAATTGACCTCTTAAACTTAATAATATGGTGACAAGCTTTGCCCACATGCTTCTTGACTTCAGATGAAAATCTGATTGAAGGCAAAACAAAAAATATTTGAAAGAAAAATCAAATGCCATTTTTGTCTTCTAGGTCGTGGAGGGCCCCCAAGACCCAACAGAGGGATGCCGCAAATGAACACTCAGCAAGTGAATTAATCTGATTCACAGGATAATGTTTAATCGCCAAAAACACACTGGCCAGTGTACCATAATATGTTACCAGAAGAGTTATTATCTATTTGTTCTCCCTTTCAGGAAATTATTGTAAAGGGACTGTTTTCATCCCATAAAGACAGGACTACAATTGTCAGCTTTATATTACCTGGATATGGAAGGAAACTATTTTTACTCTGCATGTTCTGTCCTAAGCGTCATCTTGAGCCTCGCACATGGTATTCCGATTCCTCACCCTTGCTTAGGAGTAAAACATAATATACTTTATGGGGTGATGATATCTCCATAGTTATTGAAGTGGCTTGAACAAAAACCAAGTTTGACATTTGAACATTGGATAAAATCTACAAATCAGCTCTAGAGTTATTCAGTGGTAATTGACAAAACTAAAGTTTTGTCCTTGAAAGGAAGATTGAAGGAGTGGAGTGTTGTTTGGCAGAACAGCTACATTTCACAGCTTTTCCAGTTCAATTGGAACACTGAACTGTCTTAGAGGCATACCAAATTATGCATGGGTCCTTAATCACATGTAAAGCTGGCTCCCAGCTTTGACACAGCACTATTCATCTGGCCAAATGACTGTGATTAAAAAAAAAAAACCACATGTAAATTGCTTTTTAATAGCTGATACTGTATAAGACAAAGCCAACATGCAAATTAGGCTTTGATTGGCACTTTTTGAAAAATATGCAACAAATATGGGATATAACCTGGATGGGCCGCTTCTGTACTTAATGTGAAGTATTTAGATACCTTTGGACACTTAACAGTTTCTTTGAGACAATGACTTGTAAGGACTGGTACTATATATCATTCCTTATGATGTATACATTGTCGTCACTAATCCTTGAATCTTGCTGTATTGTCACCTACATTGATACAGGTATCGATGAAAAATCTCTAATGGATAATCATAACATTCTTGGTCATATGTCTTTTTTCTGCAGCTTGAAAGTTTTTAAAAGGAAAAAGATATCAAATGCCTGCTGCTACCACCCTTTTAAATTGCTCTCTTTCGAAAAGCACCAGTATGTGTTTTAGATTGATTTCCCTGTTTTAGGGAAATGACAGTCAGTAGCTTCAGTTCTGATGATATAAGAAAAACAAATAAAACATGTTTATAAAAGTTGTATCTTGAAACACTGGTGTTCAACAGCTAGCAGCTAAATGTGATTTCACCCCATGCATTGTTGTTAGTGTCAAAGATCTTACGATTATCTCTAGCAGCTATTTCTGTAGTACTTGCGCTTAACCATTTGTCTAATTTAACCTTAAGTGAATTCTCCTTTTCTCACGGAGGCATTTATGTTCCAAGTGGTGATTTCTTCCCGTAGGTGCATAGGGAGAGTCTCAAGCTTGATGGAGATGGACAGTTTAGTAGTGACTTAGCCGTTTGTACTCTGTTGGATTTTGTGCTAGCAGTCTGAGCACTAGTTCTGTGTGCCTATGAACTTAATGCTGCTTGTCGTCCCAGTTCACTCTGACATTATGGAGAATTAATGCCACCCATTAAGCAAAGGCTAATAAGTTAATGGTATTTCCTGTGCAGACTTAAAATTTTATTTTTAGCCTTTAGCTAAGAATCTTTTCCAGTAGGTACACAGCTACTTCAAGAAACAAAATTACTCTCATTCATTAGACAACTGGAGTTTTTGCTGGTTTTGTAACCTACTAAAATGGCTAGGCTGTTGAACATTCCACATTCAAAAGTTTTGTAGGGTGGTGGGTAATGGGGGATCCTTAATGTTTATTTTAAAATAAATAAAACAAGTTCTTGACTTTTCTCGTGTGGTTGTGGTACATCATATTGGAAGGGGTATCTGTTTACTTTTGCAAATTAATTTTTTTTTTCTAGCACCTCCCCTTGTGTGTTTGAATTTCTTCTGCCTGGGATGTACCACAACCATATGTAAACTGTGTTTTAGAGGGACGGATAAAGTATTTGGGTTTTTTGGTTAATCCCTAGGTGGTGTGTGCTTGCAATCCTATCTAAAACTTTCTTTTATCTATGTAGAAAATAACTTTCGTGAAATTTTAAAATCAAAACTGAGTAGCATTTTTTAAAAAAACAGTGGTCAGGGTGAATTTCTTCTGACATGGGATGGGGAGCAGTGCCTTCTAGGTTTGAAGCTTCTGTGCATTAGTGCAGATGTCAATGTGTTCGTGGTTTTATTACCTCCTAGGTATGTTTAGAGTTATTTGTTCCTTTGAATATTTTGTAGGGGTTATTTATCATCACAGTTTAAATGTAAGCCTTTTACGCCTCAATTCAGACCATATTAAAAAAATAACCTATTGGACAGAGAACTTTTCAAAAAGCCCCATGAAGATCTCTGTCTTGGGTACTCAGTATTCTGTATAATGCCTAAATTCTTGTCTTAGTTGTAGAAAGCCTTTTTTGGGATCAAATACGTATTTTTACAAGGACACTATAGTCTCACATGTCCCTGTTCTCTTGATGTGTCAAGACCACTACACAACTTTTGTATACATACAGTATCAGGCTTCTCACATGGATAATGAAACTTCTTGTTAAAAAGCTACAGTAAAGGCAGAATGTTAATGATTACCTTGGTTAGGGCAGTTTTGTTTCCAGATACTAATATTCCTAAAAAATGTGGAAGTTTTTCTGATCATTGTATCTTGATATTAAAATGACCATTCAATGTTTTTAGACAGTTAAATTTCTAACAATTCTCTTGTTTGCTTATCCATACTAGGGTTGTGTGTAAGGCTTTGTATTTATGGGAGACGTGAATGTGTGCTTGTTCTCAGGCTCATTGAAGTGTTGACAAAACAGTTTATACATGTAGAGGGTAGCTGAGCAGTCATCTTCCTATAGTGCTATAGGAAATTTGTATCATTGCATTTCAAAATGTCTAACTGGTGGTGGAAGTGAGATACATGTAAGAACTGAATTAATACCTTTGAACTTTAAGCTACTGAATCTGCATCCCACTTGCATTCCTGCTGAGGATTCTGAATTTTGAAGCTTCAGAAAGTCAGTACTGACTTTGAACTCATCCCTTTTATGGAGATAAAAGGAAGAAATGACTCCAGGAAATACAAATTGTAAAGGTGCAGTACAATACCTTTTCCAATTTTGAATTACACATTGCTGGAAAAGACTACTGAATGTTTTAAATTACATTAGACTGAGTTACATGAAAACTTGATTTCCTCATTGTTTTTGAGCAAAGTCTGCTTTGGTTGTATGTATCATCTCAAAGCTCTAGGTTTTCTACTCCTTAGAAGAGGAGAAGAATTGTCTCTGTTGGTGGTCTAAGAAGGCTACACTACTACTATGTGTGCTTTCTCAATCTGCACTGTTGCTGAGTATCCTGCTTTTAGCACATGATTCAGAAGCCTAATCCAGTTGTCTGCCCCAGTCTAGATCCTTGACTGTAGTGAAGGTTTGTCCCTGATCTACTGAACACAGCTTCCAGTATGTTTCTTATTTTTAAGGCTTAGCTTTCTGTAATTGCTCAGTTGATATTAGGGAGACATTTAGCCACTGAACTATGACTTAAGTATATTTGAGTATCTTGTCAGGTCTGATGATGATGGAGCGATGTAGTAAGTGATACATGACCATGAGTGATGAATGGCCTACACATAATGATGGGAATGACTTCATCAGTGAGAGGGATGAGTGAACTAAGACTTGAAAGGTGAGGAATTAGAAGCTAGAAAAGAAGGGGACAGTCCTATCCCAAGCAAGGTTCATTCATCAGTGATAGACCAACACTTTTGCCTCAAGTGGAAAGAGTTAAGAATTAGCTCACCATCAGAGGAGGTGGCACATGATTGTCATCTTAGGTATGAGGGAGACTAAGGCAAGAGGAACACAAATTTAAGGTTGTCCTTGCAGCATAGTGAAATCCACCCAGGAATTTAAAAAATGGGATAGGGATATAGCTCAGTGAGTAGACTTGGTTAATATGCATGAGGCCCTGTGTTTAATCCACGATAAGATGAATGAGCAGAGTTAGGCTGGAGAAATAACTGGGGACTGGAAGCATTTAATTGAAACTGTTACTATTTTAGTTGGGGATGTGTATCATCTAATAAAATTGCCATGTAAAGGGCACTTAATACATTGTTGAGAAGAGTGTATGGGCCAACAGAAGTAGGAAGTAAATCTTTCTGAAGTAATTTCCTTCTCCCTTGTGAGAAATAATTGCAGTATTAGATATGGAGATGTAGTCGTGAGTGGGTTTTGTAGCTTCCTGTCTCAGATCCCTCACTCTACTGGATTCTGTAGTCCTCGAATGGCATACTTTGTCACTGGCTATACTCTTACTGTTGATCTCATCCAGTTCCTTGATACTTGAATTCAGTGTTTCAGTCACTTCTGAGTACTTACAGTTCCCCAAAGACAAAACTCAAACTTAGAAACGTTGATTTTAAGGTCCTGAGTATTCCAGATTGACCGACTTCTCTCCATCCTTTTGCTCACAACATTTGGGTATCGTTTTTATTTCCTTTAGTACTCTAGTCCTTAGGTCCACATGACTTACCCTGAAATTCTCCAGCATCTCTAGCATTTAAGATCTCCACTACCATTCTAGATGCTTAGGATGTAATACTTGATGTTGTCTTGCCATCCTGTGATAGTTTTTGGTTTGGGGAAGATGCTGGGAAGTGCTCCTGTGTCCTTCACATTGAGTTACATGTCCAGCCTCTGGCCCCTGCTTCCCTTTTGATTTCGAGACGGGATCTTGCTCATTTTCCCAGTCTGGGCTCTTTAGAGTTATGCTGCACCCTTCCTAAGTGCCCCTAGGCCTCACCCAGGTGTACAGCTATTTCTTTTTGGGACACTGGTTCTGGTGTACAGCGTTTGCAATAACAACTAGAATGAACCTTTAAAGAGGAAGTTTTCCTTAACTATAAATAGAAATTTGATCCATGGGCCCAACATTTATCTTTGGCTGCATTGCTTAAGTTTTCTTCATGCTGGAAACGTTTTCAGCACGGGGAAGGGTTTCAAGGCTTTTTAAAAATTTGGGTCGTCAGTGTCATCACTTTTGAGGACCTCCCTGGCCACCTCTAAAATCGTATCCATAAGTGACTGTTAACTCGCTTTTGTCCTAATATCACTTAGAATTTAACCTTCAAGGGAGGCAGTGAGTGATACTTTGTTGAGTAAATGAGTTAAGGAATTGAATGGATTTTGAACAGACGGTTTTGCTGAGACGATTAAAAGCTGCAGTGCCTATTTGAGGAAGAAATTTCAAAGGAATACAAGTGAGTCTCGCTCTGGACATTATGATACTCATAGCCTGTCAAATATTTACACATATTCGAAGTTCAGCGACCTGACCCAAAAGAGCATGTCGGAGTTTGTATACATGAGTAGTCCTTGTATTCCTTACGCTTGACGAATTTCAGTGGTCGGGTCGTATAAGTAAGGGCTGGTTTTCGGAAGGGATTCCACACGGCCAAATTGCAGATCTAAGGGAAGCGTGCAAATAACAAAATTGCAAGACTGCAAACAGGGACGCATATCGCGCGAGGTGAGTGGAGGGTCAAGCGAGACTAATGAGAGGTATGCTGTCCGAATTTTCTCGTTTCACAATAAAATAGCTATTTAAGGGTGTCGGTAAACTTGAGTAAAGATCTGCGGGGCGGCCTCCTCTCACATAAGCAAGCTAACACTGGAAACCCCGGGAAACTCACGTTGCATAGGTACATGGGGCGGGGCATCCCATTGGACACTCAGCAGCCGCAACCGGAAACGTGCGGGAGAACTAGGCTGTGGCCCCGCCTCCGGGCATCTGGCGTCATCATTCGGAGACGTCGTTTAGAAAGGGCCCTTGACCCTCGCCACTGCTGAGTTTAGGCTTGCGCACGCGCCGTCTCCTTGCGCCTGAGCGGAAAGAGCGGACGGCGCGCGGCAAGGCGAGGAGAGCTCGGGGCGCTGGCGGCCAGGCATCCGCAAGGGTCCGCCCGCTGCTGCTGGCTGGAGCTCCTCTTCACCCCGCGTGCTTCCGCTCAGTTGCCGGCTGCGCGCAGGTCGTGGGTACCCTCCTCAGGATTGCTGGAGGTACGTGCCAAGGCGGGCGGCTGGCCGGAGGACCCAGCTCTTGTTTCCTGCGGGCCCGTGCGACCCCCTCCTCTCCTTGGGCCTTTTCTATTTAGGAGAATCCCCTCTTCTGTCTCAGGCAGCCACACTGACGTGCTTTTCGAGCGCTTTCGGGATGCAGCTTAGCCGGGTCTCCCTAAGCCGAGTAGTCGAGGAGAATGATTCCCTTGGAGCTGGAGCCCAGTTCCTGGTGACGGCGCTGGGCATTGAACTGGGGGGGTGGGGGGGACGGACAGCCTCATCCTAGATTGGCTCACTGACCTAGGTGCTTCTCAGTGCGCGTTTTTACTACATGCCGAGTTCTGCAGTCGCATTCAGGACTTTGGCAGTGCACCTAGTGACGCCTTCGCATAGGTGCTGGGTAGACCGGTAAGCAAATGAATGAAGAGTAAACTGCTTTATTACATAAAGGCTGTCTTAGTTACTAAGCCTTTCTTGGCCGCTCCATCCACAGTAATTCAGACTAATCCCACCCCTGATTGTACCTATATTCGCACCTAGTCTTATTTGGTGGAGGTGTCTTTCCGGTATTCATTTAATTAATTAAGGGAAAAATGAAAGTTGGAAGTTAGGGGCTTTATGTAGTACTTCTGGAAGAACTAGAACAAAAACCAGTCCCCAGTAATTAGTTATTAATTGACTTACGTTGGGGGTCTCCATGTGGCCGAACTGGTTGTCAAATTTTAAAGAGCTCGGGCCTTGAAGTCAAGCGGTCTTGAGTGAGAATTGCATCTCTTTCCTGCTTTGGGATGCTTGAATTCTTTATACCACTTGCCCGTATAAATGGGGGCCTTTGATTGTAACAGTGTTGTATAGAAAGGCCTACTTGGGAGGTTAAGAGGGACCGTTAAGGCATAGTTAAGCTGTTCCGTTAAAGGCTTCATATTTAGAATGCAGTAAACACAGGAGTTCCTAAGTAGCATAGTATATCACTTTTATGTTGTAATGTAGTAGATAATTTTGAATTTTTGGTGTGTTTAATATAATAGTGGAATATTTTATCAGTTTCTTTTTTCTTTTTCTGTGCTGGGGAGGGACCAGGTCCTTGCATGTATTAGGCAAGTGCTCTACCATTGAGCTACACCCCCTGCCTGTATGATAACTTTTGAAGTTTGTTTGAACAAAGGCACTAGTATAGTTTTCCTTTGATTGAGGAAAGACATTTTACTATGAAATACGAAATTTCTTTTTCTGACTAAATGGAACATTTAGAACTACTTTACAACTTTATTTCTTGTTCTAGTCTTCTTTAAAAATAAAAACTTTGTTGGGGCTGGAGGAATGGCTCAGTGGTTAAAGCGCTTGCCTAGCAAGCGAGTGCTAAATCCAGCTCCAAGTACCCAAGTTCAATTCCCCAGTACCACATAAGCTGGGTGTGGTGGTGCATGCCTGTAATCCCAGCACTTGGGAAGCTGAGAAGGGAGGATTGCCTGGGCTCCATAGTGAGTTCAGGACCAGCCTGGGCTGCAGAGTGAGACCCTGTGTCAAAAAAAAAAAGAATCTTTGTAATGTATATGCATTTAAAATGGTATCATACCTTTTCTTGCCTTTGTATCTTTTCAGAAGCATTTATATCCATGTCCTCAGGTAGTTTTTTGGAAAGGCTTTAGATACATGGATGTAGCATTAGATATTTTAGTCATTCTTCTAGTGTTTTGAATGATCAAGTCCTGATTTTTTAAAAAAGCCTCTTCCATAGAAATATGAAATATGCTTCCCCATGAGTTCCCATGCTGAGGAAATATTTGTCTTCATCTCCTAAGCCTCAGTTTTCTGATTTTAAAATGGAAGTTGGGGGCAGCCCGCATTTCTGGGTCCTCCTACTGACTACCAGAAACTTTACCTGCCTTCTTTCATCTCTTAACCTCCTCCTTTCCCTTTCTGTAATATTCTCAATAGTGTTCTCTTCACAGCCTGGGGAAAAAAATGCCAAGTTGATGTCATCATATGGAGCAGGCTGAAGGTTAAGTAAGATGACACTGAACACATGTGCTTAGCACACACTCTCCTTCCCCATGAAAGGCAGCCAGTAGTGTTCTTTAATCAGAAACGAATGTTGAGTGTAGTTGTATTTTGGTTTTTTCTTTCTTTCTTTTAGTGATATTTTGTTACCATGCATCGAAAGAAGGTGGATAACCGAATCCGGATTCTCATTGAGAATGGGGTAGCTGAGCGGCAAAGGTCTCTTTTTGTTGTAGTTGGGGATCGAGGAAAAGATCAGGTAAGGCCTGGTAAATGCTTCCTGAGATACTTTGTCTGATTCTGGACAGTCAACTTAGATGTCCTGCACACTGTGGTGTTAAGACCCCTTTAGCAGGTAAGGTACCTAGTGGGAACCTTTTTTCCATTTACTAAAAGTGGTAAAGTCTTTGTATTTAGATTCATTAACAGATAAGACAATACCTTTTGAGGTCCAGAATTGCAGATTGACCACAAAGTTAAATGTATGTGATCCAGCGTCTGGTCCCCACCTGCCATGTGACCTTGAATGCCTCCATTCCATGCCCCCCCATCAGTTCAGTTTCTACATTTGTCAAATGAGGTCTTGGGCCTGACAGTCTGTATATCATCTCTTTGGCCCTGAGGTTCTGTGACTTTTTCTCTGCCAGGTGGTAATACTTCATCACATGTTGTCCAAAGCAACTGTGAAGGCTCGACCATCAGTGCTGTGGTGTTATAAGAAAGAGTTGGGGTTTAGCAGGTGAGCTTGGCCCTTGGGTGCCCCATCCTACTTACAGTTCCTTTTTATTTGTTAAGTGATAACAAGTAATTCATTGACATGAGGGATTGTTAGTAATGAGGCCATTTCTGAAGACCTTTCTAAGTGGAGGAGAAAATGGAACTGATACCTTTTCTTCATTCCTGACAATAAGTTTCAGATTATTTTCACACTCTGAAGTGCTCAGCTCAGTGCCTTCTTTTCTGATTTCTCTTTCTGATACTAATTTATTTCTCTTTTCTGAGAGAGAGAGAGAGAGAGAGAGAGAGAGAGAGAGGGAGAGAGACTGGGGATGGAACCCACGGCCTTCCCACTGATGCATTCTTGTTTATTATTTGTTGTTTTTATTTTGTGTTAGCATCTTGTTAAGTTGCCCAGGTTAGGCTTGAACTTGTCATCCTCCTGCCTCAGTCTCCCAGAGTGTTGAGATTATATTATAGAGTGTGCCACACACCTGGTTCTCTTTCTGTCTCTCTAGACTAATCAAACGTATCTAAACAATTCCTTTTCCCTGGGGCTGGGGTCATAGCTCAGTGCAAGCAAGTGCAACGCCCCGGGTATCTTGATTCCCCGTGTACCATATGAGCCGAGGGTGGTAGCTCATGGCTGTAATACCTGCAGTTGGGAGACTAAGGCAGGAGGATTGGTTGCTGTGTGTTTGAAGCCAGCCTGGTCTACATACTCAGTTCAGCAGCCGCCTGGACAATAGAAAGAGGGACCCTGTCTCAAAACAGAACGAAATAACAAAAAATCAGTTCTCTTTTCCTACCTCAAATGTATCCTGTCTTTTTATTCTTTTTTTATTACAAAGGGGGAGGAATATACGTTATCTCATGACAGGAAAAATCCTGTCTACTCTGAATGCCTTCTCACATTTTTAGGACCTTTGTCTTCTGTTCGACACAGCACACATTTTTTAAGCTCCTATTTCCTATAAATGTACTTGTTCTTGCCTTCTTGGGAAGACACTGGCTGCACCCCAGCTCTACCCTTCAGACTAGCTTTTGCTCTCATTTTTACTGCCACGTACCTTAGACACAGCCCTTGGTACTTCCTAACCACCTCTTTTGCTCTGTGGCTTCTGCTTCTGTCTCTGTCAGAAAAATGTCCTCATGGACACTTCCAGAAACCTGCTGTCTAATACAGTGATCTTTCTCCCTCTTTATCCTTAGAGCTGTCCTCTTTGTTCACTGCTGTGTATGACACTTGGCTGGTACTACTTTCTGAAGCCATGATAGTCAAGGCTTCTAGTTGTAAACAGCAGTGCTCCAATGCAGGCACACATAGTTGCCAGGGGAATGTGTTGAGGTTTCTGAGATTTGCTAGGGAAGCTCAGGGGCCAAGGCTTCAGCTCTGCCCCGTGCTGATCTGGAGACACCCTGATCCTCCTCCTGATTTTGCTTAGCCTTTCATCTTTCCGTATCTGCTTGAACTTTTCTCACTGCAGTCCAGCTCTTCTGTTTTATAGTAGAAATACAACTCAGGTTTTAACGCTTCATATCTAGCCAGCCATGTGAATAGCAGGCCATGTCCCACTATTCTTGTGGAAAGATACCCACGCAATGGGGCATCACATAATGATAGGACTAGTCACATTGCGGAAACCTGGCAGTTCCACTTCTCTCTGTGTTTGAAGGAGTTTGGGAGGGTGTGGGCAGTGCTGCTTCTTGGTAGAGAACCTCTCTGCTCACAATTACTTGGCTTCCTTGTGGTTACTCGGACCACCTTCCCGAGTTCCTTGTTTTCACTTGGTTTCACTAGGTTTTCTACCCTAAACCTAGCCAGTGTGTATGATTCGGATTCAGGCCTTGGGCCTCTTCTTTTTCCTTTATTTCCAAATCACTCATCTTTAATTTTAACTCAGATCCTGTCTCTGCTTCTTACTGTTCGTGCTTTGACAAACCTTCCGACTCTTAGCTGTTTCTTCTCTGCTAGGTATGGCATTCCATCTCTCTAGTGTCACATACACATACTGAAGTCATTCTGTTTCTCAGGACTTACCTCCTTCATGAAGCTTTTCAGAGCTGCTTAGCCATACCCTAACGTTCCTTTTCTGGCTTGTCTTGCTCATGGAATGCTTGCCATGGGTACTTGTGCTTTGGAATACAGTCACTTATGAACTGTAACTTCCATGTATCTTTTTTTTAATGATTAATTGATAAGCTCATTCAGAGGAACTTTTTTTTAACTTTTTAAATGATCTCTTTGTGGTAGGTACTCAGTATTTGTTAGTTAATTGTTAATGGTTCTAATGTTTTAAATAATGAATCTTGATTCTGCCTAAAAGAAATCAGATTTTGAGTAAATAATGTGGCATTTAAAAAAAGATTATGGGAGCTGGAGAAGTAACTCAGTGGTTAAAGCCCTTGCCTAGCAAGCGCTAAGTTCCAAAGTTCAGTTCCCCAGTGCCACATAAGCTGGGCATTGTGGCATGCGCTTGTAATCCTGGCAGTCAGGAGACTGAGACAGGAGGATTGTCGTGAGTCTAAGGCCAGCCTGGGCTACATAGTTCAGAACAAACCTGGTCTACAGAATGAGACCCTGCCTCAAAAAAAAAAAAAAAAGTTGTGATACTGTAGGAAATGTGAAAAATATAAAACACCAAGATGAACAGAAAAAAAATACCCATGCTTACCACTATTAGCATTTGAGTGCATGTCACTGGCCTGCTTTTAAGCCATGGCATCCATATATTTTTATTTGGAGGGGGTGAGGTACTTAATGATTGTTAATTGGACAGATAAAGACTTATTTTGGGGGTTTCTGGTGACTGAAACCAGGGCCTTGGACATGCCACGTGTACTTCACCACTGAGCTCCATTTTCAGCCTTAATTCATTTCTAAAATAGCCTGAGAATTAGGCCTGTGATTTACCTTAGAGTTTTGTTCTGAGGGCTTCTGATTTTCAGTGTACTTTTTTTGGTAAATGTGAGATGGTATGGAATCAGGCAGGTTACAGTTTTCTGGGCAGATTGGCCTTTTAAATTGAGCCCACTGGTTTCATTTTTAAAAATCTGCTCTGTGTTTCTTGTCACTCTTCTGCCCTGTCCCATCTTGATCTGGCAGGACAGTGATTGTGTCAGGCTGATGGCACATAATGGGCATCAGGCAGGAGCCCGAGGAGCAGTAGAGATCACCTCACTAGCTTCCTTGTTTCTCAGAGGAAGTAGGGGCTTGAGGGGAAGGGCTTTGGTTCAGGCTAATAAGGTGGAGAACTGTGGCAGAATTCTGGGAACTCTCTTGTTCTTTGTGTAAAGCAAAGATAAAATGACAGTGGATATTCAGGGATTTTAGGACCAAAACCGTTGAGGGATTTCTGAGCAGTCTCCCCTTTCCTTTCCTATCCCTGTGTCATAGTTATCTAAGGGTAAGTGCTGCCTTTAAGGATATGATCCCACACATAGGCCAGGAAGTGGATGAAGTCTCTGGTAAATATGAGGATAGTAACCCATCAGCACCTGCCTTCCTTCCCCAGGCCCTCTGGGAAGCATCGACCTGTTGTTAAAGTGACAAGACCACCAGGGTATAGTTTCAAGCTCTGGCCAAATGTAAGATTTAGCTGCTGTCATGACCCATCTTTTAAACTGACATATGTGTTTGAGGTCATAGAGTGAAAAATAACAGAATAACTCACACACAGACCCATCCCTGCCTGTCTACAAAGCCCATTGCACTCCAGTGCCTTTCCGCTGTTATTGCCCTCTAAAGTGAGGGAGTCAGCCACTCACTTTACAAGTTCCCCTCCAGCTCTGAAGGTCCAAGAGGTTGATCTCTGAGCCTCTCACGTTAACTGGCTGTCATTGGATGGGGGGGTCCTTTCAGTCACCGGAAGAAGAGAATGAGACAGCTGCAGAAGAAAATAAAGAATGGGACCTTGAACATAAAGCAGGATGACCCCTTTGAACTCTTTGTAGCAGCCACCAACATCCGCTACTGCTATTACAATGAGACTCACAAGATCTTGGGCAATACCTTCGGCATGTGTGTCCTTCAGGTGGGTGCTTTCCTCCAGTGTGCATGAGGGGATGCTTGGGTGCCTGCTACCCCACTGAAAACAGATAAACTGTAAGAGATTCACATGTAACCTGTCTTCCCCTAAGTGTTAGTGGAAGACTTGGCCACTTTGCAGAGATAATTGGATGATGGCTCACCCTGTATGTAAAAAAGAATTTTCTGCTTAAATCAGCTTTGTCTAGAAATATCAGAACTTACAGGGATGTGTCAGCTAAGTGGCTGTAACCATGATGTGGCTCAAGCTGGTTCCTGGGAACGTTGAGTGGTTCTCAACCCTGGTTCTTGCTGGTGTTCACTGAACTTTCTCCTCTGGTCCCTGAGCAGTAGGACTTGTTTACCCAGCGGAGTAAACACGTCTGTATCTATTTGGTTCTCTCCAGAGAGCTCATGTAACAGAAACCCCTGAGTTTCTCACTCCCTTTCCAACCCTTAAACGCCATTCACTTCCCCTTCTGAGAACTGCTTGGTGAATTTCTAGTGGTGTATATTTTCTTGCCAGGAAAGTTAATAGACAAAATTTTTTTCATTTTTCTTTTTTTTTTTTTTCAGCTCTGGTAGTCTTTGTTTTCGTTTTTGGTTTTCTGATACCTGTGATTCCCCCCATCTGAAAACAAAAACAAGAACACATAGATTCATATACTTTTTTATGTATTTATTATAGTCATGTGCTATGACCGTTATAAAGCATATCTCACAAATATTGATTAGGAACTGAGGGAAGAAATCAAAAATAGAAGCTCCCCTTTTTTCTTCACATTCCAGTGGGTTCTCTCATACACTCCTGGCTTGTATCCACCTTGGAAGAAGAGAACGGAGCATTTTGCTCTTCACCCACCATTGGGGCATCCTTTGGTGCAATCACTCCTTAATGAGTGTTCTGCTCACAGCCACCTGTTGCTGGACTAGTGGATCCTGTATGCAGTGGCTACCCCATGTGGCACACAGTTGGGTTTTGTCAGACAGGCTCCACCTGTAAGCATGTCAAAAAATGAATATAAGATAGTTATGAAATTCAGGCATGACTCAGTGAAGTTTGGAAGATTTGCTTCCAAAGACTTTATTGGAGATTGTTAGAAAATTTTTGATATGTAAAGCCAGGTTTACCTACATCTAAGGACTGGAAGAGGGAGAGGGAGGGGGTTTCCTGGTCAATTAGGGATGATCTTCAGTTGTTTTTGCTGTCTTTCCCCTCCCCCCCCATTGTTTTTGTTTGTTTTGAGATAGAGTCTTACTTTGTAACTCATAGTAGCCTCACACTTGCAACTCTCCTTTCTTGGCTGCCCAAATGATGGGTTTGCAGGTGTGTACTACCTCGCCTGCCTTGAGGACTTCTCTTTGCCTGTTATCTGGCCTTTAGTTAATTGCCTGTGGAATTCTATTTGCATAACCAGTCCTTTGTAATGTCTCCTTTTAGGATTTTGAAGCCTTAACTCCCAACCTTCTAGCCAGGACTGTGGAAACAGTGGAAGGTGGTGGGTTGGTGGTTATTCTCCTGCGGACTATGAACTCCCTCAAGCAGTTGTACACGATGACCATGGTAAGAGTTTTTTTTTTTTTTTTTTTTTTTTTTTTTTTTTTTTTTTTTTTTTTTTTTTTTTTTTTTTTTTTTTTTTTTTTTTCTTTTAATGCTTCTTTGTGTGAGTTCAGATCATTCTGTCTTTGCTATGGTCTACTTTCATTTTTATTTTGAGATGGTCTCGCTTTGTAGTCCAGACTAGTCCTGAACTCTCTGTGGAACCCAGGGTGGCAGTGGACTCAGGGCAAACCTCCTGTCTCAGCCTCCCCAGTGCTGGGATGCCAGGTGTACACCATCTCGCCCAGCTTATGAGTTGCTGGGGAATCGAATTTAGGAGGCACTTAGCACTTGACTTAGTGCTTGCTGGGCAAGCGCTTTAACTGCTGAGCCATTCCTCCAGACTCTGGTCTACTTTCTTTAAACATTTCCTGTTCGTGTTGGGCAGTGCCAGTGAGTGGTTTGCACAACCTCTAGCTTTAAAGCTTTCTGATTACAGCTATTGATAAAGCTACCGTAGACAAATCTCAGGCTCTAAACTGTGTCTAGAACTGTCTGAATTTCATGTGTTTTCATTCATTTGCAAATTTGACTCAGGTAATAATTCAGCTACAGTACAGCTTTAATGCAGTTAGGTTTTTGGAATGGAATTCTGCAAAAGGTCATGCCAGGGCCTAAATTTACATTTTACCAAAAAGAGATCATGCACAGACTTGCTCGCTGGCATATAAGAGGATGTATGTCAGGTCATGTCTCATTTTGGCAAGTTTTGACTTTGGTACTTTAGGAAGAGTTAGGTTTCTCCCAAAACAAAAGGTGCTTTGCCTGAGGATGCGGTGAGGAGTCGGGGTATGGCTCAACCTATTGCAAAGCTCTTCGGACTCCATTATTATTGCTACATTGATTTTCTGAGAGGCTGGCTTTAAGTCTTGCCTTTGGCTCAATGTCTGAGAAATAGTGTTAGAATTGCCAGGGTTTATCAAGCTGTTTGTTTTTTCTGTGAGAGGGACTTTGCTTTAATCTTTGGGTTTTCTGATCACCACCACTCCAGCCTTTCTGGCCTCTTCAGATATGCCCAGGATACTCTCACCCTCAATACACTTACTGTTCTCCCTGGAATATGCTTCCCCTGGACATCATCATGACTTGCACCCTTGCTACATGCAATACTTGGCTTCTTGATATCCTGTTAGGATAGGTGGCTTCATCTGTCACTCCTGAACCTGTTTTATTTTTCACCTGACAGTACCTAAAGTTAAATTTTTTTTTTTTTTGGTCTGTCTTTCCCATATAGGTCTTGAAACTGCATGGGAGTAGGTATTGAGCTTTCTTTGATGGTGTATTCGTAGATCCTAGAAGAGTACCTGCCATGCGAGAGGCACTCATTAGACAAAATTACCTGTGAATGAATTTGTGCTCACGTCAGTGTGTTTTCTTCTCCCTTCTGTATGCTATATACTTGTCCTTCCAATCTCACCATTTCTGAGAGGCCTTCCCTCACTTCCTATCTTACTTACTTTCATATCACTGTGATTCAATACCTGACATCCACAATTTAAGAGAGGAAAGATTTATTTTAGCTTATAGCTTAAGAACATTGTAGTTCATTTATGGGTAGCTGGTAATGGTGGAAACATGTAGCGAAGCTGGAGTTGGAGCTTGATGTCACAGATGGAAGCCAAGTGTGGGAGGAAGGATGCAGCTGAAACATACCCTTCCAAGTCAAGGCCCAAGCATTTGTCCTCTCCAGCCAGGCCCCACCTCCCAACAGTATGAAGTATTTGTAGGTGATCCCAGCATCCTAATACATAAGGCTTTCGGGAGGACACTGCAGAGCTAAACTGTAACAAACTCCAGCAAGCATTTCTCTCTTTCACCCTACAGAATACTCTGGTGTATCTATTCTCAGAGCAAGATGCTTTGCCTTTCCACCCTTCAGTTGGTAAAGGATGGGGTCTTGTTGATTTCTGACACCTCAGGGTGTTTTTTCTATAGTCCTGCTTCCAAGTACTTGGCTTCTTTTTAGTGCTAATCTCTTTAACTTCCCTGTGCTCTTCTGCCTCATCTCTGTAGGCCCTTTAGTCTGGCAAAACTGCAAACATTTTGTACCATAGTTTTCTGCCTGCTTTATGTGGTGCTGGCCTGTGAGCTTTTTAGGTGAGCATTTGACCGCTGAGTTATTTCTCCAGTCCCCTGTCTTTCTTCTATTCTGTAACTATAAATATTCCATGTAACTACTACTCATTGGAAAATGCCATTTGGGGAAAACTAAGTTCATGTTCTTGGGCCTAGATCATTCATATTTGGCTTTAGAATATACTATGTCTTTTTTCTCTTTAAGGCAAAAGCAATGTTTTTACATTGACAGCCACTTGTCAATAAAGTCCTCCTTCCTATCTGAAACTTTTTGAGTCTGGACTTTCCAATTTATACCTCTCTCAGCATTTTGGTCTTCTGACCTCTGACCAGAATCTCCCACCAAGCTCATTTCGTAGCATGTTAAGGCTTCTGTAGCTGGCATCTTCAGACCTTTCCAAACTCCTCCCACAAACCAGTTTCAAAGCCCTTTACACCACATTTTTGGGTAAAGTCATAGCAACCCACTTCTCTGGTGCCAATTTCTGTCTTAGTTGCTGTTTCGTCACTGTGCCTCAATACCCAACATTCACAATTTAAGGGAGGAAAGATTTAGTTTAGCTCATGGTTTCATATGGTTACAGGCCATTGATGAGCAGCCAGCAATAACGGAAGCACTTGGTGGAGTCAGGTGGGAGTAGGGCAGATCCTATGTCGTGGCAGACTGGCACGCGGAGCTCTCCTTCTGGGTACTAGTCCAGTGATCTGTTGCTTCTGGGCCAAGTGCCAGTGTTTTGATAGCTACCACCAGGCCCCAGCTCTCAGCAGCATGTGGGTGTTTTACAACATAAAGACATGAGGCTTTTGGAGGACCCTCCACATCCAGACCATAACACTACCTTGTATAACTAGTTCCTCCTCACTTGCCATCGTGGCACCCTGTATTTATGTCATTTGTAGCATTTGCCAGTTTGCATGTGTATGTGCTCGTTTGTCTTTCTCTACTCATTGGACGCTAAGCTCCATAAGAACAAAAGTCAGGCTTTGTCCAGCAGCGGATGCCCAGTAGGTCTTGCAGACTAATTAGACAACATGCATTTCATTGAATTAGGATGCTAGGTAAAATGTGGAGAATGTTAAAGGTGAGGATAGTTTATTATGGTAAGAAATAATACGTTTACTCTTTGATTTTAGTTTTATAAAAGCAACTGGCCAGTTCAGCAGGACAGGTAGGAATGAATTTTGTTTGCTGCAGGATCACTAATGTCTCCTTCAGCAGTTTCATATTTAGGCCTTGGGCTTCAATGCTACAGAATGACTTTTTTTTTAATGGATGTTATCTTTCTTTTTAGGACGTGCATTCCAGATATAGGACAGAGGCCCATCAGGATGTAGTGGGAAGATTTAATGAGAGGTATGTTAGAGGATGTTTCTCTGTTCCTTCGTGTTGTTGAGGGACCATAGTGGAAGAAACATTTTTTGCAGACCCAACTGAAAATTGTTTTTATATCAGGAGAGGTAGTTCAGCTCTCACAATGGTGAGACTCTGGACAACAGTCTCAGCTGTGAAACTAACTGAACAGAGTGAAAGGGTGGGAGGTTGAGGCCAGGTTAAATGAGGTTCTTGTCTTGCTGTTGGAGCTGACTAGTTCAGTGGCCTTACTCAAGTCCTAGTCCCTGTCTCCTACCTTACTCCTCTTTCAAAGAATAATTAATCTTCATCACAGTTTCCCAAAAGGTATTCCACAAAACACTAGTCTTTTAGGAGGGGCCTTATAACCAGAGGGATTTTAGGCTAGATTTATTTCAGAAATGTTGATACTGTTTTTCCTTTATGAAGAGTCACATTAACTTGTTGAACCCCATGAAAAATTTTCAGCAGTCAGGACCTGCTTAATGGATTGTATCCCAGGTGTATTTTATCGCAGAACTCTTTTTTTAGGGATGGCCAGCTAGCAAGCAGCCTGTCAAATACCACGAGAAACTTTGGCTTTCATCTGGGATTCTCAAACACAGTGATTTTCCCTAGGGAGTAGATTTGGTGGTGTTGGGAGCCATTTTGATTGTTTTGACTTTGAGTATGGCTGGTGAGGATACTATTTGGCATCTAGTACACAGAAGCTGGGGATGCTGCTAAAGAGAAAAGAATTATCTGGTTCAAAATGTTAGTGCCAAGGTTTAGAACTCTGTCCTTGGTGAACACAGAGTTTGGTACTGTTGTTGCTTTGGCTCAGCCAAATAAAGAGGGCAGAAGGAAGAGCTATATGCTGCTGACTGAAACTGAAGCTTGTGAAAGTAGCAGGTGAGGCCCTTTTCCTGCAGCATGGAAGATGTTTGAGTTGTGTGGCCACGGCCAAGTTTTTGTCTATACATAAGAGATTTTGTTATATTTCTTTACGGAGCTTTCTCATCTGCTTTCTTTTGTTGTTTTCCTTCTTGTGACAGAAGGTAAATTCAGTTGTCTATGTGTTTATTTCCCTGGGTAACTCATAACCATATGTGGCTTGAATCTAGAGTGAGTTGGAGCCCCCTTCATACTAAAAAAACCCTGGAGGATAAGGAAAGGGCCAGGTCGTAAGCTTAGCAGCAGTGGCGTTTGAATCGTGAGGTTCTTTTTTTTCTTTTCTTTTTTTCCATTTTACTGATGAGGTTTCTTAATTGCAGTATAAAGCATACCCAGGTGCCTTGGAGAGGAGGCGGTTGAATTATCTGCTGCCTTCCAGCTGGGTTCGGCACCTCGGGCTTGCTCAGAGACACGTGGAGCCAAATTGCTCTCAGGAGGGCCATTACCTGCCCCTCCCGACCCTGTTCTACAAAGGTTTCCCTCCCCAGGTTTATCCTATCTCTGGCGTCGTCTAAGAAGTGTCTTGTTATTGATGACCAGCTCAATATCCTGCCCATCTCTTCCCACGCGGCCAGCATTGAAGCCCTCCCTCCACAGGCTCCGGTGAGGCTGGGTCAGGGGCCAGGAATCTTGGGGAGCAGTGACTTCTAGTGATCTCCTACGGTGTAGCAAACCACTTTCTCATCTTCTCTGGTAGGATGAGAATCTCAGTCCTTCTGCTGTGGAGCTGCAGGAGTTGAAAGAGAGTTTGCAGGACACCCAGCCTGTGGGTGTCTTGGTGGACTGCTGTAAGACCCTAGACCAGGTGAGTGAGTTCACAATGTCTCTGCCTTGGGTCAACAACACAAAGGTAACTGCAACAGGAACCACATTAGGACACCGGGTTTTCCCTGGAAGAGACTTTCCCTTTGTTTGTTACTCCTGTGTGCTTGCAGTAGTTTGGCTGTTTGTTGTGTCTGAGTTTGCAAAGGAAACCAGTTTCGGGGCTGGGGGGGAGGGTAGATGAGTAGGTTACTTTTTCTTTTTAAAGTACTGGGGATTGAACCTAGAGCCTTTACATGAAGCTCTGTCTCCAGACCTTTTTATTTGATACACACAAACACACACACGTAAATATATACATATAAATAAATATGCATATAATTTTTATTTATTTTGAGATAGGGTAGGATCTTACAGTGCAGTCCAGGCTGGTCCTGAACTCACTATGGAGCCCAGGCTGGCCTCAAACTCACGGGAATCCTCCTGCCTCAGTCTCCTAAGTGCTGGGATTACAGGTATGCACCACCATATCCAGCTTTATGTGGTGCTAGGGATTGAAGTCAGGGTCTTGAACTTGCTAGGCAGGCACTTTAACTGCTGAGCTACTCCTCCAGCCCCTTACTTTATATTTTGAGACAGGATCTGGCTAAGTTGCATAGTTTGCCAGGCTGGGCTTGATAACTTGTGACCTTCCTGCCTTAGTCTCTCAGCATGCTGTTGGTACAGGCCTTTATCACCAGGCCTGCCTGGGTGGAGTGCATTTAGAGAGGAATCTCCTTAGTGCTTTTTCCGTCAGAAGGTGGTATGTTTGTAACTCTTCTTTGCTGTTATGTTCTGATGATGTAAATTTTTTTGCTTGTA
Source organism: Ctenodactylus gundi (assembly GCA_004027205.1). NCBI lineage: Eukaryota > Metazoa > Chordata > Mammalia > Rodentia > Ctenodactylidae > Ctenodactylus > Ctenodactylus gundi. The sequence goes on along the minus strand of PVKB01000621.1, from coordinate 600,306 downwards.
TATAAAAGTGAGAGGAGCTTGTTGCCCATTTCAGTATGAGCTGGCTGAGGGCCGGGTCATGTGCACCGGTCTTTGGTAAGATAGGAGGGCTGAGTGGGAACAGTTAAGTGCTTTCTGTGCTTGCCGAGACGGCCAGTGCTGGGCATAAGCTTGTCTTCTGCAGTGGTTTGTGGGCCGTGATGGTTGCTGACCTGGCTCAGCCCAGAGGCCTTCAAGCTGCCAGGTGTGTTCTGGGTTCCAACCAGTCTGAGCCAGATGAGCAGCAGAGGCCTGCTAGCATTGAGCTCTGCCCTCCTGTTGGAAAACACCTGCAGTGACACCTCCCTCTCAGGGTCGAGTCCCAGCAGGCGGGCTTTTCTTTTCCTCTGGAAACATAATCAGTAGCTACATAGCTGTAGGCTCTCAGGTGCTTTGAGTCACTTCTGGTGACCTCTTTACCACTTGAGGGAGGGAGAAGGGGAAGAAGAAGGAGAAGCTACCATGCTGGTATTGGTGTTATGAAGAAAAAAATGCTTATATGGCCATGCAGATCAAACTGAAAAAATCAGTAAGTATAAAAGAGTAGATGTTAAAAAATCAACAGTGGTATTGTAGTTAGGCAGTCCTGCTCTCCTAGAAACAGTTCACTGTATCCTTTTGGAGCTTTTCTTGTGCATATGATGTGAAGAGGTCACACTGTACAGGGTGTAAGTGGCCCCTTCTTAGACATGTGAGTTGATTGAAGTGTTTTTGATATTGTAAACAATACTTTTAGGACATCCTCACAGATATTTATACATCTGTGGACATTATATCTAGGATAAATTCCCAGGAGAGGAATTGTTGGGTCAGATACTACATTAAATGGGTATTGTACCAGTTGATAGTATGAAAATGCCTTTTTCCTTTTGCCCCACTCTGGGCACAGCTGAACTTTAAGTCTTTACCAGTCTGTTATGGAAACATCAGATTACGGTTTTGTGTGACCCTAGTTTTGGGAAAAGCCAGGTACCTTCTTCATGTGATTATCGGCCATCTCTATTTTATTTTTATGGCATGGCAGTTTACTCATACTACTAGTTCAACTTTTGTCTTTTTTTTATTTTACAGAATTATTTTATTTTATTTTTGAGACAGGGTCTCACTCTGTAGCCCAGGCTGGTCTTGGACTCACTATGGATCTCAGGCTGGCCTTGGACTCATGGCAGCCCTCCCTGAGCCTTTCAAGTGCTAGGATTACAGGCATGCGCCACCAAGCCCTGCTTATGTGTTGCTGCGGAATTGAACTTGGGTACTTAGATCTTGACCTAGCACTTGCTAGGCAAACTCTTTAACTACCGAGCTGTTCCTCCAGCCCCACAAAATTATTTTAGAATATGTTTTTAGTTCAGGCTTGATCTCCTGTTATCTCAGTAGAATTTTCTGGTTATGTTTTATCATTTTAAAAATGAATTTCCTAATCTAAAGTAAAACAAAAACATACAAATTGAACATTCACCCAAGGCTGTCATGTTAAGACAAGTGACATTGGGATCAGCTTCTGAATGTTTCCATTCAGAGAGGCTCTGGCTTCTTAAAGGCCCTCCCTTTATTCTGTCTACTTGGGCCTGTGTCTCTTCAGTGTTGTAGCGTTACTGCCTCAAATGGGGAGATGACATTCTTAGGACCAGAGAGCCCAGGTTGGACCATCTGGCCTTAGTCTCAAAGACCTTGTCCCAGTTAGATCTCAGCTGGGGATTTGAGTTTGGCCCAAGTAGGGGTATTGCATTCCTCTCCTCCTCCACGTGCCAGACATTCCTGTTGGTGCTGGGACCTGGCAGTAAAAGGGGCACACTGCTTCATGGAGTTTGTCTTCTAGGGAGATGAGACAGACCATGTGTGAAGGAAATGAGCAAGTCACATGTAGCACAGGTGTACAGTGAGGCAAACCAAGAAGGCTAAGCATGCTGGGACGAGGGTGCTGGGGTTCTAGGTATGGTGGTTAGGGTTGGCCTGATTTAGAAGGTGACGTCTGAGGAAAGCCTTGAAGGAGTTGAGAGAATGAGCCCTGTGGCTGGCTGAGGGCAAGTCTTCGGCAGAAGGATCAGCTGGAGTGCAGGCCCGAGGCCGGCGTGGAGCTCTCAGGTGCTCTAGGCCCGTCAGCAAGGAGGCTGGCAGGGCTGAGAAGGGGAAGGGGAGGCTCCTGTGGGGCACATACACTTCATGCAAGACGGAGACTGGAGGGGTTCCTGTGTAGTTTGAACACCATGCCAGAAACATCCCCAGGCTTATATATAAAAGGATCCTCTGACCAGCAAGCTGAGTGGAATGCTGGTGGAACAGGAAGGGTAATTAACTCTGCAGAGGTCATGGGCACGTGTTAGCCCTTAATATGTAAGAAGAGTTTGCCTGTGTCTCAGACCAGCTTCCCGTATATAAGCTGCTGTAGTCCTAGTGAAGGTGGAATGGAGTGGTTGAAGAGGACGAGGAGAAGGAATGAGTGGTAGATCTCTGTTTTGAAGGTGGGTAGCGATGGGATCTGCTGCTGAATCAGGGATGGAGAAGAAAACTGAGGATGTTTTGGTGTAGAAACTGGCCAGTGAAATGACATGGGGAAGATAGATGGTGGAGGTTTCCTAACGAGACATTGGTGTCAAGTTTGAGATGTCTGTGGTGCTTGTGGAGCTGTACAGGAAGCAGTTGCATGTGCCTAAGTCTGTTGTGTGGGAGGAGGTCTGGAGTGGAGATGTAAAGTTGAGAGCTCTGACGGTTTAGTTCGTGTTGAAGGCCTTGGCACTGAGGTGAAGTGTCCAAAGGAGTCTGAAGTCCTGAATGTGAGCAGGACTTTCTGGCCTGAGGCACCTGCCCCTGTTTTTCATTTTTCTCACTTACCATGTGGTAAGTGGCTGAAAGCCTGGCCTTTGTCAGAGCTCGCCTAATATGTTTTTTTTTTGCACAGGCCAAAGCTGTCTTGAAATTCATTGAGGGGATCTCGGAGAAGACACTGAGAAGTACTGTTGCGCTCACTGCCGCCCGAGGACGAGGAAAATCTGCGGCGCTAGGATTGGCCATTGCTGGGGCAGTGGCATTTGGGTAAGGGGGTTCTGTACGCACCTTTAGAAACTCTGGGCTCTGAGGGCAGTGTGTACAGGATTTGGGGCCAGAAGACTGGCAGGACTGTTGTCGTGGACTCCTGGTTCTATACTGGTTCAGTACTGGTTCACTGTGGAATTTCTAGGTATTGAGTGCCTGCATAGAAATAGCTACACCATTTCCTCCAGGTTACTCAGAAGTGTGCGTGCACATAGACATTGTATATAGTGTTTGCTATATACAGTTGAACAAACACACACGAAACAAATGAAGGTGAGAATCTGTGTGATCAGTGCTGTTCACTAAGCAAAGTACAAGTTTCAGTGATCTTGATTAGTTAGCGGTCTTGCTCTTTCTAGGGAGCTACGTTTGAGTGTGACATATTTTTGTTTTTATCCTGGGTAGAAGATTATATGACTACCGATAAAGTTTGCTCCTCCAGTTTTGTAGACATAATAACAAACCTAGAATCTGCTGTGTTCTTTTATAGGCTTTTTCTTCTTTGATTTTCCTTCTAGTTCAGTGGACACTTTCTTTTGGTGGTTTGTGTTAGTGAGATAGGGTCTCCCTCTGTAATCCAGGCTAGTCCTGAACTCAGTGGGTAGCCCAAGGCAGTCCTCCTGCCTCAGCCTGCCGAGTGCTGGGATTACAGGTGTGTGCTACTAAGCCCGGCTTCCTGTGGTGCTGGGGAATTGAACTCAGTGCCTTGCACTTGCAAGGCAAGTGCTTTAACCGCTGTGTCGTTTCTCTAGCCCCTGTGGGCATTTTATAGGTGGATAAAATGGGCATTAATGTGACTTACCTGAGATCCCCTAGCAAATTACTGCTGGCAGAGCTGCGGCTTGAACCCAGCTCCTAAGTCCTAGCCCTTGTCCTTTCTGCTGCTCCAGCCATACCACTCAGTCTCTAATCTTGAGCATTCTCTACGCTCAGCGAGGATCCTGGAGGTCAGCCATGAACTTGTCCTGACCACTGGTTAACCTCTGTGGCCACATAGTTCAAAAACTTCAGTGTAATTCATGCTGAGTGTGAGGCCAGTCCTCTTGTTAGGACGCTGAGCTGGGGCATTGTGTCAACCTTGCACACTGACAAGAGTTGGCTCCACAGTGCCTCTTAGCACTTGATGTTGGGGTCCTTAGGGCCCTAGAGCCTCAGCATTGCTAACCTTGGCCGAGTTCCTTCCCATGAAGAAGTGTTTATTGTTTGAAATTTAAGTCAGGTGTTGAAACACAGGACTGCTCTTCATCGGCTCTGATAAACAAGTTAACAAGCTGGAAAACGAGGGTATGAAAGGAAGGCTGTAACTAATAAAGCGTCTTTTGCCTTTGCAAGAGTCCATGTCTTCTTCAATCCGCACTCCCTGTCTCAGGTTCCCATTGACTGACTGAGCAGGCTCGGTAAGAGTGGCGCCCAACCTCTGTCACAGATGTTGTTGCTAGTTAAATAATGCTGGGACTAGCTCCCTCACATTGTTTTCATTGCTTTGGGAAGAAAATTATACTCAAGCCTGGAGTTGCTTTTTTCCTTGCAAGTAGGCATCCTCTCTTTTTCCTTGCTGTTGATCTCAGGTATCACCTGTCTGATGGTAGCAAACAAGAATGACTTCATGCTTTTAATTAGGTTTCTTAAAGTACCCTAGGTCTCTCATTTACCAACTCCCTTTTTCTTTTTTCTATAGGTACTCCAATATTTTTGTTACCTCCCCAAGCCCCGACAACCTCCACACTTTGTTTGAATTTGTATTTAAAGGATTTGATGCTCTGCAATACCAGGTAGGAAATTAGGGCATTTTGATTTAGTGCCGTGTTTGAATCCAGGTGATCTTTAGATTGCTCGTGTAGCTTAACATTGAGTTTCTAAAGCTGATTGTTGGTTTGCCATTTTTCCCACCAGGAACACCTGGATTATGAGATTATTCAGTCTCTGAATCCTGAATTTAATAAAGCAGTGATCAGAGTGAATGTCTTCCGAGAGCACAGGCAGACCATTCAGGTGAGGCTTTGGACAAATGTCCTTCTGTGTGTCTCTCTGGCCTCGTTTCCTCAGAGGCATTATAGGTATTACATAATTGCATGTCCTTTAGACACTGTGGTTTTATGATAATCTTGTTACAGACTTCCAGCTTTTCTAAAGAAAAGCCTTGAAGCAAAAACTCACAAGTGTATGCGGTTTGGTTGTGGGATTGAGAGTATGCCAGTGGGCAGAAAGAATCATTGTTTTGACATCCATTCTTAACTATGCTTAGTTACTACAGGTTTTTAAATGGTGCATCTATTAACTAGACCTGAACCCCTTCACCATTAAAAAAAAAAAAAAGAAGAACTTTGCAAAATGTGCTCTGAGTCTTTGTGGTTTAGCCAGTGGCCTGTTTTCCTTTTGAGATAATGTTTCCCTGAGAAAGCTCCATAAATCTCTACCACTGTGAGCCTGAGTGTTTTGCACTTGTCCAAAGGCTGCAATTTAGTTAAGTCGCTAAGAGGCTTCCTGTGACAGGCTTATAGAAGGGATTCAGACTAACAGTCTCTTACTGGAGTGGGCTCATTGATTGTTTTTGGAGTTGGGATGAGGTGGGAAGTGAGCCAGGTGAACTTGGCAGTGTGTCCTTGAACTTTAATGCCAGTCACAGTGTATGGAGGTGCCTGTTGAAGAGATATATTCCTTTTATCAAAGAATCACGAAGTAGTTATGCCTTTTACCTTAAGGTTCTTAATTTTTCCTAGTAAGTTTCCTCCTAAAATCTTCCTGTTCATCTGTTCCTCCCTACTTCTACCTGATTTCCTCTGCTGAAAGGAGGACAGACAAATGTTGGTTGGCAGTTGGACTGCAGGCTTTGAGAATACAGAGAGCCCTGTTAATGACTCAAGAAAAATGTACAAATGGAAGAAGGAAACATTTACCTAAAATGCCCTGGCTCAGCCCTTGCTCTGCCTTGAATTTGGAATCAAATGTCCTCTCATGTTACTAATCTTTTGGCCTTCACAGTAGAATGTACGCTCAAAGAAAGTGACTTGGTTTTATAAAACTCTGTTTTTCAGAGGCTTCTTCCTTCTTGCTAAAGATTGAGAAAAAGGACACTGCTACATTAAAGCTGGTCTACTTTCTTCCCTGAGGGCTGCTTTCTGTGCTTTATGAGATGCTTGTTTAGTTCTTCCCATAAGAACCCGTGAGGTCCTGCGGAGCATGTGTCCTGCTGCCTTTCTGACCCATCACATCCCAGCAAAGCAAGCAATGTGATTTGCGGTGAAATACTCCCAACCTATAGCAAAGTTCAGAGACCAGTATAATGCTCAGATGCCCAGTACTCAAATCTAGGAGATGTGGACATACTTCAGCTGGCTGTGTTTCAGATTTAGAAGTCGCTTGTTTGGTTTTTGGAGGACAGAAACACCACTGATGCAGTTCAAGTCCCTCTTCCACCTCTTATTCTCTCTGTTACTTCCTGTAGTTAACTCTGATTCTCAAGTTGATGTTTTCTTTCAAATATATTTTTACTGCTCTTGCCCATAAACAGTTAATATGCTATATTTGTCCTTCATCATCTTTTTAACTCAGATTTGTTACGATTTTTCCAGATTGAAGCCTGTAGGTCCAGATGATTGATTTTTAATCACCACATGAGTGTGCTAGGATTTTTGTTTGAGAAGTAAAATTGTTGGGGCTAGAGGAATGGCACAGCAGTTAAAACATTTGCCTAGCAAGCACAAGGCTCTAGGTTCATGCCCCAGCACCACATAAACTGGGTGTGGTGGCATACCACCTGTAATCCCAGCACTCAGGCTAATGCAGGAGGATTGCTATGAGTTCAAGGCCAGCCTGGATTCCCTAGTGAGTTCAGGACCAGCCCGGCCTAAAGAGCAAGAGTCTGTCTCAAAAAAAAAAAAAAAAAAAAATAAGTACAATTGTTCGGTTTTAGTGTACACAGATTTCAAACTTTTCTTGGATTTTGCCAAATTCCCCCTTTTTAAAAATTAGTTTATTTATGTATTTATTTTGAGGCAAGATCTCACTCTGAAGCCTGCCTGGCCCTGAACTCATGGCAGTCCTCCTGCTTCAGCCTCCTGCATGCTGGGATTACCGGTGTATACCACCAAGCCTAACTTATGTGGTGCTGGAGAACCAAAAGGGTACTTAGCGCTTGACTTAGCACTTGCTAGGCAAGTACTTTAACTGCTGAGCCATTCCTCCAGCCCCTCAGATTCCCCTTTAAAGTGTTTGTATCCATTTCTCTGTAGCAGTAGTCTTGACTTTTTTTGTTGCCCTAAGTCCTCCTTGGGGTGGGTCCTTCACAACATTATTTTTTCCTTGTTAGGTCTGCACAGGATTATGTTAACTGGCTGTTTAGGTTTCCTGAATACCTCTTTTGATCTTTTACAAAGTATTTTACAAATGGCAGGAGGCCCTGAAGGAACAAAAGGGTTTGAATAAGGAATTGAATTAGGATATTTGAGTTGTACAAGCTTCAGAATACCTGGAAATTTCCTCACCAGTGCAGGGGATATTTTGTTTCAAGCCAGGTATGACAGTACTCAGCAGGGGCTGGGGAGACCTCCACTAGGGTGGAGTTTTACCTCTGGCCGAGGTCTCCCTGCGTGTGGTGGTGGGAGGTGGGGTGTGGGGTGAGGGGAGAGGAACAGGACACATGAGATGACGCAGAAGAGGGAGAGGAAAGCCAGCCACACTCAGTAAACACAGCCAGGCATTGGCCAGGGCTTACACAGAATTGTTTTCCTTATGCAACCATAAGGTAAGTCTTCTCTCAGTTTTACAGAAGAGGTATTGGGTCCTGTAAGAGTAGGTGACCTGTGCAGAGTCACAGTGACTAGACTGATCGATTCTCTCGTGTTCTGGTATCTGACCCCAAACCCAATCTGACCCCAAACCCATCTATTCTTGCCCTGTCAAGTAAAAGCAAAATGGAGGATGTGGCAGATGGAAAGGGAGCAGAGAGACGGAGGACATAAGGGCTTCCGCCTTCTATGGTGTGCACTGGTGCTCGCATCCGTGGCCGTAGGTGGCCAGACTCTTATTCTGAGTATCCTCCCCACAGTACATACATCCTGCAGATGCGGTGAAGCTGGGCCAGGCTGAGCTTGTTGTGATTGATGAAGCTGCTGCCATCCCACTCCCCCTGGTGAAGAACCTCCTCGGGCCCTACCTGGTTTTTATGGCATCCACCATTAATGGGTAAGGTGCTTTGGGTGGGAGCTCTTACTCTTGCTGCAGGTTCTTTCAGATGGGCATGTAGTGTGTGGGACATGTTGTCCTAGTCTGAGCCTGATTCATTCCTTGAGGCTTCTGAAACAGGAGCTGGCCCTTACCAAAGTGTTACTCTCCTTTAGTCTAAAATTGAACAGGCAGTATAAGACTGAAGCATTTTGGAACCCAGGGCCAGAAGTAGAGCTCAGCAGTACCCATGTCTGCCATGTGTGAGGCCTTGGGTTTGATCCTCAGCAGTACCAGAATGAGGAAAAAACAGTCCCATGTGATGCTTACTTCCTGTCTGTAGATATGATCAAGTTTTAAAAAGTGCATGGAGCCAGTCCTGGTGGTACAGACCTATAATCTTAACACTCTGGGAGGATGAGAGGCAGGGGGTCTGCAAGTTCAAGCCCAGCCTGGCAATTTAACAACTTAGTGAGACCCTGTCTCAAAATCAGAAATTAAAAAATGGGCTGGGGATGTAGCTCAATGTGAAGGCCCTGAATTCAATACCCAGCTTCCTTACCCGTATTCACGTACATGGATAGTAATATTAATGCCTTATGTCTTAGAATTGTGTGAAAATACTGTTAAAATAACTAGTATAAGAAAGCAGGTTCATAATAGTACAAGAGTACTATGGAAAAAAATAGATAAAAAAACCGGTAAGCAAAAGGAAAAGCATGAGCTTGGGATGTAGATTGTGGAAGAGCACAGACTTAGTATTTGTGAGTTCCTAGGTTTGATTCCAGCACCAGAAAGAATCCCTTAATCCAGCCACCTGAAGGTAGCTTCTGTTAGAAGTTTGGTGTACATTTTCTGTCCCTTTATTTTACCTTTTCATTTTTTTTTAAAAACCCTGGCACAGTCTGCCTGCCTCAGCCTCCCGAGTGCTGAGATCACAGATGTGCACCGCCACGCCTGGCTTTATGTGGTGCTGGGGAATTGAACTCAGGGCCTTATGCTTGCAAGGCAAGAGCTTTCACCACTGTGCCATTCTCCCAACTACCTTACCTTTTCATTTTGAAGAGGAATATCAATTAAATGTTGTTGTAAATTTGGTTTTCTTTTTTCTTTCTCTCTCTCTTTTTTTTTTTTTTTTTGAGTCAGGATTTTGCTCTGTAGCCGAGGCTGGCCCTGAACCCAGGATGGAGCCCAAGCTGGCCTTGGACTCATGACAATGCTCCTATCTCAGCCTCCCAAGTGCTGGGATTCCAGGCATGTGTCCCCATGCCTGGCTTACATGGTGCTGAGGAATTGAACCTGGGTACTTCGCGCTTGCTAGGCGGCTTTGACCACTGAGCCGTTCCTCCAGCCCTGTAAATTTGCTTTTTTTTACATTGAAGTGTATTGTAAGATTTGTAGGTCATTGAGTGTGTATCATTGATTTAGGAAACATTACTGTATCAAAATCATTTCCTGAGGATATAATTTCTATATTACAAACTTATTACCATGACATCTTATAATAAAAGTATTTATACTGAAAATACTCAAAATAGATTTCTACTTTTCTTTTTTTATGAGACAGGGTCTTGCTCTGTAGTCTAGGCTGGTCCTGAACTCACTGTGTAGGCCAGGCTGGCCTTGGACTCACAGCAGTCTGCCTGCCTCAGCCTCCCAAGTGCTGGGATTATAGGTGTATGCCACCACACCTGCCTTATGTGGTGCTGGGGAATCAAACTAAGGGCTTTGAGCTTGCTGGGTAAATTCTTTTAACCACTGAGCTATTCCTTCAGCCCAGAATTTTCCTTTTTTAAGAAGCTTCATTTTGGCACAATTTATATACTATCTTGATCAGCTGTTTAAAGTGTGTAATACAGTGATTTTTATGTATGTGCAGAGTGTGCAAGCGTGCTCACTGTAATCAGTTCTATAACACTCAGCACCCCTAAAAGAAGTCCTGCTTTTATCCTTTAGTCTGCCCATACTTGCAGCCCTAGGAGGCTATTCATCTGTTTCTGTAGATTTTCCTGTTTGTCACATTCCTATAAGTGTTACAATGTTTCTCTCTCCCCCTCTCTCCCCCTCTCTCCCCCTCTCTCCCCCTCTGTCTTCTCCTCTCCCTCTTCCCCTCTCTCTCTCTCTCCTCTCTCTCTCTCTCTTGTAATTGGATCTTTGACTGCGGGGTTTTCAAGGTCCATTCGTGGAGCATGTGTTAGTATTTTTTTCCTTTATATGGCCGAGTAATCACTGCAGTACGGCTATACTGTATTTATCCATTCGTCTGTTGGTGGTGGATGTTTGGGATGCTTCTGCCTTCTGGCTGTTAGGCTGCTGTTGCAAGCATTTGTGTGAACACTGTTGTGTGGCCTTGTTTTCAGGTAGTGTGTTAAACTGCCTGCGAGACTGCCAGACTGTTCTCCAAAGCAGCCTCACCACTTCTTGAGGAGTGTACAGTAGCTCCCCCTAGTTTGAGGTGTTCACTTTCCCCAGGTTCAGTTACCTGTGGGCAGCTGAAGACTAAGAATAATAAATGGGAAATTGTAGAAATCATTTGTTTTAAGCAACTTTCATTAGAGCATATTGTTATAATTGTGTTTTGTTGCTATTCTTACTGAGCCTGACTTATAAATTAAACTTAATCATAAGAATGTGTGTACAGGGAAAACACGGTGTACATACAGGGATCTGTACTAGACATGGTTTCAGATGTCACGTCAGTGAAACATCTTGGAATGTATCCCTAAAAATAAGGGGGTGTTGCTGTGTCAGAAGATTCTAATTTCCCCACAGTCTTGCACATTTGTTGTGTACTGTTTTTGGTAGCCTTTTGTTGTGGTATGAAGTGATCTCTTAGTTTTTATTTGTTCTTCTCTGATTACTAATGATGTTGAAACCCTCTGCTTTTTTTTTTTTTTTTTAAATTGGATTGCCTTATATTTTTGAGACAGGGTAGTTTAGCCTGGTCCTGAACTTAACATGTAGCTTAGCCTGGCCTAGAACTCACAGCCTCAACCTCCTGAGTGCTTAAGATTATAGGCATATGCCAACACACCTGGCTTATGTAGTGCTGGGGAATCAAACTTGGGGCCTTGTGCTTGCTGGGCAAGTGCTCTAACTGCTCTACTATTCCTCCAGTCCCTGCCTGGTTGCTGTTGATTTGGAAGTTTTCTATATGTATTCTAGATACAAGGACCTTCCTGCTTATTTGGCGTGAGACTGACACAAGTTTTCTCATGTGGGTTTTCTTTTTTCATTTGATAATACCCCTGAAGTATGAAATACTTGACGTTTTGTTGTTTGTTACTTATGTTTTTCTAACCCTTTAACCCCAAGAAATAAGTAAATGGAATTCTTCTGGAAGAACTTTATGTAGGGTGAAGAAAGGGACTAAAACACTTAAAAAAAACCTAGGTTTTTGATGATTCTGTAAGAGCAGTATTTGAATAAGAGGAAGTATTTATATAGCCCTTAATAATGAGTACTATGAAGCAATAATATTAACATTTAAAACGGAAAACTTCACTGAACAGAGTGTGCCCTGTGGTAACATACGTTTGTGACTAAAGATAAGGAGAAAATGCACAGAAATGAAAGGAGCTTTGTTCCCAAGTTTCTGTTAGGTGTTTTATGTCATTTCTAGGTGAAAATGTAATAAAAAGAGTCACGTGGGTGGTCGCTTTGTTTTGTCGTAATTTCCTAAACTGGAAGTACTTTGGGATCATGTCTGCCTGCATGCTGCTGCTAGTAGCAGCACCCGTTAGTTGACCATTTAACTTTGTTCTAGTTTACTGTGCCTAAGTCTCTACTTCCATCACTTTTTTAGTCCTTATGTTTTGGTTCACATCACAGTCATGTGAGGGATGTAGAATAAACCCCTCTGGAGAATGAGGTTCAAAGAGACAAAGTTCTTGGTCCAGAGGTGATAAGTTGACACCAGGACTTCAATCCAGGCACGGATTGTTCTGAGCTGAGCCACCAGGCTGCCCTCCTAGTTGCGAGCTGGAAGCAGGGGAAAAGGATCAGTGGTTTCAGCAGACTGTCCTCTCCTTGGAGACCTCATGCCTGATTGCTTTGTCTTTGTCCTAGCTATGAGGGCACTGGCCGGTCACTGTCCCTCAAGCTAATTCAACAGCTCCGTCAGCAGAGTGCCCAGAGCCAAGTCAGCACCACAGCTGAGAACAAGACCACGATGACAGCCAGACTAGCGTCAGGTACTCATGGAGCTGGGGCCAGGCCCTGTGGTTCACAGCAGGTTCCCAGACTCTTGTTGGGCCGTTATGTCCCCTGTGACCTCACGAGTGCTTTCAGATCTTCTTATCAGACAAAAAGGTTGAGTACTTGGGTGGTGAAGTGATTTTTCTTGGAGGAACACCAGTTGAGTGACAGAGGGGAGCCTATCTTGCACATTCTGGTGGCCGGGCTCTTGTTTGTCACCATTCCAGGACATACCAATAGCACTGACTTTGTGAGATCAAGGGTGTTGGGGTTGCTGTCATGGCGAGTTGAATATCCACCAAAACAATTTAAAACCATCCAGTTTAAATTCTCAAGCTGTGTATGTCTGAGCACCATGTGACAAAGATGAAAAGGTACCTTCCTCCTTGCTATGTTAGCTGATGCATATTTAACACTTGTTTCTAATTGCCTGTGTGCATGTGACTTGTGGGAGCAGCACGAACGTTGCATGAGGTTTCCCTCCAGGAGTCCATCCGATACGCCCCCGGGGATGCTGTGGAGAAGTGGCTGACCGACTTACTGTGCCTGGATTGCCTCAACATTACACGGATAGTATCGGGCTGCCCCTTGCCTGAAGCCTGTGAGCTGTATCCTCTGACTGTCACTGACTCTGGGAAAGGGATGGAGTAGTGCAGACACTGAAAAGATCTTCACCCTGTGTTTCATGGGATCTTCAGGGACGAATACAAGCTGAGCATTCTTGCTAGGCATGGTCACATGTACCTCTTATCCCTGTCATGACCCAGGAGACTGAGGTGGGAGGATTGCTCAAACCCTGGTGTTTAGGGCCACCCTGTGCAACGTAGTGGGACTTTGTTTCTAAAACATCTTCTTTCCTGTCTTCTAAATGTTGTTTCTGCTCAGGACACTGAGCTTTTCTTTCTAAGCTGAGTAAAATCTGTACTTTCATTTTTTCCTGTTTTGAGCTCTGTTGGGATCATCAGTTCACTTGCTTAACTCCAGACCAGCTACTATGTTAACAGAGACACCCTCTTCTGTTACCATAAGGCCTCTGAAGTTTTCCTCCAGCGGCTCATGGCCCTCTATGTGGCTTCTCACTACAAGGTAACAACTGTCTAGCCTTTAGGTGACCTCCGGCTGGAGGAGTTGAAACTCCGTGGTAATCCTCTTTTATTTGGCTTTTATACCTTTTGTTATCCACTGGCTCAAGTGATTATTCCATCAGGCCTTAAATGTCTTGACCTTGTTGAAGCCTGTCAGTCTGGCTGGAAGGATTGTGTTTCCCAGTGTAGTTAGTGCAGCTTTTAGCTTCTAGTTTGGCATGCAGTGTGCAATTCCTGCGTGTAGCTCCACGAATGGGAGCTGGTTGGGTTGGAAAGCTTTGCCGCTTTTAAAGGGTGCTATATTTCTCTCATGTCTACTAAAATGATAAAAGATTTCATCCTACTTGCCACCCAGAGGTACTATTTGTCTCAGGACTGAGCTATTTATAGGAACAGTGAATTGGAGGGTTTATAATTTAAATTTCTTCAAAACTAATGAGCAAGTTGGGAACAAAACTTTTGAATGTCTAGATAGTATTTTGATGACCAGCTTTTAACAGAAGGCTGCAGAGTTGATGGTAGACACTGTGGCAACTGTCACTGAAATAGCACTCTCCTTCCCAGCTGGGAAATAAGTAGTGTTATTTCCTCTTCCACTTTGCAGTCTAGCATCCAGGCTGAGAAGACATTGGCCCTGGAAGCTTGGTCCCACTTAAGCCTTTGTGAAGACTCTCAGCAGGCCACTGTGCTGGGAGAGTACTTTGCTGGCTTTCGGTGCTTCACTTGGCTTTTTGGATGATCCTACATTGGGTCTCATGGGTAAAGGACAAGAGAAGGAGCACTGACCCTTCCTTTGCCCTGCAGAACTCTCCCAACGATCTCCAGATGCTTTCGGATGCACCTGCTCACCACCTCTTCTGCCTTCTGCCACCTGTGCCTCCCACCCAGAATGCCCTGCCTGAAGTGCTTGCAGTTGTCCAGGTATAGAAGTAAAGGCATCCTTGTGGAGCTGGTTTAGGGAACTCTAGGGATCAACATGGGAGCGGGAGCTCCTGAGTGTGGAATCAAGTGGCTGGGTCTGAGGAGGTGGGGCGTGGGAGTGCAGGGGAGGATGCAGCCACCTCCAGAAACCCAGAGCCCTACTCTTTGTGGGTGATAAAAGGTTGAACTTGTTTTCCTTTTTATTACAAAAGCAGCACATGGTACTTGTAAAATTAAAGGCTACAGATTAGGGGAAAATCTTTAATACTTAGCATTATGTGTGCATCGCTACCTCATTTTTCCTTTTTGTAAACACGGAGTACTACTTAGTGATTGCTTTTCTTTTAATCACTGTTAAATTATATTCTGCATAAGTTTGGAAAACTTTAGAGTTTATTAATGCATGTAATATAATGCTTTCCTATGTACCTTTAGTGCATGCAGAGAATGGCTGACCGACTTACTGTCACTTTACTATTTGCTTTACTCTTCTGCTAGACACTTGGATTATTTTGAGTTTGTGCTGTTCTTTACAGGCTTGTGTGAGCATCTGTCTTAAGTGGTATACATGCACACACAAATACAATTGGTTGTTTTTGGGCCAAGAGGACGTCCTGGTCAGAGATGCAGGGCATAGTAGTGAAGCTTCTGTTAGTGTTGTGCTAGTTGGTTTCAGTGCTGAACTTGTGGGGGTTGGAACACCTGGTCTTGTTGGAGTCTGCAAAATGTGGATGTTTGGAATCAGGAGATGGCTCTTTTTCCCCTCAGATATGCCTTGAGGGAGAGATTTCCCGCCAGTCCATCATGAACAGTCTGTCTCGAGGCAAGAAGGCTTCTGGGGACCTGATTCCGTGGACAGTGTCAGAACAGGTGAAGAGCTTTATATGGCATGTCTGAGTGCACACAGCTGGTGCTGTTGGAAGATGTTTGTATTACTAAGTCACTGGCTTGTGTCTCCTACACAGTTCCAAGATCCAGACTTCGGTGGCCTTTCTGGTGGAAGGATCGTTCGCATTGCTGTTCATCCGGATTATCAAGGGGTAACATGATTCTGTGACTTGATCCATGTTGCTAGCAGTTCTGTAGGATAGGTGTACTTAGTTGGTTGAGTAAGAACTGCCTGAGAATCAGGTAAAGTTGCAGGCATTTCTCTGCTCTGGAGGATATAGGCAGGTGGATGGGATAACGATAGGTGCTCTCTCTTTGGTGAGAATAGAGGACTTGCCAGACCAGATTGGCTTTCTGTAATTACCTTCTGTCACTTGGAAAGCCCCGCTGAGAAATTAGCTGTAGAAACTTTCCTTTCTGGCAGCGGTACAGAAACTGTCTCTGGGTTGTTGATCTGTGAACTAGAAAGCACAGGCAGCCATCTTTAGCCTCAGGTGGCAAATGGGACAATCTTGGGCTGGATCTGTATAAGGAAGTTGACACAGTGTTCGGTCTCAAGAGACTTGGATTTGACCACATGGAATGGTTTCCTCGGTGACCTTTGCCAAGTGCAGTTTGATCAGGAGTGAAGACTCCAGGAGTGATACTAGGAAAGTAGCTGAGATTGAGAGCGTCTCTTCCTCTGCCTGTTTCTCCATTGCTCACAGATGGGCTACGGCAGCCGGGCTCTGCAGCTGCTGCAGATGTACTATGAAGGCAGGATTCCCTGCCTGGAGGAAAAGGTCCTTCAGACATCACACGAAATACACTCTGTAAGCAGCGAGGTAAGTATGTGTTTTAGCCAAATGCCTGTGCTTGGTCTTGAGTGGCTTGTTCTTTGAGTCTTAGGAACACAAGTGAGATCTGTCCATTGGGGAGGGAGCTGCTAT
The DNA here is from genome assembly GCA_004027205.1 of Ctenodactylus gundi. NCBI lineage: Eukaryota > Metazoa > Chordata > Mammalia > Rodentia > Ctenodactylidae > Ctenodactylus > Ctenodactylus gundi. Next base: position 584,072 of record PVKB01000621.1, on the reverse strand, counting down.
CTCCAGCTTGACACTTGTGTTGACATCCTCAGGCCAGCACCATGGGCATTACCTGGAAACATGTTTAAATGCAAACTTCCTTGTAAGCCCCAACCCTGCTGTGTCAGATACTCTGGATGTCAGCGGGGCTGGCCTGCTCCTGCTCCCCTGGTGGCTCTGATGCACATGCTCTGCCGTGTCCTCATTAGCACTAACCCCTGACTCTGGGAAAGTCTGTTTTTTTGCGAGGGATTGATGGTTATTAGTAGTGACTGTGCCAGCTTTTCACATACACATTGATCTTCCTGGTATTTACATGTGAGGGCAAGAGAAAGGGGCTTTTTAAAAATACCAGGCATAGAGATTTGTCACTTTGCTGGGTCCCAAAGCTGTCAGTTCACAAATCATGGGACTTGATGCTGGATCTTCACAACCTCATCTGTGTCTCTTTGTGGGTTTATTAGACATTGCTAAACCTTGGGGCCCTTTTCCTACATCCAGTTCAGAGCAGTGTGATTTTGTGCATGCTTAGATGTTTGGAGCACCTGGGGATGCTTGCTTGACTCATTGGAGTTCTGTTTGACACCCACAACAGCAAACCAGGAAACCTCCCCCAGTTGTTGATGAGGTGTGGCAGGGGTGCTGGAGGATGTCCTCAATTGTCTTTTTTCTGCTGAGTGCATGGTGTCCCCTCCCTGACCTCTCTCCAGGCTGTCAGCTTGTTGGAAGAGGTTGTCACTCCCCGGAAAGACCTACCTCCTTTGCTGCTCAAACTGAACGAAAGGCCTGCCGAGCGCTTGGATTACTTGGGTGTTTCCTATGGCTTGACCCCCAGGCTCCTCAAGTAAGTGTCTGTCCTGTTTCCCCTTAGCTCCTTGGCAAGGAAAAGAATTCTGTGAGCTGTCCCCTTTGTACCCAGTGACTCTGTCATCCATCTGCTCACTCCCTGTTCTCCTGACCGTTCCCTTCTTTGTCTCTCAGCTTCTCCCAAGAGGGTGGACAGGATAATCTCTCTTTGTCTTTTTCAGATTCTGGAAACGGGCTGGATTTGCTCCTGTCTATTTGAGACAGACCCCGGTGAGTGTGTATAAGGCAGAAGCAGGATTAGTTTTGTGGCCTTAGGTAGTGGCAGATCCGTCCTTGAACAGAACAGAACCCTGATACCTTCTTGCTGCTGTGCCCCAGCAGGTGCGGGGTTCTTCTGTGAGTGCTGGGATAGCGATCCTCCCTTAAGAGGCTGTGAGATCATGCCTTGATTTTTCCCACTGCCCAGAGCAGCCTGGTGCATAAAATGGCAGAGATGCACTTGGACTTGTTCACCAGGTTGTAGAATCCTGTAAGTTCAGGGCTGCCCAAATTAATATAAACAAAGAAAATAGTTCTAGTTGGAGTATAATTGTGCATACTTGTAGTATAGTTAGTATTTTGAAGAAGCATTGTGTATGGCTGTGGCAGTTGTGGCAAATTACGGGGACAGGTGGGAGTGACTCCATTCACTTAAAAAGTGTATTTAGCACCTGCAGAAAATCATGCAGTAAGTAAGATAAGCTGTGAAGCTTGTTGGTTTAAAAAAAAAATAGAAGAAATAGCAAACTGAATCCGTTAACTCCCTCAGAGTAATGTGTGTTGTGAAGAAAACCAGGCAGAGATTAAGTAGCATAACGAGAAGGTGAGCGTCTGAGGGCAGCCTCGGCTGGAACTTGGGCCTGAGCCAGTTGAGGGCAGGGATCCATGGTTGAAGGAGGTGGTGCTGGGGATAGACTTAAGTCATGAGCCTGATTATACTGGAGTGTACTGCATGAGGGCAAGGATTTGTTGGTTGGTTTTGTTCACTATCCCCAGAATGTGGAGTCACAGCTTGTGTAGTATGTGTTCAGTAAATATTTCTGTTAAGTGGATAAATATTTTAGGCTGTTGAATGTACAAGAGGGTGAGTCCTTGGGCTCTCGTGTAGCAGGAGGAAGAGGAGGCGAATGACAGCACAGCATGGGAGACTTAGAAGGAGCAGCCTTGGGTCTGCAAGGGAATTCAGGAAGAGGTCAGGATTGAAGTGTCTCAAGAAGAGGAGCTGGGCCGAGGATATAGTTTAGCAGTAGGGCCCGTGCCCAGCGCGCCTGAGGTTCTAGATTCCATTTCCAGCTTCGCAAAAACAGCAAAGAAGGAGAAGCCAGGCTTGGCAGTGCAGGCCTGTAATCCCAGCACTCTGGGAAGCCTGGACAGCATAGTGAGGTCTTGTCTCAAAATCAAAAATAAAAATGGGCTGGGGAATGTAGCTCAGTTCAAAGGCCCTGGACTCAATGCCCAGTACCACCACCCAAAAAAAATGGGAGGGGAAACTAATTATACTCAGAGACCAGAGGAAGGCAAATGGTGACCATTGGATTTGCTAGCACTGTTGGTGTGAATGGGGCAAGGCTTTCCACAAGATTGGAGCGCTGGGAGATGAGGAGATAGAATATGAGAGAATATTCTTTCCCAAAGCAAAAGGGAGTAGAAACCGAGAAAGCTGGGGGAGAGAGGTGTGAGGGAGGGCTGGTCAGGGGGAGAATCTCAAGCTAATACTATGTGAATAGGGGTTTAGGTGGAGGGTCTGGCTTTGTGAATGCCAGACCTCGGGAGGTGAGCGGATGGGACCTAGGATTCTGTAGGAGGGACGATCACCTCGTCCCTCATCTGAGAGGGAAGGCAGAGTGCAGGTATGCAGGGTACCAGTCAGCAGGTGTAGGGGACAAAGATGTTCTCTGACTACTTTGTTTCCCGAGGTAGAGGAGTATGGGAAGTGTGATTTTGGAGACAACAAAGCCAGTATGCAAGAGTTTTGTCATGTGTTCACTTCCAAGCTTAAAGTGGGACAGGAGAAGATCTTTGAGTGTTTAGCTGCTTGTACGTGGGTGTGGAGCAGCACAGAGATGGGCTGGGTGCTCTTTAGTGCCAGGAGTGTAGATCGGGCGGTGGAGTGCAAGGAGAACATGGCCCCACATGCTTTTATGTAGGCTGTGGTATGTTCTGTTTTTTTTTTTCCCATGAAAGCTCTTCATTGGGAACTCTTTAGATATTTTTATGCTGTAGTGTTTTGTAGTAAAAAGTTTAAAAACCTTGGTCTCATGGTCACTGTTATAGCACCTAAAGTTGCATGTACTGCTGCATGCTGACTGCCAGCTGGGACCTTTGGGTTTGGCTGTGGGGTTTTACTATAAGGCACCAAAAACGTGTTGATTATGTAGAGTTTGGGCTCTCATGGCTGTGAATTCAGATTTCATCTGAAGGGAACACATAGCTCACTTCTTTGGGTCTAGAGTAAGAGCCAGAGCTGAAGGGCAGATGGACCTGGTCATTTCCATGGCACCTGTGAGGAAATTGTGTATATTGAGCTCTGGGAGCTCATATGTAGTGATGTGGGGAATAGGAGGGTTAGGGCCCAGCTGCAGGAGGAGGCCTGTCCTTGCTGAGGAAGAAGGGTACAGAAGCACCAGTGGGTCATTCAGGGAATGGGGTCCCTGCTGCCAAGTCAGAACGTGTGTTCCCCCAGAATGACCTGACTGGAGAGCACTCGTGCATCATGCTGAAGACTCTGGCTGATGAGGACGCCGCCGAGCAGGGAGTGTGGCTTGAGGCCTTCTGGAAAGGTGAGTGCAGGTGAGGTGGCGGGAAGATAGTGAGGTGACGGGTGGGAAGTCTCCAGACTGCTCACTTTGCATGGTGTGCTGCACAGATTTCCGCAGGCGGTTCCTGGCCTTGCTCTCTTACCAGTTCAGCACCTTCTCTCCTCCGCTGGCCTTGAACATCATTCAGAACAGGAACGTGAGCAAGCCAACCCAGCCAGGTGGGTGGGGCCTTATTGGAGTGGAGGGGAGGGGCTCACATTGGCTGAGGAAAGACACTCCTGGGAGGGGAGGGCCTGGTTCTCATCCTAAGTGTCCCCTTACTGCTCTCCATTTCCTGCCCCTGCACTGTCCTGCTGTTCCCAGGCACACTGTCACATGTTATCTTCTATTTCATGGTATGACTTTGGGATTCTACTTGATGGCAGAACAGTTCATAAGTAGTTAACCATGGAACTGGACTTAATCCTCAGATTTAGGGGCACCAGCTTAACTCTCCTGCTTGTTTATGAATTTGTACAAAGAATATGTTGCCAGCTTTCTCTGATCAATATGTAAAGTGTGCTTTGTGTGCATAAATTGGTAATCTGTGTTTGGATAGTTAAAATTTGAGAACTAAAAATGTGTCAGAGCTCATTAATAGTAACTTTTTTTCTCTTGCCAATTTTAAAAATTATGTATGATATTACTTTCTCAATTATATTTTGGTAAAAAAATCTGTATTTCTGAAGCTGGGCAAGCATGCACACTTTTTGTGATGCTAGATTCTGAGGAAGGGTGCTGCTGCGTCTCTCTAATTCCAACACAGGGAACTGGTCCAGTGTGTTGGTGTGGGAATGCTGAGCAGTAGTCACGTGCCAGCTGTCCCTCAGTCCTGGGATAGCAGAAGGGTGGCTACCTTGCCAGCCAAGCATTGGGTTGTGTTTTAAATGGCTCCTGTGCATTAGGAGGCTGTCTCATGGTTTGCTTCTGAGCCTCTGAGGGCACTGAGGACCCATCGGCCTTTTGTCACATGTTGCAGCACTGAGCCGCGGGGAGCTGGAGGCACTGTTTCTTCCTTATGACCTGAAGCGGCTGGAGATGTACTCACGGAGCATGGTCGACTATCACCTCATCATGGATATGATCCCTGCCATCTCCCGCTTGTATTTCCTGAACCAGCTGGGGGACTTGGCCCTGTCTGCTGCCCAGTCGGTAGGTCACCTGGCGCTCAGGTCAGAGAGGGGAGAGGACTGTGGAGCTGTTGGTACTTTGGTTATTGAGTTGAACACTTGGGCATAGTTTTATGCCTTTAATTCCTGATAGGTCTGAAAGAGGAGTTGTAGTCTCATTCTGCAGGACTGAAGTCACATGATTGACTGGAGGTGCTGAGCGGGGAGCAGCACTTTTGAGCCCATCCTCTCTCTACCCTACCACATTGCCTTGATATTTACTGCAGCAGCTTGGGGCACCTTAGACTTTAGTGAATTTTTGAAGCAGGCATTTGTCAGTATAACTAAAGTTCCACTGGGGATTTCTGGAAGAGGAATCAGTAGCTCTTGGTGGTTTTCCAAGGGAAAAATGCCAGAATAAACAGTGCAGGTCTATAATTTCTATCAGATAACTTTTTCCCAAAAGAATGTATGTGTGGTTCTCAGGGTGATTTTTGTGGCCTGGGGCCTGTTGTAGAGGCTATTCCAGACTATTTTCCATTCTCCAGGCTCTTCTCTTGGGGATTGGCCTGCAGCATAAATCCGTGGACCAGCTGGAAAAGGAGATTGAGCTGCCCTCAGGCCAGTTGATGGGACTTTTTAACCGGATCATCCGCAAAGTAGTGAAGGTACCTGGGCCTGAGAGGAGGGTTTTGGTCTCTTTGCAGTAATGTATCCCACCACTCCCTGCCCCATGCCTGACCAGGTGTTACATTGAGCTATACTTACCGTTGCCCATCTTCATACACATATGTACACAGTGAAACTCGACGTGAGCTGTATCTGTGAAATGCTGGGTTCTCTGCCAGGGAAACCACTGCTGGGAACTTGACACATACCAGTCTTTGTTTTAAGCTCTTGCTGTGAATATCCGTGCTCCTAAACTCTGAAGTATCACTTCGCATCTTGGGTGTGCGTGCTTTTCTTTAAGACACCAGGTTCTAGTTGGGTGTGGTGATTCATGTCTGTAATCCATCTCAACACTTAAGAGGCTGAGACAAGATGATCTTGAGGTGAGTCTGGCCTATAAGTAAGGACCTTGTCTCAGAACAGAAAAAAAAAAGGGCAGTAGGTGCCTAGTTAATAAGTGAAAGAGTCTTTGCTGTTCCTTCATCTGCTTTTCCACATTGTCTTTTGTAGCTGTTTAATGATGTGCAGGAAAAGGCTATTGAGGAACAGATGGTGGCAGTGAAGGATGTGGTCATGGAGCCCACGATGAAGACCCTCAGTGATGACCTGGTATGTCCCTTCTGAGGGCCTCAGGTGTCTCAGCATCCCCCAGTTGCTCCTGGCCCGTGAGTGTAGAAGGTTTCTCGTGTGCCCTTTAAAAGAGTCCTGTGCACTGACTGTGCTAAGGGATGCTCTGAGGTCTGAGCAGCACTGTGTTCATTCTGTCTCTGCCCTGGACATGTCAGTGCCTGGGGGTCTAGAATTGTCTCTCACTGAGTGTGTGTGAGTGCAGGAACCCAGTGTGTGCCTACATACGGATTTTGTCTGTCTCTTCAGGTACTTAAATGCACACTTCATGTATATACATGTACCTTAAGAGCTACCTATAAGGGCATTGAGAGTAAATTGAAAGAAATATTTTCTCAGTATTGTGCTATTTATTTCTCCCTTGACTTTGTCTTGGGTTTTGTGCTGTCTTGACTCTGACCTATTCTCTTGGTTCTTGACTGCAGGATGAAGCAGCAAAGGAATTCCAGGAGAAACACAAGAAAGAAGTGGGGAAGCTGAAGAGCATTGATCTCTCTCAGTAAGAGTTCTTGTCCTCTCACGGGAAGCCAGGGCTCTGCCTCAGCCTTGGAGCCCCCTGGCTGTGTTGTGGTTACTTCCTTGTAGCTGTGACTCAATACCCAATGTGCACAAATTAGGGAAGGAAGAGTTTATTTTAGATCACAGATGGTCACAGTCCTTTCGTGGGTGGCCAGCTGGCAACAGTGGAAGGAGGTGGCAGAGGTAGACATGGAGGCAGCTCCTCACAGCATTGCAGGCAGGAAGCTCAGTCAAGTCCAGTCTTGTCCCAGCAGGAAGCAGCATATATCCTTCCAGGTCCCATCCCAGTGATCTGCCCCTTCTGCCTTAGCATTCGTCTTCTTCCAGGTTTAAGCTGCAACCACCCCCACGCCTGTAATCCAATCCATGCACCTGACTCCCACCACGCTCCCATAATCCACCCCTCCAGATCAGGCCCCAGTCTCCTAACAACACATGGCTCCATAGGTAATCCATAACATCCAAACACGTGAGGCTTTTGGGGAGTACTCCACATCGAAACCACAATAGTCTGGATGTGGGTTTCTTATTACCCACATGCCAGATTCCCTGAAAGCCAGTTTGGGGGACTGGTTTCAGAAGAACTAAGAGCTAACAACCTCATTGACTGTGAAATTTCAGAAGACTTGGTTTACTCAGATCCCTCTACCACTTTGATTGTCAGTTCGTGCTTCTTTGATCTCCAGACTCCTTCTGGGAAGGGGAAATACAGCTCAGATGAGCACCTATTCTTTGTGTACAGAGGATTGAACCTTTACATTTAAGTTACATCCTCAGCCTTTAAAAGCAAACCAAACAAAAATCCTTTATTTTGAGACAGGCTGTCGTTAAGTCCTAGATTGTTCAGGTTGATCATCCTTGTGCCTCAGCCTCTAGAGTACTGGGATTATGGGCCATCACGCCTGGCTGATCTCTTCTATGTGCTTGGCTTTTGCATGTGAGTTTGTTTGAAGAAAGGAGTATACTGCCTAAAACCAAAATCAGTCTGCTTGGGAACTTTCTGTTTACTGGGCTTCCTGTCCCCTTTTGGGTCTAACTGAGGTGTTACCTCTGCCCCTACCCTGGGGGTTGATGGATCTGAGAATCCTGATGCATCCAGACTCTAATATTAATCACTGTAGTGGTCTTTGAGCCTCTGTGGCCACATCATCGGTGATAGTGGTTGTTGGACCTCTGAGGTAGAGGTGACTATGGGTTCTGGTTAGGGTACTACGGTGTAATTTCTGCCCTTAGCTTTGCAGTATCAACACTCTGGTATGCCAGAGCTGGTAGATCTAACAGAAGTAGCAGACTGGAGGCGTATCTCAGTGGTTAGAGCACTTACCTAGCATGAGCAAGGCCCTGAGATTGATTCCCTAGTACCACATAAAAATTAACTGGGCATGGTGGCACATGGCCTATAATCTTAGCACTTGGAGGCTGAAGCAAGAAGATTGCTTTGAGTTCAGGGCTAGCCTGGGCTACAGAGTGAGACCCTGTTTCCCCCCCACGCCCCCCACCCCGCCCCCCCCCCCCAAAAAAAAAGACATGGTGGTGAGGGAGGGGAGAGAGAGAGCTCTGAACTGGTGGGCAGATGGTTGCAAGTTTGGAGTGTGGGAGACAGTTGTGGAAGGTGGTTATCAGTTAATGGTAATTGAGTGGGAAGTTGGGCATGCTGCCTCTGTGCAGGACTCTTGTCTCACTGGTCCATCTTGGCAGGCCGGCCCCCCTCCCCCCCACATACACCTCACTCATGTGAAACTTCTGTCCTGTGGAGCTGAGTGCATGGCTCAGCCTGGCTGCCTGCCCATGCCCTCCTGTTCAAATGCTGACAACAGCTCATCCCGACTTGTGTGGCTAGAAGTGTCTGACGAGAGTGTTGCCAGTGTCATTTACTGTTAAGAAGCCCCCCCCCCCCCCCCCCCCCCCCCCCTTGAGCAAGGTTCGCTGTTTCTCCTCTCTCTGTAGGTACATAATCCGTGGGGATGATGAGGAGTGGGATGAGGCTCTGAACAAGGCCGGACAGAGCGCATCGATCATCAGCCTGAAGAGGTGAGTCGCCGTAGAGGACAGGCCGCAGCCTCTGCTTTTCTGGAGCTTTCCCTGGGACACGGCAGGCGGGAGCAGATCATTTGAGGGCAAAGGTGTGGCTCATGTTTTCTTTTGAGAGTACTCTGGTGTCACCTGTGTAGCATACCTGCGGTGTAGCTGCGTTTCTTCATTCATGTTCGCCAGTGTGCTGGGGGTGCGGGGTGGGGTCTTGGGTTGAGTCAGGCTGGCACTGCTGCTCAGTGGGACTGAACATGGGTTTCAGTGCAGTGTCAGAAGAGCAGCATGGGGGCTTTGTAATACTGTCATCACTGCTTTAAAGACGTGAAGCAGTAAGGCTGTGAGGGATTTGGTCGCTTCTTGGTTGCACAGCTGGAGTCAGGACTCAAGGCTGAGACCCTTTGTTTTTCTGGGCTGTATGTATGTCTTGCTACTTCCCGTTCTTTTACTAAGAATTAAAGACTCAGGTTTTCCCCTCAGTGCTGGAGATGGAATCCAGGGCCCCTTCGCGGTATGTTACATCCCCAGCTCAGTGTTTGGTTTTGATTTTTGAAACAGGATCTTGCTAAGTCACTGAGTTGCACAAGGGGCTTAAAGTTGAGATTCTCCTCTTAGACTTGTGGAGTACCAGGCCCAGCAAAGATTGAGAAATTTAAAAAATTTGTATTTGTTTAAATGGAAAAACAGGGCTCCTTGTGGGGTTTTATTGTTTTGGGAATTATTTTGTATTGGTTTTTGTTTTCTGCAGTGCTACAGGGAGTGTGGTGCTAGGGTCTTGAGCATGCTAGGCAAGAGCTGTGCACCCCTCATTGTGGTTTCTTGTGACATTTTGTATTGATTTCTTCAAATCTTGTTAGTGCCTGGCTTAGTAGAAGGCAGCTGGATTCTCGGGTCGGCTTTTGCGTTCAGTATGTTGTACTGTCACGTTTTGTGCCATCTGGAAAACAGAACTTTTGTGAGACACTGAAAAATGAAAAGGTGTAATAGTTGTGCAGATGTTATTATGGAAAGTTTTGACCTGAATTAACACTAAGAGTGCCTAAGCCACTCTTTGAAAACCTTCCTGGAAGCTTCTAATTGCCAACTGGTGGCTTTGTTGTTGAGCACCGTTGCTTGGCTTGGAACTTCATTGTAGCTCTTTCAGGGTAGCACAAGGGCCCTGGTACCCAGGGCAGCTGCACCTGCCGCTTGGCAGTCTGAGTTAGGGATCAGAGATGGATAGATTCTTGGTCTTGCCATATTACTGATGGGATCGCCTTCAGAGTTTTTATTTTGGAAACATTTGGAAATAGGAAAACTTGTGACTAGGAACCGTGGACCCTAGGAGGCAGATACTGTTCTCGGTTGTCTCCTCACATCACTGCAGCATCTTGAAGGTTCCCATGTCAGTAGTGGCCTCAACACCCAGATGCTTGCCAATGTCCCATAAGGGTCTTTTCAACGGCCACCGTCACTGTCCTCTGATTTGGGTAATATGGCAAGTACAGCGCATGTTCCTCTGTGCTTTATCCTTGGGCGTGGCTTTGGCTACCACAGAGGCCTGGGAATCAGCTCACTTGGAGAGATTGGCCCCTCCTGCTGTTGCCTGGGCTGTTACTTCTGGCCTGTCTCCTGCGTTAAGCCCAAATGTGTGATGGGAAGGTTGGCACTTTCTGAGGTAACACATGGATTAGTCTACCGCGAAGTACTCTGAGGCCTTTACTCTGCTCTCATTCTCATTCTTACTCTTGATATTTCATATGGTAGTTGTCTTTAGACCAAACTGTTGCTCTGTCCTCATAAGGAGTATTTGTTCCTTGGGTAAAATGCCATTGAGAGTCTCTTTCTTACCTCTGGGTTCCTTACTGGAAGATGGCTGCCTACTAAGTGATCTCAGCACCAGTCTGTCACTGAGGCATCCTGTGGCCAGCTGTGGGGCCACCCAAGTCTCTTCTCCTTTGGATTCTCTTCTGCTTGCTTAGGAAACATATAGTAACAACACATCTAAGTGTGGCAGGCTTTCTTTAGATCAGGCCTAGTGTTGAGATTGTGTTTGGGGTCACTAGGATAATTGCTTTCAGGGGGCCCCCAGCAGTGCAGATGGTGGGAGAGAATTTTCTTACGGTGCTTTAGTTGTTTCCGGAGGTCTCTGGAGGGAAGAGTGTGCAGCACTCTAGAGAACCCAGATTTTAGTTGTCACCAATATAGATTTAGTCCTCCAGACTCAGGGCAGATGCTAGGTCCGGGTGGCATGAGCCCTGCTCCCAGCCTGACACTTCTTGCCCCAGCAGTTTTGCAGACAGCATTATGTTTGGCTGCGTGTTCTCGCGTCAGATGTCAGACAGTGCAAAGCAAGGTTGAAGCCGGCAGCCTGAGAGGTTTCAGATCTGTGCTGTGTCATTTTTCTCCTTTCTATTCCTGGTGTTTTTTTTTTCTTTCTTTTTCCACTCCAGTGACAAGAAAAGGAAGTTGGAAACCAAACAAGAATCCAAGCAGAACAAGAAGGTGAAGAAAAACAGAGATATGAAGAACAGAAAAGATATGAAACTGAAGCGTAAGAAATAGTGAAGAAAACCTTTTTCTGGCTGCCCTGTAAGAAGACACCCTGACTTACCAGAGCAGATCTCTGGCTGGCCTGGGCAGCAGCGTGGATTGCTAAGCACAACGCGGCCCCCAGCAGATGCAGAAGCAGCTGTGGATTCATTCCCCAGGCCTCACTTTTCTGTCTGTGGACCCGGCCTGGCTGAAGGCAGTTCCTCCCTCCCAAGAGCTCTGCTGAGAGCTTGAAGCGCAGACCTGGCAGTTCCATTCCAGCCTCTCGTTTCCCATGAGTTCACCTTGGGCCACCTTTTTAGCTCACTTCCATACACGAGAACCCATGATGGCCCTGTCCCTTCTCAAGCCCTTAAGTATAGCTTTCTGATGGTGGTCTCAATGGACTGCTGGATCTCGTCATGAATTTGTCCCTCAGCTCTGGCCTGCAGCAGCAGGAGCTCTTGGTGTACCATGGTGTGGAGGGCCACTGTGGTGTGCACCAGCGTCTGCTAATGCCATATCCTGTGCTACTCCCATTGCAGCAGGCCTGCTGTCCTCTGGTCCCAGAAAAGCCTAAGCCCTTAAGTTGGATACAATATCTAAGTCCAAGACCAATTATCATTTGTGCAAAAATGTTGAAAGGCCCTTTTGCAGGCAGGGTGAGGAAGAGGGATAGAGTCTATTTTTAATAAATAACATCACAGAAAGATCATTTGCCTGTGGGCTTTCCTAAAATCCATGTCTGTGAAAGTTGCCTGTGGTCCTGTTTCCTCTGGTTGATCGTGGCTGGCAGGGAGAATTTGGAGGATTTGGTGTGAAGACCAAGGGTGCATGCTGTGGCCAAATCTTCATAACCCAGGAGCTGCAGGAGAAGTGACAGGTACTGAGGGGTTTCTGGAGGATGCAGGTGTCACCCAGAGGGGTGTGTGTATGGCCGCGAGTCAGCTAGTTGTGCCTCTTTTCCTTCCCAGCTCCTGCCCATCTTGTTGGTAGGGGACAAATAATCTGGCAGCTTCACATGTACTTGGATGGGTGTGATAGTATCCATGCTGTGAGTCCAAATAGAACTTTTGCTCGGCTCTAGTATGTAATGTGGGCTGGTAAAAATGTAATGGAAAGATGGGACAGGAGAGACGCTTCTGGACCAAAGAGAGTCAAACATGCAGCTCCCATGCCACATCTGGGAGGGAAGTGTGGCTCTGTGCGTGTCTGCGATGCCGCCTGTCTGTGAGGACCTGGGTGACAGGGCTTCTGTTTTCTGATCTGCTTTCTACTACAGTCCTGCCCTCTGTTGTGTCTGTGGGAAAGCTTGATGAAGGAGGTCAGGAAGATAACTTTTTGCCTATTTTTCTTGGTGTGTGCCTGAGCTTGCCTCTCAGAGGATTTTCTTAAGAGCGTGGCCAAAAAGCAGACGCTGACTCTGATGGTCAGAGTTGGGTGTTGGGTTTGGAGTTGCCCAAGCTCATTATCTTGCAAGTGAGAAAGCCCTTTCAGTGTCTCTGCTTCTGGCACATCGGTTGGCTTTGCTTTGATATCAGCTCTGCCCCTAGCTTCTGTGAGGGCACCTCTGTGGCTCGAATATCCCCACCAAAACTCATGTGGAAGTTTAACCTCCATGGTGGTGTCTAAAGAGGTGTGACCTGTGTATAAGAAGTAATTTGGTCAGGAGGACTCTGCTTTACTGCATGGATAAGTGGTTTATCTTGAGAGTGGGTCTGTTAATAAAAGCCAGTAGGACTTTCCCATGGATGAATTCCTTTGTTACATAAAGTGCTCCACCTTGGATTCTGCAGAGGGAGGACCCTCACTGATCTCGCTCCTGACCCCCAACTTCTCAGCCTCCATTACTATAAGAAATACTCTCTTTATAAACTCTCCAATTTTGAGAGTTCAGTTAAAACAGCAAATGGCCTGGGAGGTCATGTGACTGCATCCCGCCTGTGCTCCACGTGGTAGTGGTAGTGACATCCAGCTTTTGGCTGAGGGGAGCAGTTGGATACAACGGGAAGAGCTTGGAACAGGGATTGGCGCACAGCAAGTGTCACTGATCTCTGGGTTCTGTGCACTGTCCAGGTCCAGCTGTTACTCATGGCATGCCAGCCCTCAGGTTGGCTGAATAAGGACTGGTCATGTTCTAAAAATCAGCCTGGACTGAAAGAGCCTCCGAGTGTGCACTTTGCAGTCTGTCCTGTCTGACTGAATAAGTAGCTGAGTCCTGGGATGTGGAGCTCTGTGTTCTTCAAGAAGATGGACTTCCCTTTCCCAGAAAAAAAACCCAAATACTCCACCTGCTGTGTGCAGTTCTGGCCCCTTTATTTGCAAAGTGTGTGTTCCTACACAGGTCTCTGCATTTTGTGTCACGATCATCATTCTTCGAACCCGAAGGGGCATGCCTCCCCAGATCTTACCATCTGGTCCCCAGACAGGGACATCTGTAAGCTCAACTCTCAGGAGATGTCACTTGTGAAATGAATCCAGATAGGCCTGTTCTGAATGCTGTCAGCAGGATGGAAAGGGCGAAAGAAACCTGAACAAAGAGGAATCCTAAGTGGCCTCCCCAACCCCAAGCCAGGAGGGGCTCGCATGAGCTTGCTTTTGGGGCTCATCTGGTCCCCCGATGGGACTTTGGAGTGACCAGGAGACACAAAAAGGGTGGAAGGCTGAGGGGAGTGGGGAACGGGGTAGAAGTAAAGTGACTGTCACCTTGGAAAAAGGTAAGCTCATTATCTAAGACCATTATAACACCCTTAGCAGTGTGTGGGCCTGGAAGTGTGTGGGCCGGTGGGGCTGGAAAGCCCTTGGACCTGAATGGCTGCGTTCAGACTGAGGAGGAGGGGGAGGTCCTGGGTTCTCTACACTGAATTAAGTTAAACATTATGATCCAGCTAAGGGAGCGTGAAAGGCCATCACAGCTTCCTTGCAGTGCCTTGGCCGGTGTTTTTGAGAGAGCTGTGACTGCTGTATGTCTGGCATGGGGGACATTTGGTGGGGGAGGTGAACAGTAGAGAAAGGAAAGCGAAGCACTGGGCAGGAACGCAGGACGCCAGACAGTCTTGGAGGAAGGCAGGCAGGCTTGGTGCTTGCTTTGGCGGCCCAGGGTTGGGCTCTGGGTCCTCAGTGCCAGGAGAGGGGTCTCCTGTGGAGATGATGGCCAGGCTCTGCTGTGTTAAATGCTGCTTTAATTACTGCCCATGGTCTAGGGTGAGCTATGCACATAACCAGTGACACTTTCAGGTCTTGTCACTTCTGTAAGAAGTTGACGCTGCTGTCCTGAAGCCTGGCTTCCACTCATATTGTGAAGGTGGCAGCTGAGGAGAAACAGCCACCACAATCCTGAGAAGAGGTCCTGAGTGAGGACGAGGTCTAGGTGCTAGAGGTAAGTGACCTAATATCCCCGTTGCGATTATAGACTCCTAGCTCCTGGGGAAAACGTGTGATTTTTTAAAAAAATTATTTTCTATTTAGTTTTGCTAAACTGAGAACCCAAGGCATCATGCATACTAGACAAGTGTTGTGCCACTGAGCTGTATCCCTAGCTCTTCTAATTATTTTAAATATTTGCTTAAGCATGTCCCTGCTATCCACAGGCCCAGAGGAGCCCTGCCCTTCCTTTAACCTCTCCAAAAACTCTCAAAACAAAGAAACAGCTGCACTCTGGGCTGGAGCTAGAACATACCTAAACCTTCCCCTCGTAGGCCGGGGGCAGGGGGAATTGGATACAGGCCCTGCAAGGGTAGTCACTCCACACCTCGAGTGCTAGTGAGGGACACCCCACCATGGTCACCTGCACGAGGTGATGCTGAGCAGTGCGCCTCCTTTCTGGAGTCCCAGATGGGAGCCTGTTCCACATCCCGGTACGGCTCCCTCCTCCTGCAGGATCCTGGGACCCAGGCTGGGCACGGGGCTGCCCTGCTAGGCCCCCACCCTAGGAAAGCTGGGACGTGGGATTTTCATGGGACTGACTCCTAGAGGTTTTGTCAGTCCTCAACTCAGCCTTGCATATTACTACGTCACAGACATTCTGGGTTAGATTCTCAGTGACCTTAGGGATTTTTCTTTCTGCCTTCCGTGAAGCATTTTTAAAATATTTATTTATTGTATAGGGACTTTCTGTTAAGAAAACCAGAAAAACTGCTGGACACATTCTGAAAGAACTGTAACACTTAAATGGAACGTTTTTTTTATTTGTCTGGACTTTTTATTTAAAACTACATCAAGTCCAGGGAAATCCTGGTCCTGAGTTAACCGCTTATCATTCTCTTTCTGCTGTCCATCATGATCCTTGCAGTGGAACAGTTGCCAGGGCTCATCAAAGCAGCAGCCTGATAGGGGTAGCAGTGTGGGGCGAGGCACGGGTTTGAGAGCAGTGTGCGCCCTGCTCATCTCTGCCGTAGAAGAGCCTGGGCCGAGAGGTCAGGAAAGCCCTGGTGCTGTCCTATTCCTCAGCCTGCCTACCGTCCAGTGGTATGTACGTGCCTTATCATCTACCTCATTTCACAGGCAAGGAAGCCCAGGCGTCAGCAAATAACAGACTCAGGCTGAGGTCTGGGGTAGGTGAGTAAGGCGTGGCCCCAGGGGGTTCTTTCTTCCTGAGAGATGGGTGGAGCTCTGGAGTGAGGCATCAGCCCTGGGTTCCTTTCCTGGTCCTTAAGAGCTCCTTCCCAGCTCTGAACTCTGAGCCACCCCCCACCAGGAGCAGTGAGGCCAAGATCATTGTTAATGAATGTTTATTGTTAATAAAACCATGGTACATTTACAATAAATGACAACATTAATGTATAGTTACATTATCATACATTATTACATCAATAAAATAACACCTTTTCTTTGTACATCCAGCTCAAGCAGCCAGTTGAAAATATTTTCCAGATTGCAAGCCCTAGGGGCTTTTCAAGGTGACAAGTGACACCTGAAATGCCCAGGGCTTTTGATGAATAAATAGTTTCTATGGTGAGCCACGCTCCACCGCAGAGCAAGCTGTCCTTGATGTCCCAGTGTCTGGTCCATAAACAGGCCAGGGGACATGGCTGAAGGTCCTCTCTACTGGTCCTTCCCTCTCACCAGTGCCCTGTCCTTTATGCCCAAGAGCTGCAGTTCCCAGTGAGCAGTGTGCCACGTTCTCCAGTCCTGAGTTAAAGGAACCTTTCAGTTGAGAGGCTCAGCCGGGGAGGACGTGGCAGTACTGTTGCCTGAGCCTACAGAGAGCATCCAGGCCTGAGGTTCCAAAATCCATCCCTTTATTTAGGCCCCTAACAGCAGCAGCAAGAGCCAAGGCCACTAAGATCCTATACCATGTTCCCCTCGCCTCCTGGGCTCAGAAGCCATCAGCTGGGACGGCACACTGACAGTTCTGACGGGCCTCTGAGATCCCCGACTCCGTGAAAAGCGGGAAGACTCAAAGTGGGCGCAAGAGGCCCACACCAAGCCTTTGAAAGGCACAGCCTCCTGAGGTCTGGGGTAAGAATGGGGATTTGGGCAACCTTTTCTCTGAGACATGCAGGAAAGCAAACAGCAGCTTCTGCAGTCAGTGGCCTGGGGCTCACAGGGTACATTCATAAAGATGCCCACACTCCCAAGAGCCGCAGCCGGCTGGTGGGACGTGCTGCTGAGCCAGCAGAGGGAAGGAGGCACAGGTAAGACAGGGTGCCCCAGGTGTGCGAGCCACGGGTAGCTGTGACGAAGGGCTGCATCCCCTTCTGCCAGTTGCTGGCTGAACAGATGGTTCTGGGGCCAAGGGGCTGGTGTCTGGGCAAGAAAAGGAAACAGCCCTGTGAGCCCCCCTCCAGGAGGGCCTGCAGCCTGTCCCCTACTGGCAGTTCTAGCCCATAGCTCACACCCGGGAGGTGACGTAGACAGAATGCACGCGTGCGGCCAGGGTGCTCTGCAGGTCTTGCAGTGGGTCCAGGCCCTGCACTTTGCTGCTGCGGCCGTAGATGAGCTGCCGGAAGGCATCCTGCTCGAGCAGGGCCTTCATGTGCTTGAGGAAGAAGCCTTCACAGAACAGGGCCAGTTCCGGGGCGTTGTGGATCTGCAGGCAGGGAGAGGTGAGTCAGGTGGGGTTGGGTGAGTCTGTGGCCTGGCTCCGCCCCCCAACCTGTGACTTGCCTGACCCTGGGAAAGTGGGATGTGTTTGCATCTTACGGAGCCCCGTCGCAGAATTCTTTGTTAACTATCTCCTAGAAGTGGGATTCATCTAGTACCCGCTATGCCACCAAGAATATTTCTGAGGCATATCCATGTCCCCAGCATTTTTTCTGTCACATGGTTGAGGGCCTGGTGACTGGCAGTCACTCCATTGGAAACTGCCTTCCTGAGGGCATCCTGTCCACTGCTGAATGTCCAGCACAAGGCCCCGCATGTGAGTGCTCACGTAGTGGGTGTTTGGGGGCAGGCACCAGCATTAGGTGCTCGCGCTTGGTCTCTCCCTGGCTCCTACAGAACTAATGTGCTGGTGTGGGGAGGCAGAAAATGCAGGGACCCCGTCAGAGAAGCACAGGATCCCTGTGTTTTGCTTGTGGAACTGGGATCGGGGCCTAGGGTCTTCACCCTGAACTATATCCCCAGCTCATTTTTTCTTTTTGACTGAAGTAGTGCTGCTAAGCTCCCCATCCTTCTGCCTCAGCCTCCCAGAGTGCTGGGATTACAGGCCTTTGTTAATCGGCCTGGCTCTCACAGGTAAATTTTAGCAGCACTCAAGGTTGTGGAGGAGATCAAAGCTGGTGACTGGGTTGGATGGCTTACAGGAGGCCTTGGGACCTCCTGTAATGATAATACAAGGCCAGTCTTAGAGGGAGTCATTGTCAAGAATCTGGGGCAGAGACAGTATGGGAAAGAACACAGGCTGGTCAAATGAGGTGGGAGAACTGTGGAGACCTTAAGTAAGGGGATGATGTGGTCTTGTACTTTAGAAAAGAACTTTGTGGACTGCAAGGTAAAGATCAGAAGTAGGGAAGCCAGGCAGATGCAGCTGAGACAGAGATGAAGGGGAGTGGAAAGAGCCCTGAGGCTGTCACTGGCCTAGCCCCACCAACCGGCGTGTGGCCGAGTTGCAGTGAGCTGCAGGAGGAGCTGCTGCCCCTGCCCCCACAGCTCTTGGCCTGTCTCCAGTGGCCCGAGTGGGGCACAGGGCGTGGGATGGCCCTCACCTTGGCGTATTTGTAGGTGTTCACGGCGCTTTCCACGCTGAGGGTCTGGGAGCACAGGATCTCGCAGTGCCTCTGCAGGGCATCCAGCTGGAATAGGTTGGCAGCTGACAGCAGCTAGAAGGGGGCAAAGCAGGCCTTGGGTGCTCGTGGCCTGGCACACCGAGCAGCAGTGACAGGTGAGGGGGACACAGGCTACCAACCCATCCCTGTTCTTTTCTAACCCAGGAGGCTGGGCTCCGTGTCTGACACGGATCTGTCTCATAACTGCCCTTGTTAGATGAGAGGAGGCGTGCCCCTCCAAGTGCTGTGGGGACCGTGGGCAGCAGGGACCCCTCCTCACCTCCAGGATGTCAGCAGTGGGGATCTCCATGGCTTCTGTTCCTCCGTAGTACAGATACTGCATCACCATCTGTGGCAGGATGAGGCTGTGTGACTGCTGTGCATGTGTGGCACGCAGGCCCCATCGGCCCGCCATGCCGTCTCCCTCCATTCTGCTTAGGCTGGCACACTCAAATGCTGAGTTTTTTTCCAGAAGCCACCTGAGCCTTTGCCTCCCTCCTCTCCTCTGGCAACCCTACGAGCTCAGGAGGGAAGAGGACCGTGCTCCAGTCACCCAGACGTCCTGACTGCACGTGCTGCCCACTGCTTCCATCTCAATCCTACCCATGGAACCAGGCAGGTGTCCAAGAGGACGACTATGCCCATCTCCCCTCAGATGGCCACACCCTGATGCCCTGGCAGAGTCCTTCCCCTGGGAAGGAAGCCCAGAGCTTGCCGCCTCCCGGGCTCTTGGAAGCAGGGTGGAGGTTCTGGGGTCACAAAGGAGGCAGGCCAGGAGAGTTATACTTAGTTACCACTACTGCAAAACCCTGGAGCCGGAAGAGATACCAGGTTTCTTTTTTCCAGTTGGAAAAAGAAAAACAATTATCGCTGATTGGCTAAAGAAACAGCCCCAGCAAGGCGCTGGCAGGCGTGCATGTAAACAGGGTTCCAGCAGCACAGTTGGACTTCCTTGGGACCGGCCCCAGGCCGAAGAGGCACCAGAGGGTCTAGGACAAAGCCCAAGTGGGGAGAGGGAGGTAGCCTCTCCCACAGGGGAGCTGGCTCGCGCGGCCCTCCTGCGGCCAGCCATCTTCTGATTATGTGCAGTGGGTGAGTGTTGCATACCACCAGGGCAAAGGCACAGACCTGGCACCCAGGCTGCCACTCGCCCAGGGTTGGGACTCTGCTAAGCAGGTGGGTCAGATCTTCTGGGATTCTTTGTTAAGGGCTGACTTCAGAGCTGGGCCATAGGCCGCAGCTCCGTTCCTGGCTTGGAAAGTGGCTTCCTGCTATGATTTGGGAATTTGGTCTAGCCGAGCCCAGCCAGCTGTGGTGCAGGGATTCCCTGAGGTCCCTTAAATGTATTTGAATCCCCAGAAGCCAGATCACGAGAACTCACTTCAAACCTTGGGAAGGGAGCTGGCGGGATGGCAGGCCGAGGTAGGGTAATTTTGTGCAGCCCAGATCACTTTCTAAAGCAAGTAGCCTGGACAGTATTGGGGGAAGGCCCAGAAAGGATGAGGGTGGTAGAGGCGGCTTCCAGGAGCCTGAGGCTAAGGGAGGCCACCACTTGGGCCTTAAGCCACGTCCACAGGGCAGATGTGGTGCCCTTGAGATGCTCTCAAAGGCTGGGATTTGTTGACAGTGACCTTGGCAAGTCTGTAGACCTACACCATTTGATAATGACAACCACTAGCCACAGGTGGCTTCTTTGCATTTGAAAAGTGATGGACTGGGGGAGTAGCTAGTGTTTAAAGTGCTTGCCTACTAGTTGTGAAGCTCTGGGTTCAATTCCTCAGCACCACATAAGCTGGGCATGGTGCTGGTGCTGCACACCTGTAATCTTAGCATTTGGGAGACTGAGGCAGGAGGACTGCTGTAAGTTTGAGCCCAGCTAGGGCTACAGAGTGAGACCCTGTCTCAAGAAATGTGACTGGTCCTGGTTTAAGAGATGCTGTGTCAAATATGCATTGGGATTTGAAAACAGTCCTAAAGAAAAATATGATTTTTTTTTTTTTGAGGTATTAGATTGAACAGAGGGAAGTTGGGTTCCCCAGGCTGGGCTTGGTTGATCTTGTGCTCCTCCTGCCTTAGCATCCCAGAGTGCTGGGATTATGGACTCTTATGATTAACTCTGGCTACATATTAAGCATGCCTTATTTTTTGATGTGATGGTTTCCATTATCTTTCTGCTAGAACTGCTCAGATCGTCTTGGGCCTCTCTCCTCCTTCCCTCTCAGTGCTGTGGAAGCCTGTGAAGTATGTGGGGGCAGCTCAGACACTTCCAAGCTGGGGAACCCTGATCACCCTGACCTGTGCAAGGGGGCCTAGAAGGCAGGAACAGACATCAAGGTCCAGTCTGACATGGCACCCAGGAGAGTTCTCCATCCAGAACCACGAGGTAAGGCCTGCGCCAGGTGTGAACAGCTGGCCAGAATGCCGAAAGGTGAGCAATTCCGAGGTCCCTGTGTCATTCTTGTCTCCCTTTACCCTTCCACTACCCTGAAAAGTCAATGTCCTGATGAGTAGGCACGTGTGCCCCTTCAGGCAGTGGTCACTGTCCACGCCTGTGCATGTACAATCCTCAAATCCCTGCTGTCCTCTGGGACCGGCTGCCTCTGTCTCAGCATGGCTCCAGCTCACCTGGACTCGCTAGTAAGCAAGGGGGAAGGGTAGACTGTACCGGAAGCCAGGGCCTCTGCCCCATCCGTTCTTCTGTGGTCTACTTCCCTGTACAGCTGTCACTGCTGAGTCCAGGTTGTCATTGTCACGTGGCTGGTCTCCCATGAGCCAGCCATGCCCACTTCCACATTTTCCCCACTTTTCTAAATGCAGACTTGACTCTTTAATAACACATCCTGCGTTTGAATCCTGGCTCCCATCACTTCTAACTGTGTGATCATTAGCAAGTCACTCTGACCCCTCTCTGGTGAGGATGATATACCTGCATTCTGTAGGGCTGTGCTGTGGGGAATTAACTGCGAAGCAGGCCAGGTACTTAAAACCTCAGAAACTGTTGGTGCTGGTGGTTGTCTTGCCGTGCTGCCATGGCATACAGCCTTGCAGCTGGCTAGGCTCGTGCTGTGGCAAGTCTGGTGTTTCAGGCCTGCTTCTGCTGTTTCTGAACTGACTCTGGGCCTTCCTCCTTCAGACCCCAGCCTAGCTGTCGCTAGAGCTAAGAGCCCCCTCCCACATCTGGGGCCATGCTCCCCATGCTCCACCTGACTACCCTTGTCATACCCGTCTTGTGGAGGGTGTGCCTGTGCACCTAACTGCTAAGTACTAAGTGACTGAGGGGAGAT
This sequence comes from Ctenodactylus gundi, assembly GCA_004027205.1. Classification (NCBI taxonomy): domain Eukaryota; kingdom Metazoa; phylum Chordata; class Mammalia; order Rodentia; family Ctenodactylidae; genus Ctenodactylus; species Ctenodactylus gundi. The sequence continues at coordinate 562,494 of PVKB01000621.1, read as the reverse complement.
CTGTCATTTTAGGTGGTGTCTCCACTTCTGGAAGCATGGTGGGTTCTGTGACCTCTGCCTTTAGAGTACAACCTCTCCTGGACAAGGCTCTGCCCCTCGAACATCCCCCAAAACCTAGATCTTCAGATACCACTCCAGAAAGCAGCTTTCAGCCAGGGCTCCTCCTGTTCTGCCTGGAGTTTCCGTGATGTTAACAGCCTGTGTTTTATAAAGTTCAGATCCCTGAACTTGGCACCCTGAAGGATAGGCTGAGATAGGCCTCAGTGGGCGTGGGCCTGGGCCCTGCATTTCCAGCAGGTTCTCAGTGATGCTCATATCCTCGGAGCTCACTGATACGTGGGCCCAACTTTCACGCCACACCTCTGGTTCAGAGCTCGGGACCCATGAGACAGGCTCAGAAGCCCCACTACCACAGTGGAAGGGCTCCCTTTGCTCAGGGGAAGACCTGGCCACACTCATCTGACACTGACAGCCAATCAGAGGCTCTGGGAGCAAAAGTTGAAGATTAGGACCAATGCACACTGCCCCTAAACCCAGATGGACCAGGCCGAGGGCATCCCTTGAGAAGACCACAACACCAGGGCCCATACCTGAAAAATGTGGTACTTCATATCACTGATCTCAATGGTTTTGCTGCAGTCCCCATCTTGTTCTGATTTATTGGTCATTAGTGTCTTGAACCTGGAACAAAGGAGACAGAAAGCGGGGCTTGTATGGGACTTCTATTCCATCACCGTGTAGTGACAGCACCATCTGTCACCTGACCAGCTACTGGGAGCTGGCACACTTTAAAAATGACTGCTGTCTTTCCAAAATGACTTGTGATATTTTACATCATCCTAGGCTGAGCTCTGTTTGGTTCCCCCTTCCTCTCATATGGTGACCTAACGCCTGGGGTCTCAGCACTCATTCCAGAGTATAGCTCAGCCAGAAAGGACATTCCCCTGGAGCTCCCTGGGACATTCTGGGTTCTGATCCCACTGTGCTTTGAGTCTTGCCCGCCTCAGGCCCTGGGGGTGGTCAGTGGGCAGAGCTGGGTTGTGGCAGGCACAGGGCCCTGCCAGTTACCGTCTCCAGGACCTCTGTCACCTAGAATGTGAACTGAGCTGCCCTTTGCCCATGAGGTGGGGACTTCGTTAGCTGAGGCTGCCTACCTGTTGGAAGCTGTCACCAGCAGGACTTTGTGTGCATAAAACAACTTTCCTTCCACTAGAAAGGTCACGTCCGACATCTCTTTGTTGTTGAGGAAATGCGGATCTGTGGACAGAGACCAAGAAGTGGCACAGGCCTCCGCTGCGGGGCTTCCCAGTGTGCTGAGAGGTATGGTGGGGCGAGACAGCACAAGGGGAGAGACTGAGGCCAGGGCCGAGACACTTGGAATATGGAACATGAGCAAGAGGTGGGTGTGTGGCCTCACCTAGCCTGGCCGGCAGCGTCTTCCGGAGCTCCGGGATGCTGGGGATGGGGCTGCTGCCGTAGCAGTGTGTGAAGATGGTGGCCAGCTGCTGGATGACGGAGTCATTCTGTGGAGAAAGAAGCAGAGAAGGTCCATCAGATCACGCCCTGTGGCTGGCTGTTCCCAGATGCAGCTACATCAGGCTAATTCCGGAAGTCCAGCGGCCGGTCTTTTGTTTCTGCTGGATCTGGCTTGGCAAGCGATGCTTGTTCATCAGCAATTCCCCAAATGGCTGTTTTGGCCCGACTCCGGCCCCCAGCGCCAACAAATCCATGGCCTTTGCCCCTGCAGCCGGAACGTGCGAGGCTGTGTGTGGTGGTGTCTGCCACGTCTCCCTGCACCTGTCTCAGGGCCGAGCTCCTTGGCCATACTCACCTTGCTGGTCTTGAGAATGTCGAACATGAGCTGCAGGCCCTCGGTCACCAGCTCCTCATTATACTCCTCCTCCTTGATGGAGCTGAAGTCCCGCAGCAGGCTCTGTACCACTGAGTATCGCGACTGAGAGAAGGATGTCCGCAGGGACTCGATCCAGATGTGCAGCTTCCAGGGGACACCTGGGCCCGGGGGAGGGAGGCGCCATTCACTTTGCCGAATGTTCCCTATGTGCATGGCACGCTTTTCTAGCTATCTCTAGATACCGTAGCGCACCAGGGGACGCTGCCGCATAGCCCCGGCCCCACCGACCCTGTCATGGCGTGCTGAGTGACCCCCGCACAGCCAAGTGCAGAAGCTCATTCCCTCTGGGAGGCCAGGGCGGCAGAGCTGAGAAACGGACTCGGCCCGTGCCAGGGACCACGCGCTGTGACTGATGGTCCAGCCTGGGGATTTCCTGCTTGTTGGCCCCTAGTGTTGCTGCTGGGGAGGGTCCATTAATTCTGGAGCATTGGCCAGGCAGACCTGGATGCCGGGAAGTGTGGAGGACACCCAAGGACACCAGGCTCTCGTGCTGTGACCACGGAGCTCCCCCGCTCCAGCTCACTGGTGTGCCAGTGCACACTCAGGTGTATAATGACTATTTACTGGTTTCATGGAGTGTGTCACTGGAGCCACAGTGTAATTTAAAACTACTGTGCGAAGTTCATGACAAAAACCGGTCAGATTCCTGGTAATCAGCAATAGCTTTTTACCCTCCAGCCTGACTGTGGATTACAGAGGGTCCAGCCACTGACGTGATGACACGGGTGGTATCAGCAGGTCCGAGGGATGGCCCCATTTTATAGCAGAGGCCGCTCTGCAGCCCTTTTAGCCCCGGGGGTTTGCATGCCACATCTGGTGATAACAACCCTGCCTCTTGCCTCCTGTGATACCATCCTGTCCTTGGTTGAGGATCACTGGCACCAAACCCACCGAGCAAGGAGGCAAATGAGACCCAGAGAGATGACATGGTGTGCAGCTAACACAGCATTTGGCTGAGTAACCTTCCTGCGGGACACAAGGAGGCCAGATTCACTGGGCCGAGGGAGGACGGTCAGCTGAGCTGAAGGATGTGCTTACTCACCCGGCAAACTCAAGGAGGGGCCAGCCTGAGGGCTAGGGCATGACCTTGAGAGCAGGCACAACTGAGGGCTGCGGCCCAGGGCATTCTTGTCATCGTGCTGTCCCAGGCATGTCCTAGCCACTGCTGTTTGTTAGGCTGCCCTTTGGCCTTAGGGCCCTGGCCGCCCCAGGCCTAATGGAGGCTAGCAGAGCGTGACTGTGTGTCTGTGCACCTACATGTGTCTGTACACACTAACACGTGTGTGCATGCTTACGTGGCCTTACCCAGGGCCCGCAGCTCCATGGTGATGTCCACATAGCCATGCTCGGCACTGTAGTACATGGCCTCCTGCAGCGCCTTAGTGCGGGTCCGGCTCAGCCTCACGGGCCCCTCACTGCCACTGCCTTGGCTTGATGTGTCGCTTTCCTCCACGCCCTCGGCCAGTATCTCCTCCAGGGACAGTACATCCGCTTTGGCCTGCTGAGGCTGAGTCAGGAGCTTCCTCAGGACATTCCTGCAGGCCAAGAGACAGGGCTGAGGGTGAGGCCCTCAAATGGATTACCAACGCCTGCCTGAGCTGCCTAAGACTGTGGGGCACCCAAGGGCTCAGAGGGCTAATGATGTTTCCCTCTCAGGCAGGGTGGGCTGGGGTTCCTAGGGACCCCTTTCTCCAGATACCTGGAGGAGACAGTAGGGCACAGAGGACTTGTCCTTCTGCTGCCCTTCACTGAGGAGTCTAGGGCTTTGAGGCTGAGCAGGTGCTGCTACCCTGGCTGTGTGATCTCAGATAGGCGGTTCCCCTGAGTCCTAATGCTCTGTCACCCTATAGGACAGGGTGCCAACACCACTCCTGGGACCAAGGTAAGGCTGATTCAAAGGCATTAAGTGCACACACAGCCTAAGAGCTGGTGGCTGCTTCTGAATAACAGCTGATCCCACATGTGAGTGTCTAAATCAGGACATGCCCAGTCAGCCCTGTTAATAAGGACAGAGTGAGGGTGATGGCACGTACAGCTCTTTCCCACGTAGAAAATTAGCTCTGACATTCCCATTTCAACACGCTGCTGCATTGTCCTGGGGGAGCCCACTGCATGGCTGTTTACAGGTAACATGCTATGCTGAAGGCCACCCAAGACTCAGCCCCAGGCCCCTTCGGTCACATCCTGTGGTCTGGGATGGCTGTCGCACAGGCAGGACCCAAAGGTCACCAAGGAACACAGCCTTGTCCAGATCAGCCGTGCAGAACACTCCATACACCTCCCACGCCCAGGGCCCAGAGCCCCCAAGGTCACTTCCGAGGGGCCACTGGCTGCATTTGGTTCCTCATCTGGTGATTTAATGGCTTGGGAGTTTATGAGCACCTAGATTGTGCCAGGTAAGGGCGAACCGTCAGTGACTGTCCCGAGAATGCTGTGTCCCAAAGAGGAACAGGCAAAGGGGCAGACGGGCAACTGCAGACAGGACAGATACCCAGACACAGGCTCAGTGACATCTAAGGTGGTGACCTAGGGGGTGTCTGGAGCAAGTGCAGAGATGAAACATTTGGGCAGGGGCGTCTGCCAGCCCTCTTCTCATTCCTTCTCTGCCTCTAGTAACCTCTTGTTTCTCTTTGTCCCCAGTACTGCCTAATGGCTCTGGTTTTAGTCTGCTACTATCCCTTACAACCAAGGCAAGTCCACCACCAGCTTCTGGTACAGGAAATGACTTCTGGTAGAGCCACCAGTGGCTCTAGGTCACAGAGGATAGGCCTGTGGGGTAGGTACCTGTGGCCATGAGCAGCTGAGTGGCTGAAGCAGTTCATGTCCTCGTGGAGAGAGGAGGCCATGCCATTGGCCTCGAGCATGCTGAGGAGGGGGTCAGCACCTCGGCTCAGCAGCAGACTGACCAGCTCATAGTTCCCTGAAAGACAGACAGGCAGTTCCAACCTTGGTGAATGGTGGCTGGTCGGGGGCACTGAGGCAGATGGGGAAGGGGGAACAAGGGAGGAAAGCCGACATCCCTGTGCAGGCGAGACGGGAGAAGGCACTGGCTGTGCCCTGTCAGGGCCCCGTCTCGGATACTGCACAGGGAAGGGCCTCCTGATTTTCTGAGTCCTCTCTGGGCACTGTGCTCCACAGGACACTGATGGAGGGTTTGGGGGATGCCCCCCACCACTGGCCCAGAGGAGGGGTGTCAAAGGTCCTGAAAGGGAGGGTGGCCCAATGCCCAGCCCAGCGATACCACAGGGAAGCAAGGGGAGACCTTGCTGGGAGGGCAGCAGTGAACCTACCAGCTGCAGAGGCCAGCTGCAGGGGGGTCTCGGCGTAGCTGTCCTCACCACTATTCACTGCTGACCCTTCCACGTGGGCACCAGCATCTAGCAGCAGCTGCCAGGGGTACAGAGGGGAACATCAGCACACAGCATCTGGGAAGAGCCAGGGGCGACCCTGGGGCCCAGTTTGGAAGTTCTTCCAGGTAAGTGGTCCAGACATAGCTTACTCTGGCTACGAAGGAGCTGGGACCTTACAACTCCTGGTTACTTGGAGCACTCAAAAATTTATAGAATCTCTAACTCTACTCGTGGGGGCAAGACCAAGCTCCTAAGTCTTAACTAGCTCTGAGCTATTTTTCTCCTTCAACACTTGCCTACCAACCAGCTTCAGTAACCGTCCATGGCCCTCACGCAGACTGGAGAGCGTCACTGCCAACCTACAGGGAGGCCGAGGCCCTGGGAGGCGGCAGATGTTAGGGAGCAGGGCCGTGCCGGCCTCGGCCCAGTGAGTGACCTGTGGGTGACCTGGGCAGGTCCTTAACTTCTCCCAGCTTCAGTCTCCCCATCTGCCTCCAGGTGTGCTGGGATGAAGTGAAAGGAAGCCGCACACTGGGCTTTAAAGGGGCGTGGGCTGCTCACTGGAGGGTCCAGCGGCTCCCTGGCTGGCAGACAGTGGGGCTCTCCCCCTTCCAGTGGGAAGTGGGGCAGGGTCAACAGATATCCAAGGGTCTACCTCCTGCTTTGGCGTGAGGACTGTAGTTTCCCAGGCTCCTGGAGACACCCTACCCCGACCTGCCTGCCCAGAGCAGGAGTGGGGAGCCAGCTGATGGCCACCCCGACTGGTGGAGTGGGGGTGGGGGTGGGGAGGCTGCCTGTTGGGGACTTGTCTGTCGGAAACCCGCTGTGGAGGTGGAGGCCTATCTGTTGGGATGAAAGTAGGTACTTGTCCAGGCAGGCCTGGGGCACAGCCCTTGCGCCCAACTCCACTTGAGTCCTCAGGAGGGCAGGAGCTGCAAAGCTGGGCGACTCATTTAGAGTCTCTACAGCAGGCGACAGCATGCTGCCTGTCCTCCGAGGCCTGGCAAGTCGCAGTGAGAACTGAAGGGGCTGCTGAGAAGTCCTGTCCCCCTGGGGACCTGAGGACCTGGGAGGCGAGTGGCCTATGGTGGGACCCTGCTGGTGTGGGAAGGTGACCGGCCCACAGGCTGTGCTTGGGGAGGGCAACTGCGTGGTGTGGCTCGGCGGGTGAACCAGGCCATTTATCTTCCCGACATACGAAGCCTAGGGGGTGGGAGAACTGGGCGGATGCCATGACAGAGCTGGCTCTTCTGCTGTGGACACACGAGCATGAAAAGTCAGAAGGAGCTGCACAGGTCCCGGCAGGGGCTGAGCCCATCGAGGAGGATGCGGGTGTGGCCCCTGCACCCATCTGTTCCCACATCTCTAGAACTGCTTGGGCCAGCGTCTTTTTTTTTTTTTTTTTTTTTTTTTTTTTTGCAGTGCTAGGGATTGAACCTGGTGGCGTGGACGTAATAGGTAAGACTACAATTCCACTTGTATCTATACTAATGCCAGCCGCCTTGAGGTCCTGCTCATTAGTGGCCCAGCCTGGAGGCGCTCCTCGTGCACCTGGAGCTCACCTGGACGACAGAGATATGTCCGTGTAACACAGCGAATGTCAGTGAGGTCCAGTGCCGGCTGTCAGGGTGGATAGAGGGGTGCCGGGGAGAGCTGCTTGGAACCTGGAAAGCACAACATATGACCAGTGTTTTCTGGGGGAGGGGGGTGTGTGTGACAGGCATTACAGCTAAGGGGGTGCGCTCTAGGGATGGTAAAGACCAGCTCAATTTGATGGATAACATCTGCTTGGAGTGATGTGTGAACAAAGTTCAAGAGGAAAGAGTGGCCACTCACTCAGTGCGGTCTGCCCTGGGCAAAAGATACGGGTGGGTGTGGGGAGCGCCGCATGCCTTGGAGGGTGGCACAGCTGGGACTGTCTGAGATGGCAGCGGTGCCTGGGGACCAGGCTGGGAAAAGAGGACAGGTGTCCTCTGCCACCCATCCTCCTCAGCGTGCTTCCTCCCAGGAACAAAAGAAAATGTTCTGTGCTAGGATCTGTGCATCTCGTTTCTGGTTGTCGGAGTCGTACCCTCCCCCCCACCCCATGTGCACAGCCGTGCATCTAGCCTGTTCGCTAGAGACCTGGGGGGGGTCTCCTGCTGGGGCAGGGCTGGCCAAGGTCTCGGGCTTGCTCACCTGGATGTCCAAGTTTGCCCCCGCATCGATCAACATCTGGACCATGGCTTCGTCCCCAGCAGCACAGGCATACATCAGTGGCGTCATGCCCTGCGTGAATCAAAGGCAGATGCAGAACTGTCTGGAACAGAACACGTGGCACGTACCCACAGACCTCTGCTCCAGGAACCCCAAGGGCAGACTCCCACCTGACCTCGTTTACCCTGACCTCTGTGCCTCTGTTGCCCGGGCCCCTGGGTACGGGGCACTAGAAGGGCAAGCAGGAGGCATTTCTGTAAGTACTGTGGATGGCAGAGGAACGATGAGCACTGGCACAAAGCCACCTCTGCCACAGAGGACTATGCATTTTGTATATAAGTTGCTGTTCTCCTCTGTGTCAGTTTTCTCATCTTTAAAGTGGTAAGAGCAGAGTCTTACTGAAAGCCTGAGCAGTTACAAGGTACTTCCGACACAGTAATCTTACCTTGATTAAGAGCTAACTAAATAAAACCACACCACTGTGACTGTGTTGTTTTACCATATACCAGCCCATTGCAGGCGTGTGCATGGGCATCTCTGTATTAGGTGGTCTGCTTGAGGTATCTCATGGAACCCTGGGCTATTTCTATGAGAGAGCCTGTACTATCCCCATCTTACAGGTAGGACAGAAGAGGAATTAAAGCCCAAGATCACATGACTAGCCAGCGCCAGAACTCAGCTTGGACCTCAGCGTGAAGCTCACGCTTTGAGTGTCACCCTGGAGGGTGGAGAAATGTTTAACCATCTTGTGCTGTTGAGCTCCTTTCTGAATTTAGGCTGGGACTCTCCCGCTGTGGCCAGCAATAGCCAACACAGGTGGAAAGCGTGAACTCCACAGCTGGGTCCTGGCAAGTGCCTGTCTGGCGCCCTGCAACTGTTACTAGGTTATGTGTGTGTAGACAAGATCTCCTTAACTCAAATCCTTGTCTAGTGCCCAAAGATAAAGAAATAGCCTGAGATTAATCATGGGGCCAGACACTGTTCACCCACACAACGTGCTGCAGATACCAAGGCGTAGGGAACAACAGGCTCGAGCCTTAAGAGAAAAGCCACATAAACTGGCTCTGTTTCATCCCCTTGTTGACATAACATACTTGACTTTTTTCCACCACACACCTGTACTCGATTTGGAATTTAAACTAGGCTACAAGCCCTAGAGGAAAGACTGCTTTCTAACTGTTGTTGCCTCGCCATTCGAGGCACACAGGCTGACTGACAGAGTTCAGGGGTCATCACCCTCATATCAACAAAAACAATACAGTGAAGCTATGGAGCATTTACGAGGTGTCAGATGGGAAATTTTCATGGTAACTGTGTGGCAGGGACTCCTGCCCCCATCTCAGAGGTGAGGAAAGGCTCTCGGGGAGGTGGAGTAAGCCATCCAAGGTGCCTTGGCTCTGACAGGTGCACTGAGTCCGGCGTCCAAAGCCTTCGCACGACTGGGAGGAGGGCACCAGGACCAAGGCTCCGGGAAGGCCCCTCGGCCCTGGGGTCTCCCTGCTTCTGCCCTGCTTGCCTGGCTGCTGATCCGCCCTCCACACTCTCGCTCATGTCCCTTCCTTTCTGGGGATGCCTCTCCCCTCCTCTCACCCCAGCTCTGCCCTCCCTCAGGCCTGAGCCCAGCAGCTCCTCTTGCTCAGGGCCACCTGGCCGTGGCACTACATCACTCCCTCCGACGCGGTCTTGGGATCTGAGAGCACCGCTGAACCCCTCTGGGCATTTAACTTGCCCCATGCTTCTGTGTGGACTTCCCAACCCCGTGGCGCCACCATGTACACAGTGAATGCTCCCAAACGGACTCAAATCAACAAGCGGCGTATTCCCCAGCGGTTAAGGGCCTGAGTCAGACCGCTTGGCTTCTCCTCATCCTCCATCTGTCCCTACGTGCTGTGTGACTGTAGGGAAAGCAACCAACCTCTCTGGACCTTAGCTTCCTCATCTGTAAATGAAGAAAATAATTACACTACGTCGCAGGGCTGCTGCCAAGATTAAATGACTAAGGCACTTAGAATGCTGCACTGTTCATAGCAATAGTAGCAGTAACACAAACTCAAGTTGAATTCGATCAAAAACTGTAAATCACCTCTGATAATTCCTCTCCTTTCTCCTGCCATATTAATTTGCTCCTTTATAGATCATGGGTTTTGTTTCCTTGCTTTTATGCTGGGGATTGAATCCAGGGCCTTTGCACTGAGTTACAGCGCTAGCCCTTTATATACTATATCTATCGATATCTATCTATCTATCTATTCTTTTTTAGAGAGATGGGGTCTTATTAATTTGCTCAGTGGCCCAATTTGGTTCAAAATTTTGATCCTTCTGTCTTGGCCTCCCAGAGTGCTGGGATTCTAGGCACGTGCCATTCCCTGCACGTGTGTGTGTTGCGGCCCTGGGGACTGAGCCCAGGGCCTTCACACTGAGCTATATGCTCAGCCTATTTTTCATTCCCAACTTTGAGACAGGGCCTTGCTAAGTTGTCCTGGCTGGGCCCAGCCAGGCCTCCTCCTGCCTCAGCCTTTTAGAGGGCGAGGGCACAGGCCCAGCCACGGGGGCTACGTGTGCGCTCCTCCTCGTGTCTCCTTGCTGGAATGCCAGCTCCCCAGGCAGGGGTTTCTGCGGGCCTGGCCCATGGGGCAGCGCCACCTCCTGCCTCATTAGTGATGATGGGCCACAGCTGGATGTCAAGCTGGCTCCTCTGGACACGTTCCCAGCGCTGACCATCGCGGACAGTCACCAGCCCTCCACCCAGGCAAATCACACTGCCAGGGTGTCCAAGGTGTGGTGGACAGTACCCCAGCCCACATGCCACCTGCAGCAGGAATTAGCCTGCTTCTTGGAAGTACAGAGCCAGACTCTACCTCCAGCTCTCGCACTGTGAACTCCTCAGCCTGGTCCCTAAGGCTGCTAGGCTGGGTGCTGGAGGGTTACCTGGTCATCCATGGTGTTTGCCCCATCCGGGCCCAGGGCCTCAATGGCCTGGCTGATGAGATCTGTCCTCCCGCAGTTGAGCATGCGGAAACCCAGATCCTGGTTAAACTTCTCAGTAGCAGCTCGCGCGTCCAGCCTCCGAAAGGAACTGAAACAGCACTCGGGTCTGTGTGAAAGAGACCAAGAGGCACGTGAGCATGACTGTGAGAGGAGCCTGCCTGTCAGTGATACAGGCCGCAGCTGAGCTGCGCTGAGCAGTGAGGACCTCTGGGGCTGGTGGGAAGGACGGGAATTGCATTCAGATCAGCTGTGACCAGCCCCACCGAGTTCTGTGACTTCTGCTTTTCTCTGAATGGGATAACGAAGTGCTGTGAGCTCCTGGGAGCTGTCAGCTGTCGGGTGAAAAGCTCCTGACTGAATAAGCTATGGGTGGCCCCGGGAGAGATCACACGGCCTGGCAAGGGCCTCAGTGCTCCGACGGGATGTACCCTCTGCATGCAGCAGGTTGCCAAGGTCATGGGGGCTACAGCCTAGTTTTTGCCTCTGTGTCTCTCTTCAGGACTTCTGGTGAGGCCCAGCAGTACCACAGCCATGAAGGGAGAAACTCAGAATCCCACTCACAACTGACCCAGCCTCCCAGGGTAAGACCTGGGACTACACAGGGCACATGACGGGTGGATTCTGCCTGAGTATTTGGTTGGGTCAGAGTGTGGGAAGTTCATGCCTAGAATATGATCAAGCACTTGCCATAGAGACAGACGAGGCCACGGCTGAAGTTTAGGTAGAGGTAGAGGTTTGGGTAGAGGATGCAAGGCCCTCCTGGGGCCAGGAGAGTGGGGAGCATCCTGGAAGAGCTCCTGCCAGAGTCTAGTTCACAGGAGAGGATGCCGTGGGACCACGCACAGCCGGGTACAAATTCGGATAGTCACTTTTTCCAGCTGACCACCTTGGGTAAGCTACCGCTCCTCCCTGACCTGCAGCCTCTTCGCCTGTCATATGGGTCTTAAGAATCTTTTCTCCAAAGTTGTCACAGTAGCACACACAAAAAGGAAGAGCTCAGGCCACAGCCCACACCCAGAAAGTGCTCAAGGAAACAAAGGTGACTATAGGTACAGAGGAAAGGGGGTTGCTTTTATCTTGACCCTCTTATAGGCCAAAGTCATAAACAGTGAGACGATCTGCCCAAACCCGTGTGTGTGCAGAAGACGTATCTAGCAAGTAGCTAAGGTGTAGAACCAATCTTTCCCACCCTTGGCCCTGGCATTTGCAGATGACCCTTAGGGCAACTCAGAGGCACTGCACCCCTGCTCGGTGACCACCTCCTGGATACTAGGAGATGGGGAGAGCAGAGGGGCGGGGCCAACAGCTGGACATGTGCTGGGGGGAGCAACAGCTGGACCCGGGTGCTGGCATCTCCTCCCATCCCGCCCGTACTTCAGCTGCCGAGGCTCGCAGTCCAGGCCGGGCAGCAGCAGCCGGGCCGCCTGCCGTATGTCTCCGCTGTCCACAGTGAGGCTGCGGCGGTGTTCTGCGTAGGTGATGGCCACACGCATCCACTCCATCAGCGGTGGCAGCAGCATGAAGGGCCTGTGGGGCAGGAGAGAGGCAGGTCTGGATAAGGCGCGGCCCAGGGGGCAGTGGTGCCCCTTCCACACACATGGTTTCTGTAAACAGCCTCAAGTCTGGTCATCCCATAACCCTGAGCTTTGAGTATGGCGGAGACCCAGCCTTCTGCTCACAGATGCTCTAGTTGTCTCCCGTTCTACAGAAACCTTGTCACAAGTCCTGAGGAACTCTTGTGACAGGCCATCAGCCGAACCTGAGGGCCCTTAGAACCATGAAAGGACTCACTGGAGTGTAGGGTCTTTCTCCTGAGTAGTAGAACAAGGAGGAGAGTCCAGCAGACCCAGTCCCCAAAGCCGGCCTTCCACTTGGAGCTGTGTCACCGCATCACACCACCCAAGTGCCCTCAGCCTGCCTGCCCACAGCAGTGCTACCTCGGGGGTGTCGCGAGGCCAGATGTGACCACACGCGCACACACTGTCATGCGCAGTGAATTCACTGCTTCCTCAGCTGGAGCTGGGCTGAGGGGACCATCCCACTTCCGGGGCCAGGCCAGCAGTGCCCCTGCCTGGTGCTCAAGGAACACTCCCGGGAGACTGAGTGACCGAGCCCCACGGCCATGGCGGAGCACAGGTGGATGGGAGCAAGGAGAGGCCACCAGCAAGGGCCTGGGCTGCCAGCTCCGGAGGGCACCCTTTAAAGGCACTCTGAATGCCACCAGGGGGCACCATTCCCACAGAATGTGAGTGCCCCGCCATGAAGGCATCCCCAGCCTTTCCTGGCCACTTCCCCCAGCCACGAGGTCCACTCACTCCTGATGAAGGCTTCCTCTTGTCCTCTGCCTGATCTGGCCTGTGTGCCGTGGTGAAGGCTCCTTGGCAGAGCACTTCACAGGCCAACGGACCTCACAGGCCTGACAGCCAACCTGTAGCTCCAGCCTACTCTGGCCAGAGGAATGGTGCTCCTCCCTCCCTCAGGCCCAGGGATAAGGAGACCAGGACCCTCACGGGCGGCCCCTCTGATGACAAACCCGGTCAGCCTCCTGGCTCAAGCCTGTGTTTGCAGCACCCACCCCCAACACCCCATGCCTCATCCTTCCACGCTTCCTTTTAAACTAATCCAGGGAGTGGGCACCAGGCCAAGGCAGGACGCCAGGCCTGTACACATTCTACATCCTCTGGTATACTCCTGGCATACTTGGCTCTTGTGCACTGGGCCTGTGCTGTCACCACCATCTTTCCCCTTTGAGCCCTGCCGTTTTCCAACCAGGGAAAAGACATGTGCTTTACCTCCTCAGCTACCTCATAAATCAGCTACAGGCAACTGTCAGATACTGCCCTGATCACTTCTCCTAGGTCTCTAAATGCTGAGGCCATCTTCATAGTTCTGTTTTATTAGTTAACTAACTTATTTTTCTGAGTGCTGGGACTACAGGCGTGAACCACTATGCCTAGCTAATGTGGAGCTGGGGAACTGACCCCAGGGCCTGCACCTACTAAGGCATGTGGTCTAACCACTGAGATATGCCGCCAACCCCATCTTCACAGTTTTAAAAACTTCTGTCCCTGAGAGTAAAGGATGCTTTTACTTAACAAAACATAAAATAATCAGATGTGACCTTCAAGGTGGTTCTCTGGGGAAGTTACTCTGGTGTCATTCTGTCCCTTCAGGAAAATAATCCCTGGATCCACTGAATGTACCAATGGGCACGAAGAACAGGCCACGGGGTGCTAAGGAATCACTGGTCCTGGCCTTCAAGGGTACAGAGACAAGCCCACTAGCTCACTAGGTCCCAGCACGCGAGGTTCCCAAGCCCACCCTGCCCACTGCCACCTCTTCATGAGGAAGACCAGCATTCACCTTGGTTTGTCTAGATTCTACTTATCCTCTGGGGATAGTGCCAACATCACCTCTTTCTAGACACTACAATCTCTTTCTGCTGTGAGACCCCCCCCCACAATCCTCTAGAACAGTGGTCCCCAACCTTTGTGACACCAGGGACTGGTTAGTTGAAGACTCTCCTTCCAGAAGGTGGCATGTACTCATTATACAGTAGGTTGTTGGAGGGTAACTTTGAAATGGTGAGCAGCACCCGGAGGGGATCCGGGAGTGGAGCTCCACCTCTGCTGGTGGCTGGGTCCTTTCCAGGCCACCAACTGATGGCAGTGCACAGTTAAGAATTAGGGATCCCTGCTCTAGAATTCTGTGGCCCATCTTCCTGATCAGCCTATTCCTTTCAAGGTCAAAAATGGTGCCTCTCCTTTCTCTACAGTCTCCAACATATGCCCAGAATGGGGTCTGACACAACAGGCATTTAATAAATGCTTGCTGAGCGGCTGAAAGTGTGGATGAGCATTAGTGACTTAGTAAAATACATGCAGGTTATAAGCGGGGTGTGGTGGCACATGCCTGTAATCCCAGCACTCGGGAGACCGAGGTAGGAGGATTGCTATGAGTCCAAGGCCAATCTGGTATGAGGTCAGGACCAGCCTGGGCTACAGAGGGAGACCCTGTCTCAAAAAAAAAAAAAAAAAAAAATCATGCAGTTAAGGACCAAGTCATACTTTTGCCTAGAAAAAAAAAATAACATCCAATTCTTAAGAACAAAGTGTTGACTCATGAGCGTGGGATGCCAGGACATAATGGGGGAACTGGTGTATTCTAGGAAGGAAAAACAACCTCTTCATGAATTCGCCCTCTGTTTACAAGACCTCTCTTGGTCTCATTTATACTGCCTATTCCAAATATTTTTAAATTTTATTTTGAATTTTTTTTTAGAAAGTCTTGCTCTGTAGTCCAGGCTGGTCCTGAACTCACTATGTAGCCCAGGCTGGCCTCAAACTCAAGACAATCCTCCTGCCTCTGCCTCCTGTGTGCTGGGATTACAGACGTGCACCCAGCTTATGTGGTACTGGAGAATCGAACCCAGGGCCTTTTACTTGCCAAGCACCTTAACTGCTGAGCTATGCTCCCAGCCCTTGAATTCTAAAATTCTTACATTACAATGCTGGCAGGGAAGCTCAGAGAGACATTCCTACTTATCAGTTCTTCTAAAATCTGGAAAAGGCTTCAGTTAAAGCATCAGTGTTGGAGACTGACATGGACATGAAAAGAGAACTCACAGACCCAGCGGCTATTCTTCCCTATTGTGGCCAACAGCCAGGACCAAGTGCCAACTGTGGCTACCAAACCTCTATGCAGGCATCTCCCAGCTGCACTGGGAAAGTCTAAGAGGGAGTCTGGGAAATCACGAAGCCCGGCCAGATGGCGTCTGTTGCCACCCTCCCACTCTATGCCATTTAGAACTTGGGACATGAGAAAATGCAGTATTGATAACGTAAGTGGACAGGCTCATTCAGCTCCATTCTACCATCTTGCGCAGAGACTGCAAATTGAAAACTACACTTCCCAGATTCCTTTGCAGCTTCGGTTCCTTTGCAAATTGACTTCATCATTCAAGATGCTGTTCTAAGAGATCCAGTAAGTAAGCACAGGCAGGTGTCACCTCTGTAACTCTCTTGCTTTCGGCCATTACAGACGGGAATTTTGATAGGGTGTGCACGAGGTCTTTTTGTTTCCTACAGAACGTTCCAGTGTCAAGTTTCTACCTTTCTGGTGCCGAAGACACTGGCAGCAATGGGGAAAGAAAGATTTCTTGACTCCAGCTTCACTCTCGAACCACAATTCCAAGGGCAGGTATTCAAATTCACAGCTCCAGGGTTTTCCCCGCTGATGAATGAGCCTAGGATCTGGCCCTTGACCCCTTCCGTGAGTCTACTGGTACCTACTTCCCTGCTTTAAATTTTAGTGTGCACGTCCAAGCCAGCCTCATCAGGCCCTTCTCGGTTCACCCGTCTACTTAGCCTATGGACCCCGAGTAGATAAAAATGACAAGCAATTCATGGGCTTTCTCGGAAATACCTTCTTCCCCTCACTATGGGCTCTGGGCTGCTATTTCTTCTCTGGTAATTTCTTCTGACTCCCACCCTGGCCATGTTGAGAAGAGCTGGCCTGTACCACTGGATATTCTGGAAAGCCCCTAGGAAAACTCCCGCCTGTAATGGCCATGCTGTGCCCAGCTCCAGGGTGGAAGAGTTTGGAGGAGCAAAGCTGGGAGTAAGTGATAACATGAGTTTTTCTCAAGGTCTCTGGGCTTCGTTCCCTTCCTGGGAAGAAGCCAGTTCCCCTGTCTTGCCTCCCTAGACTGAGCTTGGCTGCCAGCCTTTCCACGTCAGAATGTAGATGCCTGCAGGGCCAGGGCCAGGAGCCCAGGCAGGGCTGGGGAAACCCGTCCGGAGCCCTGGCCTGCTGTGCTCCCCCTTGGCTGAGTCTGATACCTCAGAGTGGCACTCTCAGATGTTTTTGGTCTTGGGATTCTTTTTTTTCTTCTGAGACGGGGTCTTGCTCTGCAGTCCAGGCCAGTCCTGAACTCACTATGGAGCCCAGGTTGGCCTCAGTGGCAATCCTCCTGACTCAGCCTCCCAAGTGCTGGGATTACAGGTGTGTGCCACCATGCCCGGCTTATGTGGTGCTGGAGAACTGAACTTGGGTACTTAGTGCTTGACACAGTGCTTGCTACAAGCGCTTTAACTGCTGAGCCATTCCTTGAGCCCACTGGGATTACTAGGCTCCTCAAAGATATCGAGACCATCAAAAAGATCTTATTGTGTGGTTCCATCCAAACTATATTGAAGTTAAAACAAAACAAAACAAAAAAACATTAAAAAGCATGAGTACACAAACTTACATCCCTGTTAGCTCTCCCAATGGCACCGTCATGTTACAGCCTCTGGAAAGTACCCCTGGGCCCCAGTGACAAGGAAGAACATGGCTGCCTGAGGAAATCCATTTAGAACGTGTGGACGTAAGGAAAATCATCTCTGGAACCCAAGACCCCATTTCGTAGGTACCATAA
Organism: Ctenodactylus gundi; assembly: GCA_004027205.1. Classification (NCBI taxonomy): domain Eukaryota; kingdom Metazoa; phylum Chordata; class Mammalia; order Rodentia; family Ctenodactylidae; genus Ctenodactylus; species Ctenodactylus gundi. The sequence goes on along the minus strand of PVKB01000621.1, from coordinate 545,630 downwards.
CAGATCCCCAAGATAACACGGCTCAGTTCTGGCGGGAAGCACCGGGCATGGGGCTGGGAGGCTGCCATGGTGGCACGGGATCTAGTGAACCCCAGATTCCAGGCCCCTCCCCTGCAGGAGGGGGACGCTTCCGGGTTCTTCAGTGCAGCTGAACTGGCTCTGCAACCTTGGCCAGATCCCTTGGGGCCTGGCTTCCTATTAAAGGACTTAAGTTAGTTCTAGACTCTCCTCCGCAGCTTGTATTTCGCAGACCCCACATGGCAGTCACTGTACTTCCTGCACAGAGTTCAAGCACTGGGGCTCTAGCGGGAGGGCACCTGCGTCGCAATCGGCTACTCTCCCAGTGAGCCAAACGCTGTGGTTCTCGGCACGTCACTCACCTCTCCTAGCTTCAGTTGCCTCCCGAGGAAAACAGAACGGGTCTAAGTCCTAAGACAACCTCCCAGGACAACCGGAAGCACGTAGACAGAGTACTTGGGACGGCATTCGGAATGTGCCAAGCCCAGTACACATTAACTGCTAGCATTAGTTTAGTATCTGTTGATAGAGAAAACACATAATAGCAAGAAAGGCCATCGCAATCTGGTCCTATTAAATGCCTCAGCTCCAGCCTTCTTACAGTGCAGCCAACCCCCGGTTGTCTCCTGACAGCAAGCGTAAACACGCGAAGCCAGCAGAAGACGGCGGGCGAGCGGCCCACTGCCTGCCCCAGGCTGGATCCTAAAACAGAAAACCAACTGTAATCACTGCTGAGCGCGCACTGTAAGCTTTCTGGCAGGCCGGACTTTCGGCCTTGGCAGTGAAGAATCTTGCACAGGGCAGGGGGCACCACAGACCGCCGGGTGGGGTGGGGGCGCGGCTGCAGGGCAGGGAAAGGCGGGTGGGTGGAGTTACTTCAAGGAACCTGCACACCCCGACACGCCCTCGTGCTGTATGTGCCTCACCTACATACCACCCTCCGTGCGCACAAGTCGGGTGGTCATCAACTTTCTGGAGGCATTTATTTCTCTGTGCATCAAAGAACAAGTATTATCACGTGGGGCTATTCTGGGAACTACACCGGTAAAAACAGACATGTTATTCTCTTTCCACCCGGCCCTGACCAAGTCTTCCCATTGCAGGAGATGGAAACCCAGAGAGGGCAAGTGCCTTGGACACGGTCACACAGCCAGTTCAGGAGCAACAGGGACAGCAGATCCAGGTGTCACTGGTCTGTTGCTCTTCCTTGCTCCCTTTAAAATAATCACATTGAAGCTGGGCCCAGTGGTGTAGGCCTGTAATGCGAGGACTTTGGGAGGCTGAGGCAGGAGGATCACGAGTTGGAGCCCAGCCTGGGCAACTGAGCTACTTAGGGAGACTGTCCCAAATAACAATAAAAATGGGATGGGGAGATAACTCAGGGTGAAGGCCCTGTGTTCAACCCCCAGTGACATATAATAATCATACTGACATGCAAGTGTCAATCCAAGATCTCCCAAGGTCCTCAGCGGGACTAAGACTGCGAAAGTCATTTTCCTTCCTTAAAAAATTACTTCTTAAGGCCTTGGTTTTAAGAGGTCCCTGCAGCTAGGGGGAGAATCACCTGCCCCACCCCACAAACTTCTGACTTACGGGGATTATAGGTGTACAAGCAGTGTTGAACACAGCCCAAAGCAGGCCTTGTTCTCTCACGAGGTGGGAAGGGGACTTGGAGTGTCACACCGGCAAAGGGCACAGGCCTGGGGCTGGAGGACCAAGCGGAAGAAGGCCCTGAGCCTTAGCTCCTAACCTGACAGGCGGAGCTTCCGAGGCTAGCAGGTTTGTGCCATCCACCCTGGAGGCACAGCACACCAGGACTGGGTGTGGCCACTGGTTGGAAGGGTCCCTGAGATCAAACCTGAGCTGAGCTACCAGAGAGCTCGGGCACCCTGGGCCATCAGCAGAGTGGCTCTGGGGAGCAGGTCTGGCTTCTTGGGGAAAAGTCCCACACCCACTGCTACCCGAGAGAACTCAGCCGTGTTATCTTGGGGATCTGCTATGGTCCCTACAAAATGTGGTTCCAGAGATAGTTTCCCTTGTGTCCACATGTTCAAAACAGATTCCCTCAGGCAGTCATACTCTTGTCACTGGAGATTGTCCCCATAGTCTCAGTGCACTGCGCACCCCACCCGACGGCACCCTCAGTGTTCAGGAAAGATGAGCCAGAGAAACACGGATGCTGATCAAGAGCCCCCATGACGCTCCCTGTCACCAGCCCCTACCCTCCTTACCAGCTCTGCCCCACTTCAGTGGGGGGCACAGCCAAGCTCTGGTGGAACAGGTCCCGCCCCTCAATTCCTTTCTTCTCAGGGATCCTGATGTAAAACACTACAATCCCATGGCCCTCCTCATCCTGTCATCTGGGCTGGGGGTAGGAGTGGCCAGGAGCCTTGCATTGAAGGCTCGATGTTCCCTTATCAGTGAGCACCACAGACAGACTTCTCTGAGAAGGCTGGTGTTGGCTCTGGAGTACCGGCTCCAGGGCCACCTTCTGATTTCCACAGAGCCACTGTGACCCCAAACCAAGCCAAAACCTCCATGTAGAATAAAAGCATCACTGTCTCACTGAAGTCAGATCCCACTTCCAGCACAAAGAAAGCAATTCTGGTTTGGTTCACATCTTGGACTAATTATTTTCCTAGAGTTGCTTGGTAAACCAGAATGGTTTGGCTCAGCATGGCCTTAGAGCCGGGCATGCTGCTCTCCTTGGGTCCCAGGGCAGGTCTCCCTCTGCCTGACCGGCTGTCTTAGAACGTGCAGCTGACCTGTGGCAGAAACTCTGGGGCTGGGCAACTTCTGTACGAGGCAGGGCTTTGGGCCTTCTGTGGGGAAATACACTGTCAGTATTAAACTCATCTGGTACAGATTAGCAGCACTAGATAAGGCTTGCCTGGACATGCAGACAACTTCTGGGTCTTTTTTTTTTTTTTTTTTTTTTTTTTTTTCTTTTTTGGTGCTGGGGCTCAAATCCAGGGGATATAACAAAGCACATGATCTACCACTGAGCCACAGGGCTGTGCGTGTGTTTGCGTTGCTCAGGGTGGCCCTCAAATCCCTGGGCTGAATAGTTGGGGCCACAGGCACATGTCACTGCACGTGGCTGGACACTTATATGGACATCGATTTAGAGCAGGCCAAGCGTGGGCAGCCATAAGTGACCTCCCTACCCATGCTCAGTGGGTGGCCTTGAGTCTCAATGAAAGCCCAAAAGCAATGGGATGTGAAATCAACTGCTTGACAAGTGGGACATCAAGGAATAAAAACCACCAGCAAGCAAGTACCTCACACTGTTTTAAGCCCTTTATATACACTAATTTAGTCTCCTAAGTGGGTCAATAGATAAAATCTATTGAATGTTTTCTTCTCAGCCCACTTTATATATGGGGAAACCGAGGGCTACTGAGAAAGAAATTCCACCCACGTGACAGGCCTTGCCAGCGGCAGAGCTGGGCTGTGAATCAGGTGAGTCCAGGCTTCCGAGGTGTGCCCTCCACCGCCACTCACAGCAAGCCTCTGGCCCCAGTGCATGTCCGTCATCTTCAGATGACGGACATTAGGCACAGTTGGGCCCCTACCTACAATGATCTGCTTTTTTGGTAGTACTGGGCATCTCACCCAGGCAGCTCCTTCACACTGAGCTTCATCCCCGCCCATTTTCATTTCTGATGTTGAGACGGTCTCACTAAGTCATCTAGCCTGGGCTTGAACTTGCTGAGATCCTCTGTCTCAGCCTCCCAGAACGCTGGGATTAGAGCCTGTGCCATCGGGCCTAGCCCCAGCTTACAATTTACCAGCTTTAGCACAGGGCAAGAGTGCACTTGTATAAACATTTTGTTTTTCACTTTCAGGACAGTAGTCGACAAATAAGGTATTTGCAATTCATTATAAAATGGGCTTTATGTAAGATAGTGTTGGCTTGTTTTCTTAGGATATTAGGATTCTGAGCATGTTTAAGGTTGGCTATCCTAAATATCTCTGGTAGGTCTGGGGTATATTGAGGTTTGGATTTGGAATATTCCCCAAAGTCTCATGTGTTTGAATGTTACATATTGCCTATGGAACCATTTGCTGTTGGGAGATTGGGGATTGGTCTGGACGGGTAGATTTCAGGCATGTCAACTGGGTTATAGGCATGTAGTGGGGGTTTACCACACCTTCCACACCTGGATCCAGGAGGGGCTGATGGCTGAGATGAGACCTGGAAGGATGTATAAGCTGCTTCCTACCTTCCTTGGAGGACGAGTCTCAACTTTCCTTGACTTGGCTTCCTGTGTGTGATGTCGTGAGGAGCTGCCCCCACCTCTGCCTCTGCCATGTCCTTCCACTGCTTGCCGGCCGCCCCTGCATGGACTGTGACCTTCTGAAACCGTGAGCTAAAATAAATCTTTCCTCCCCTAAATTTGTGGATGTCAGGTATTGAGTCACAGCAATGAAAAAGTAACTTAAGTGTTTTCTCTTTTTTTCTCTTTGAGACAGGGTCTCACTCCATAGTTCAGTCTGGTACTGAACTCACTATGTAGCTCAGGCTGGCCTCGTACTCACAGCAGTTCTCCTGCCTCAGCCTCCCAAGTGCTAGATTTGCATTTTTCAACTCAGGTATTTTCAACTTCTGATGAATTCATTAGGAAGTAAGCATCCTATGAGAAGCACCTGTAATGTGTCACCCAAACTGGACATAACTGCGAGGGAGGAGGGTGCTGTGCCATCACAGCCTACAGCCTGCGGCTGCAGGGCCTATCCTCTCAGGCCCCTCCATCTGGCCTGTGTTACTGTCTCCTGGGTCCAGCTCCCAGTCGCCCTACAGCAACGTGTCCTCCTGCTGCCCAGCACTGTCCCAACCCACAGTTCTTCTGCTTGTGTGGCTTTTTATGGGCTTTCTCCTCTGGTCTATAACCGACGGCAGAGCCTGGTGTGCCTCTTGCAATCCCCCCTCTCGGTCCAGAGACCCCATCAGGAATCCAATGACGAATTCCTAAGCAGAGCGTGCTTCCTTGGAGGCAGAGTCCCCCGGCCTTGTTCGCTGGGTCCATGCTCACCCCAGAGGGAGTCCCAAGCCCCGAGGGCTCTGGAGGGTGCTCAGGCAGGGGGACTGCTTTGCCTGTCCTTCCTAGAGACTCGCCTCTTCCGATAAATTCCCAAATAAAAAGATAACTTTCACACGAGAACTTCCTGGGGAGGGGAATCCCACAGACAGTGCTAAGCAGTTTCTGGGAAGGCTGCTCAGATGGGGGATGGAGCTGTCCCTGGGGAAGGGAAAGGGTCTGTATGACTGCACTGATGTCCCTGTAGCCTTGAGCCTCGGCGAAGGGTGTCTAGCTATCTACCCATGGTGGCTTGGTCTGACTCCAGGTGGCATCTTACGAGGACTCCAGGTCTTCTGGTCTGGAGTTCAGTGCAGCCTGCATGCAGGCCACTTCCCACCCCTGGCCTTTCCCACACAGCAAGAGGGCACTGGGCGGTCCAGGGCACCTGCCCCATTTCTGGGGCCAGAGCTTCTCAGCATGGCTGCCTGGAGTGTGGGCGGCTCGTCCAGCAGGCCAGGGTATCACCTCCTCCCACACGCCGTGACAAAGCCTGTGACATTAGGCCTCTTTCCCCTCGTGGGATGTGGCTGTCTTGGACAGGAGGCCACACCTTACCTACGAGTCCATGGCTGCCATTATAGGAGACCCACTTTCTTCTACCATGCTGGGCATCAGTGGCAGCTGACGGGAGACCACGGCTCTCACCAGCTGGCAGCCAGGCAGGCACAAGCTGCTAGCCGCTCTAGGCACCTCTCTTCTGGGGGCACTTGCCACCACCTATTAATTTCTGCCAATAAGGCAGCTTTGGAAAGACCCTAGGGCCGAGTTTTCTGGCTCCAATTATCCCGCAGATACCTGCTGAAGAGTGGGCCAAGAATGGAGGTCTTTTGTGTAGGCTCCCAGAGTGGGTGATTCTGTTTAAATTCAGCTGGTCTCAGGCTTTTCCAGTCCTTGGTAGGCTGAGGCCCAAAGGTAAGCCATTCAGAGTGTCACATGAAGAGCTTCTAGAAACTCCAAGGAAGAGACGGGCACGCAGCTCTTGAGGTCAATGTGTGTAAGGGAGACACACGCCAATCCTCCTGCCTGTGTCTCCCGAGTAGTGGGATTGTGCTGGGAAATTCAACCCAGGGTCTTGCGCTTGCTGGGCAAGGGCTCTAATCACTGAGCTCACCCCCAGCCCAGGGGGAAATTACTGACTGGCAACTAGTAGTTTTGCTGACAGATTCGGGCTTAGTGACAGTGTTATGTACTCCAGCCACGCTCTGAGGCACACTTCTGGGTTGGAGCCTGATCCTACCTCCTGTGCTCACATCCCCTTGTGGGCCTGGGACAGGGGTGTGGACATGAGCTTCTGAGGGGCACAGGAACGTGCTGACGATGTGCCGGGGGCCTACTGTGCGCCAAGGAAGTGGGCTACCTCTGATCCTTCCAGCCTCCTGCGAGGGAGGTATATTTTCTTTGTACTTTACAGATGTAGAGACTGAAGCTTTGAGATGTTTGGATATAGGACCAGGCTACATGATGGCCGCTGGTGATCTGGCTGGCCCTTAAACCCACAACGTACATATTATGGTCTTTCATGACATCAGAATGTCCCACAGAAGATGCTGAGTCCTCGTGGCCAGCAGAGAGCTGGAAAGAGGACACAGTGGGGCTAAAGCTTGCCCCAGGGGCCCGGGCTGCTGCTGAACCCAAACTGTAGCTTTGGTACTCACAGCTTCATGACACCTTGAATTTGGCCCAGAACTGGAGGCTGGAGACCCAGAGTCTCAGCAGGGCACCTCTCAAGTGCCTTCTTCCAAACGCACACAGGACACGGCGCACCTGGGGGAGTCCCTGGCAGCGGTTAGTGGCTGGGCTTACAGGAAGAGAGGAGTCGGTAGAGACGCCCGTCAGGCAAGTGAGAGCAGGCCAGAAACCTGCGGGCCTGGCTCCCGATAGGCCCGAGCTTGCTCGCGTCCTGCCCCCTCCTCAGGGTCTGAACTATTTCCACCCCAGCCTCAGAAGCTGCCCCAAGAAAGCAAATCAACTCCCGTTGGAGCCGGGATTTCCCTGCACTGGCTCTCCAGCATCCTGGCAATACTGCACACAAAGGGCATTGTTGTTGTCCATGCTACAAAAACACTCTAAACGAATGAAGCCCAGGCCGGCAGTTCCCAGTCCTCTCTTCTGCGAGGACCGGTGGGCCCAACAATCGGCCAGGAAGTTGAATGCAAAGGCAGCCTCCGGCCACTCGTCAGAGGATGGCCAGGATCTTGTCCTGCCTCCTCCATCAGCTGTTACGGGCCGGCCACTTCTTTTGTCTGCCCCAGGGCTGGGCTTCTCTTTCTTGGAAGCTGGCAGATGCTCATATTCAGGTTGGCTGCTCACAGCCAGCGAACTCAAGTCTGGTGGGAAAGGGGCCCCAAGCAGGTGGAACAGGCTGCTCAAGTCCCCTAAGTTGAAAAGGTGCCGGCAGAGATGGCCAGCTCCTCAGTCCTGCACTCTCTCTCCTGGGAAGGGAAGGGATTCACTGGCGTGAACAGCGTGAAGTCGTCGTGTTATCACAAATGGACACCCCTGCCTGAACTTGGCTCTGCCTCTTCCCAGCTATGACCTTCACCACATCTCCACTCCCAGCCCGTCACAGGTAGACACTACGGCCAAGCCAGCAAGCCAGGGACCTGTGACGTGACACAGCGTGGGCTCTAACAGTCTGCTTCCTTTTTGTTTAAAAGGACAAATGAAATCTTGGCGGTAGAGGTCTTTGAAATCCTTGGATGGTGTAATAAATCCAGAATTCATAGATATCTCTTTTCAAAATAATCTTTGTGTATTAAATCCTTGGGGACATCTGATCTCCCTCACCCTCTCCTGTCACTCACTTAGTCCTGGCTACTATCTGGGCTAAATTAAGATGGAACTAAGGGGAGGAACTGAGGAGGGAGGTATACAGACGAGGGAGGGAAAAAAATACGCATTTTGAGTAGATGTGACTTCTACACGCACCAGTGTTCAGCATTAAATACGACTTAGCCAGTTGAGTCCTTCCATAGGTTCATGATACTGATGTCAGCAGCTGTCAGGATGGGTAGCTTATTCCACAGTCCTTTCCATGGGTCCCCTCATGTGATCCCCACAAAATCCTTTGAAAGTAGGTCACATTCCATTTTAAGCTAGAAAAACAGGGGCTTGAGACATCCAGTAAATAATTTGCTCCAAATGGGACCCCATATTCCGTCCTGACTCCAAACAGCCACTTTGCTAACTGCCTCACATGGGACAGGCACCGTGGTGTGTGCTGAGGGTCACCTCGGAAGCACGGCAGACCCGCGGCGCTCCAATTCTAGAGGGGAAGGGGTGGGGAGATCAGACCAGAAAGGAAGCAAATAAGAGAAGCAGTTTCGGAGAGGAAACACAAAGGGGCTTAGCTGGTGGGAACGGGAGGCACAAGATTCGCGCGCCACAGACCCTGTGCAAGTCACTTAGGAGGTCACTGGATATGCGGGCTGAGGACTTCACAGAAGCAAGCAGCACTGCACTCACCCAATAGCTCTTATTTCATTTACTTCTATTTTGAGTAAACAGATGCAAATTTAATGCACAAAAAGGGGGAGAGGAGAAAAGAAAAAGAGCTTAACATTGCAAATCTCGTTCAAGTGGTATTTAGGGGAATCACAAGTCAGTAGCATCAAGCCACCACTGCCATCATCTCTATTATTTGATAAGAAAACACTTTCGCAAGCTGAGCAAAGATTAACGAGCCTGCTTCTTCAGGCGGAGGCACAGCCTCTCGGTGGGCGCCTTGGATTTATGTAAAGTGTGCATTTGAGGGGAACGTTCCCCCTTCGGCATCTGGAACGGAACAAAGAGGCGCCTTTCCTCACCGGGGCCTCACTTGTGTTGGGGGGCCCTTTCCCGGAACGGAAGGAGCCCCCTCAGAAGCAGGCTCGGCTCTCCACTCTCCCAGGAGGAAACTGAGGCTGGCTTGCTCAGATCACAGAGCCACAGGAAGAGGGCTGGACTTGACCCCCAGACCACACTGGGCCTCTGAGGATACGCTTCTCCACTGGGAAACTGCTGACCTACAGCCTGACCTTGAAGCACTGGAGAAACAATCATCAGTGATGACTTGGGGAAAAAAAAAAACCACCTTAGTTTTTGTATTTTTAAAGTGCACATCCAATTCTGGCATGAAATAGGCACTTTAAAACATCGAAAAGTCCTGTGAGTTTCGCTCCACATGCCATGTCTGAATTTTCTGCGGCTGCCCAGGAAGGTCCATTAAGTCCTCAGTCTGTGTGATATCAGCCCCAGCCTTGTTAAAGATTCTCTTGAAAGTGGCGGTGGGGACGATCACAGACACATACTGCGTGCCGACAGTGTTCGAAGGGCTTTACGATACTCCCAACCCCACAGCACCCTGTGAGCCCCGCCCGACTGACCGTTCCTAAATTACGCAGCGAAAGGAGGCACCGGGTGGAAAGACGCCACCAGGCGCCCAGGCCCCAAGCGGCAGGGCTGGGACTTGGATCTCGGTGGGCTCCAAAGACGGATGACCAAGCTCCCTTTTTCACTGTCTGGTAGCTTTTGTTCATTTTTTATTTCTGTCTTGTTTTTGTCTCCCTCATTAGAGTGGAGACTTAGTCACATAAGTCATTCTTTAAAATTCCATTCCCTTTTCCACTGAACAGAAATAAAGGGGGAAATAACAATTACTTAAGATGGTATCTGTCCCTTCCTGTGTGCACACTTATTTTTTTGAATTATTATTATTATTATTGTTTTCAAGACAGGGTCTCGCTCTGTTAACCCAGGCTGGTCTTGAACTCATTATAGAGCCCATGTTGGCCTTGGACTCATGGCAATCCTCCTGCCTCAGCCTCCTGAGTGCTGGGATTATAGGCGTGTGCCACCACGCCCAGCTTATGTGGTACTGGGGAACTGACCTCCGGTACTTAGAGCTTAACACGGATCCATTCCTCCAGCCCCCTCAGTTTTGTTTTGTTTTGTTTTGTTTTTTTAAAGACAGGCCTTCATTGTGCATTGTTCAAGATAGCCTGGTCTCAAATTTGAGAGCCTCCTGCCTCAGCTTCCCAAATACTAGGAGTACAGCATGCGTCGCCGCTCCTGGCTCCTGTGCGCACTCTCAAGGTGGCCATAAGTGACCTCTGTGGCAGTGCTTATAACAGTGGTAAAAGTTTTTGCTGTTGTACTATTATTAATGGTAGTGATTATAACCGTAATAATGTTAGGTGTATTATGAGAAATTTAATTACTCTTACTGATCTAGATGTCCCTCGAAAGCCAGAATTTAAGAAAGGTCATGCTGATTTACATGTTTTTGAATGCCTGATATTTAACAGACATGATATTTGAGAGATCTGACATCAGTGGAGAAAGGTGAACTTCCCTTTTGAATCTTGATTTGAGTAGAAAACAAATTTTAAAATATGGCATGGGGGCTGGAGGAAAGGCACAGTGGTTCAAGTGCTTATCCTACAGGCATAAAACCCTGAGTTTGATTTCCCAGCACCATGTAAGCTGGGCATGGTGGCACACTCCTGTAATCCCAGCACTCAGGAGGCTGAGGCAGAAGGATTGTCCTGAGTCCAAGGCCAGAAGGGCTACAGAGTGAGAGCCTGCCTCAAAAATAAATAAAATAAGGCCTAGAGAAAAAATTGAGCACTGACTAGAAATTTAATGTTAATAACTACCCTCAAGGTTTGATGATTGTGCTATAGTCACTTTTAAAGGAATTTTAACATTTTAGAGAAATATAATGAAATTATTTACAAAGGATGTGATTTTAAGTGGAAAAGGGGAAGGTGCTAAATTATGTGATTTCTGGATATTTCTTAATATAAACAGTTATTTTTAATTTGGTTTAAGTGTAACAATGGTACTATTTGTTTTTACAATCACTGTCTTCAAAAAATACACAATAAAATTTATTTGTAGATACAATCTGATTAGATACAGGTTCTAAAATGTGGCAAAGCTGGGTGTGGTGATGAAGGCCTATAATCCCAGTGGTCTGGGAAGCTGAGGCAGGAAGATTGTAAATTGGAGCCCATCCTGATTTAGGAAGATCTTCTTTCAAAATAAAGAATAAAAATGGGCTGGGGATATAGGTCAGTGTGAAGGCCCTGGGCTCAGTCACCAGTACCACACACAAACACAAACATGGCAAGGAGTGCCCACAGGCCTGCCTTTGGGTAGCTCTCCCCCTTCCAATAGGCCCTTCCCACCAAGACTCCTAAGAACAGGTATTGCTAGGCCTACCTCGCTTGGACTCTCCCGTGTGTGACCCGGACACCAGAAGGCCCCGAGCCCCCTGACTGTGCCTTCTTCCATAAAGCAGCACTGGGCAGAACTGGGGGAGAGGCTGAGGGAGCAGGGGTAACCCATGGTCACTGCCACTCCTGCTCCAGGGCCAAGCTCGCCATCTGTGTGCCTGGGCCCCTGCACATCCAGCCGCGTCCCCTTCCGCTCTTCTAGCAATCCGCTGGCAAGCTGGCCGGCCTCCTGCCTTCCCGCGTGTCTACACAGCCCTCCTCTCATTCCTCAGGGGGACGGTGACCAAGAAGGCACCCTTCACCCACACTGCTGTCCCAGCTCGTCCGTCCCTCTGCCTCCAGGCACGACCAGCAAGGGCCACATGGAGCCAGATGGCTGTCCATCTCCTCCCGGGAAGAGAGGCTCCCGACCTCCCCGATCCCTGACGGCAGGATCTTTCACTTTCTGGGCTTGGTCTCAGGTGCTGACACACCCTGCAGGGCAGCAGCTGTGACTAATCCTGTGTTCTGGACCCTGCCTGGTGCCTGGGACACAAAGCTGCCAGCGAGAAAAGCATCCTGGGAGGGTGCTGGCAGGGCCCAGCTGCAGAGCCTTCCAGGGTGGCGAGGGAGAGTCTTGGCGGACTTGGGGATGGGGTGGGGGGAGACTGGGGTGGCTCGGAGACGGTGGCCCTGGAGGCCAGGGCCCACGTCAGTCTTAAAGCTTTAGGGTCAGGTCTCAGCAGGCAGCAGGGAGAGTCGTAGCCAGCACTGGGAAAGGCGACAGCTTTGGGGTTGGAAATCTGGTTTAAACCTGTGGCCAGCCACTCCACATCTGGGGCCCACAGTCTCACGTCCATGTCTGTAGCACGGCCATGACTGTGTCTCCCTTGTGGAGGTGCTGTGGGGCGCAGAAGAAACAGCAGTAGGCCGAAAGGAAGCACACAGGCCATCTCTGTTCTCCCAGACAAATACTTTGTACCATTTTACAGGGCAGAAGCCGAGGCGCGTATGGAGGGCCACGTGGAGCTGAGTCGGGCCTTTGGCCAAAGCCCGTGTGCTGTCGGTGGAGCCGCTGGTCATCCTGGGCCCGGGGCCACGGCACGGCAGCGAGTCTTCTTGCTCTCTGCAAGGCGGCTCCATTCCCTGCCCTACACCCCAGCTGTCTCTGTGACTCCCTCCTCCTGCTGTCTTCCTTCCCGGGCAGCTCTGGCACAACGGCCCCTGCCTAAGAGCTCTAGAAGCCCCACGGCACCAGAGCAGAAGCAGCGTGTGGCTTAGGGAACATCACAGTGCACTTCACGCAACAGAGGTGACAGCACGCTGCCTCTTTTTGTCCACAGGGCTGTGGTCACATACAGGCCCTCACCGGAGGGAATCAGGACACATATCCTCACAGCTGTGCACACGCACAGACCTGAGTCCCACCACCAACGGTGCCAAGCTACCATGCTCCTAAGCTCACACGTAGGAGGCGGTGGATGGGGTCACTCAATCCCAAAGGACACAGGTGGCCCTCAGGCAGACAGCATTGCGACACCTGGAATCAGAGGCTTTGTCCAATTTGAACTGGGTGGACTCAGCGCCTCAAATCCTGAGGTGGGACAGAGGAAGGAACTTAGGACAATAAAGGACGTGGGAGGGCCAGGGCAAGACCTGTCACCTGGGAACCCTAGCGACCTCCAGTTACCTCCTGCACCAGGAAAGAAAATCTTCCCGAGCGGTCTGGTGAGGACATTGGACGGCAGGACTGTAAGGGCCTGAGTGACCGAGCCCCATTCTCTATGGCCTCCAGAGCCGCCAGTGAGAGTAAGTCTAAGGACAGTAGAGTCGGCTTCAGCAGCCAGGAATCAGGCCACCAGAGAGCGCCGGGCAGTTCGCCTATTGGGTGTTTTGGGGGTCTTCTTTTTTTAGCACTGAAACTTGAAAATTCTGAACTGTTTTCCCCCGATGGTAGTTCTGATTTCCTAGGAACCCAGGAGCCATTCGGAATGATTGATGGAAAAGTACCTTTGCAACCAGTTGACTTGTGCCACAGACAGTGTGGTTTTAGCTAATTAGGTGCCTGAACACACACATGTATATGTTACCATTTAAACTCAGCTGTTGCAGCCGTAGTGAAAGCTTACGCTGTGCGGTCTAGCCTTGGGCCCAGGATGCTCCCAAAGTTTAGGCAGCCAGAGGCCGCTGTGACAAAGATAGCTCAATGCCACGTCGCTGCCACAGGACCCAGCAGGTCTACAAGGGGTGCCTTGCCCAGTTTCCCTAGCTACCTTAGCCTGGGTGCCCCCATCTGGGCCTAGCACCCCCCAGATCTTTACCAAAGAGCAAGCAAGTCTCCTCCGCCCCCCACCCCCAGACGTTCACCCCCAACTTTCGTTTTCCCAGCCAATTCCTGCAACTGCAACACTTTCTTCACAAAGCAGAAACAGCTGGGTGCAAGGCCTGGCTGTGGCTCCCCGCCCCCTGGATGCTCCTTGTAGACTGGCCAGGGCCCATCTGTGGGGACCAGGTGGTCCTCCTCAGCCTTATACTGACCCTCTGATTCTCAGAACTAAAACGATGGTTCCAGGAACAATACCACTCACAGCAACATTTACTGGGACTCTACTGCGGTGTGCACCAGGGCCCCTGCGCCTTAGGTTTCTCTCACGGACAGATGGCATGGCCTGTGTGGCCTTGGCCAGTGACTCAGTCTTTCTGACCTTCCAATTACTTCTCTGTAAATAGACAGTGAAGAGGGAGCACGTCTTCCTGGAGGTGAGAGAATGAAGTGAGCAGCGGCCTGTCCGTGCCCGGCACACCACAAAGGCTCCTTTCCGCTGACAGCGGAGGGAGGGGACAGGGCAGCCTGGGGACGCATGGGCTCTCCAAGGTTCACGTGTGCCAGAGATGCTCTGTGTGCCCAGGCCACCGCATTCCCAGCTGCCACAAGTCCCTAGGATTACAGGGTTTCCCTGCGGGCTATTTTTCATGGACTGTGGTGTGGGAATCTTCCTGAGCGTTGGTGTGTTCCGTGACTGTGCGGGCCCTGCTGGTGCCACTCAATGCCATCCACAGACCACACGGGCAGCTGGGGCATGGTCTCAGGCCGCCTCGTTCCAGATGGGACCCTTACCACCCAGCCACTGATCTAAGTGGTGTTTCTTGGAGACTGGTGCACTCTGTTGCTACCACCTTTCCAGGCAGGAAAGAATATCCTGTTCCATACAGGCAACTGGGTTTCCTGACACCTAGATAGTGCATACGAAGCTGGCAAGCTCACCCCTGCCTGAGGCTAAAGCCTACATTCTGAGCCTTGTATACTACACCCTGATTTAAAAAAAAAAAAAAAATCCCACTGCGTTCCACCCCATCCTCCACTCCCTGGCTTCATTTATCTGAGCTCCCAGGTCACCTCCTCCTGGCTAGCCTCAGGGCTCCCCTTGTCCTGCCCATCAGCTGTCAGTCGGTGGGTCAATGCACACTTGTTGGCATACCCCATAAGGCACTAAGCCCAGGGAAGCAGGGCAGACGCCTACCGTTCGTTGTTCAGGGTCATTCTTGGGGGGTCCAAGTTGGGGTTCTCCATGGACTCCATCTGTGGACACCGCAGGAAGTAGTAGAGCGTGTGGAGGGCGTCTGGGGACCAGGTGATGGGCTGTGGTGGCTGGCGAGCCTGACGGGCAGGGCTGGTGCCTGGGCACAGGGGGTGGCGCCCTTGCATGTGGTGCATGGCCCGAGAGACCAGGTCACCTGGTGGTAGAGGGGGAGAAAACCCGAAGAAAGTCTTAGTTGGCAGCCCACCTTCTCCGGGAGCTTGAGGCGGAGGAGCACAGCTCCCTTTTCCACTTGGTGTGTAATTACTATTTACCCCGGAGTCAACAGGCGGAGGTGGAAACTGTCACCTGGAAGCACAATAGCAATTTAGTTTCCCTTTCATTGCCCATCTTGTCTTAACAGCTGAATTAAATGCTAGTTTAATTCAGGGCTGGTCTCCTCCAGAACTATGCTAATGTGGTTTCTTTTTCAACATCTCCACTCTCTCTGCCACCCCAGGGGCCTTTCCCCAGCTCTTTGATCTAGAGAATCTCTCTGGGTCTTGCTTCCCAGCCTTCAACCGGCAGGGCCAGGCTCTGAGGCAACTCGCCCAGGGCGGTCTTGGGCAAAGCTCTGGCCTTCAGCAGAGAGTTTCCTTTGATCTCTCAGTGGCCACCGTCATCCCCTGAGCGCTTCCTATGTATTAAGGCTGCAATTCCCTAGAAATGTGACTTGATTTGATCCTTATAGTCCTGGAGGGAGGGGCAAGTATTATCCCCACTTTACAGATGAAGAAATTGAGGCTTATCTGATAAACACTTCCTGACCCAGGGCACTCTCCCGGTCACAGGGGTGCACACAGGCTGTATTATCTAAGCGTGGTCATACAGTCAGTGAACGGTAGAGTCTATGTTTGAAATCAGGCCCATGTGACTCTAAATTTCGTGAACTTCACTGTGATCTGGCCGTGGCCTGCCCTCCTGGAGCCTGTGGGGGATCTGAGCCCTATATCCTATGTTGTGTTTCTGGCCAAGTCCCAAACAGGAAACAGCCCATCATTGTGCGAGGCCACAATGCTGAGAAAGGATGGGCTGAAAAAGACCCAGGCACCTGCAGGTACCTCTGTTCTGGGAGGCCCTTGGTGGAGAACTTGAGAGGCTGACCCAGGCCTCCCCCGGCTCACGGTGGTCTCTCACAGATAGACCCTTCCACAGAAGCCTCTTGGACACAGCTAACCCTGAGGTGGCAGACGCAAACGGGCTGCACTTTGGCTTATGAGTGAGGTGCCTTGAAATGTATAACAGAGCCAATCCATTCATCTGCCTAATTAACCTCAATTATGCAGCTTCCGGGAGCTGGTACTGTGCTCCATTGTATCCCTGGGGCTCTGCGCAGAGGCCACTGCCTACGAGGCACTCAGCAAACATTTGGGGAGTGAAGGAAGAAAGAGCCTGAGCGTGCATTTCATTCTTAAGTACAACTTCTGGTAAGGCTGGACTTAAGCTTATTAGCTGCCAAATTCTCCCAGGACATCCGTGGTGATGGTGTCTGGCTCCCAAACAGGGACAATGACACTCCTGGAATTAGAGCTTCCCACTGGGAAGAGTCCTCCTTTTCCCCTTCCTCCACCCCAGGCTGTCACTCTGCCTGTATTCCTGATCCTGCTCATTCCTGAAGCTGTCCTTAGCTACCAAGCCCAGGGTTAAGACAGCTGGGGCAGTGAGATCCCGACTCCCAGCTTTCATCCAGATCCTATAATTCCATTGGTCTGAGGCAGGACTCTGGCATCTGCAGTCTGTAAAAGTTCCCTTAGGTGTCCTACTGTCCATCTACGTTTGAAAATCACCAGGAAAAATGATCAGAGCATAAATTCCAGAGGCAGACACTCAAGGTGTCAAATTAGGGCTCTAATACTTGTAGCCCTTGTACCCTAATGTAATTATCAGAGCCTCAGTTTCTTCATCTGTGACAGGGAAATGACAGCGCCTATGCTACCAATTTTGAGGAATCAAAGAAACAAAAGATAGGACCATTTCGACCACATTTGTCACAGAGTAAGTACTGGGGGATGCTGAATATAATAACACTAGCACCACTGCCAATGTCCTGCTGCAATTCCTGCATCTTAAGGTTACCTCCCGAAGCACTCTTTCATCTAGGACCACAAGCAAGGTCAAACACTGCCTCCCATTTCCCATGACAGGAGGAGTGTGGAGCCCTGAAATGCTCAAGAATGATCCCAGCCCTGCCCCTGGGCTCCTGGGTGGCAGAAACTGGCACTGCCATCAGCAGGCTGCCCCGCCTCCTGCAGGCAGTCGCAGGGCAGGAAGGTGAAACTGGCTCCCTTCCCCAGGTCAAAGTGTCATCAGATTTGGCAGGACCCCAGGACTACAAGGTGGGGAATCAGAGTCTGGAAGAGCAAAGGAACCTCTTGTTGAAATACCTTTCCAAGGGCTCCATGAGGCAGAAGCCATCGTCGCTCATTATTTTAATTGTTATTGGTGGAGAACCCTTTGGCAGCGCATTTCCAGCCAGAACGCAGGCAAGAGAGAAAAGCTGTGTCTTGAGTTTTCTAAAAGGGAAGCCAGGCACAGGGAGAGGCTCCCTGAAGGTCTCAAGAGGGAGAGGACCCTGGCTTCCTGAGTCTAAGTCGCACGGCGGGCAGTTTCTCCCCACTTTGGAGGGAACTATTCCCTTTCTCCAGATGAGGAAACAAAGCTCAGAGCAGTTCAGTGATCTGCCCAGAAGCAGAGCTAGCAGATGACCTGGGGTCCCCAGCGCCGTGCACATGCTTGGACCACGGGCCAAGGCCACCGACAGTGTGCTTGGAACTGGGACAGGTCCACAGCTGTTACTGGCTCACAACTTCATAAATGGAGACTGAATTAAAAAAATACACATCAAATTGACAGCAATTTTTACAAGGAGTGATCAAAATATACAGTGAATGTTTAAACTTTAGAAACATTATTACAGTAAAAGATACATCGTCATTAATCCCCCTCCAAATACTCCCTTTAGCAGGGCTGTGGTGGCACAGGACGGTAATCCCAGAACTTTAAGAGGCGGAGACAGGAAGATTTCAAGTTCAAGCCCACCCTGAGCAACAGGCACTTAGAAAATCCCCATCTCAAAATCAAAAATTAAAAAAACAAAAAACAAAAAAAACAAGGCTGGGGATGTAGCTCAGTGTGGAGACCCCGGGTTCAACGCCCAGTACTGCAAAACAAAAACAAAAACAAAAAAAAAGTACAAAACCCCAAAACCTTGCCTTGGCTTCAAAACATTCAAGAAAACAAAACAAAACACTTCCCTTTGCTTCAAACGCACTTCTCCAATCACTCATGCAGCTTTCTGGAACAGTTCTGGAAGTCCTCTTTTGTGAATATCTTTAAGAGGTAGGACCAAAAAATATGGGGATGTGGCTGCTAGGAGAAGCAGGCTTAGAAAAACATTCGCCGTGCATTCTTACCACTCGATCCGGCACCGTGTCATTTCTGGCTCTCCCCAAGGTCAAAGTGACCTTAAAAGGCCAATGTGTTCAATCAGTTCTGAGGCAGCCACGACAGTGCAACTTAGACGTTCACGAAGAAGGACCTTCCAAACTGCTTCAGGGAGAGGCAAGAATGAGGGCGTGGGTGCATTCAAAGGGAGGGGGAGGATTCTGAGTGGAATTCGTGGCAAGGTGTCTTTTATTATAATAAAGTTTTATTTGCATTTAAGCATTCACTGCATTTTTGATCACACAGGGTATCCATCTAATAATGATTTTAAAGCTGAGCTCACTGAATACACTCACCGCTAATGCCTCTTACAATCTGTAGCAGAGCTGGGAGGATAAAGCCCTGGCCCCGCCTCACGGCTGCCGGGGGAGCTGGGTCCAGCCCGGCTGGGTTCTCCGGCCAGCACAGGTGGGTGGGTGCTCATCTCTTCTGAAACTTCCTCGCACCTGGGAATCAATTGATCCCAAGCTCAATGAAACCTTGGCCGGAGGCCCAGAAACACCCACCAGCCATGGAAAAACAAGCCCTCACTCCTGTTAACCACCGAGGACTTGATTAGAGGTGCTACGGTTTCACTCTGGTCTTTCCAACCCTCACTATGAGCCATCAAATAAAAACAGCAGGCGAGAGTCTGGAATTTAGCTTCAAAATAAGGTCTCTAACATCTGGCTCCCCTTTAAAAATGAGTGTTCGATTTATTTCTTATCCTTTCCCTTTAAATGTTTCATGGGTACAGAGCAAAACACAAGGACCAGAGTATCAGCTGGACCTGATGCAAGAATGAAACTTCCCACTCTACCGGGCAGGCTGGTCTCGGCGGGATATGGGGAGTTAATGCGTGCACAAGATCCAGGGTAAACTTTTAGGTCCATGGCGCTCAGTGCCAAGTATCACTAGCCTCATTAAGTACTTCAGTCTCAAGAGAGAAAACTTACAATATCTGCCTCCGCCTCTGTCCCCTCCCTCCTACACAACACAGCCGGTTAGCAAAACCTCTGGTTTCAGAGGGAGGGACAAGGCAGACAAGGGACAAGAACAGGGCAGATTGCACTGTTGTTGTTTCTGAAAAGATGCCACTCCTGTGTGGCTGGGCCAAGATGGGGACCAAGCCCGGGTGAGCTGCAGGAGACGAACACTGGGTGGGTTAGAACGCAGCCCTTCTACTGCACATGTGGTTCACATGCACACAGGGGTATGTACACAGACTCCCTGAGCACCCCTGGAATCAAAACAGTGGGCAGAATTGGGCCCACTCGTACAGGTTTGTAATCCAGTCCTCCGGGAGGCTGAGGCAGGAGGACTGAGCTCAGCATGGGCAATTTAGTGAGACAGTGTCTCAACATCGAAAATTGAAAAAAAAAAAAAAGAAAAGAAAAGAAAAAGAAAAGGGCTAGTGCTCAGTGTGAAGACCCTGGCGTCTATCCCCAGTACCACCAAAACCAAACCAAACCAAGCCAGACCCAGCAAACAGAAGAGATCAAGTCTTGGTTCTTGTGAAGCTGACCGTCTACTGAGAGGGGACTGATAAACTATAAGTGTAAATGGTGGTCTGTGCTTTGAACGAAAGCCATGGAGAGGAGGCAGAGGAATGAGAGCAGGGGCTCACTTACCCAAGGGCCTGGGGAAGGCCTGTCTGATCACATGCCATTTGGGCGAGGGTTTGAAAGAGTGGAGGACCAGGGTATTTGGGTATGTGGGGGAATGTGGCAGACAGGCAACAGTGGGTGCAAAGGCCCGGGGTTGGGGGAAGCGGTGAGGAAAGCACGTGGCCTGGAGGCCAGTGGCAGGAGGGCATCAGTAAAAGGGCAGTAGGTGGAGAAGACAGATGATATAGCAGATCTGGAGTTTGCTGAGTGCACTGGGAAGCCATCGGTGGAGGGGACAGATACGGAGCAGGTGAAGACACAGTCCAACTGACGTTCTAAACAGCTTGGGCCTAGGCAAGGCTGGAAGAAGTGGAGGTGATGGACGGGGAAAATTAAAATCAGGAGGGTTTGTAGAAGGAAAAACGAACGACAGGAGATGGCCAGAATCCAGGCAGAGAGCCTCTCCCGGCCTCCTCCCTCACACCCTGGCTCCATCATCAACCCGGATGAGGAGGCCACACTTACTCAGCTCTGAGATGCTGCCCACACAGGTGGCCAGGAGAGACTGCTCCAAGGTCCGGAGCTCCAGCTGGGCGTAGGCATCAGCTCGCTCGTCATGGCCTAGTGACCCGCCATTGTAGGGACTGAAGTACGCAGGAAGCGAGAGGACACCTGTGGAGGAACAAGGTGCAGAGGTCACACCCAGGAAAGTAGGGAAGAGCCACAGCTGCGGCCTGTTCCCTTCCCCCCCCCGATGGAGCCGGTCTGGGACAAATCTCCTCGTGCCTGATGACATGAAGTTCTGACTGTGCCTGGGGCTACGAGGACCAGAATGAGAAGTGGACCACTGTGGCTGTAGGCTTTCACCAAATGGAGAACATCCTTTTCTTTTCTTTTTTGTGGTATTGGGGATCAAGCCCAGCCCAGTTTACTTCTGCTTTTGAGACAAGGGCTGCTTAGTTGACCAGGCTGGGCTCAACTTAGATCAACTTGTGATCCTCCTGCCTCAGCTGGGATTACAGGCCTGTGCTACCAGGCCTGGTGAGACCATACTTTCTTGGGGTCGCCCAAGGACCTGGCCTACTTGGGCATGACAGCCACTCACCAACATTCCCAGTTTGTTTGACTAGGCCTGGCCATGACTGCTTGGTAGACAATGACACCTGACTTTGCTTCTACAGGGGTGGCTGTGTCAGAGGCTAGTGACCGTCCTCCCACCCAATGCTGCCTGCCAAATCCTCCTCCTCTCTCTCTCACTTCTCCACGTTGCCCCTTTCTTTTTGCAATCCAGAAGGGACTGAAGCTGTCCTTGGAAAGCGATGGCTGCGTTCTCCACTCCAAGAAGGGGACGTGTCCCAGCCTAGGCCAAGTCCAATTAGCGTTTCTCATTAGCACTTCAACAGCTCTGAGCAGAGCTGTCAGAATCCATCCCAGGGGCAATAGCCTGTAATCTCTCCAATGTGCTGTGCGGCTTCTTAGGAAGCACCAGAAAAGCAAAATCTGGCTGTTTTAAAATGGCAAGTTGCTTGTTAAGAGTGAGGGACCACAGAGACTCTAGGTTCAGTGAGAGCCTAGAGCAGGGACTCCCAGCTTTGGTCACCACTGACTGATGTTTCTTGGCCCAAAACTCACACCCAACTTTTAATAAAAATATCCACCAGGAATATAGTCTGCGACTTGCAGGATAAACGTATTCTAAAATTTCTTAAGATGAGTGGAGAGCCCCTGGGATGTGACCAAGCGTGGGTTGGAAGCCCCTGTCCTGCACCCATGTGACATGACAAGGTCAGCGAGCGGCACCCAGGGGCGGGGAAGGGAGGTTGGAGCTAGGGACCTCCATGAAGTTACCCACCCAGCAGCGCAGTGAAGCCCATCATCTGTAACTGGAGGCAACACAAGCCCAGCTCACGGGGTCACTGAGCAGGCTGCAGTTACTAGGCGTCAGCCTTCGCCTGAGAGCCCAGGCTCTGCTGAGCACTGCTGCTATTATTTTTGCTCTGCACTGGAAGCCCAGGCTTTATTTGCTCTATTTCATGTATTCTTACAACTGCCCTTGGAGATGGGCGCTGCCGACTCCATTTCAATACGGAGGGACTGGTACCGGAAGGGTTTGAGTATCATGCTTGGGTAAGGAATGGACGTAGGGCTCAAATCTAGGCTATGTTGGCTGTACCTTGCACACTCAGTCCCTCCTGTGGGCCCAGAGTCCAAGGCTCACCCATGTATCCTTGTTTGATGGCTTGGGCAGGTAACCATACAGCTGTGTAATACAACTGTCACCCACGACCACCCCCTATCAAGCCTGTTTCTTTTTTGGGACCAAGGGTCCCAGCAGCATCTTCCTTGACCATTGTGCCTCCCTGCCCTCCTTCCTGCCAGAGGGACTGGGGCCTACCCCTCTGGCCTTCCCATCGCCCCTTCCCTCACCAGGAAGTGGCATGAAACCCACCATCCCAGCTGCAGCTAGTGCTGACTGCTACAAAGCCCCACATCAAAGCACCTCCTCAAAGCTGGGTTTCCCTGGGTGGAGGAGCAAGTGCCTGTGATTGGGTCTCCCCCAGCCTCCTACCAAGGCCATATTCCCTAACGCAGAAATTCTCCCAGCCAGCTGAGTAACCAAACACATTAGGGAAGAGCTGGCTCTCAGCAGTAAAAGTGGTAAAACAAAGGAGAGGGCCACCCCAACGACAAGCTACAGGCCACAGACAGCCCGCACAGCTGCAAGAGTCCTGGTCCAGCTCAGCTCCTCCTCTGCTCTCCCTTATTCATCTGCAGAAACAACACTGGGGACACGTGGATCAAATTTGCAGCGCTCAGGGCAAGGGAATAGGAAATTCAGCCGATTTGTCAAAGGATTCCCAGAGAGAAATATTATGTCAATAGGTCTAGTAATAGGAATTGGCAGACCCATTAATAATTGTTCCTATTTCCCCAGTCATCAGCCACCCAAAGGGGCTTTCACTTAATACTGTGGCAAAAGTAATTATAAATTTATTATTAATAATAGTAATGGAGAACACTATAGCTTTTGCAATTGTACCTTTTGCTCTTAAGATTTTTATCTAGCAATTTCTCCTTCTAGTAAGGGAGACAGGACAGTCACGATTGGTGACATGGCTTGTATTAAGGGATCAGTAGATGGCAGGCACTGTGATGACAAAGTATGTGTGTGTCACATTTAATCCCACGGAATTTCATGAGGTACTACTCTAACCCATTTTACGGATGAGAAAACCAAACATTAAGAATGACAACGGTCAAGAAAAGGTCAGTGACTTGTCCAAGGTTGGTGAGGTAACTAGAAACTGAATGCACCTGGAACTTCAATCTCTTCATTCTCGAGCTGCCCAAATGAAATGGCATTCTAATCTTGGCCACCTGGTCCTTCCAGGAGTTAAGCAACACCTAGGATATTTGAGATGAGACCAAGCTGTGATGGCCTGAGGTTTGACAGGACGAATGCAAAGTAAGAAACGGGATCGAGCAATTGGTCAATTGACTGAGTTAGGGTCTCACTCCAGTCCAGACTGGTCCAGGTCGCCCTTGAATGCACAGCAGTGACAGGCATGTATCACCATGTCTGGCCACTCCTTATGTGGTTCTGGGAATTTGAACTCAGGGCTTTGTACGTACTAGGCAAGAGTTTTAACCACTGAACTATGCCTCCAGCCCAGGACTTCCCTTCCAGTAGGTCTTCGGGCACCCCTTGCCAAGGACTCCTAGGGCCCTCCCATGAACTGGCCCAGATGGAAGGCTATCGCCCACATTCTCTCGTCTCTCCAGAGTCCAGCCCCTCAGCATGGCTTCTCAGTCACTAAGCAAGCTTTCTTCATCTCAGTGCTAAAATTCTTCTCTGTCCACATAAGCTCATTCCCTGGAAGTTTTTCAGTGAACACAAAACCTATTTTCTTGAAATTCTCTCAACACCTAGATTTTCTTCTTTTCCCCAAATTCCCACACGGGCCCAGGGCAAGGCCTTTCTGGAGAAAGGAATTTGAAAGAATGAAAGAGCATTTCTTTCTTCTAAGAAAAAGTGCTTATTTTCTTTTCTATGAAAATCCTTAGGAAACACAGTTTATTTCAGTCATGAGGGAAAACCAAGCAAGCTAGAATGCTTTCCTTAATCTCTTTATTAGCTAATAAAGACATCCCTATCAACCCTGGGGGACGCTGCACAAGTTATAGAAAGCACACATGCACCTCTCGGGTCCTTACTGGGAAATGAATTACGAGTGTGAAGCCATGCACACTAGCAAGTTACCCTCTACCTCCCTCTGCTAGAAGATCACCGCTTCTGTTGGGACCAAGTTCCACTCAAAGGTTTCTGATGATACATGACGGTTCTGTATTTACTTTTTTCAGTACACATAGCCAGAATCTTCACACTCGTGTTTCCTCTTCCCAGTCCAACCTTGGATCTCAGCACTCAGTATCCTGTCCCCCAGGTCCCCCCCTCCTGCACTGTCCCCTCTAAGCACTGCACACATCCACCCGGTTGCCTGAAAGTCATCATCCTTATCAATTTTCTCCTCTTCTATCACCTCCAATGAGCCACCAAGCTTTTACCACCTTGATCTCTCAAACATCCTGGTTCCGTCCCTCCCTGTGGTCCCCTGCTCTGACTCTGTACTCTCCTGTGACTCCCTCTTGGCCCCCATGAAGAAATCCAAATGCCTCTGCATGGGTGAGAGTAGAAAATGTAGTGTCTTCCTTTTCTTCTCTGAAACTTAGGGGGAAAATTAATTTGCAAAGTAAATAGGAAAATTCCCAGCACCTCCCAGGAAACCAACAGGGTTATGGACAGTAGCACACCAGATCCTTGATTCTCCTAGCTGTGTTCCAACGGTTGGTCACTCAGCCAGGGTGGGGGTGGGGCACGGCGAGGACCGCCTTTCTTCCTAGGCAATGTTCTCCACCAGTGCCCAGAGAAGGCACCACTGAGGTAGGTGGGAACCCCGTCTTCTCACCTGTGGGTGCCAGCCAGAAATTTATCTGGGTTCTGCTCACAGAGCTGCAGTTTCCTCTGTTCCAGCTCCAAGCTGAGCAAAGGGGATGCACATGGGTACCCATATAGACTTCCAGGGCAAAGGAATGAATGGGAGCTTCATCTCTGGTCAAACAGGGGGGTCAATTTCACAGCATCTGAAGCCCTTTCTGGTGCTGAATTCCAGGCTTCCACGGACCTAGCGGGCTCTAGCGTCCAAAGGGTCTCTGAAAGCCTTCTCCCCCCATCCCCCTTATCATTTTACCATTTAACTTCTAAATTCTCACCTAGGGGAGCAAACAGACCTTGTTATTGCTACTTCCTCTGGTTTCATTTCCCTCATGGCTGAACACTGCCCTCAACCTGCACAACTGTAAATGTAAAGATGTCCTTCTGCACAAACCCGGGCAGGTCTGCAGTTTGGCATATCTGACCTTTCATCAAAAAATCATCATGGCCATAGCATAACCGTCCTCCAGACACACCCATCACCAGCACTTCCTCAGGCTTGTAAATGTTCTCTCAGGCAAACCACCCCGGTGGCCCAGACACCTTGCAAGCCTGTGTGTGCTAAGTCCTTTCTCAGCCCTGCCCACCACCCCCCCTCCCTGCCAAATCTACCAGCCACCCGCTCAGGAGAGTTTTTCTGCCAAGGTACCCAAGGCCACACAGCCTGCCCCGGTTCTTTGAAATGAAAACCAGGATGCCGGGAATTTTTACTCTCTTGTGCGTGCCCTTGTGAGGAAACACACAAGGCAGAGCCTTTCTGGTCAGTTTTCTTAGGAGCTGGAAGCTTGGGTGGAGTTCAATTCATAAACTTCTGAAAATAAAAATGATATTGCTCCACTGAATGGCTTCCAAACAGCCCACATAATCCAACTCTCTGTTTTTTATAAAGGGTTTCTACTCTCTGATCTGGTGTTTTACACAAGGCACCTGGAATGCCCAGTCGCTCTCGATTAGCCATCCTTCAGCAAGGTACTGAAAAGTTGAAGCAGGAGTATTTTTTCAAAGAGATTCACATGAGATTTGAAGACAGCCTATTATAAAGAGCTTCACTGAAAGGTATTTCTCTTGACATTCTAAGTTCAAAGAGGTTGGAGCATAGTTGAAGGCCAGGAAAGGCGAAAGGAAGAGGAAAAGCCTAGAAGTGGGGTGCAGTGTGCCTGATGAGCCGTCAGTCAGCCACAAAACAACGACTCGTCAAGAACAATGAAATTGGGCTGCAGAAATGGCAGAGCCGTTAGAGCGCTTGCCCAGCAAGCACAAGGCCGTGCGTTCAATTCCCCAGCACCATATGAAGCCAGGTGTGGTGGCACATCCCTATCACCCCAGCACTCAGGAGGCTGAGGCAGGACAATTGCTGTGAGCTTGAGGCCAGCCTGGCTGCGCCATGAGTTCCAGACCAGCCGGGACTACACAGCGAGACCCTGTCTCAAAACCAGAACAATGAAATCTGGGCTCAGGGGTCCGTGTCTGTGATCCAGCTACAGATGGGGTAGGGGGGAGGGGCGTGTGGCTGCCACAGGAGGGTGGGGAGGTCAAGGCCAGGGCCCACTACATGTAACGCCTATGAGGTCTAATCGAGAGGGAAACTGGGAAATGGGGAAAGGATAGTGTTTGTGTGCACAGTGAAGTAGTGGGGTCCACGACTGGGTCTGGGGAGCAAGTTTTAACTGTGACTTAATAAATGAACATGAGCCATCATGTGCTAAGTGGCTCCTATGCGCCAGGGATGGGTACCCAAGCACCTGGATCCCAGAAAGACCTGGCAGTGAGCTCCTCCCACTACAGTGCCTCATTGGCCTATGAGGGACACAGGTTTACAGGGCTGGGTTGTTGCTTGGCTAAGTTCACAGCTAGAAAATGGCAAAGATGGGATCCGGACCCAGTGGGACGCTGGCACCCCACATGCTCTCTGCCTCTTCCACAGGGCTGAGGCCAGACTGGGGGAGCAGTCACCAGGGTCTCCACACCTAGAGGCAGGACGCCTTGCCACACCTTCAGCACCGTGTCTTCCCACTTCTCGTTCTAAGGCAGGAAATTAAAAGCAAACAATCACCATGCTCTGGTTAACACCTCACTCCGGCTAAGTCATCACAACACCAGCAGTGAAAGGTGGTCTTCCGGTGGAGCCCAGCCCAGGGCCAGGAGCTTACCATAAAGCAGTACAATAAGGGCACACAGTGACAACTGCCCAAGGCGCTGGCAGCCAGAGGAGCAGGATGAGATCAAAGGGTGACGAAGGGCTCCGCGCTCATGGCGAGCAGCTTCCTATGCCCCAAAAGAGCAGTCAAAGCAAGCCTAGCCCTGAATGTGGGTCTAGAATTGACACACCTCGGGAATCCACAAAGGTCTTGGATCTGTCTGAGGTATCGCGGTGGGGCTGCCACTTTCTATCACTGTTGGTATCTCTAATACTGAGAAGCCCCAAGCAGGGCCAGGATATAGAGGGGGACAGGGACCACGGTAAGACTTGTCAGTCCCACAGAACAGTGCCAGTGACCCTGGGACTCCCCCTTGGGAATGTTGGCTCAACGGCATCTTGGTGACACGTAATTAAGGTGCATATCAGTTCTGTCACAGCCCTGGAGGATGATGATAGCTTGTTAAAAAAAATAAACAAAAACAAACAAACAAAAAACACCAAACTAGTAAAGATCATGGGATTGCTATTTAATTTTTTAAATAAAAAAAACTCAATAAAATAGTCTGTTCACTGCTGTTTTCCCTCTTTGCAAGAGAGCAGAATCATGCCAGAGTAACCATGCAGATCAATTTCAGGAAATTAAACCTAAAGGTGAACCCTGGAAAAATCAGCAACAGTCACAATACTGGGCAGTGTGGGGCAAAAAAACAACATTTGCACGACTAAGCTTTTTTCTGTGGAAAAAGATCTCTGTGTTATTTTGAATACTCTTTAAGAGATTCTGGGTGGACTCGCTCCAAAGGACTGACGTAACACCTGAACAACTCTAGGGGCCCCGGAAGCAAGAATCTTGGCACTACCCCCTCTCAAGCTCACCCTGTACGAAGGTCTTTTGTCATATGCTACCCTTGACTTAAAAAAAGTAAGCATAAGACTTCCTGTGAGCCAAGGACAACAGGGAGCCTCTTGTGTATAAAGGCAACACATTCAGGAGACACAGGCTGGGCTGGGACACAGTCCAGTGGCAGAGGATTTCCCTTGGAAGTGTAAGATCCTTGGTTCCATCCCCAGCACCGCAACAAAACAAAACAAAGAGAGAACCACAGAGACACACACTTAATGAGTGCACGGAGAACTTAAAGTCTGAGACTGGAACAGGGCAGTCAGACTATAAAATACCAGCCCTTCTCCCAGCTGATCCTCATAGCCACCAAGGTAAGGCTGGTTCCTCTATGCTGGGGTTTTAATGATGCTTTTTAACTACTGTGCTTTCCAACCTTTTTATAATGATCATGACTTATGGAGGTAGTAACAATGATTGTCATGAGGGATCTGGGAGAAGGGGACATGGGATTAGAAGCAGAAGGGGTGACAGAACGTTTCTTCTGAGCAAAGAAATAGCCATAATTTTAAATATGGCACAACATTAGTGACCAGAAATTCAATTTTTAAATAAAAAGAATGTTACAACACGATTACCCGTAAAAAGCCTAGAATGGAGGTCAGCCAACATCAAAGATGTTTTCTGCACGGTTGAATTTTAGCTGATTTAATGTCTTTCATTATTCTCTAGATATGTTCCCTCCACACAAACTCCCTGTCCCCTCAATACTGCGGGTCTTCACATTGGGCTACATTCTTAGCCCTTAACCCTTAATTTTTTATTTTTGAGAGAAGGAATCTTGCTAAGTTGTCCAGGCTACGCTTGAACTTGGAATCCTCCTGTTCAGCCCATAGCACTGGGATTACACGTGTGTACAACTACATTGGGCCTTCAGTTTCTTAATGAAGCCATTATTAACTACTGTGAGTTCATGAACACACAAAAGGAAACAGAAGGAAATCTTAGTTGTTTTATAGAGATCTTACCAAAGAAGGTAGAGGAGGGGAGGCAGGGACAAGGAGGAGAAATGATATTCCTACTGGTAGGAATTTAGGCAGAGACATACCTAGCTGCTAGCCAGGAGTCTCAGCCATGCTGTGCACTGCCTGTCCCTTCAGCTGGCCTCGGTGAGGGGTGACGAGGGGGACCACACCAGCAACGGGAGTTCGTGGGGCATTGATACTCAGGCCTAGCTGTGCCCCTGATGTTCTCAGGCTAGGCGATGGTACTATAGTCCCCATCCCCCACCCCAACCCCGAGTGAGCCTGGCCACCTAGCAGCGGATGTGGCTCATGTGGGCTGCAATATGTGGGGATCTGAGAAAGGGAAAAGCTCTCATGCCACACAACAGGGCGAGTGCTGGGGAAAAGGTGGCTGGCTGTGGCTAAGCTGGGCTGCGGGTGGGGAGGGACCAGGGCTGGGACACTAGGCTGGCTGCCAGGGCGGAAAAGAAGGGGGCTGGGCGAGGCTGTCAAGTGTCAGCTCACCGAGGATGAAAGGGATGAAAAATGCCTGAGTTACCCATAACAAACGCGAGTCATTCCTTGGGGGCTAAAAAAATGAAAATATCACAAGGTCCAGGGCAGATGGCCAAGGTGGTTATTAATAGAACATGAGGGTATTAGTCAGAAATGTGCTAGCGGAACCTGCTCCGGTTGGCTTGCGTTCTCCTTCCAAAGGGACTTGACCCTGAGACTCCCCAGGTGTTTTAAAAGCTCTAGTCAGAGATAAGTGGTCAAAACCTCACTCTGCCACTTACTAGCTGGGTGTCTCTGACAAGATACTTCCTCTCTCTGAGCCTCACTCTGCCCACCTGCCTAACAGGCCTAACAGTAGCTCCTGGTTGTTTGAGGATTAAAAGGTTATCTAATAAATAAGCACTCAGTGTAAGGTCTGCCACACAGAAAACATTTGGTAAATAGAAATCTTTTTATGAACGGTCTCTGTGGGTTCAAGGGCTGGTGGTTTGGAGATAAAGCCATCAGATATGAGATGGAAGCTTTTAGCCCCAAAAGGACCAAGGCTCCTCACTCTGTCCTGTTACTTTTTTATGATTTTTTTTTTTTGAGACAGGGACTCGCTCTGTAGCCCAAGCTGGTCCTGAGCACCCAGGATGAAGACCAGGCTGGCTGAACTCACAGCAATCCTCCTGCCTCAGCCTCCTGAGAGCTGGGATCACAGGCGTGCGCCACCACGCCCGGCTCATGTGGTGCTGGGAAATCGAACCCAGGTACTTAGCGCTTCGCTTTAACTGCTGAGCCACGCCTCCAGCCCCGTCCTGTTACTTTCTTAGAGGCCAGCATGCTTTGCGTTCACAAGGAAATGCACTGCATGCATCCGATTTATTCCGATCTGCCGCAACTGGAGCACTGTGCTCGCTGCTGTGGAGGACTTGTCCGCGTGGTGAAGAGCACAGCCTGCTCCGACGTCTGTGTCAGAGGCCTGAGGGCAGGGACAGGACAGTGACGGGCCATGGGGTGCTGTGATGAGCCGTGCTTGCAAGAGCATCTGCACCTAGATGGTGAGTCAGCTTGGGCGAGTCCGGGGCCACTACTTATCTGGGGGTCGGCAAACAGCTTCCTGTAAGTTCAGACAGTAGATATGGCCACCTCTCAGGGCAAAGTGGCTTCTGTCAACCCTGCCAGTGCCTTGTGACTAGACACCGAGGGGGCGTGGCTATGTCTCCTGGATGAGACACCCACACTGAAATGTAAATTCTACATAATCTCCCTGTATCACGAAACCAGCTTCCTGTAAACATAAAACCGGGAGGGGAAGAGAGGATGTAAGGATGGGTAACCGGGGCGTGAATCTGATCCAAACACGCTACGGACACTGAAACCCCCAAATGCATGAAACTGGGGAAGAGGGTGGGCGATGTCGGGGGAGGGGTGGATGACTAAAGCGCATTGTGGGCATGTACCGATCTGCCAAAATGGAACCCATTCATCTGTATAACTAAAATGTGCTAATAAAAAATGTGGGAAAAAATAAAAATGTAAAAATAACTCCATAAAAACAGCAGGGGGTGGGACGTGGCCGGGGAGCTCTTAGGAGGACTGAGAGGCAGGGGGCAGGGGGACGAGCGGGGCGTGACATGCTCCAGCCACTCAAATTTCAGTTCTTGAACTCTGCCGGAGGCTCAGGAGGAGCAAGGAAGGGCTCTGGGCAGCTGGGTGACAGGGTCATTTGTGCATTCGAGGCAGATGCCTCAGCCACCAGGAAGGCCAGAGCCTGGAGGGCGGCATCAAGACAGCGCCACTGCTGGGTCTCAGCCCAGCTGCCTGTTTCTGCTGGTGTGGGTGCTGACCACTTAAAGATAGAGGTCGCAGGTTATATTTTTTGGAGCTAAAATATTAAAGCGATCATGTAAGTCTCAGGGGAAAAGCATTTCTGATTACCTTGAAAACTAGTGATGTCCTACATGAACTTTTCAGCAATTTTCTACCTATCAGTCTTGGTGTGTCTAAAAGGTAGCCCACACAGAAGGAAGAATTTCTCTTGGTTCATTTACTGCATGTGCTTTGCCATCGGGGCCAGTACAAAGGTACCCCGATGCTGGGGACACCAGAGCCCAGAGGTAATCCAACTCCCTGTAAAATTCACCTAAAGCAGCCCCCCAACCCCAGCACACATGTGGAAAAGGTTCCAAGTAGGCAGGTAACAAACCTGTAGACAGAACACGTCCTCTGTAGCCCCTAGGGCCCTGTTCCAATGTTACTTGATGGCTTTTGGGATAAGTAGCTGTAGGCTAGGAAACTTTTTAAAAATAGGTTTTATTTCTTCTGTTAAAGCAATTTTAGGTTTCCAGCAAAACTGAGTAGAAAGTCTAGAGGTTTCCCACACCTCTCCTGCCCTCGCATAGGCATCAACACCCCCCACTGAAGTAGTCCATGTGTTACAACTGATGAACCTTTACTCACATATTGTTACATAAAATCTACCCTTCATATCACGGTTCCCTCTTTATGTTTGCTGTATGGTTCAGATGTGCTCCCCAAATTCCATGTGTTGGAAACTTAGCCCTTAATGCTACAGCTTTGCGAGGTGGAAAGACCTTTAAAAGGAGAGATTAAAACCAGGCTGGTGGACAGGCCTTTAATCCCAGGACTCTGGGAGGTAGAGGCAGGAGAACTGCTGCAAGTCCAAGGGCAGCTTGGGCTCCTTAGTGAGTTCAGAAACAGCCTGGACTACAGAGTGAGGACCTGTCTCAAAAAAAAAAAAAAAAAAAAAAAAAAAATTCCCCACTGCCACTGTGTACTCCTGTGGCTCCACAGCTCGCCTCTTCTTTTTCTTGAGCTCTGAACAGTACTCCCCACTTGTCTGGATGCACCGTCTGTTTACTGGTTCACTTTCTCAGCTGCTTGCATGTTCTGGTACTTACGGACAAAGCTACTACAAACATCACTGAGGAGGGTTTTGTGTGGACAAAAATTTTAAATTCCTTTGGGCAAATACCAAGGAGTGTAACAGCTAGATTGTGTGGTAAGAGTATATTTAAAAGAACCTGCCAGAAAGTCTTCCAAAGAGGCTGTACTATTCTCAATATTGGATGCTATTGGTATTCTGGATTTTGGTTACTCTAATAGATATGTACTGGTGTCTCATGACTGTTTTATCAATAATTTGCAATTCCCTAATGACAAATGAGGGTGAACATCTTTTCATATGCTTATTGCCATCTGTTTATCTTTGCTGTGGTGTCTGATGAGGTTTTGGCCCATTAAGCGTGTGTGTGTACACAACGCTGGGATCAAACCCAAGACCTTGTCCATGCTAGGCAAGCACCCCACCACTAGGGTATACTCCCAGCCCTGGGCCATTTTTAAATTGAGATGTTTCCTTATTATTGAGTTATAAGAGTTTTGTATATTTTGGCTGGCCCTGTTGACGTGGGCCTGTAATCCCAACTCCCTAGGAGGTGAAGGCGGGAGGATCTCAAGTTTGAGCCCAGTCTGGGCAGCTTAGCAATTTGATGAGACCCTGTCTTGAAATCAAACATAAAAATGGGTTGGGGATGTAGCTCAGTGTGAAGGTCCCTGCCTCAATCCCGTGTAAAACACTCTCTCTCTCTCTCTCTCTCACTCACTCACAGCCTCTGTGTATTTTGGACAGCAATCTCTCATCAGATGTGGTTTTTGCAAATACTTTTTCCCTGTTTGTGGCTTATCATTTCATTCTCTTCACAGCGTCTCTCACAAAGCAAAACATTTTAATTTTAATGAAGTCCAGCTTACCAATTGTGACTAAAAAGCTATTGCCAAGCCTAAGGTCATCTGACTTTGTATTATTTTCTAGAAACCTTTGAGCCTACCATTTTACACTTGTATCTGTGGGCCACTGAGTTTTTAGCAGGAAGGCGTGCAAGGTCCAGGTTTCTGCTTGCACGTAGATGTCCGGTCCTTGTGGCACCATTTGTGGATAAGATTCTTCGCTCCACTGTCTTGTGCTTGCCCCTTTATCACAGATCAGCTGACAACGTCCACGTGGGCCTGTTTCTAGGCTCTTTTCCGCTCCATTGATCTGTTTGTCTAGGGAAAATTTAGCTCTGTGCTCTTCTCATCATTCACCCACTTATGCAAATATTCACCCCATGCTATTAATTACTAAGAGCTCAGTGCTAGGGATGCAGAGATGAGCAAGAATCAGAGTTCTTGCTCTAGAGAACAGGAAAACTAGACAAATAATTAAAATGCACTCCAATATGTAGCAGAGGAGCAGCCCGCAGGAGGCATGGGAAGCTTAGGAGAGCCTGAGGCAGGGTTTTTGCTGGTCACGGCTCACAAAGTGCCTGTTTACACCACAGGGGTTTTATAGACTTCATGAGAAGCAGCGTGGCTGAGCCAACCACACAACACGAGGGAAGCTGGGGAGGCGGAGGGAGCACGGGGAAGGAAGCTCTGGCACTGCCAGGAGGTCCCCCAGCATGCTCATTCCCAGATGGCCACACTCCTCCCAGATTTGACTGTGTCACTCTGGGAAACTGAGGAACACCATGATCCTCCCCTGAAAAGACATGTAACAGCAGTCAATGGGGACCTGAAACTGTTTCACCTGCTCAGTGACCTCTCTGATGCCACTCCTTCTCCTTCCTAGCTAAAGGAATCTCTAACTTGGTCTAGAATGGCTGTGTAGTATGGCAGGAGCCCTGCCTAAGAGACTCACCTTCCCAGACGAACTATCTGCCACAAAGTTAAGAACAACTGGACAGCAACTGAAGGCTTTAGGGATTTGGGGAAATGTTGCTTTTCCTGATGAAAAAGGACAGGTAGGGTGCCCAGCTGACAGAGCTTTGCTCTCCTTACTGCCTCAACTACGGCACACTGACTGGAGAAGGTGACGCAGCAGCCACCATATAGCTAGGAGGCAGGTCCCTGGGGAAGAGAGAGCACCGATGCCACCACACCGCAACGCGGGCGAGGGTGGGCAGGTGAAGACTGCACGATGAGCAGAGCAACAGGCTGGGGATGGGATGGCAGGGAAGGAAGACAGACCCTGGGCCTCTGACAGTCTCACCATGCAGCTCAATGTCATCATGAGCTTGCTTGTTGCTTTTTTTCTTTTTTCCCACACTGAGGATTAAGTCCTGGGCCTCATACAAGCCAGGCAAGTGCTCTACCACTGAGCTATATCCCTAGGCTCCCGAACTTCTTGTTATAAGGAAAAAAATAACTTCCTGTTGGTCTATTAGTTTGCCAGGGATGCCGAAACTAAAAACCACAGATGGAGTGGCTTAAACAAGATGTTAGTAAGCTGGTGTCTCTGGAGGCCTCTCTCCTTGGCTTGTAGGTGGTCATCTGCTCCCTGTGTGTTCACATGGTCTTTTTCTGCTTGGCTGTGTCCAAATCTCCTCTTACAGACAGGATACCTCTCCGTCTCCTCAAAGTCTATCTTTCTGTTTTCTTCTATCTCTCTTACTAGAGTTACTATAAACTAGTAGTTTTCAAAAATTATTTTTGAACTCTGGAATCTTTTGTTCAACTGAAATCACACAGTGTCCACGGACACGGCAACATCCCCATTCTCAGGTCACCCTTGCCTCTGTGGAGCAGGTTGAATGTGGCTGCTTCAAGGTCATGGTCCAGTCTGGCTAGGTATGGACGTGCCCTTGGCCTCTTATAAAGAACGGGGCGGCTCTGGTCAAGTCTAGGCCTGAGGTATAATGGTGACTCCAGCCTCCCCCTTGCACGGATGCACTGCATGGAAGCTGCCTCTGTGGGAGATCCTTCCAGGTGAGCCATTCAGCTGCTCCTAGGATGTCTGTGGAATTCTGCTCACTCATGGCGTTAGCTTTTAAAAATGAGATACACACAAAAACGGGAAAACATAATATCACCAGATTTTTACCACTTGGAGACCAGCATCATTGAGATTATGTGAGGACACTCCTTCAGGCATCAAAGAATGCATCTAGAACTATAGGCAGGCTTGCCTTAGACATCTGATTTTTCAAAAAGAAATCTGCACACCCCCCAAGGACTTTGTCACCTGATACTTCATGGACTTCCACAGTGCCAAATATTGTTTGTTTTCAACGGCTGTAAAGCACGCACATCTAAAGGCCTACCTCACTTACTGATATTGTATTGGGGGTCTAGCAGGACCTCTCTAAGGGGACCTCACAGACAGAACTGGCCTGAGTCCACCCCCCACCCCCACCCTGGAGCTCTAGTGCTGAGGAAAGCCCTAGACATCCATGTGGGAGGTGATGCACCCCCCCCACAGCCCCGGTCTACCCAGTGCCTTACAGACACAGGTCAACTGAGCAGCCTCCCAGCAGACACCAGCACCCTCTAGCCCAGTCTTAATTGGAAAACCAGCAAGGGAGTCAAGGCTAGGCAGCTGCAGGGAGCTTCCTACATAACGCCTCTGCAAGGCATGTTCTCCCTAAGACTCTCAGGCTGGGCACGGACCTGCTGGTGAGCGGACTTCCAGCCCTGGACGTGTGCACAGGTCTACTCTGAGAAGTCCTTTGGCCCTGTGTAATGCCCACATGCTTTCTACATACCCCCTACAAGAAGCCTCCATCTAATCTCCCTATTTCTGGGTGAAGACAGAGCCCAGAGCAGCCAGCTCTCCTGCAAATCTGGGCCTTCCCTAGGGGGCACATTAATCCTGCTGCCCTGGACTTGGAAATGTCCTGGCCTGTCTGCAGAGCCATGTATGACCCTGTGTACTCAAACTGCAACTTTGGGCTTTGGCCCGAAGCCCCTCACTGTTTGTTTTACAAACTCCTACTTACAGTCTCAAATTAGGCTCATTAAAAAGCCAGCTCCCCGTGGGGCTATAAACGTCACACTGACAAGCGAAGAGTGAGTTTATGAGGCCGGCGTGTGATCTGCCCACCAACACTGTGGAGGACGGAGTGGAAACAGTGAATCAGCCTCTTTCGGCAGAACCCCACTCCCCAGGGCCTCAGGCTGCATGGGGTTGGCCACCCACCGGGGAAAAGGCAGCCAGCCCTCCTGAGACAGCTGTCCACAGAGTGCTGGAGCCGAGCAGCATGGCCGGTGGAAGGGATGCTGCACTCTGGAATCCTCTCCTCTCCTGTTCTGTTCCCCCGAGCCCTTCTCACTAGTGGGAAGTGGCCGAGCGCTGCTGACATTCCCCACATGGTCATCACTAGAGCACTGGCTGCGGCCTGCCCACAAGCTCTGAGCACATACCGACCGTATCTTTCCTCAGTGCTTCCCTGGCCTGGAGCTCAGCATCTAGCTCTGAGCACTGACATCTCTTTTCTCATTTCTGGCTGCAGGTATCCAGCTCCCCAGGATCAGCCTCATCACTGGAGTCCCTGACCAGTCAGCATGCCCCAGATTACACAGCGGCTGGAGCCGAGTGCAGCCCCTGCCCCGCAGATCTCATCTTACACCCACCCCACCTCCCCAGCCAACTGCCAGATGGTGCAGGTGAGAAAGAAGAAAAATCCTGTGACCTGCTTTCAGAAGGGAGCTCCTCTGTCTCAGGGCTTTACTGGCAAGCGAGTATTCGCCACCCAAACCAAACAAAAACCAACGTGGACAGCATTCACTGTACACAGCCAAGGTTGGAAAAGATCACAGGCATAGCCCGGCCTCCCGTCCTGGGCGAGGGCTCACTCCTGGCCTGACGCTAGCAGCTGCCACTGGAGTTACCTACATTCCACAAGCACAGTGATGTCTGCACCCCGCTCTGATGCGTGTCTCCCGCGATCGTATCCCACGTGGCTGTGGGAGGGCACAGCCCTGGTGGCCCTAAGAGCTCTTCTGCGATTCTGTCTTCTCGCAGCTTCCATCCCCTGCCCCAGTCCTGTGTCCATACCCTGGACACCTAGCCACCTTCCAGCAGTGGGGCCCTCGCCTGTGTTACAGGTTTTGCGTGTGTCATGGCTCCAGGCTGCTCACTCCCGCTCAGGTGTCAAGGACCTCATGCACAACATGTGTCCTACTGGTTCCAAGAACCCAGTGATCAACCCTTCCCAGATATTGACATGCTCGTGACTACAGCCTGCGCAATGGAGGCGTCCTGCCTCTGCCATCCTCTCCTTCCCCAGCTCCATGGCTGAGAGCTCCAGGTTCCGGCATCGGATGGACCTAGTTGGACAAGGTAGCTTCGGACAAATAATTGCTTCTCTGAGCCTCGGTTATCACATCTGTAAAATGGGGAGAGCATCTCTTGCTAAAATGAGAGCAGGGATTGACTGAGACAATGCACGTGCATGTTCAGCACAGTCCCCAGCAGAGCAGGCGGTGTCATAGTCTGTGTGAGATCACGTGATCTCTATCTCTGTACTCTCTCCCTCTCCCACGGTTCTCAGGCTCAAAGTAGGAGTAATCTGTGATACTGATCTTTTTAACCAGCTTTCTGGCTTTTAGTGGCCAGAAACTGCAGTTTTCATGTGATTCTTTCCCCGTCTCCATCATTTCTGCAGTTTGCACAGCTCCAAGAATACGGCAGGTGCTTTGTAACTCTGAAAATCGAGTGTTCAGAGAAAGTGGATTTACTTTACCCTGAAATCTCAGTAAAAATCGATACTCTCAGTAGTTAAGCAAATCAGAATAATGGCTTTGGTTTCAGATAGTCTTATAAGTTAAAGGCCAAAAGAGAGAGCGAGAGCAAGCGAGAGAGAGAGAGAATGAGAATAAAACCTCTATATTGCCAGGCTCCTCCAACTGCACGTCTAAAGAGGAAGCAGTCATTGGGGACGACAGATAGTAGAGGGCAGAAGTCCTGCCTGTTCTGGCACAGATTTCAAGCAGAAGGCTAAGAGAAAGGCTTGTCAGTCTGGCTCCCAACGCTGGCCAAAGATGGTCCCGGAGAGCAGACCTCAGAGTGTCATCTGCAAGGCCCCGCCACTGTTATGGCTGGTGAAGCCGCCGTAAACAACAGCTTACGCTGCACTGGCGTTTGCAGGCTGCAAAGCCCACCCAAGCTCTTCAGGGCCTTCCCTTAAAAAGAAAGACGAAGAGAGAGGAGGAGGAAAAAGGAAGAGGGAAGAAAGCATCTGTTTGAAAAAACAAACTCAAGTGCTTTGAGCTTAGAAGCCCTCACGTCATTTTCGTAACTGCAAGTTTTGGAAGTAGCTGCTGCCTTTTTGACATGTCCTGCCTCAAATAAACATTAGAAACGGTCGGGGAAGATGCTACCATTGGCTCCTCTCCAACCCCCCAGTCCAGGCTCTTGGAAGGGATGGTGCTCACAGAGGCTCTCCTGTGGGCATGGGAAACAAAAAGCTAGAACCCTCACGTAGGTGACAAGCCTGAGCCTCAGGGAGCACTGAACACCTGCATAGAGAGGAAGATGAGGAAGAACAGCAGCAGCGAAGTGTCCGGGGGGTGGGGGTGGGGGGTCGGTGACGTAACGGTACCCCAATTTACCATAAAACAACGGATGATCCCAGAGGCTGGACGTATGCAGATAGGCCCTGTTCTCACTATTCTATTACAGGGAAACCGGGCCAAGCATTTATGAGTCTAAGTTGGTCATTTTTGAAAAATTAAAATATAATTTGCCTATCATAAAACTCACCATTTTAAAGCAAACACTTCAGTGGTGCTTTGTATATTTGGCATTGTGAAACCTGAGCCACTATTTAGTTATCAAAACCTGTTTGTCACCCCTAAAAGAAACCTTTACCCACTGGAGTCACTTCCCACTCACCAGCT
This sequence comes from Ctenodactylus gundi, assembly GCA_004027205.1. Classification (NCBI taxonomy): domain Eukaryota; kingdom Metazoa; phylum Chordata; class Mammalia; order Rodentia; family Ctenodactylidae; genus Ctenodactylus; species Ctenodactylus gundi. The sequence goes on along the minus strand of PVKB01000621.1, from coordinate 506,563 downwards.
CGCCTGGCTCCTGACTGCACTTATCTGCCTTTGGTTTATGTAGATTTTCCTATTCTGGACGTATCACATTCATCGAATCCTAAGAAATGTGGCCTTCTGTGCCTGGCTAGTTTTATGTCAAATGGCTTACGATTCATCTGTGTGACGGTGTGGATCAGTGCTCTACTCCGTCCTGGGGTGGGATGGCAGTCCCTTGCATGGATATGTTTTGTCTGTTGACGTACACTGGGCTCTTCTCCACTTTTTGGCTGTAATGAGTAGTGCTACTAGGAACTTTACAAGTTTTTGTGTGAATATCCACTTTCATTTCTCTTCAGTGTATACTTAAGAGTGGAATTGCACATCATGTGGTAATTCCACATTTAACTTTTGTTTGTTTAGTGGTACTGGGGTGGAATCTAGTACCACACATGCTAGGCTGTTGCTCTGAGCTACACACCCAGCCATATATTTTTTTAAAAAATTCATTTTGTCATAGGGTCTTTCTAGGATGCTCAGGCTGGTCTCTAACTTGCAGTCCTCTTTCTTAGGCTCCACAGTAACTGGGATTACACATGCATGCCGCCATGCTCAGTGCCATTTATCTTTCTGAGGAACCACAAGACTGTTTTTTCATCGTGGCTTTACTACTTTAGGTTCCCATCGGCAATTCGAAGGTTCCGACTGCTCATCACCCTCATTAACACTTGTTACCATCTTTTTTGTTATAATACTCCTAGAGGAGTAGCATCTCATTACATAATCACTTAAGGAAATTACTTATTCTTTGCCATCATATTGGCAATACCTTCTATGCTAGAACTGTCTTTGCTAAAAGAAGCGCCACCACAAAGGATGTGGTAAAAATAAAATCAAAGCACATGTAACAGGAAATCAACCAAGGTCCAGTGGCACAAGCCTGTAATTCTAGCACCTTGGGAGGCTGAGGCAGGAGAGGCACAAATTCAAGCCCAGTCTGGGCAATTTAGCAAGAATCTGTCTCAAATAAACAATAAAAAAGGGCTAGGGATGTAGCTCGGAGTGAAGGTTCCGTGTTCAGTACCACTATTGAAAAAAAAGATAATTTTTTTAAAATTAAAATTGTCATTAGTATATTAAGTTACCTTTATCATTAAAGAATTAGTGCATGTTTCTCACAAAAACTTGAGAATACAGTATTCTCTAGATTTTTCTTTTTTCTTTTTGAGACAGGATCTCATTCTGTAGCCCAGGCTAGCCTACAACTGATGGCAACTCTCCTGCCTCAATTTCCCAAGTGCTGGCATTATAGGCATGGACCATCATTCCCAGCTAATTTGTGGTACCTTGTGCTTCCTAGGCAAGTAAACATGCATTTATGCATGTATTTGTAAGGTTGAGAATAAAAATCACCCTTAATTCTGTCACTTAGAAGTATTAACATTTTTGAACCCCACATTATTTTGTCTTACTATACCAAAAACATTTTTTTATGACATGAAAGATCTTTGAGGGTTACTGCTACCTGTCTTGGGTCTACTAGCCCACATCACTCCTGCTCCTCTAGACAGGTTCATTCTCCTCTCTTCCATAGTTGCCCATGTTAGGTGCTCTGCAGCAGGGCCCTTGGGCCGAACCAGGTGCTGCTGGGGGTGGGGGGGTGAGGAGAGTTCTCAGCAGCAGCCCCTAAGAACCCACAAGATGTACAGAGACAGACACTCAACACATGCATACTTGAACCCCGCACACCCCACGTACTCTGTCTTAACATCTCCCTGTGATGATCATTTTGATCTGATAAAGAACAGATGGCCTGGTGTATCTGGAGACCACAGTCCATTCTGGCACTCACACATACCCATGCCATCATCCAGTGGGAACACTTGCATCTTGAAGCTAACAAGGTCACACACCATGTTTGGGGAAGCAGAGCTCAGTGAAGAATTTGGGGTTTGAAAGCTGGATTAGTCACTTATCCAAAGACTTTGGACAATCCTCAGTCTTTCAGCACTAAAATGGGCCATGGTGCTATGAGAGTTTATGATCAAGACGTGCTAAAAAGTGGTAGCTGTGGCATGGGGTGGATAAAGAAGGCTCTTTTAAGTTGATGTCTGGGGGGACAGTCACTTCAGGACCCCAAAATGATGAGAGACCCTCCTAAAGGATGGGTGGTCATTGACTTACTTGACCCCAGGCAGGGGTCACAGAAAGTTGACCTGGCCTGGAGCACATCTTCCTCCACTCCTTTCCCTCTTATTTCCATCCTGAGATCTCAGCCTAGATTGGGAATCCTTTCCCTAGTTTCTGAAATCCTGGGTAGTTGAATAAGGGACTTTCCCTGTTCCTGTCTCCGGCAGTGCTAGCTTGGGGGCAGAGGTAGGTGCAGCTCCCCAGGAGGCTCCTGAAGCTCCTAGTGAGTCACTCAGATGAGCTTCCGGTGAGGTCATTCTGAGAAGCTATTTGTGGACACCTTGGCAGGGCCAGCTGACTGCTGACTCACAGAGGCCGACCCTCCCCTCAATCAACCTGATAACAGCTGAAACAGAAAACTGAAAACTGTGAAAACCGTTTCCTCTCCCTGAGAGAGCGAGCCAGCAGAGGCTGTAACCAGAACCGTAGAGTCACCGCAAATTACCCAGGGCTTCCCCAGCTGGGAAATTCCATCTTACTTTCACTGATAACAAGGCTAACTACCACACCAGGGTGTGGCCAGGCAGGGGTGGCAACCCTCCTGGCATTCCCTCCCAAAGTCCAGCACCGTGGGAACGACGGCCTCCCATGCCAGCTCAGGCACCGCCTACCCAGAGCTTGGGCAAGGTGCTTCAAGCAGAATCTCTTCCTAATGAAAACACAACACTACCAGGGAGTGGCGAACCTTGGGGACATTTGGGTAATTACTGCCCTATGAGAGCTCCAACCCGCTCTTCATTCATCTGGGCAATGCTTCCCGCTCTGTTAGCCGGAAATCTGGGATCTGCCATGGAGCAAAGTCCCCTGAAACACTTAGACAGCGACTGCTGTATTTACTTCTCACTCATTCAGTGTTTGGAACCTCCCTACCTTCGTCCCACTGGCCAAAAACCGCAAGCTCCTCGTGGCAAGGATTGCCTGAACGAGGCTGGGCATATGGTAGAAGCTCAATAAATATTTTCTGCAAATAAATGGATGCCACTAATCAGCAGTCTGACCCTGACCCTAGGTACATTATTTAACATCTGGGTCGCAGTTCCTTCATCTGTAAAGTGGATATGGTTTCTTTGCTATAATCACATAAAGCACTAACCCCAGAGAAATAGTTCTGGGAAACTAATAAATGGGCTTCTCTATTGTCATTGTCACTGAAGCCTTCAGTGAAGTGTTACAACCCATGTAATTAATGAATTAGCCTTTGTTCAGCGAGCTCCACAGTTGTGTGGGGCGGGTGGGTGGAGGGGATCAAAAGGAGTTGGCACATGTGATCCCATCTTCCTAAGAGGATTTGCCTATCAGAGCCATCCAGGATGCTGAGTGGGGCTCCCCTAGCTTCTAAGCCACAAGCCAGGGGCGCAGCAAACCCCATGGGCGGGAAGGAACCCTGGCAATCCACCAATAACTGACGTTCTGCAGAGCTGCTCCTGATCCAGGCCCTGGAGTCCGGCTAAAGGCACTATTAGCTGTCCAAGGTCAGTGGGAGCTCAGTCTTTGGGCCCCAGATAAGGACAGCAGAGCTGCCTCTCCTTGGAACAAGCCTTCCAGCAGTAAAGCCCTTCCAGGAGAGAGCTGCCGTCAAGGCAGGAACACACCCGGCTTCCTTGGGCAGGCTGACTCCCAGGCAGGAGAGAAAGGGGTGCTGCTGTTGGTGACAGCTCCTCAAGGAAGAGGAGAAGGCTGGCAAGATGTCCCTAGAGATTCTTGTTGGGAAAGGAAGATGGAAAGGAGACAGGAGCTGGAGGGGAAAAAAAAAAGAACTAAAATAGAGTCCTCCCCCACCTCCTTCGAAAGAAGAGATCATCCGGAATAGTCTACAAGAAAAGCAATTTTTTTTCTTTACTTAGAAAATACGGACATTTTCTCCTTCCATTGCTCTTGTAGACGTTTAGAGAAATCACATTTATCTTCCGCACTCGGCCTTGCATGAAGGGCAGAAAATACAACTCAATTTCATATACTTTTAAAGAAAAAAAAATTTTTTTCCTGATTTGAGCTGGCTTATCTGATGGGTCCAGAAAGCTTATTTCTAGGACTCCAGAATTCCCTACCAACAGCACATGAAGGCACAGATTACAGGTAGCTGGCAGTCAGATGATCCCACTTCCTTGTACCCCTCCCCCAGTTTGCTGGTTAACTGCAGGAGGCTGGGCCAGGCAGGGTCTCCAGGGGGAGCAGGAGTGACTGAGATGCCTGTACACCAGGCCTGGCAGCCTGGCCAGGCGAGGGGATAAATGCTGCAGAGACAAAGAGCCGAGGAGGGGAATAAGCCCCGTCACGTCAGCTGCAAAGCCCTCTCCTTGGTGGATCAGCACCATGCTTGGCCCTAATACTCCGGACAACAGAGGCTGTCCAGAAAAAAAAAAAAAGGTCCTGGACTATATTTTCCAATATTCAGTAGCATTCTGAATATTCAGGCAATTTCCTGAACATTTGGTGGAACTGGTTTGGCAGATATTGCTTGTATTTGGCAGATATTGCTTGTATAGACGTAACCCTATTTTCTCCGTGGTAACCCTCAAGTTCATGAAGCAAGTGAATGTAAACATGAAGAGTCAAAGACATTTAAAAAGAGAGAAGAGAGATGTTTAGAAATATTTTATGGAGTCAGGGGCAAAAGCAATGGCTTTGGGGACAGACTGTTCACCTGTGAATCATCCTGGACACATTACTAAAACTGCATCCACGTGTGCGTGTCTGTGTAGCCACTAGCATCTACCTCCAAGAGATTGTTATGAATTTTAACTATGCTAATGGACACAGAGTAATCGTTTAATATTGACAACTTTATAATGATTACCAGGTCTGTATTTATGGATGTTCTGATTTAAAGATATAAAGGATATTCTTATATTCTGACCAATCATTTGTAGGCTGGTTAAAATGGGACCCCACTAAAGAAGACCCCAGACTACACAGTAATGAAGAATCCATGGAGGCTGTCCTAGAGGCAATTCAAGACTCATGAAATTACTACTGCCTACGGCATAAAGATCTGGCTGTAATGTACACAACTGAGAAGGCTTGAGGGATCCCCAGGAAGACCAAGTCCCTAGCCAAAGGAGTGCAATCGTGAAAGGCCCTAGGCCCACACCAGGCCCAGCCCTCGTGTGAAGTCAGTTTCGACCAGGCGTCCTTGCTTGAGGCACTCTGGCTTCCTCATGAGGGGCTGGCTGGGGGTGAGGGCACCTAAGGGTCATGGGACTGTGGTTGTCATCAACTTCCACTTCCTTCCTGAGGAGGCAGGTCAATATAGAATACAGCAGGCCACGTCTACGTAGGAACGGATGTTCCCCAGGAGGTCCATTTCCATCTTCCCATCTTCCCCGACACCACCGGTCTGAGGACCACTGCTCCTCTGACAACCTCACACTAACCTGCTGGCCATGCTACGGCCGCAAAGCCTTTGAATTTGCTGTTCCTGTTCCTGAATCACTCTTTCCTTTATGTATCCAAATGGCTCTGCCAATGACACTTTCTCAGGAAATATTTGAATAGACTTGTCACGTGACTATTTTCATATGCATTTATCTTACTCAAGTACCTATTCTGTGCTGAGAATGCAACACACATAGTCCCAATAGGTTTTGCAACAGGCTGTGAGGGGTGGTCTTGTTCTCACTTGGTAAATGACAAAACTGAGGCAGAAAAGCTAGAAAATGGGCCAGGGCCAGCAGCCTGAGCTGAGGCTCAAGCTCTGTTCTCCTGGGACTATGTTTGTCTCATCACTCATCAAGTACATGTTCTCTGTAATTTAACCGCTGGTGTCTGTTTTTCTGTTGGACTGGAAGCTCTTTGAGGAACAGGGATATGTCTCGTACCTAGGAGGTACTCAGTAACCCATCTGGAAAGGACCAGGGAGAGAGGTGAGGTGGCTCTGGAGGGGACTCACTTTGCCCTGTGCTAGTTCCTGGGTTTCTATGTCTATGTATGAGGTTGTCAGAAATGCACACACAGCACAGTTTACCCTGAAACGGAGCCAACACAGAATTCACCAACACCTCTACCTTTTCTCCACCTTACCTGTACCCATGCTGGCTACCTGCCAGCATGAACAACTGTCCCTTTTCTAGAACTCTCTGACGTGTATCATAGTACAATGGTAAGTCCTCTTTGACAAGGCTCCATGGGAGGCACTAGGATTGACAGACTCAGGGCTCTGCCCCTCCACTACCCTCACCAACAACCCACTGGAGATACACTATTAGACAAAGGGCAGGAAGACATTTCTGTCTTAATAAACCCTTTCCTAGAGGAGCAAGGTGCCTACTTCCACAAAGGTGATATATATCTATGGTAGAGCACTATGAGGCACTAAATTCTCATTAAGTAGTCTGGTAGAAGTCTCTCAGTTTGGTCACTTTATTAGTTTCATCACCACAAATAACAGTTAATAGACACAGAAGATTTGACAATTCATACAAAAATTATTCTCAATTGCTACTCCTCTTTTTTTCTGGTCTTCCTAGAATGGATGAGCAAGGGGGGCGGGTGGGTGGGCGGGTGTGTGTGTGTGTGTGTGTGTGTGCGTGTGTGTGTGTGTCTTCAGAATCTTCTTTAAAGCCCACAGCTAAGACAGCTCATAATCAACACTCCATATTCTTTATTTCCAACAATTTTCTACGTGATGAACAGACCCCATTCACCAGAGCTGGGGCTGCATTGCTGGCACGAGCAGCTCCAAGGCCAGGGCCACAAGTGCAGAGAGTCTCCGAGGTTCTCCCTCGCTCCACGTGCTGCAGGACTTAGAAGAGGTCCCTGAAGTAGCTTTGCTTCCTTCAACGCAACCCACTACTGGTGAAGATTCTGCCTGCCAGGACTGGGAAGCCAGGGATAGTGAAGCTTTCTAATCATCAACTAGCACTTGGGGGTGTGGGGGGTGGTGGTGTGTGTGTGTGTGTGTGTGTGTGTGTGTGTGCGTGTTTTCATACTTGCATACTGAGCTATCTAAGCCAGGGATAGGGAAGCTTTCTAATCATCAACTAGCACTGGGGGGTGTGGGGGGGTGGTGTGTGTGTGTGTGTGTGTGTGTGTGTGTGTTTTCATACTTGCATACTGAGCTATATATGCCCAGCCCATTTTTATGTTTGATTTTGAGACAGATCACCCCTTTGTGAATCTGGGCTTGGACTTACATCCTCCTGCCTCTCACAGTGCTGGGATCACAGGCCTGTACCACCAGGCCTGACTCTCCATGTGCATCTGGAAGGCTGGTACAAGGTAAGGAGAGAAGGCAATGTTCCTTTCAGGCAGAACACGGGGACCCACCTCATCCTCTGAATTCCTAGGCAGACAACATCCCTGCTGCCCAAGCGCCCTGAAGGCACAAGGATATACAGGATAGAAAGCACTCCAATGACACAGTGACCCAAAGGGCATTATGGGGGTCCAGGCATGAGAAGGAGACACCCAGCACGCTGCTCAACACCTCCTACATCCAGAGCTCCCACGTTGGTAATTGATATTACTTTTATAAGATACTGATCTTCTATCATCTGTAGATAGAAGGAGAATTTGGTTGTTTCTTCTAACACGTAAACATTGTTCCCTTGTCACTACTGAGCCATGCCAAGCTTTTAAGATCTAAGGCTGGGTTTACGTCAGCAACTGGCCACCGCCCTAGGTAGGCTGCCAGGAAGAGCTGCTCTCTCTAATGTGTCTTGTGACAGTCCTAAGGTCAGATCTTGCCTCCCAGCCCCGTTTGCTCGAGCAAATGAGAGAAGCAAAATGCAGAGACTGTGAGGAGTCACTTGGGTCCCACGTGGGAAATCTCTCCACATGGTCATGATTTATGGAATCTGCTCCTACGGTCCCCTCCTTTCCGAGACTGCAACACAGTTCTACAAAACAGGCGGGCTTTTGCCTTTTACAAAAGAGATGGGGACTCACTCACGCATGGGTGATGCCCTGACTCTCTTGTTCAGAGTATAGCTGCGTGAAATAACTCTGTGTCACACTGAGTCACAGCTATCTGCGCCGTCCTAACCAAAACCATTTGTGCTGAACCAAGAGTACAAAGGGCAGGAGGGGCAGGATCAGGGAGCATAGTACCATATTACAGGATTACTGTAACACCCGGCCTGCTCCTTGACTCCTGGAATCCTGGGGCCTGACCTTACCCGAAATGCTGCTGGGTGCTCAGGGAGTTGCCTCTGAAATATAGGAGTGATAGTAATCGGGAATCTGGTGACAGTACAAATGCTGACATCATTCTCAACATGCTCCGCCCACAAGACTCAGCCAGCAGCAGAGACTGCTGGGCCTTGGCCTTCCCCTCAGAGAAGGGTGTGGGAGGGCCTGGATACCGTAGGAGAGTTCTCTAGTGATCATAACTGAGTAAATGCTAAGTGCGAAAATCATACTGGTGTCCTATGAGAGAGCAGGGCAATCCATGTGTGTGGCAGGGGGAACCACTTCCCTTCATAAGGCTATGTGACACATCTAGCTTGTCACCACAGGCTGAGGTCTCCAGAGCCCTTATGTGGCAATGAGCCAGGGTCTTCCTTGGGCAGGCACAATGTCTTCATTTTCCAGAAAAGGAAACTAAAGCTTAGAGAGCTCAAGCACCTCACCCAGTTTTCCCCAAGCGAAGGGGAAAACTGAGGAAAGGGAGGTAATAAGACATTGGACTTCCCCTCAGATCAGTGGTCTCCCTGTCCTGCTCCACTGCCCAACTCACCTGCAACAGGAGCCTGGCAAAGAGGCAGGGGATTTGCCCATTGACGCAATCTCGTAATGTTCTTTATCTTGTTGGCAGCACTGGGGATGAACCTAAGGCCTTTGCAGTGAGATACATGCCTAGCCCATTTTAAATTTTTTAATTTGAGACAGGGTGTCACTAAAGTGTCAAGTTGCCCAGGCTGGACTCGAACTTGCAATCCTTCTGCCTGATTGTTCTGGACTGCTGTGATTACCTTCTAACTTTCAAAGGGATATCACACCCAAGATCATCTAGAATTCTTACAGGGATCAGGGCCCTGGGTGAGGAAGCTATTTATTACCTCATGTGGTCAGAGAGGCAAGGGACAAGGCACTCAACCCATTTCAACTCCTGCTTCTGCCCTTCTGCTGAGGACTGGCTCCAAGGACTAGCCTCACCACCCGGGGCAGATCACACACCCCTCCTAAATTCCACATTCCTCACCCTCCTCTAATGACCCTTTGCTACATTCTAGCTCCCTTCTAGCATCTGTGTAATCTACAATATTCCTAGGAAACCAGTCCCAAACTCATTCACAGTTACACATTTATGTTTCTTAAAATGGGAACAGTAATATTGATTCTCTTATAAGGCACCAAGCAGATTCAATGAGGTCATTTATGGAAAATGCTTGGCACAGACTCAACACTTGAGCAGAGAACCTGAAGGCTACAGGCAGACACGGAGCCCAGCAGCCCATTGCTGAGACAACCAGAGTGGGCTCTTTCTTTAAGGACACACCCAACCTCAGGTATCAGGGAGTGACTCAGCAGAGGGCAGTCCCCAGGCTTATAAAGAATTGTTCTGGAAAACCCCACTGGCTATACAAGGCCACGATCCTTGTGAGAAAAGATGGCATGTGAAACTTTGGCTCTCCGCTGCTGAAATTCATCAACCATCTGTTTCTTTCAGCACCTGGCCCAAGTCAGGTCTGGTGCTTGTCCTGGGCATACAAAGAGAAAAGAAACTGGCTACTCTTGCAGCAGCCAGCCTGGGCATTGACAGGTCACATCTGCCCCAGAAAAGCAACATTGACTTCCAGAGGCATTTCTGTTGACCTCAAGAGTTGACTCTTTCTCTTGTGTTATTTACTTACTTACTTATTTTGAAACAGGTGTCATTCTGTAGCCTAGACTGGTCTTGAACTCACTGATGTAGCCCAGGCTAGCCTTGGACTCAGGACAATCTGCCTGCCTCAGCCTCCCAAGTGCTGGGATTATAGGCGTGTGTCACCAAGCCTGGCTTTATGGGGTGCTGGGGAACTGAACTCAGGGCCTTGTGCTTGCAAGGCAAGTGCTTTAACCACTTTAACCACTGTGCCATTCCTTCAGCCTCTCTGGTATATTTAAACAATCACTTCCAGTTGTTAAATAAACAGTTCTAAATGCTCAGGAAATATGAGGGTGATCTACCAGGACTCCCCTGACCTTTGAAAACTCAAAGTGAAAACGGAAGTGGGCCCGGGCTGGCTGAGGTGGGAAAAGCAGATAAGCAGCGGTTTCACCAGAAGCACCAAGAGACTGAAAGTCCTGTACGTTTTTAGCATGTGACTAGCCTCCTCCACAGCTGGGCCCCTTGCACAAAATGCAGGCTAATAACGCACGCAGAAAACAGGGCTATCCAGCAGCCCCAGCCGAGAGCGAGCTGACGGAAAGCCTGTGTCAAGCCTTTTGTGTAAATCACTTCAGTGAGCTTCACTCCCTTTTCATGAGAGGCCATGTAAGGTTGCTATGTAAAAATGCACCCCCGAAGGCTCATTACAAAGGTCTGGTAGGCAGCTGATGGGATAATAATTTGACACTGTTTGGAGGTGATGGGAAAAGGGGGCAGCTCCTAGCTGAAGGGAGCAGACCACCGAGGTGTGAGTGTGGAGACTGTCTCTCGTCCTGGCTTTGTTTCTGGCTGTCCTTTCCACTCCGTCTGCTTCCAGGGCACCGTGAGGTGAACAGCCTCCTCTAACACCACACGCTGCCCCACCTCAGGCCCACAGCGATGAAACCATTTGACCTTGGACCAAAACTGCTAAAACTGTGAGCCATAATAAATCTTCCCTATGTGAAGTCACAGAAGCCAGGCACTGGAAAGCAAACACAGTTGGCCTGGGTTTTTCTAAATGTGCACTCTCATTTTCTCACTGTGTGATTTTGGCTTACCAGCTGTAAAGAACTGATGTTCTTCCTCAGTAAAACTGGGAAACTTGAGCCTACTTTACAAGATTATCAGTAGTACGTGAACAAGTCCACATAAGATTTTACTTAGGATCTGAACATAGGTCCTCAGTAAAGGTCACCTCTTGCGGTTGAGTGGTAGCTGTTAGTAGCCTTCTGACCCATGTATATGTCATCTGTCTCACACACTGCAAAATAGAAACTGAAGCTTCTCAAGGTCACGATGGCCTCAGGCCCAGGGCTGTTTCCTCTCCGGGGCCAGGCTCTCTCAAGGCTGTGTTCACACCATGGCCCCCATGGCCAGACCTCAGGTCTCACCAATGCAATCACATTCTCACCAGCCTTTCCTTGGGCAGCAGGTCACAGAATCCTTGGTTTCTTCCTATAGGAGCAATAAGCTGCCCAGGGCCAGGTATCCAGCGATGGGAAATGCCCGGGCAGCAGACGGGAGGTGCAGCTCTCAGCTGACTTGAGGTGCTGACAGCCCTGAGGTGGAGACAGCAGTTTAGCTCTGCTGGCTGTGGCTTTCTGTGCGTTTGCATTCTCCTCAGATTTGGATGAGACTGGGAAGGGACAGGTGGATGAGTGCCACTATCCAGATGACAGTGCTGCCCTGCTTGTGGCTTCTCAAACACCTGGACACACCTAGGCTCTGTTCCACAGAGCAGTGTGACATCACAAAAAGAAACTGAGCTTTCTGATGGCCTGCTCCCTTTACTCTGAGTGCCAGCATGACCTCGGCTCAGATCCCACTGGCTTCCTCCAAAGTTGTCCACAGCCACCGTGCAGTTCTCAGCTAGATATACACGGTAAGCCAGGGCATGACTCCAGCCCTGGATGCTGCAGCCACAGAAACACATCGGCCCCAACAGAGGATGGAGGCATCCCCGTCCTGGGCCACATATGCCTGTCACTGACAGCCAGCATTCCTGCCAACTCCTGGTAACATGTGTCCACCAGCAGCTCTCCTTTACAAACGGCAGGGGGAGGACAGTGGGCTGGCTGGGACCCAGGTCTTTTGATGTCTCCTCCCCACACACTGAGCTGACCACCCTCGCCACTCCCAGAGTGCCTCTGTTCCTCCAGCCTCTACTCCCCTTGGAACACGGTGCCTTGGCCAGACCCACAGCCTCAGCATCTAGCCTGGCCTGGCACGCAGAAAGGTCTGTGAGTGACAGACTCTCCTCCAGATTGTTGTAGCTATACAAATCTGAAGAGGCTAAAATCTCCATCCACAGTCCTTCCTCACAACGCTTACAGCGAACGCAAGGCCCCCTTGTGGCTCCAGCAGGGTCATCCCTGTAGTGACTATGAAGTGAACGTGCTGGGTGGGGACTCAGGGACAACGTAGCTGACCCTAGAGGAAAAGCTGGGCAAGGCAGATAATGCAACAGGAGTAGAAAGGAGCAATGTCGGACAAGACAGGTTGACTGGAGCAGGAAGAGGGCCACAGGGAGCTGGTGTCTACAGCACAGGGGAGGAGGAAAGGCCGGCAGGAAAGTGGAGGCTGAGGTATGGAGACAGCGAGGGCACTGCGACTTGTCTACTGGCAATAAGACGACACTGAAGGTTTCAATGAACAAGGACACTCCTACAGGCCTCTCTCATTCCAGGGCCTGAAGAGTCCACTAGCCTGACTATGCTGCAAGTTCCACAGGGGTGGGAGCCATACCTAGCACGCACAGCAAGGCCCAGCACGTGGTGTACACGCAATAAGCACTTACTGAATGCAGTACAAGATAAATGTGAAGCCTCAGCGTCTTCCTTCCTTGCAAAACAGATTTGTTTCCTGTGGGGAAAAGTGTGGGGCTTACTGGCATCAAATGACAAGGTTTGGGTAAGAGAAATGCTTGCTCCAATGACCTCCAGGATCAGCTTTCTGCCGACCCAGAGATGAGGTGCAGCCCCAAACGAAGAGAGACGAATACGGAAGGTAAAAAATCATGGTAGGAAGATGCCTCCTTGCTCCAATCTCCAGACCAATTTGCCCCCAAGCCCCGGAAGGCTTGACTGGGATTTTCTGAGGAACGCTGCTAATCCCAACCTCCTTTCTGCCGCATACAACTTCTCTGTTTCTCAGCTGCTCCTGCTGAGATCTTTCTATGTGCAAGGAAGGACATTGCAAATTGCCTTCAGCCCACTTAATCCTCAGGATAACATCAGGAAGTAGATATATACCTTCACCTCCATCCTCCAGATGAGAACACTGAGGTTCAAAGAAGTTAAGGAACCTGCTCCAGTCACAATTAGGTACAGGCAGAGCTAGTTAAGGATCTTTCATCAAATCGGTGTGCTTACTGTCCTTACCCCACCTTCTTACCCCTGAGACTGCCACAGAATTGGCAGGTAGAAGCTGCTGGACGTGAACATTCTATATCCTGGCTTTAGTGTGGCCTGGCTATTGTGATCAGATGCAAGGAGAGTGGCTCCTCCCCCCTCCTATGACAACCCCAACCAAAACAGAGCTGGCAAGTTGGCCCGGGGTGTGGGCTCAGCACCTGACTTCAGAGGGCATCACTGAGACCGTGACTCACTCTCTGTGCACTGAGGGGCCTGCTCAGCTCTGCCCGAGGGAGTCACAGTGGGAGGAGAGAGGCTCATTGCAGGAGGGAGACTGCACAAGGCACAGAGCCTGGCACGCCCACACTGCCCGGAGCTCCCAAGGAACGCTGGGGTGGATGGCTTCACTGAGGGAGCCCTGTCCTCGTCCTTTGCCTCCGTCACTGCCGTACATTGGGGCAGCCATGAATCCTCACTAAGCTGTAAGAGGTTTACCAGCCACGCTTGGTGGTGCATGCCTGTAATCCCAGCACTGTGGGAGACAGAGGCAGGAGGTCTGTAAGTTCAAGCCCAGCCTAGGCAACTGAGTGACTTAATGAGATCCTGTCTTAAAATTAGCTCCTCCCCTCTGCTCCCCCCAAAAGTGAGAGATACAGCTTACTGCTAAGGCCTCAGGTTTAATCCCAGGACTTGGTGAAAGAGGGAGAGAGAAAGAGAAGGAGAAAGAGAGGGAAAGCAAAAGGGAGAGGGAGAGACAGAGAGACAGATTGATTTACCCTTGCTGAAAAGGTAAACGAATTCAGTACTCACTTTATCTCACTGCATTACACACATCTATGTAAGATTCCCAAACTTGCTTTTCTGGAACCAGCTACGATACAAACAGGCTACTATGTTCTTCTGATTGGACCACTACAGAGATATAAGCAGGCACACCTGGAGCAGTTCAGAGAAGCCGCCCTGCTTATTATTAATATTAAATTCCTGTGTGAAGGGAGCTAATAGGGAAGTCACCCAGGAAGCAAAAATCCTGTGATTGCTACAGCCTCTTCCTTTCTGGAAATAGCACCCACCTACGAGAAAGAGTGGAAGTCTTTTTACTCTCCCAGTAAAAGGCTCTTTTTCTGATACTCCAGCTGCCTTGCTTGGCCAGCACACTCTCAGGATTAAAACTGCCCTCTCTGCTACTTGCCCCTTCAACCCTCTCTCAGAGATGCCTGTTGGTCCTTCCTTGGGTGGACCACAAAAATGCACTGTGGTACAGCAGCAGTGGTGACAACAGTACCCACAGCTTAACAAATTAAGTGATTATTAAGCCTTAGGTACTAAGTCAAGTACATTGCAGACACAATCTTACACAAGTCTTTCAGTAACCCCAGAGGGAAGGTACTACTATATTTTCCATATTACAGATGAGGAAAGCAATGACCAGAAGAGCGAGGTTACCTGCCCAAGCAGGTAAGTGCCAGGACCTGGAATCAAACTCCATCGCCCAAGCAGAACCTTCCTGTGACTGTCCACTCCTGTTCTTTCTGACACAGAACAAAGAGAGGATTCCATTGCTGCCTGCATCCTTAAGTTACACAACAGCCACGTGTCATTAGAAGCACTTAAAATATGGTCAGTTAGTATTAAAAACTAAAATTTTTATTTTTATTTTGATTAAATTTAAGTAACTACATGTAGCCATCATAATGGACAACACATATACAAAGTCATGCTTTGTACAAATTACTTCTGTTCATACCATTTCAATTTGCTTGAGGTAAACAAGGCAAGTAAAACATACCCTATTTATAGATATAAAAACTGAAGCTCAGAGTTTTGCTCAAGTTCAAATAAACACTTCGCTTCTCTTAAGTTTCCAAACTATTTCTACTAGATGACCTTCACCAAACTTGACCTCTACCCTTAGAGGTGTAGTGATCGTCCTTACCCAGTCCTATTCTGGCTCCATTAGTGCATCATTTTCTCACCTTTCCTCTATGGTGGGAAGTAAAAGAGTACACTCACACAGTGGAAGGTTCCAGAGAGTCTGGAGCAGGCATCTCCTTAGAGCAACAAGGACAAGGTGCTTAGGATTCTCTAAGCCGCTGTGCTCAGTTCTCTACAACTGAGGAAAGTAAGGCAGAAAACAGACATAGCCTTTCCCTCCTCCACCAGGGCTGTGCCAGGAGACACAGCAGGAGAGCAGGAGGGGAATACGAGACTCCACGTTGCCTTCAAGGACATTCTGAGGCACATCCTTAAATGAAGGCTAACTTCTTATGGTTTGAATCTGGAATGCTCCCCAAAGTCTCCTGTGTTTGGAAGGTGATTCAATCATGGGAGTTAATCCACTGATTTCCTGCGCTATTAAGTGGTGGGGCCTGGGTGGAAGGAGCCCATCACTGCGGCACGACCTGGAAGGGCACCTGCTAGCTCCACCCTTCTTCTAGCACTCTACCTCCTGCTGCAATGCTGGCAACAGCTTCTCCCTCTAGTGAGGCCTTCCACCGTACCCTCCCACCACGGCCAGCAGCAATGTATTGAGACCCTCTGAAACTGTGAGTTAAAATAAACCTTTCCTCCCTTAATTTGTGGGTGTGGGAAACTGTCCCAGCAACAAGAAAGTCACTAATACATAACTCCTGATCTTCTCCTTTTAGGTACCACTACCCCACCCAAACCATGGACACTGTCATTCACCCAAAATTGTACTGTGTCCACCAGGTATTAAGGCCTTGCAAAAATTCCCTGGCACTGACCCCCTGCCTATAACTGTTACTCTGTGAAACCCAACCAATGATCCTTACCTCACCGTGTTCCCTATACTACAGTCAGTTTATAATCTACTGAGGGGAGGAACATCTCGGGTCAGGAATAAATCATCCTAGGAACAGACACATGAAAATCTGAATTGAATAAAGCACAGAAAAGAAACCCTTGTCTGGCTACCAGTAATCAGTGCAATGTTGTTGTTGAGGTACTCTCCTCCCCCTCCTGTCTTCAGTCCCTGGTGAGTGCTACCTAACTCTGGGAAAGGCTCTCCTTCGCCCCCTGAGTCGGGCTTGAAGGAATATGCCAGTATTTTAGCCTTGGGTTTCTAGCGGAGAAACAGACCCGGTTTTGTCATGTAATTTTCTGCACCTCCACTGCAACAACACATCATTTGTGGATCTATGCTAAGGCAAACACCATATGGTAGCTATATGAAAAGCTGTCCGGGGTTCTGACCTTGCAGCTAGAGGGGGTTTGTTTGCGAAAAGGAGGTGAGGTGGGGAGAATCACATGGGCAATGAGACTAGGCATCAGCAACCTGTACAGTGTGACACGTGGGGGAGGGTGCAGTGATGAGAAGCTGGGCTGGTGTCAGGTTCCAGGCAAGGAAAAATCACCTATGACTTTTTCTTTCTCAAATGAAAAATGGTTCATGAAGCCTGTTTTACTCTCTCTCTCTCTCTCTCTCTCTCTCTCTCCCACAGAGGATGCTGCAGGGAGCCACATGCAGGATCTCCCAAAAGAAAATTCTATTGTAAAAAATTTCAGTGGCAAGTTCTCCATTTTGTGGACTGTTGGAACCATGTGGAGGCAAAAATGAGGCAGTTGACTCTGTCTCCAACCCTTGATTTCTTGGGTGGCTCTGAGTCACTCCCACGTCATGCTCATCCATACAGAGAGCCAATGAGAGCAATCACATGCCTTCTCAACAGAGCATCTAACACACAACAAATTTATTTAGGAAGTTAAAAACATACTAAACATATGTTGCAACTTCATTATTCCTCACACACATAATGGTCTCCAAGACTCAGTATACAGAGCAGCTGAGGGTCACTTTAAGTTGGTTTGCTATGAAGACAGGGCTTAAGATTGACCTCTGAATTCTATCTGCCCATTCTGACCTGCATAAGCCCATTCTGAACACACACGCTGGACAACTGTTCTAGAATAGTCTAAGACTCCTTTTCCTCATCCAGAAGAGAAAAGTTAAATGAAACTTGACTTAAGAGTCACATGTGTGGGTATGCAGCAGAAAAGAAAAAATACGTCTAAAGGGCTCAGTGCTGGAATTTGTCAGAAGAAAACCAAGCAACTAAGTCTCCAGGAGGCCACTGGGACTATAAGAGCTGAAGGGGAATGTTTAGACTAGAGAGGGTCACAGAACCTAACCTGGGAAAAAGCTAGCTTGCTGCCATATTCCCAGAAGAATCTGGTAACTTCTAGAATTTTATGCTATGATAAAAATGTTCTGTGAGGTGGGTAGGGGAAGGGACAAAAGGAGTAGGAAAGCCCTTGTCACCTTGACAAGATATGAATGTGCACAAAATGCCCAACCTCATTGTAAACCTTGAATTTTGCACGTATACATATCAATAAAATGTGGGGAAAAAATGTTCTGTGAAACACCATAGTCATTAATGGTTACTGGGTACTTATGGCTAATAGATTGAGAAATTGAAAGTTCAATTATTTTTATATTAAAATGCATATTTCAATAGTTACATGAGGTTGGTGGCTATTATACTGGACAGCATGACAAGATGACAAACTTCAAATCTCTATGAAAAAGCCCAAGAACTACTTCCATCAGAGCCAATAGTTATTTTTTCTCTCCTTTTAAAGCCACTTCAGGCTTCAACCTCGCTTGCCCAGGCGTACATCTCCTAACATCCAGGCACCCAGCCACAAACCCAGGAGGTCAACATGTCAGCACCTGTCTTCTACTCAAGATGGACTCTGATGCACGCCTGTAGGGACTGTCAACAATCCTGCGGAACCATTCAACCCCTCCACAATGCACCCAACTAATCACAGGCCGTGCTGGCTCAGTCTCTGCAGCCAGCCCAGCTCACCTACCTTCACGAAGCCTGGGCTGTCTTGTTGGGTCTTCAGATACAGTGCTCTAGTGATCCCAGAAACCTAAAGTCAGGATCCCTCTTAAGACCCCCAACATGCTTTGTTCACCTAAAAGCCCAAGATTAAGGTTTTGTGTCACACTGGATGGACTGTCACACTTCATTTCACTGATTCCAACAGTTAGTGTAAGCCCTCACACATTTCTCCACAGCTCATCTGAATAAGTCATGAACTGCAATATACACTTTTCTGCCCAGCTTTGTTAACAGTTTCATTGACTCTTCACAATGTCAGACAGAAGGCATTATCACCCTTTCTAAATGAGGAACACACCTTTTAACGATTTTCAGAGATGAAACTAATGACCCAACAGAAGGTGCACTCAACACTCTAGGAGACTCAGGAGGAGGATCGTTAAGTTCAAGCCCTAGCAACTTGGAGAGACTGTCTCAAAATCAAAACCAAACAGGGTTGAATATATAGAAAAACAAAGGTTGAAGACCATTTTGTGTTGCTTAGACTTGTAAGTCACTAAGCCTCTCAGTGTTTCCGTCTCATCTATAAAATGGAAATAGCAACAGTGCCTACCACTTAGGACTGCTGTGCCTGGTACCCATAAGGTCTACAGAAGTGTCCGTTTTATTGGAGGATACCATGTGCTCTGTGTGGTGTCAGTGGGCACACCATGCTATATTCATATACTTGGTTGACTTTTGCCCATCACTGCTCACATTCTCACATGTGAGGAATATAATGTGTGCATGACAGAGCTCAAGCGCTCAATCTGCGTCGGCTGTTATTGTCGCCTATTGCTTTTGATACTGTTATGGCGATTTTTTCAGCCTCTGGCTCATTAGCAAGTGGTTCTAGCAGCCCACTAAGTGGGTCTCTCCACACAGTCCACTCTGCTCTCAGGCTACCCTGCACAGTGAGGTCATAAGCCTGTGCACCTGGGCTGGGCTCGTGCAGTCACTCTACTGAGTCTAGATGAGGATGGGAGGGCAGATTCGAACCAACTCTGGTTTGAACTAGGCGCGGTGACGGCACACTAAGAATGAGGCAGAGACGAAAGGGAGGAGATGCACCCAGTGACCCTAAGCCCTGACAGTAGCTTGGGCAATGGGTGAGAGCAGCCATTAACACCCACGAAAGGTGAACAGAGTTTGTTTATGGGGAGAGGAGATGTACAACTCTGCTGAGGCCTTCTCCTACCCAGCTCCCTTCCTTTCTAGACAGACAGATTTCTCTGGACCATACATAAATGCAATCTTTCAGGGACGTTCATGGATTTGTGACATGTCTTCTCCTCCTCCTTTCAGTTCCATGTGAGGTGTAGCCTTCTAGAATGGAGGTGGGTGACACTCAAATGGTAAAGAGTATAACTCGCCCATAGCTTTTCAGTGTTCACTGGTGTTACAGTTTGGACTGGGAATGTCCCTCAAAAGCCTTGTGTTGGCAAGGTAATTCAATCATGTGGATCAATCCATTGATTTCCAGTGCTGCTGAGAGGTGAATCACTGGAGCATGACCTGGAAGGATGACACTCCCTTGCTAGCCCTGCCCTCGGCTCTCTCTGCTTTCTGCCTTGGCATTCCACGAACAGCACGCCTCTGGCTAGGCCTCTGCCATGGCCTTCTACCATTGCAGGCCACCCATGAATGAGCGGAGATCTTCTGAAACTATGAACTTAAATAAACCTTTCCTCCCTTAAGTTGTGCATGTTGAGTATTATATTCCAGCAATGAGAAAGTCACATTAGAGCTTAGTACCCCAGAGAACTGAGACTCATCAGTGAATCCCCAGAGACCTCCCCCAAAGTGAACGTAAACAAAAGACAAAACCAAATACCAAAAAGGTTCTCCACTAGATGTCAGATAAGGCTTTGGAAGAAGTACTTTCCAGGGCACCCCCGTCCTGGTATGAATTGGGCAGGATGCCACCTACCATCCAACCTGGATGCTTCTTGCCATGAAATCTCCAAGCTGAATACAAAATGATGTCTTTCTGAATTCAATAACCCAGCCAATACAGTACCTACACTCTGCAGGGCAGCACAGCGCCTCTTGAATAATAAATGCACAAGATCCCGACTGCCAAACCTGGTGTAATTCAATGAGGGTAATTCACCGTGTTCTCTGAAGAGGACACATCAGCACATGCTGCCACCCAGCACTTCGAGGAGGCAGCAGGCTCCCATATACAGTTACACTGCTGTCTAGAAACGCACATCTACCTTCTTCAAGGGATGCGTCTGACAAGAGACTCACAGTTTTTCTTAAATGGACATTTGGCTCAAAGTTGCCACACGGGAAGAATTCTCTACTAGCTTCCTTAGTTCATGGGCTTCTCTTCGGAGGAGGAGAGGCGGTGCTGGGGGTGGAGCCCACGACTTTCATACTGTCTTATATATGTCTTGAGCCCATTTTCTATTTTTGATTTTGAGTCAGAATTTCACTGAGTCACCCAGGCTGGGCTTGAACTGGCGATCCTCCTGCTCAACCTCCTGGAAGGTGGGATTATAGGAATGTGCCACGGGGCGCAGCTTCATGGATTTTCCTAAGTCATCCTATCATTTTAGAGACAAGAAAGTGGAAGCCCATGGAGACCAAATGTCCCAACCAGTGTCATGCAGAAGATGAGGAAGAGGCAAGAAGAGGCCGAGACTCAGTTTTCACTTCAGCTCCTATCACCCTCCCCTACAGCCACACTTCCTCCAAATGCCCTTTTACCTCCTGTGCGGTTTCCAGGTCCTCACATCTACGTGTGACTCTGTGAGACACTCTGACATTTTCTGTTGAAATCACTCTCACTCAGGTTGAATAACCTGAAATACTGTCTAGAGAGGAAGGAGATAAATTGAAGACAAAACAGAAAATGCTCAGGAATGGTCCACGTGTCAGCCTGGGTATGCAGTGTAAGAGCCGTGGACAGAACAGATTCAGGTGCACTGGAAGATAAATGTATGTCTGAATCTGCCTTGCAAACTATTTATCTAGGATTCAGTAAGTAGCCTGTTTTCTCATGCATCTGAATGAGGCTTTAGCTATACAGGTCCTCACTTCTCCCCACCCCCATGTTTTGGGGCTTATACCAATTATATCACATGATAGATACACTCCTCTGGCCAGATTTTTATTCTGAGGAACAAAGGTAGTGATCATGAAGCCTACTATGAGGGACTAACAGTGAGTGGATTCCTGTCTCACAGATTAATGGAAAGGTCTAGCTGTGTGTGGTGGCGTGTGCCTACAGTCCCAACTAACTACCAAGGAGGCTGAGGCAGGAGAATGGTTTGAGCCCGGGAGTTCTAGGCCAGACTGGGCAACATAGGGACATGCTGTCAGAGAGAGAGAGAGAGAGAGAGAGAGAGAGAGAGAGAGAGAGAGAGGTGGGGTGGGGAGAGGACAGAGAGAGATATCAGGATAGAACAGGATACAATCATAAACCTGGAGGAAAGAGACCTCAAGAAACCTGAGGCTTACTCAACAGCAATGAGTTAATCCATTTAGACCTCGTGCATTATGACCACTATAATATTTATCATTTTCAGCATTTTCTTCTTTTAAAATGCTATCACACATTCTCCTCTGGCTTCCCCTACCAAAGCACAGCCATTTTTACAATTTGGTGAATATGCCGCATTCTTCTGGCTTTTAACAAGCACCACACAGTGATGTCTGCACCACCCCTTGAATTAAATCAGACTTGTGGCAACACAGCTGCAGTTCCTGGCTGCCAGCATTTCAGGGGACAGTACAAATTCCCACTTGGCAGGGTGGGCTGCTGCTTTTTACAGAGCCCTTCTAGTCCCAAAATGCCACCATACTCCCTGGTACAGTGAGTCCGGCACTGAACAAGAAAACACCACCAACTCAAATCCTCACACGTAAAAGGGTGAAAGCAATCATGCCACCATGATTTGAAAGACAAGTAAATGAAGTCTAACAGGCCTTGCGCCTGTCACCTAAGGGTGCCAGGTCTGATGCCTCAGGCCTGGAATCTCAACACTCTTGGAGCTAAGGTAGGAGGATCACAAGTTCAAACCTGGCCTCAAAAAAAAAAAAAAAAAAAAAAAAAGGATGGCTGGAGGTGTAGTGTGAAAGCCCAGGGCTCAATGCCCAGTCTCAAAAATAAGGAGAGGAAAGAAAAAGGTGGCATTAGTTAAGACCAAGCACAGCATCAGGGTTCTCTCGGAATGCAAAGACAATTCTAGCAAGTTCTCTTTCACCAACACTTGGGTAGTGTCTGCTGATCGAAAGGCTCAGAAGGAAAGGAACCTGTCCAAAGTCATGCTGCTGCCTTGTGCCCAACAGTTACACCTCAGTGTGCAGTGACTTTTTCCTCAGAGGCTCTAAGTGGCTCTCAGCCAATGGAATAGATAAAACAAAGGGAGCGGCTGGAAACATTGTTCTCTCTTACAACAAAGCAAACAAAACTAACAAATACGGTCCTCTTGCGACTAATGCATAGGAAAGCTATGAGTATCTTCCAATTATACCTCCGGCAACAATCAAATCTCTGCCCAGCCACCCCCACAACCTTCTCCCAGCGGATCCTTCCTCCATTAGCCTTGATAAATTACAAGGCCCCACGGCAGGGACTGTTTCTCTCTCGCACTTTGTGTGGAGCATTGTCCTAGCAAGGCTCACATAAAGGGCTATTATTAATGGTGACAATAATGCAACACTGTTTTCTCAAGGCCTCCATCCGGGCTTGCCAGAGCAGGGCCACGCCATTTCCTGCTGCCTCTTGCTGGTGGTTTTTCACCTGAGGACCTTCAGCTGCCCTGAGCTTGGTCCCCAGCAATGTCCTCTATGTCTAGTTGTCTGAACTCTGATTGTGTTCTCGAGGGCCTTAAAAATTGGACAAAGGCCCAAAAGCACATGTCACAGTGCCAGGAGGGAACTAACAAGGTAGCTGAGAGACACCAGGCCAAGTAGACAACAGTCTCCAGGTCGGTTTGGAATGGAGCTCCGTTCTGGTCAAGTCTCCGTATGAAAGATTCTGGAGGCAGGTGCAGCATCAGGAATGTTGTGGGGCTAACTCTGGATTTCCACTAGGTCCTCTGGGCCTTGGGTGCTCGGCAGGTTAAGGGTATCTTTTGAGAATCGCTGTTTTGGTAGAAGTAGACCAGACAAACAAGGAAGTCAATGTGTGTGTGTGTGGGTTTAAGTACGAAGGCCCATGTTCTGGCATCCTTGTGTTCCCACACTTTGGGTTCTGGCTAGAAATTTATTAATGAAGACCCAGAGAGGAAAATAAACTTAGTTCTTATTGCAAGAAACAGTCAGCCTCCACCGTGGGGGCAGGGTAGATACGGAAAGGATATGGTTTAAACATACAAGAGAGTCCTCAGTTTTTTGTGGTTTCACTTTTCACAGTTTCAGTTACTCAGTTGTGGTCTAAAATATTAAGTGGAAAATACCAGAAACAAACAATTACGAAGTTTTAAATCGTGCACTGTTCTGAGCAGCTTGATGAACTCTCAAGCCATCCTGCTTGGGACGGGAGTCGTCTCTCTCTACATACCCACGCCACACCTTCTCCTCCCTGTCCCTTGGTCACGTGGTGGCTGCCTCCGTTATCAGGCTGACTGGTGGGGGGCTGCAGCGCCCGAGCGCATACAGCCTTTATTTTATGTGATAGCCCCAAGTGCAAGAGCAGTGGTGCTAATAACGTGGGGTATGCCAAAGATAGGGCATAAAGCGCAGTGTTCAAGTGAAAGGGTGACTAGAAACATCACATGCTGAGGTAGCTAAGATAGGAAAAATGTCTGTGAAATTGTGAAGGCGGGAAATAAAGTTTGATTGTAACAAAAGTTACGACAGTAAATACTTTTGAATTAAAAAGAAAAAGAAGGCTTTTTTTTTATTTTAAGTGGTACTGGAGATGCAGGAAAGCAAGAGTGGACTGATGTCTTTGGCAATTACACTGAGGGCCTGGAGGAATACCAGAGAGGTTAAAGTGCTTGCCTAGCAAGGGCAAGGCCCTGGGTTCAATTCCCTAGCACCACAGAAGATGTGTGTGGTGGTGCACACCTGTAATTCCAGCAGCTGGGAGGCTGAGGCAAAAGGATTGCTGTAAATTTGAGGCCAGTCTGGCCTACACAGTGATCTCAGGACCAGCCTGGATTGTAGTGTGGAAAAAAAAAAAAAAAAAAAAAAAAAAAAAAGGGAAATCATGCTCAAATTAAGCCTAAATGCATTGTAATTTTTTTTTTTTTTTTTGTGGTCCTGGGGATTAAGTCTAGGGCCCTCGTATTGAGCTATATCCTGAGCCCGTTTTTTGATTTTGAGATAGGTTCTCATTAAGTTGCTAAGTTACCCAGGCTAGGTGAGAACCTACGCTCCTCCTGCCTCAGCCCCCCAAAGTACTGAGATTATAGGGCCAGCACCACCAGGCCCAGCTTTGTTTTCCTGTTTCTAACATTTATTGGAACTGGATAGTTCTTTCTACTTAATTCTTTCAGCTTTTTTCCAAGATACCCAGACAAAGGCTCAACAGCTAATACATCTGTCAACGACCATGTCTGACCTGGTCTAGACCAGGGGCAGGTGTACTTAAACTTTTTGCAGTGTGTCCTTAAGTAAGCTTTAGAATACACATGACTTTTTTTGTCTGTTTGTTTTTTGAGACAGGGTCTTGCTCCGTAGTCCAGGCTGGTCCTGAACTCACTATGTAGCCCAGGCTGGTCTTGGACTCATGGCAACCCTCCTGCTTCAGCCTCCTGAGTGCTGGGATTACAAGCATGTGCCACCAGCTCATGTGGGGCTGGGTAATCAAACTCAGGGCCTTGAGCTTGTTAGGCAATTCTGCAGTCTGAGCCCATACGGCCTAGCCAGATTCCTCCTTGTCCTCAGAAAAGAAGCTTGGTTTTGCTCTCTGTCAAAATTCCTGCCCCAGAGATTTTATATCATCATCTTCCCATCCAATGTCCTTGGTCACCAAAAAGGGAGAGGGTTTTAATGGCTTTAATCATCCTTGGAGAGCAGGGAACAAGGCAAAGTCAATTCTTCCACTATCAACCCAGGATCACCAGGTCACCTACTTCCTCATGACTCAGCGGCTTCATCCACAAACACAGGGAAGGGCAATCTGGCTTATTTCTCCCCAGGAAGTCTCAGGGACAGAAGAAATAATGGGAACAGAAGGAACAGGCTGCCCAGGCAGGCCTTGGACAATCCTCGGAACCTGAGCTGTGTACAACGGCTCCTACATATCTGAGCTCCACTCCCCACCTCAATGGGGGAGAAGCTGCGTTATGAATGTCGAACATTCCTGCCAAGTCACTGTAAGGACAGAAGGACAAGGATGAGGATGCGAAAGTGGGTACCCTCAGTGTCCCCTGACATCTTGGGATCGCCATGACAGTTCTCAGCCCATGAACTGATGCTCTTAAAACCCGGAGGTAGCTGGGTCTGGTGACACAGACCTGTAATAATCCCAGCACTCTGGGAGGCTGAGGAGGGATGTCACAAATGTGAACCCAACCCAGACAATTAGTAAATTAGGGGGACCTAGCCTCAAAATCAAAAACATAAAAAAAAAAAAAAATAAGGGAGTGGGATGTAGCTCCGTGTGAAGGCGCTGGCCTCCAGTATTCCAAATAAATACCTACCTACCTACCCACCTCCCCCACATGCCCAGAGGGAACTCAAGGGGTCCCCTCTGCCAGAAATTTCAAGCAGACCTACCAGCCAAAGAAAGACGCCCTCTGAGCCAGGAGGGAAGAACACTGGTTGGGAAATTCTGACCGAGTCCACCAGGTCCCACCTCCACCACTGATTCATTATGCGCCGGTGAGAGCAGTTATATATACTGGGCCTCAGTTTCTTCAAATATAAACCGAGCCGACAAGGAAACCAGGCCCTTCTAGCCCTGGCACTGCGCACGCCTTCCGCAAGCAGGGAAACAGTAGTGTGTCTTGTTATTTCGGAGCAAAGGCCCTAATTGTTCTCAACAGCATGAACTCTTCTATCTAAAAACCACAACCGCTCCTCTGCCCTCCCTCCCCCCCGCCACCCCCTTCCTCCGAGACCCACACGACTGTTACAGAACATTCATTTATTTTTCTTTGGTGCCGGGGCTGAAAACTCTGATGACTAAAGCCATTGAATTTTAATATGCTACTGTGCTCCTGGGAGGATGCCTTCCTTCCCAGCCCCCTACCCAGCCCTGCGCCCTGCGCGGCCATGTGGTAATCGTTAGGAACAGTTTGATGAAGTTCAGGTTTGCAGGGTGGATGAGCGCTGGGGGAGGGCCAGTGGGGAAGCGTGATAAATGGATGCAGCGGTCCAGAGGGCTACTCAGAAAATAAACATAGAGCTCCTTTTGAGGGAGCCCATGGAAAACAAATTCCCAAAGAGCTTTTTCCTTTTTTGTGGTGGGTGGAGGAAAAAAAGAGTGCTGGTAGAGGTAGGAGAGGGAGTTTTCCAGGCTACAAACAATTCTTGCTAGTGGTTCAGCAATGGGACTCGCCCACCAGGTGCCGCCAGTCGGATGTCATGAACGTTGTATCTCCTGGGCTAAAGCTGGGTGTCCAACTCTTGTGTGACTAGAAGACAGTGGTCCTCAGGAGAGCTCGTCAACAATGGTAGAATGCCACGGTGAGACCTGGATCATCACAGCCGAGGGGACCACAGAGCACAGAGTGGGGCTGGGGGCATGCTACTGATGCTCAGTCTCGCTGACTTCCTTGCAGCGGGAAGACACTCTGGACTTCTCTTTCCTGGGCCTCCCGATGAGGGTCAGCTGTACTCCAGGAGAATTACTCTCTGCCCCTCATGTCACATCTCTACCCTAACCCTAGCTATCCCGAGCCCTGAAAACAACTAAGTGGACTGCAGGAACACGATTCACGATTTTAGTTGTGATAATGATTGGTCTGTCCATTCATCCTTTCTTCTTCCAGTGCTGGGGATAGAGTTCTGGGCTTGGCACATATTTTGCAAGTGCTGTACCAGTGAGCTACATCCTCAGGCAAATACTGACATTTTTTGAAAGATACAAACTGCAGTGTGAAGGGAACAGTGGCACGAGATATGGGAGATGCCTTCCCATATTTAAGCAACAATAACACAGTGATAGGCAAACTGAGACAAGATCATGATAGCTCCTAAGTCTCTGGGATGGCCACATTGGTCGGTGACCCGCAGACAACTCTTTACTAGGTGTTTGGGAATACTCAGAATATAGAAAAAGAAAAAAATTTAAAATACCAGACTTCAATGGTAAAATTCCACTTGCAACTTATTTCTTCATGAGTGAGAGAGCTGCAAATTTGTTTGCTTGTTTATTGAGATGGGGTCGTGCTCTATAGTCCAGGCTGGTCCTGAATTCACTATGGAGCCCAGGCTAGCCTTGGACATAGCAATCCTCCTGCCTCAGTCTCCCTAGTGCTGGGATTATAGATGTGTGCCACCACGCCCAGCTTCATGTGGTGCTGGGCAATCAACCCAGTGCCTTGCATTTGCTAGGCACGTGCTTTATCCACTGTGCCATTCCTCCAGCCCAAGCTGTGAGTTTTAAAGGAGTCGCTCTAATGGTGAGAAGTTAAGCACAGCCATGGCTTTTGGGGCTGATGTTTGCTTGGTACACAAGTGCTTGGCCACCTGGTGTTACCTGAGGAGGAAGTATGCATGTTCTTAGCCTTCCCAAGAGGCCACTTTCCCTATTAAATCACCTCCCTTATTGGAGTTTTATCTGGAGTATCTAAGAATCTATTAGGTGAAATCTTCAGATGAACAGCAAGTGGTGAGGAAAATGATCACTTCTCTCTCAGTTTCTACTGTAAATAACACATAGATATATGCAAAACATGCCTTGCTTTTTTAAAAAAAAAATATCAACTGATTTTTTTTCCTCCTACACATCTGAGAGCTCTTGAGTACAGTAAAGAAACATTCTCCTAGCTGGGTCTGGTGGCATAGATCTGTAGTTCCAGCACTCTGGAAGGCTGAGACAGGAGGACTCCAAGTTTGAGCCCAGCCTGTGCTCAGTGACTTAGTGAGACCCTGTCTCAAAGTGAAAAATAAAAATGGGCTGGAGATGTGGCACAGTGTAAAAGCCCTGGGCTTGATCTTTAATACCACAAATAAAAAGAAAACGAAAGAAGCAAACGAAAGAAAAGAGAAGAGCAAAGGAACACTCTCCTAGGAATACTGGAATGAGAAACATGAGGTGGAAGGTGCCATGTCTCTAAAATCACCCATTTTCTTCTTTGAGGGCACTGTGGACCACCCAGAGGAAGAATGCTGTTCCCAGGACAATCCGTCACAACACCTAGGAATCAGAGGTTTGGTTTTGAATCCCGTCTGTCACCAGCCCAACCTTGGGCAGGTCCCTGGGACTTGTGCCTCTACTGTCTTGCTTGCAGAATAAGGATAATGTCGAGTGCTCAGAAAAGTATTAAAATGTTGCATTTCCAGAGTGGGTTAAGATGGTGTATGAGCTTCCTATAGCTGTAGGAACAGAGTACCACATTCCTGGAGGCTACATGTCTGACTCAAGTAAGTCAGTGAGGCTCTGTTTCCTCTGAGACCCTGGGTGGAAACCTTGCTTGTCAATTCCTAGCTTCCAGGGAAGGCCATCAATCCCTGGCTTTCGGATTCACCATTCCCATGTCTGCTCCCACAGTATTCTTCCTGAGGGTCTCTGGCTCTGTACTCAAATTTCCCTTTTGTAAGGACACCAGTCATGTTGGAACTCCAGCACCAACTCATCTCATTCAACCAATCTTATCCTCAGCAACCCTATGTCCAAATTAAGTGACACCGAGCCACAAAAGCTTAGGCCTTCAACGTACTTTGGGGGTGGGGTGGCATAATTTACCCACCCACTAACACTGCCTTCCTGGGCTTATCAGAACAGCAGCTACCTTCTGTGCACTCACGGTAGGGAAGAAACTCTGCAGAGCAGGCCAGTTCCATGGGTGTTCGCTGGAGAGGTGCCCACTGTGACAGGAACAGCCTCTTCTCTTTTTGTGGTTAATGCTAAAAGGGAGATTGGTTTTTCAAAAAGTGCTGTGGTTTTCATCAGGAAGTGCCCCTAGCTGAAGCCGACAGGAGGGTGTGTGGCCCCATGGAAGTTAAACTGAAGGAATTCCTGGCCTTGCTGTGAAGGGTATATTTACTGGGGACCACGGAAGACCTGCCTAAAGAAATCTGAAAGTACTTCTCAGGCGATCTACAGATCGTTCTATTCCAGCACCTCTGTCTGAAACCAGGGTGAAGTGGAGACCCTGGGTAACTTCCCTCCATGGTATACACCAGGATTGGTGCTGAGGACAGAGAGTAGATGTTTCATATTTTGTGGACTGTACTGTTCCTGTCACAACGACCCAACTCTGCAGCTGTAGCAAGCCACAGGTAACACGTGAACACACAAGCAGGCGTGGCTAGGTTTCCCAAACCTTTATTTATAGATACTGAAACTGAACTTCACTCAAATTCTATGGGTCATGAAACACAACTTGTCAACTTTTTTCAACCATTTTAAAATATCAAAATCATTCTTACTGGGCAGAATGTGGCCCAAGGGCTCCAGTTGGTCATCTTGGTTTATACACAACTAAATATCACAGGATGTGTGTTCTCCACAGAGCACCACTGCTGCCATAACCCTCTACTTCCCAATACTTTTATTGTTCATAATATTTTCATAGAATCATGTGGACCCATATTATTATTGGGCACAACAGACTAAATTATCTCCATTTTTATAGATGAAAAAGAAAACCCTGAGATTTCACAAAGCTAAATGCCCATTTAACAAGTGTAGTCATACTGAAGCTTGTATCTTCTGACTGCTTATTTGGTGACCCAGCTAACAGGGCACATTTCCCAAAATACACTTGAAACCAGATGTTCCCTATAGATGTGTACGTGTAGCTACAACTCCCCAGGTCAGCATCTGTCACCTGCCCCAGTGACTTTTCCAGGAAGCCTGCTGCAATTAGGGTGTCAGTGCAAAGCTGAGAGCCCTCCTCTGGACTCTCACATTCCTCACCAACAGGACTTGGCATAACTTTGGCCTAAGGGAAGGATGGGCCTGGAGCAGCTCCCGCTGCTGCAGTGCCTCCCTCAGTGCGAGGCATAGTTCCATGATCACTCGTGGAGCCATTCACCCCGGAGGCATCTGCTCTGCTGCACTTTGGGAGACAGTTTCCATCCTCTCTATTAGCAGATGACAACTAGGATGCTCATGGGGCCAGATGGGCAAGGTAAGTTGAGGGGTCAGGGGAGCCTTCTGCAAATTTGGGGAGCATCAGCCCCATCTAAAGGAGGCAATGCTGCTCAGTTTTAGTCAATTGATGCCACATCTGAAACTCACCCAAGTTCTAAATAACAGCGTAATTTTTTATTGTTAAAAGAGTATTAAGTCAAAAGATACCCATACACCCCTGTGTGCAAACTTTGCCCTGAGTCCCATTTCTAGACTTTAGGCTGTTGATATTAATGGATACATGATTGTATCTACAACTTGTCTTTGACTTCACAGAAGCCGCTCTTCCTGTAACATGTACTTCTTCATGTAGTACACACGAAGGTGGCACTTTCCCAAGCACATGCATTACTGGCAACCAGAGGTGATGGTGGTGGATGGGGTTAGTCTGACGGACAGGAAGAGAGACCAACCAACCACATGACCCTGAGTAAATCAGCTACAAGGGCTGGGGGAGAGGGAAGCCTGGTGTTGGGAAGTAGATGAACACTGAATTATTCAAGACAGGTCCAACCTAGGGCAGAAATAGAACATAAGTCCTTGCCGCGTCCTGATTCTGACTAAATTAAACCTGACGATACCCTGTCACAGGACACCTTTGATGAAAATGAAGATGATAATCGCTGATGCCATCCAATGTGGTGATTGATAACGTTTCCTCTTCCAAGCCCTAGCTGTGTCCTTGAATCCCAGGAAGGTGCCTGGCTTGGGTCCAAGCATCCAGACTCTGTCTCCAGGGAAATGTGCTACATGTGTATTCCTCTGGGCTAATACTTGAAACACAGTCATGCAACACGATGGCTCTCTGGTCAACAAGGACCACGTACACAGAAGAGGTCCATACCTTCTGGTAACATCACAGTCATCCTGGTTCTACATGATGCATTTCTAAGACTATCTCCCTACCATTAATGGATACATGAGTATACATACAATTTATCTTTGATTTCATGGAAGCCACCCTTCCTCTACCATGTGCTCCTTCATGGTAGCACCATGTGGTACTTGACCTTATACCCCTGACTTCCTGAGCTAAGTTTCAGCAGAGCTTTTGACTAGAAAATGAAGGCACTACCAGGGCTCAATGTTCACTGAACGCACATGGAAGTCAGTATTTATAAGGCATCTGTGAATCCTATATTTTCCCCTATTGGGTATTTGAAATAAAGCAAGGAGAACTTACTCTTGTCTTTGGATGCTATGCAACTTATCAAACATCCAAGCCTCAGTTTCCCCATCTGGAACTGAACATAACAACAGGATTCATACTTCATGGGGGTTGCTGATAGAACTGATTAAAATTGTAAATGTGAGGCGCTTAGCAGAGTGTTTGCCATACAATACTCCTGTTCATCACAGTGTGTTTAGACCTTTCATTTTGAAATAATTATAGGTTCATGGAAAGCTGCCCAAAAACCAGTATGGAAATATTGTACATGCCTTTTGCCCAGTTTCTCTCAGATGTTTACATCTTACATAACTAGAATAGCAAATTTATGAAATTGACATTGGAATAATATAGTTCTATGCCATTTGGTGCCATGTATGTATGTATGGCTTATTTTTATAACTGCTTCACAATTTGTAACTCTCATAAGAGGCAAAACATGGCTTGGGTAAGTGTGTAACTTCTAATTCCAGACTGTTTGGGGTTCTGAAACTCACCTGGTATTATTACTAGGTGTGTGACCTTTAGCTTAGTACTTAACTGCTCTGTGCCCTAGACATCCTCCTCTGTGCAAGAGGCACTAACACTAATAGCATTCTTTACACAGGGTTGTTAGGAGGATTAAATAATTAAGCGTAAAATGCTTAAGTAGTACTGGCACTTAGTAAATATTCCATAATTTTCAGCTTTTACTATGTTTTCTATTGTTACTATTTTGAGGTCCCAGGAACAGAGGAGGTCAGAAAAATCTTGGCCAGACTTCTGTCACAGGGCCCAAGCCCCTCTTTTCCTTTGTGATACTTTAGAAAAATGAGCCAAGAAAACACCAGGAGTCAACTTCGGTTGTTGTATTTTGGAATAAGCCCTACTGCAATCTGGAAAGAGAGGCCAGGCTGCCCTGGCTGAGTGTGCCTTTGGAGGCCCGTCTCTGCTGGGGAACACCGCCTGACTTCAGGTCCTTTGCTCTGGAGAGCAAGCCAGTAAAGGAGGGACTTGGCTACCGTTCTGCTGGCTTCTCCATCCCACAGCTCCAGATAATAGGACCCCCAGAGTGCTCAGTCTTCCTCTCAGGGACATCTCTATCCCATTGAATTGTGGTCACCCCCCAGGGAGGGGGCTTCATGTGTGAGCAGCACTGGCCAACAGAGGAGACAGATGAAGCAGGACCCCTTCTAACAACAGGTTGCTGGAAGAGAACCTTGCCTGGCTTCAGAATCTAATTTCCTAAGAACTTACATTCACGCACCAGTGTTTGGGCAATCATCTAAAAAGAGGAAGGCCATGAGAAGACGCTCTCAGTGGCATGGCCAGCACCATCCCAAATAAGGCTGTTGCTATGGAGAAGGAACAACAACTAAAGCCAATGGCTCCCGTTTGCTAAGCATTTACTTTGTGCAAAGTGACCTCAATTCTCAGACATTTATTACACAGTGTTATCATCTCATCTTACTGTAAGAGAGAAGGAAGTCAGAGAAGCCAAGGTCACAGCTGGTCAGCCACAGGGCCAGGATTCAAACCCAGGCTGTGGGACACCCACACTGGAGCTCTCGATCGCTAGGCAGCACTTCCTGTCCAGCAACCCCAGCACCTCTTGGCTGGATTCTCATTCTGCCTTTTATTAATAACGAAACAGGTCACTTATTTGACTCATTTCTGGTTACTGCTCTTCTGGTATGATCTTATACATTCCTGCATTAAGTAGAGGATTGGAATGGGTTATACATACTTTTTTAAAGTCTACCTTAGCTGGATAACTAGAAGGAGAAGAGGAGGAGGAGGGAAAGAGGGAAAAGCAGGAGAGGGAGGGAGGGAGAAAAATAAGGGATGAGGAGGAAGAAGGGGGAGGTGGCAATGCTGCCTTTTGTTTTGTTATGTGTCTGTGCATGTGTGTGTGTGTGTGTGGGGGGGGGTGCATCTATGTGGTTCCACGCGGGTCTCATTGAGTTCTGGCTGGAAGGTACCAAGCCAGACCAGTGGATTTGTAGAACTCCATTTCATCCTGGGATCCTATTTGATATGCGACTCAGCTACCCAGACTTGGCTTGGCATGATACTGTGCAAACGTGCCTTGCAAATCCAGGGCGAGTTCCCAACCTAGAAACGTTTCCTGCTTTTCCACTTCCAGCCGGCTCTCAGGCACAGGGTGCCAGTCCTTCTAGACTATGTGGGGGTGATGATGTCAGTGGAGAACTAGTCCAGCAGCCTTGGCCCTCTGACTCCTGCCTGGAGCCCCGCCCAGCCTCCCAGAGGCCAGGGATGCTTCCCAGGTGCAGAGCAGTCACCTGGGCTCCAGGCTGACAGAGGCCACACAAGATCCCTCTTTCAGCTGGTCTGAACCTTGAACTTGGGGGCCTATTCACATACCACACTGGCTCCTCTGACTCAGACACAACAGGGTGTTTATCAGATTCTATCATTTGGAATCCATCTGGCTTAGATCCTTGACAGCATTCCTTACTCAAGACCTGGCTCAGAACAAGGCTATAGCCCACAGGCCAGGCTGTGAGAAGGACGACCTGAAGGAAGACCTGAGTTACAGGCAGTGCCTCTACCTTTCCGCAGACTTGGCACTATAAATGACAGAAGAGCTGGCAAACATCCTTCCCACCCCAGCAAACAAGGTTCCATCTGTGACGGGACAAACAACAAGCTCCAGACGCTTTCTCCAGAGATACTTACAGGGAGCCAGCACACCACAAGCTTCCATGTATAGTGGGCTTTATTTCCTTTTTCCTTTGCATTAATAGGGGCTAAAGTTGCAAACTGATCCAAGACTTCCTGCCTAGAACCAGCCACGGGTGGTAATGGTACCAACTGCAGCCCCAACTTTTATGAACATCTCAGTCTACCCCAAGTCACCTCCATGCAGACTCTGTGCGTCCCTTCGGGACCACTTTTCACCTGGTTTAACTAGCTGCTATGACCAGTTTCCCTGGGCAGCTGGGGTCTACTTAAAGGTAATTGTTAATTATGCGCAGTGTGCTGAGGATACCCAGGCATTCTGCTACCCTACATGACAAGGACATCAACACCTCTGGCTTATGACTCCTTGTTAGGTATTGTGCCATTCTTGCCAGATCAGCTGGACACTGTCGTGTCATCCCACAGGAGGAAAGGCCATGGCTAAGGAAGGTGACAGTCCTGCTGAAGGTGACACAATGGAGCCATTGCTCAACCCACACACAAGTCCAATGGTGAATATCTGAACAGAGACTCAACTCGTCTTCATCCCCACCTACCAGAAACTAGAAATGGACTTGGATATTAAAAGTGTAGGAGCCAGCTCTGAGCTGGCTCAGGGCTCAAAGACTGTTTCTTGAGGAATGTTGCTGAATGACACCCAACTAGAAAAATGCCGTGTTCAAAGAGTAACAAAAATAAAAAAGCAACAGTAAGAGGGTCATGTCAAAAACCTGACTCATGTGACTCTAATTCCCAAGACCACACGGCTGAAGAGTCCTGACCAATTTAAAAGTTTTAAAAAGTGTTTAAAGGAGATTGCCTTTCTTTTTCCCAAAACTTAATCAGTTATTCTTGGCTACAAATAAAACCAATGTTGGAACTTACTTGAAGCTATACTTCATAATCCAGTTACTATTCTTGGGGGAAAATATTAATGCATAAAATCCTACTTGGGTATATATAATATATATACCATGTGGAAAAAATATAGGGCAACAGGATTCACACACACACACACACACACACACCCCTCCCTACCCCCTGGAGCCCCACCCCCACCCAAGCCTACCATTCCATCTCTGCTTTATTGGCATGCACATCTGGATTGCATTAATTTCAAGTATGGTTTTCAATATTAGTACCGCTTAGGGTTACAATACTTGACAAATCTAGAATGCTAGGATGTCAAATCGAATTAGCTTGACCAGGCACAGAAGAGGTAGAAGAGCAGTACGCGACTGGGGTCCTACCATAATAAACGAGAGCTCGCAGCAGAGCCATCATTTCTCGTTTCGCTGGCATGGAGGTTTCACATGTGACCTAACAAACTCTCAGATCCAGGATAGTGTTTCCCTGCTGATCCACATCGCTATCCCTTGCCAGGACAGCCTGGGGAGGAGAACAGGGTAGGGGGCTTGCAGGGGGTCTCGTAATGCAGCCTGATTTCCACAGTACAACACTGCGAGGATGTTCGTGGTCTCAAATGGATCTTGTCAAAGCAATTTCACTTGCAAGGCAGTTTTGAAGATGAATGCCATCCCCAAAGACCTAAAGTATAGGAAAGATATTTTTTCAGGATAAACCCATCACCCTGGGGTTTTCATGCCGCTTGCCAAACTTCTGAGAACTGTGACAACGGAGGGAGGAGCCACATCAAAAGAGGCCTAATTGGTGAGAAAAGTATACGTATGGGTTCAAATGAGACTACCTGCCATGACCCTGACTATTCTAGGGCCTGACACCTTTGAAAGCTTCAATCTTGCCTTTGTTACTCAAGTTCAGTTCTTATCCCTACACATATGCAGTCAGCTTTCAGTGCATCATGACTGATATTTCACAGGGCAGTGAGTGGGTGAGAGTATTCTCAGTACTTTATCATCACCCAAGAGGGGCTGCAAAAAATTACCAAATACTTTAAATTCTATTTTTCCTCTCACAAAAAAATCCACCAAATTCACCTTTTTAAATACTCACATATTGCTTGTTATAAACTTTGGGATAATTACAGAATTTCTTGGGCATTTTTCCTAGCTTCTGGAGATGCTATTAGTTGTTACAGGGGAAAAATACTAATGGCAAATGATTTGAGCATTACAGGAATATGCAAATATGTGCTGTAAAATGCCAAGAAGGAAAAGCAGTGTAATGCATTTCCCAAACATTTTAGTCACGGAACTCTTTAGTGTGGTACCTTCTTGCATGAATATCATTGTGAGAATCATTCTGAGGACTGGCTGATACTTAAATCCTCTAGCAAATAATCACTAACAAGCAAATTAAGAGTGTATGACATGCTGGCCTTTAGCTGGGCCCAGTGGTGCTAGCTTGTGATCCCAGAACTCTGAAAGGCTGAGGCAGGAGGATTGCAAGTTTGAGTCATGCCTGGGCAACTTAGCAACTTGGTGAGACCTTCTAGAGAAACTGAAAATAAAAATAGGCTGAGAAACTAGCTCAATGCAAAGGCCCTGGGATCATTCCCAAGTGATACATACACAAATAATAACGTGCTGGCCTGTGATTTAATGCACTGAGGAAATGACTATGACCAGTTCCTGCAGGTATACAAGGAACAGAATCATGCCCTTCTCTGACTTTCCGCAGCCCCTGTAGGATCTGAGCTTGAAGTTATACCGCTTACTGCTTCTACTTGGTTTTGCAAACATCTAACACCCAGCCCTGCATGAGCAAAAGTTTTATAGGTGCTTTTGTGGGAAAAAAAAATCACTGTACACACAAAACTGTGCTCTGGCCTTTCCATGTTGGCAATGCAACAACAACCCAGAAATCCCCAGGAAACGAGCTCCATCGAGCAGGCTGGGAAGATGCCCTGACATCCCAGCCACCGTACTGGGGGAAAAGCCACGAGACCGCGATTAGCCTGGGAGTGGTGTAACGTCTAATGGCTTGTGAAAAGTACACCCAGGGATGCATCTCTGCAGCAGGGCATGTGTGCACAGGTGTCCTGTTTCCTCCATAGCTAACAGTCCCTGGGGAAAGCTAAACCGAAACCAGAAATCGTCATCTTACTGCAAAACAAAACTTGGACAAACACAGAGCTAAGTCATCACTTTCCGCATCAGAACTAGCACTGCCTCTCTGCGGAAGACGGCCACCGCCGTGTGCTCGGTGACGCATTCTTTAATTCCCACCAGAACCCCATGAGAAGTCCAATCTTTTACTTCATCTTACAGACAAGGAAGTAAGGCCAGAGAGTCAGCAATCCAGAGACAGGTGCCAAGGCAGGGTTTGAGCCCAGATCATCCTGGCATCATAGTCTGGGCTTCACCCTCCTACCCATCCAGAGAGTATGCAGGAACCCTTGCTTTGCATCGTGTAAAATGGGGTTCTATGGATCAGACAAAGAAGGATCTTTCGCTCATGAAAAAATAAGATGTTAAGACTCAAGGCCTGAGACCTGGAGATCTTAGCAGGGACTAGCTAACACTTTTGATAGCCAGTTACTACTCAAAATGCTTTTCGTTAATAAACTATTTTGATCCTAACGAGAATCCTATGCAGCCCATACGGTCATGCTCACTGTACGATGAGCAACAAGGACTTAAGAGTCAGCCTGAGGCCACACAAGCGGGAAGGTGAAGCTGGGATGGGATCTTAGCGTATGTAGCTTCTGGACGAGCATCCTAGAGTTCCACAGGAGGGACAGAGTGAGCCTGGAGCTAGGACAGAGGCCAGCCCAAGTTCCAGGATGTGGTTCTGCTGTTTGTCGCCTGGTTCCAAAGGCACGTCAGAGGGAACAACGTCACACAGTCCTCACTGGGCTTACTCAGAATGCCCTTATCTGAAGCCAACAGGGACCAATGCCTTGCCAGCTCCAACAGCTGGCTTGGGGCTCTCCTCTTTCTTTGCCAATTCAAAAGGCCCAATCCCAAAAAATGCACCTGCTTTCAGTGCACAGGTTCAGGCATCCTTTTGACAGAGTCCTGGCAAACGTTCTTCAACTCCTTACTCAAGACAGGGCAATTCTGGTTCCACCCAGACTGGCTCTCAAATCGGTTTCTGCCCTTGATGTCGAGGCTGTAACCATTCTGGGATCCTGGCTCCCAGCTCTGGACTGGCTAGAAACCACCTAAAGTTCCCTGGTTAGCACAGCTGCCCACATCCAAGCCTCTGATCAGCTCCAGCTTCTGCCAAAAGCCAGGGTGTGGCCCCAATATACACAGAGCATCAGCTTCCCGGCTCCTTTGAGGAGGCTCTCTACCTCCCCGGGCCCTTTTGTGGCGATAATCCTCCATCACCATCGCTTTGAAATTCTAGCCCAGCATTTTGCAGCCTCCTGCCAGGCAGGACAAAATTGAAACCTCTTAGTTTCTTCAAAAAATCCTAATGATTCCTAAGAGCTATTTGCCACAATGAAGCTGTCCACAAAGTTCCCATCTGTTGGCCGCTCACTGACTGCAAGCTGATACTGACTGACGCAAAGTTACAATTCCAGGATGGGCTCAAGTCTTATCTCCAGCCTGAGAGCTGTTGAAACCTCTTTCTCTGCTATTTACAGTTATTTCTTTTAACTGATGTTCAAAAAGCTATCCTAAGTAAATCAATTAGATTGTGTGCAAAGATTTTTATTCAGATAAAGAGCCACAACTGGGCTGATGAGAGTACAAAAAACAAAAGCTACAAACCACAATGCCCAGATGATGATGGCATAAATCCACAGTGTATATTTTAGTCTGTTTGGACTATTATCACAAAAATACCTTAGACCACCAGGGGTCTGGTAGCATACACTTACAATCCTACCACTCTAGGAGGCTAAAGCAGGAGGATTATAAATTCAAACCCAGCCTGGGCAATATAATATCTTGGTGATAATAAACCTTGTTTCAAAACTTAAATTCAGGGCAGGGAATGTAGCTCAGAGCAATCTGAATACAATCCCATTTTTTTTTTTTTTTTGCACTATTGCAACCAAACAAAAATTAAAAAGTACCGTAAGCTGGAGGACTTGTAAACTATAGAAATTTATTCATCATAGTCCTGGAGGCTGAAAAATCCAAAATCAAAGCAGATGTGGTATCTGGTGGGAGGGACCTCTTGGGTTCTGAGATGGTGCCTTGCTGCTGTGACCTCACATGGTGACAGAGCGATAAGGCAGCTCTCTGGGGCCTCTTTTGTAAAGACACTAATCCTACTCCTCAGAGTTCTACCCTCGTGACCTGCTCACCTCCCAAGGGCCATAATTCCATCTCATTGGTGAGCAGGCACCTAAGAGCACAACTTCCGAACACTAGTGCATCAGTGGTTAGATTTTAACACGGGACTTTTGGGAAGAGGATGCACAGCACTATTGAATGTCTCATACAACTAACTACTTTGTACAGCATTAAAAATAAATGTGTAGAGGTAGGACAAATGGCTCAGCAGTTAAAGTGCTTGCCTAGCAAGTGCTAAGTACCTGAGTTCGATTCCCCAGCACCATATAAGCTAGGTGTGGCGGTGCATGTCTGTAATCCCAGCACTTGGGAGGCTGAGGCGGGAGGATTGCGGTGAGTCCTAGGCCAGCTTTGGCTCCATAGGGAGCCAGCTGGGCTACAGAGTGAGACCCTATCTCAAAAAAAAGTGTAGAAAAGTTGCATTTACTGACTTGAAAAGATATATGAAAAGCAGGTTGTAAAACAGTATGTAAAGTGAAGTTATATTTTTGTAAAGAACATTTATGTGTACCAACTTTCACATTTTTTTTCAAGTTCTAGGAATCCAACATGGGGCTTCCACACTGAGCTATATCCCCACCCATCCTCCCACCTTTTAAAATTACTTTTAAGATAGGGTCTCACTAGGGTGTTAAGTTGTCCAGGCTGGGAAGAAACTTGCGAGCCTCCTGTCTCAGCCTCCCAGAATGCTGAAATAAGAGGTCTGTGCCGACAGACCTGGTTGTATATCAACATCTTGAAGACACAAACTTCAAGTGATGACATTATAGATGATTTTAATGTGCTTTTTATGATCCATATTTTTAAAGTTTATGGTGAACATATGAGCTTATAGCAAAACTTACAAAATATTTTCTTTTAGAGACATGAAAGAGGGGATGCAAATTTTTAAAAATGGCTCATTTCATTTAAAAAAGTAGCTGTGTACATTTAGCAAGTCCGTACTGAAAAACAATACCATCTCCTACACCTAGATTTCAAAGTCCCAAATTTAACCAAAGGCAAGGAGTAGTAATTAAGAGGACACACTGACAGAAAATTGTAACTAAATGCCAGCTAGCCTAGAAGACATCACAAGGTTGCCCATAAGGACACAATCTCGTCTTTGTAGGTAGTCATTCAACAGAAAACATTTCCCCAAACTGAGGAGAAACAGCTGCTAGGAAACACTCTCCCAAGGGTCCCAAGCCCACATTTGGTTCCTTATCAAACATGCTTTACGCCCGTTTTCTTGTCTCCTGACCAGGTCTCCTCAGAAGCCAGAAGAGCATCTGAGTAAGAAAGCTGCTGATTTCTTGTGTTTCTTGCTAACTCTAAGGACCATCCCTGCCTGGATTTATAATGCCCCAAGACAGGAACTCTCTAACTGTACCAGGCACTTGAATCCCTGGAATAGTATCAAAGCACTAACTTTGATGCAGGAGGTCTGGGCTGGGGCCTGTATTTCTAACAAGGCTGCAGATCCTACTGATGCTGCTGTGGTCTGGACACCCCTCTGAGTAGTGAGACCTCCTGTTGACGTCCCAGCCAGTAGAACTGAGCTCAGCTCAGGATGCTGAGATTAAATGGGACCCTGGGCAGAATTTCATTATCGGGGACAGCAGAAATGGCTACAAAAAAAAAAAAAAACCACCTCCTAGCATTTCAGGCTCCTAACAATCAATCACCAAATGATCCAAATGAAGACCTAAAGGATTTTGTTGATTTAATATTTCTATTAAGATGGACCATTTGCTATAGAGACTGGCAGGATCAATCTCAGCATCTAAACTGTCTTTGAGCTGTCTTACAAGAATGCTTTGTGCAGCCAGCATCCTCCCCAGGTGCCTGCCTGGCCAAGGTGGATAGCACCGAAGATTCTACTCAAAACACTAACAATGTCAGCAAACCAGCCCCAAATGGCAATTATCAACTGGCTTCCACGGAGGCTGACACTGGAAGAAGGTACAAAGGTGGAGGACGGAAGAGGAGGTCACACTTAGGGTGCCGCAGAAAAGGATGAACAAGAAGCAGGAGATGGAAAACATCCCTCTGAAGATGGAGAAGGCAGAGGACAATGGACATGGTGAGCCTGACCCAGCCACATGGTCGCAGCGGGAAACCTGTCCCAGAGGCCTTGGAACAATGGCAGCAGGCTGTGTCTGCGCACACCCCACTGGATGCTGTCTGGACCTGGACGGGCGTTAATGAGGCTGGGTGGAGAGGCAGACTCCATTTTTCATCACTGACACTCCGCCCGGCGGTCCTGAGCCCAGGGCCCGGGCCAGTCAATCAGACACCAGCTCTGCTGTGTATAAACACTTTCCATCCTCAATCAGCAAGGGAGGCAGGTGCTGGAGATCTGGTCACGGTCAGCTGGACAATCTGATAAAGCCTTCCTGGGGTCGCTGTGGCCCAAGAATGGGCCCAGCATAATGAGACCCGGCAGAGGGGCTGTCAGGCAATCCAGGCGGAAATAACAGGGCCTCTGCCAATCAAAGGGAAACCCAGCTGAGGGGGTGGGTGGGGAGGGGGCATGTGCGGTGCAAGTGGACAGGGGGGAGGGGAGGCTTCCCTGAGGCGGGCTGGTGACGCTGCCGGCAGGGCTGTGTGGCTCATTATGCGAGCCCCAGAGCAGGGCGGGCGCTATCGATCACTATCGGGGTCTCCGGGGATTTACCATTATGCAGCAGGACCCGCTGCATGCTTTGCTCTGGCGGTAAAGGAGAAATACTGCGACGCATCCCCGCCATTGAAAAAACAAGGGGGCCCTCTTTTCTCCCTCTTAATTATCTTGCAAGGCTTCTAAGCACGAAAGTGCAGAAATGAACAGTCACAGTTAAAAGATGGCAAGAGGATTGACGTTTACAAAACCATTCTCTGCCTGCTGTCTCAAGGTAGCTGCCTATAGGGAGCTCAGACGCTTGCTGCCCTGCCCTTTGGTCCTGTCACGCAGGCACAAAATGTCACATTCATTCAGGGATTTCCCCTTTTTAAGAGCTGGTGGAGGGCCTCCTGTCCCTCTCCCAGCACTGGGCTGGACCGCATCGCCACAGGCCACCAGCCCCTCTTGCTGATCATGAGGGACACATCCGCAAGACCTCCATGATCCTTCTTTGTTTCTTCTTTTACTAAGATAAGGTAAAAGTAGCTCCCTGTAGTTTGCATCTGTGCTTGGGATGGATTAAAATCCCCAGGTAGCCTCTGAGTTTGGCCCACATGCCCCTTGGAGCACCAATGGGCCTCCGGGAATTCCCTCCAAAGCCAACTCCATGGCCTAATCCCCCTGATGGTCCACTGCGGGGGAAAGGAGACTTGCATTGCATATTATAAAAATCTCCTCACTCCTCTATGCATCTAGGCTCCTTCTCCATCATCCTCCCAGGGCCCACCTCTAGACTCCCTTCTCCATGCCTGATTCTCACCATTCCCTCACTATTATACTTCTTTTCCCTCCACTCACTCCCAGCAAAACAAACGCTTTTTAACTATTATTTTCAACATGTGCCACTGGAAGCTGAAAGACAAATCCATGGGCTTATGCTGAGTAAAAGCCAGGCTCAACAAGCTTACAAGCTGCACAATGCCAATTAGATAATATTCTCAAAAGGCAGGACTATCATGATGGAGTACAGGCTGGGGTGGTTGCCGAAGGGTGGGCATGGGTGGTGACAATAAAGTGCAGCAGGACAGCGGGAGGGAGCTTTGAGAGTGATGGTCCTGCTCTATTTCCTGATTATGGTAGGCAGCATATAAACGTGTACTTATGTCATGACTCAGAACTGCACATACTCGTACACCCAAATAATTTCACTGTGTGATAATTTTTCAAAAATTCCAATAAAATGGGCCTTCTTTTTGGACAGAGGTGGAAAAATGTGCAGCTATATAAGATCAGTTGATCCCAGTCACCCAAAAGAGTCACTTCTTCAAAATTCTTCAAGTTTCTGAGAACGGGTTTCTGCACAACGCACACAACCTCTGAACAAGGGAGGCTTGCCACACATGCTCCGCGACTCTGAGACCCCCTTCTATACAGCATGTAGGGTTCAGTGGTACTCGGAGGTCTGCCTACTGGTAGACATTTTAGGGCCTCCTAGGGAGCCGTGTACCTCTCTGACCTGGCTCCCTTTTTCTTTCATATGTTGGCCTTCTTCCCCTTCCTTGAACACACTAGCTCTTCCCACCCGACCTTCCAACATGGCTGGTTTCTCTGTTCACGCAGATCGTGGCTCAAAAGTTCTAAATTTAGAGAGGCTGTCCCTGGCCTTCTCCCTATGGCAGCTCACCCTCCTCCCCACTCTGTTGCTACGTCCCCACCTCTTTTTATGGAACAGATCTTATCACTAACCAGTTCCCTACTTCCCAGAAGAGTGGAAGGACGTGTGCCCCACCCCCTCCAGGTCCACACTGCTCACCAGCTCACCGACATCACCTGCTGCCCACAGGGACTCAAAATGCAATGATGAACCCCAGAGAGGGCAGAGCTTGAGCAAAATGGCGAGACAATGAGGATGGAGGTGTTTTGTGGAATTCTAGTTCGATGGAAATTCTTTGTCATCTTCCGTAAGTTTTACACCCAAATATTTCAACTCATTTTCCCGACTACTGTATCATACAGAGCAAATGAAGGCATTTTACAGTACATACCTATAAACACATATGAGTCACTTACATTTTGCTATAATTTTCATCATCACATATCTATCCATCTGACTTTTTCTCCA
Organism: Ctenodactylus gundi; assembly: GCA_004027205.1. Classification (NCBI taxonomy): domain Eukaryota; kingdom Metazoa; phylum Chordata; class Mammalia; order Rodentia; family Ctenodactylidae; genus Ctenodactylus; species Ctenodactylus gundi. The sequence goes on along the minus strand of PVKB01000621.1, from coordinate 462,479 downwards.
CCAATTTCTATTTAATCATCTAAAAATACCCCACTGAGGCTGGAGGAATAGCTCAACAGTTAAAATGCTTGCTTAGCAAGCTCAAAGCCCTGAGTTCAACTCTCCAGCATCACATAAACCAGGCATGGTGGTGCATGCCTATAATCCCAGCAGTTGGGAGGCTGAGGCAGGAAGACTGCCTTAAGGAGTTCAACGCCAGCCTGGGCTACATAGTGACTTCAGGACGCGCGAACCTGGACTATAGAGTACGACCTTGTCTCAAAAAATAATAATAATAAAAATGAATCCCACTCCTTCGCATAAATAAAGACAAGTCACAGACAAGGATTTTCTCTAGAATGATCCTAAATGAAGTACAATCAAAGATTTTGAACAGTTAGGTACCCCAGATGCCATGTGTCCCTTTCATGTTTTCTAAGCACTGTGTATCAAGTCTGAAAAAATCTTAACAGGACAAACAGAACCTGCTGGGTGTGTTATTTTTTCCACTGCCTCATTAGTCTTCATAGTCATTCTCAGTCCAGACGAGGGGGCCAGCTGGGGAACTCCTGGGCTCACAAGGAAACAAAGGAAGATCACTCTTAGCCAACGCGACTCTCTTCTAGCCAGGCTTTGGACTGCTGCAGACACCAGTCCCAGGCACACGAGAAAGGTGGAGGCTGGTGGCAATAGATGTGGAAATGCTGTACTCTTGCCTTGCCGTGAAGCACAGGCTTCTGGGGAGGCTGTGCTGCATCTGGCCACAACATCAGCGGTGATCTTCACATCCCTCTGGAGCTCTTTATCCCATACATCCATCCCTACCTCTGCCTTCAGATGGAGACTGGTGCATGGCCATTTTTACTGCATTTGTTAAACTGGAACCTGCTTTTTAAATTCTGCCATCAACAGTGCTTGGAAAACTGGCTCTGCCCTTGGAGAAAGTGGGTCAGTGGAAGAAACTCATAATCAGCCAAGTTCTGATGAAGGTGGAAGAGCTCACCTACTACAGCTCTTATACATCTCGGTCTAGGAGGACCTGCTCACCAATTCATCATCTGAAGGCTGTACCAACCTACTCAGCTTCCACTCACCTCAGGGTTCCTACTCAATCTTGTTCCCTGTTTAGAATCTTATGGGCGATGACTGACCTCCCTCCAAAAAATCAAGAGTCCATCAACACAATATTTTGTGGTTAATTTCAAGGGTTCATCATGATCCAGCCACAAAGTCTTTAACTTCCAACAGCTATGGTTAAAGCCAATGTAGTGCTTATTAAGCACTGGGTACTGTACTGAAAGCTTGGTCTACATTGTGTTTATATTAATTTTCAGACAACCCAAATGTTAATTGCCACCATTATCTCCATTCTGAAGTAGAAAATATGGCACAGAAAGGCAAAACAATTTGCCTCATAAAGCTAGTAGTTTGATTGTAGTTTTCTCTATGATTGATGTCAGGATCTTCAAATTCCTTTTTTGATCATATTTCTGTCACTTTTGTCTTTGGGTTTCCCTAGGAACTTGTTCTTGAATAGTTCATGTATCTTTCGAGTCTAGTAGCTGTGGCTTACAACTATAATATGGAGTCTGGTTAATACTGTGATCACACACAGGGGGCAGGAAGCATTCTGCCTGCTTCTGAACACTACCCACCTTGTAAGGGGAAGAGCTGGAATGTAAACCAAGCTTGGCTGTAGGACTACCAGGAAATGCATAGTACTCTTGAGATCCCCCAAGCCAACTGTGCTCAGGTCATAATTAAAAGTTTCTCTGGCTTCAAATCTTCTTTCTTATCTAAATGACTTATTCTGGAGTTTAAAGTCAGTTGACGAGATAGTCTTCTAGGTAGGCCACAAGTGTGTCCTAAGGATGAGCTGCGAGCACAAGACCCTAGGGCCTGAATGAGACAGGCCTGAGAGATGGTCAGCCTCTCCAAGGCAGAGGTCAACTCAGAAAGAACCAGTTCCACAGCAGATAGCAAACCGAACTTGTGGGTCCAACTGCATTGTCTGGCTTCTGTGATCTTTTTGAAGTTTAAATGTAAGTGGCTTTAAGGTAGAGCTTATAGCTGGCAATAGTCCCCACTATTCCCAGTTGTCTTACATTATTCCCAATAGTTTTACCCTCAACAACTTCATTAAAACAAATTAACAAAGACCAATGTTTGAGTCCCTGAAGACATTTGAGAGAACAACTAAACTGCAGCAAAGCAGCTGCACTGACTCTTTGAGGGATTTTGACACTGGGCTCCAGATGGCTGCCTCACGGCCAGTGACGTTCTCAGAATGGCCATCTTCATATTAGAGAAGCTAACCCTTCTGAGTGTACTAAAAAAGAGCCAACACACAAACAGGTGGGTGTTAACGCACTCCATTGTTTGTTCTCCTAAGGTCAGATAAACGTGAATTAATAAAAAATTTGGATAGGAACATTTATTACAAAAATAACACAATAATATTACAGTAACTATATTATTTTAAATGACTTTTATTATAAATATTTTCATACACAAAAATTGAATTCAAAAAAGATCCCAACTGGATCCATTATGCAAATGATTTGAATACACAGCAAACAAAAACCTACCAACCTAATCTTTTGCTGTAACTTGTATCATTCCAATGGTACCAAGAGTTACAATATTTGTGAAAGTTAATGGTTTGGTTTTGTTTTTACAAAAACAGATCAAGAGAACAAGTCCATTGTGCTACAAAGAAAGCACACACAATACAATAACGCTTGTCACTTAAAGACGCAGGCTACAGAGACAAGGACATCCACGCCCAGATGGGCTGACTTGCCCTTCCCATTACTTCACACTGAAGGCTCTTGACAAGAGCCAGTGTAGAAAGGGCTTTTGGAATTGCTCGTTCTTACCCTTAGCAAGCTCCAAAGACCAAGACCAAAGAAAATCCTTATCATGAGATGACTAGGATTTAATGCTGTTGCGTTATATGTTACGCATATAAATAAACTTCCTAAAACAGCCCTCCAACTCCATTCACTTTATGCCCTTCCATACACCTCCTAGTGACTGTCCCTAGAATTTATGATCTGTCTCCCAGACTCCATGATCTTATCATTTCTTTACACATTTAACATCCTTTGTCCAAAAGTATAAAATCCTTCTGCTTTGGGCATATCTTCTCTTGTAGATTCCCCACGTATATGCAAAAACAAAACTTTTATACTTTTCTCCTGTTCATCTGTCTTATGTCAATTACTGGAACAATTAGATTTTAGCAAAACTAACTTCTTCCTTTTCTGCCTTTCCTGTGCTTGCTCTTTCTGCAATCTACACATGTTAAATGGGGTGAATACGCTTACATGTTCTCATCTTAATTTTAGTTCTAACTTCAGTAGTAAGTCTAAATGTCCTATTTTCAGATTCTGAAAGGCCCCTACAAATCCCTCACTTTTGTATGGCACGACAATATGCTTATCCGTATTTGCTTGTCCCAATAATGAATGTACATGATAAATACAGGCTTTCAGACTCCCAAATTTATTTCTAAATCATTCCTGAAAACAGCACTTCCCCTAAACCACTAAAGTAATATTACTCTAAGAGCAGTGCATAAAAATTTGGTAGTACCTAGATTAAAATTTAAAAATTTTGTGAATGGCAATGAAAAAAATCTCCCAATTTTATAGATAATATTACTGAGAACAAGGTTGAACTTGAAAAACCAATTCAAAGAGAAAACTGTGAGAAAAGTGTAGTCGAGTGATATTTAAGTGTGGAAGAGGAGAGATGAGGTAAAACTGAATATCAAGTGGAGAAGGCAGAGAAGATACTGAACTAGGTATGTGTCTTTCTGGAGTCCAGCTGGATTAACTAATGCAACTGTCTTCAACTTGCTCAGTCTCATGAATAATTTGCATTTTCAAGATGGCTGCAGGTGTTTGGGTTTGCACTGTAGCTAAGTAGCAGAGAAGGCCAATGTGTCTTCTGCCAAGATTACATCTAAATTTCTTTCTTTTCATTTTTTGAGAATGGGTCTTTTGCTCTGTAGTCCAGGCTGGTTCTGAATTCACTATGGAGCCCAGGCTGGTCTTGAACTCACAGCAATCCTCCTGCCTCAGCATCCCAAGTGCTAGGATTACAGGCACACATAACCACTCCCAGCTTATATGGGGCTAGGGAATCAAACCCAGGGCCTTGAACTTGCCAGGCAAGTGCTCTAAACATTGAGCAACACCACCAACCCACATCTACATTTTTTCCTGACTTAGATGTCAAGTACTCCATGGAAATCCAAGTAACTCCAGGAAAATGCATTCTAAACTTTAAAAATAGGATGCTTTAAAAATGTGATAGTTGAATGAATTGCAGATATTTTAAGCAGCTCATCAGGCACATATGACTAAGGTAAAAATCATCTAGACATCATGAAGGGCAGGTGGCCTTCAAGAGAAACTTCAGAGAAAGACACACTATGCAATAAAAGAAGTATGTGCTGGAAAAAATGGAATAATTTTGACTTAAACACAGACAGGTAAGTGTCTCTGGGAATTCCACAGCCAGGACTAATAGCTAAAATTACCAGCTTAAACTGTTTTCCATGTTCATCCTCTAAAGTGCTATAAATGGAAACAGTTATAAATTTTTTTCCAATAAAGTGTTCACATTTTTCTAAGACACAAGAGACTAACACTCATTTAAGACCAACTGAGGAAAAAAATTGTATTTCCAGCCACTGTACAAATCCTGAAGGTCTTCACCTGCCAAGTAGAGATGGAACGAGTGGCTCCTGGGTTGCCGGGGCTCCCTGTACATAGGAGAGATGTGCGCGTTTCATTACGTGTGCATACCAATGAGCCTCTGATCAATGCCACCACGATCCCCAAGGAAACTGGCTAAGTGTTCCTAACAGCCTGAGAACATGGGGAATTAGAGGACAATAGTATTCTTTTCTAATTGGATCAGAATCGGCTTTGATGTCTTCATCCCAAATGGACCAGCTTTGCTTCCCTCCCAGCCAGCCAGCCTCTCGCGCTGAGAAATGGGTCTGACATAGTCTCCGCCTGGAGGGAGGGAAGCTGGAGACCCCTTTGTCCACAGATTACCTCAGATGTCACTGTTCTCCTCTCCAGGATCACAGAGTAGGATGGAGATGGCACAGGCTCTTGGGTGGGAGGGACACAGACTGAGAGCTGTTCCTCCAGATGCTATTGATATTTCTTTTTAAAAATAATTTTTATTGTTATTATTTACATGGGCTTCTCTGGTTAGGCAAAACTGTCTAAGAAGAAACATCCCTACTTAGAGTTTTTTTTTCTTCCGGCTTTTACAGTGGCTTACACAAACACAAAGGTACTACTTAAATGAATGCACCAGGAATCTGATCTCAATTGATTTATACATTAAAAAACATAAACCATATATACTAATTTGCTGTGCCTTGACCCTAGCCAATATATTGTCTAGGTCTACTGGAAGGGAGGCCCAACTCTAAATTAGACCTTAAATCAAGCAGGTATTTCATCCTGCTTGCAAGCCTGGCTGCACTCCTTCTCTTCCTTGGATAACCATCTCTTTCTCCACTAACCAAGAAAGGAAGAACCACAGTGTACTTGAGGGGCCTCGGAACAATTTATCGAGGACGCACTTGGCAACTTTTAAAACAGGTATCGAACTGTATGCCTGAGGTACAAAGACGTTCTTTCCTCCCTTGCAAATTGCTGACATGCTGGCCTGAACCAGAAATGGCCAGTTGGCTTGGGGATTCTTTCAGTTACCATCTGTGAAGGTGGCAGTGCAGCCAGAGCTACTGGACCCTACTAGGGTCACAAACAAGCCAGCCTCTGTCCGCTGCATTAGCTGTTCAGCAAACACTTAAGGAAGACTTCCTAGGCAGCAGCATTCCTTGATGTGAAATACACAAAATTTCTAGTGGAGCTATGATGGATAGCAATAAATCCATATTAATATATAGGGTGCTTCCAAAGGTCACCATACATATAAAAACACAAAAATAAGATGGATGTGTAATATCAGCCCTTTGGGAGGCTGAGGGAGGAGGATGGAAAGTTTGAGCCCACTTTGGGCAACGGAGACCTCATCTCTAAACAAACAGAGCTGGGGATGTAGCTCAGGTGATCCTTGTGGGTTCAATTCCCAGTATATGCAAACAGGTGCGTGTGTGCACATACACATGCACACACAAATCTGTCACAATATCTGAAGTAAAACTAACTGCTATGAGAAAATACATATAAGTACTAAATTCAATATATAAGGTGTCCCACAAGTCTCCATACATAGAAAAAATGAACCAACTCTTAGGATGTTCTGGATGTGGCTGAAAGCTACTGTTGGCAAGAAAACTGAGCTGAGGAAAGATTGGAAAAGGACTGGAAAGCAGAGCCCCCTTTTAGAGTGGTCAGGGCGGTCTCTTGAGGAGGTGTCTGTGCTACGTAAGGTAGCGTACAACAGGGTCACTTGGGCGAAAGGAATAGCAGGTATAAAGCTCTGAAGGCTGGTCAGACAGGAGTCACTAAGGAAGCCGGCTAAGTCACAAAGGGCTTGGTCTTTATATTAGGTATAACAAGAGGTGTTTGACTAGGGAAGTAGCATGGTAAGGTCTGTATTTTTAAAAACTGTCTCTGGTTTCCAGGGAGCAAGATGGGGAAGGGGTGGTGGCAGGGAGACAGGTCAGGAGGTCGTGGATGCAGCAGAGGAAGGAGGACAGTGGCTCAGACTAGAAGAGCAGCTACCCAGCTTTTGAAGGCAGAGTCACCAGGTTGGCTAATGGATCAGGCGTGGGGCGTGCAAGGGGAGTTGAGGATAACCAGTAGGTTTGTGGCAATGCAGGGAAGATCCGCATTTCCTGTTCTGTGGAGCCTGGGGAGGGGGGGTGGGGGGTGAGGCAGAGATGGGGGATCCAGGGGCACAATTCCGGACCTCTGACATTATTATGGAAACATGAAGGGGGGAAGGAGAGTCTGAGGCAGAGGGCAGTGGTCCCCCCTGGCAGGGCAATGTAAAGGTTTCCGAATCAGAGATCAGAGGTCACCCCGGGTTGGGGGAGATGAAAAGGTGGCCCCAGGGCAGAGTCTGGGGGGACTTCTGAAAGGAACTGAGGAGGAGAGACCCCTGGAGAGGGACAGAAAGCCAGGTGAGGAAGTTGTTGCAAACAGGGATGGGTGACCAGTGGTCACCTGCTCCTGAGCAAACCTCACAGGGTACAAAAAGAAAGTCCAGATGTGGACACACAAGCACACTGAGAGGCCAGGGCAGGGATAAGGTAAATGTGACCAGCTGCGGGCTGGGGTAAGGATACATGGGAATTCTGTACTTCATTCTTTCAACTTCCTCACATCTGAAATTATGTCAAAATAAATTTTAAAAGACAAAGTTATACTTGAGCAATCCAATAAGATGAAGAATTCTGAGAGACCCCAGGGTCTGACAACACAGAACTTGCCAATACAGGCTAAACATCCCAAATCTGAAAACATTAAACCTGTGATGTTCCAAAATCTAAAAGTTTTCTGGTACTGATGTCACAGGTGCAAAATTCTACACCTAACTTCACGTGATGAGCCGCAGTCAAAACACAGGCAACACTAAAAATATCAGGTTATCTTTGGGATACATGCATATGAAATATACTCGGATCCTGTGATGAGACTTGGTCCCATCTCAAGGGTTATTGCAATCTGTGTATACAAATATTCTGCAATCAAAAAAAAAAAAAACCCTGAAAGCTGCATTATTTCAGGTCCAAGCATTTTGGATAAAGGACATTCAGCCTCTTTCTCTTCAAGAGTGACTTTAACTGAGCGGCGAAGATGGAATTCTGGTTGTTGGTGGCTCCAAGAGAGAATGAGAAGAGAGAAAATGAAATCACCAGCTGGAGCCAGGGGTTTCCAGGAGCTTCGCTCTGAGCTGGAGCACAGAAATGGGGAGGCACCTTGTGCATGAAACAAATTTCAGATGACACGTATGTGAGATGGTACATTCATTGCTGACAAGAGCGGTCCAGCAGAGAACAAACAGCAGCAGAGCAAAGGTCATGCCTAGGCTAGAAGTGGAAAAGTCCCAGAGTACAACCACGGGTGGACTAGCAACAGGGAGAGACAGACCACCCACTGCAGGAAGACAGGACATACAGTACAGAAAGACCATTTGATTCAGTATAGGAAATTCCCTTCTGACTGTTGTGTTCTCTGTGATATAACAAAACAAGGTCAGTGTTTGAATATGAAGGGGATGGTAGGCGTTCAAGATTTCAGAATGAGGTGGTGTGGGAAAATGAGAGAATTGATAAAGAATGAATAGTCCTGTCCAGGCCAATCAGAAAGCTCACCTGAGGTCTGTAGCCATGACTTTGCCCAGGCTGCAAGAACAAAGTACCCTTGATTAGATGGTTTATAAATAATGTTTAGGTCTCAAAGTTTTGCAAGCTACAAGTCTGCAACCAGGGTGTTACCTTGGTTGGGTTCTGCCTCAGAAAGGGGAGAGAGCTCTTGGAGGTCCCTTTTAGAAGGACACCCATCTCTCAAGGCTCTTCCTTCATGACCTCACTCGGTGGCAGAGGCCTGGTCGCCTGACACCATCACACTGGGGTCAAGATTTCAACACATGGATCTCAGTGGGAAGGGGAGAAGACACATTTAATCTGTAACAGGCCATCCATGGAAAGTGTGTCCAATCAGCGGCATGAGTACCATTCTCCAGCCATGCTGAGCTGCGTGTCTGCCAGCACTAGAGAGGGCAGGGCTGGACTGCTCTGTAGTCCAAGCTGGCCGTGAACTCACTACGTAGCCTGGGCTAGCCTTGGATTCACTGAAATTCCCCTGCCTCAGCCTCCTGAGTGCTGGGAGTACAGGTGTGAAATGGTGTAGATATGGCAGCAAGGGGGTGTTCTGATCCACATCCAGGCCTTGCAGAAGTAAACAGCCAGCTAGGTTAGGATTTTCCAGAAAGGGCATGACAGCGTGAAAGGCAGAGGAAGCCTAAGGTGGACAGGGAGAAAGAATGAGGGAGTTCCTCTGCTGTGGGAGGTGCCACCAGAGGGGAGGAGCCACGAGGGGTCAGGACCAAGGGAAGGAAATAAGGTGGGATCAGGAGAGGTCTTAACATTACGTCTGCTTAGCAAGCGTAAGGCCCTGAGTTCAATTCCCCAGTACTACATTAAGCCTTGCCCAGCGGCGCACGCTTGTATTCCCAGAACATGGGAGGCTGAGGCGGGAGGACTGTGAGTCCAAGGCTAGCCTGGGATACAGAGCAAGACCACGGCTCAAAAGGTGAGACAGAGCAAGACCACCTGCCGCAAGGAGGTCCAAGAGCTAAGAGGCCAGTTCTCTGCGGATGCTGATGCTGTTGAGGAGGGAAAGGTGCCGGCGTGGACAGAGGCAGGGAGGCAGCAGCTAAGGCCATCAAGGACAGGAGCAGGGCGGGACTGAAATAAGGAGGGATGAGCAGGAAGCATCATCCAAAATGCTGTATGCTTCAAAGGAACTGCTTTTCCTCTAAAAAGAAATGGGGGAAACGGTGTGGAAATGGCAGTGAGGGGTGTCCGGACCCACGTCCAGGCTCTGCAGAAATAAACAGCCATGTCCTCCAGAGAAAACAGCCAGGGTTCTGGATGACAAGATAGGGAAGAAAAAATGTTAAGGGAAAAGGAAAGAAAGAAAAGGCCGAGTTCTAAACAACTCTGACCCACTCAAAGACCTAAAACATCTTTCCATGGGATCCTATTCATGAATTATAAAATGACATTGTGTAATTTAGGCCATTATTCATATATAACTTTTAGAAAATAAAGAAGCTTGACCATGCAAAGAAAACTACTTAGTCACTTCTCTTCTGCAGTGCTGAGGACTGAACCCTGGGCCTCATATGCTAGGCCAGCACTCTACCTCTGAGTCATACCGCAGCCCAGGAAACATTTTTAGAAGGTAATCACTAAAGAAAATGAATTTCGTCCTGGTACTTCATATCCATATTGATTTTATACCCTGACCTTAGCTCCTGCCTGGCGTACGGCAGGTGTTCCTTGAGTTTATGAATGAACTTTCTCTTCCTTACAGGTCCCCTGCCTCTCTTTAGTCTTTGAGCCTTCAGCTTGTTCCCATTTAGTCTTTTCAACTACATAGTTGTTAAGTGGCTAGCTTGAAGAATGCCAGCCAAATCCTGATTAACCGCTGCCGATGCGCTTTACAGGAGAACATTCTAAAATGAAAACATATCCTGCTAGAGAATTTTCAAGCTGGGTACAAACAGAAAACTTACTCAGTTTTCATCACCTCACTCAGACTCAGCCCCGTGGTTTGAAGGTGTCTCCTCTAACACTTGGGTGTTGCCCCAGTGATGGGGTCGTGGAGGGGTGATTAGGACAGAAGGACTCCTCCCTTGTGAACCGGGTTAAGGCTCTCATAAAGGAGGCTTTCTATCACAGTATTCCTCACCTCTGGGGGACGCAGCCCTCGTCAGACAACTCGACCTGCTGGCACCTTAATCTTCTCAGCCTTCCAACTATGAGACATAAATTTCGGTTCTTTATAAATTATCAAGTCTCAGGTATTGTATTACAGTAGCGCAGACAGATTAAGACTCTCACAGAAGCTAAATAATTTACCTGCAATCATACACGTTGTGTATGAAACAGAGCCAGAATTCAGAACCAATCACTGGTTATATCTATTCCAGTACACAAAAAAACATTTATCTACAACCTACTGCAAATGACCAGTCAGATACAATCACTTGTGACATATTCTCAGCATTCAACTGAGGTCTAAATTTCTACCTTAAATCACAGAAAAAGCATCATGTGATGGTGTAGGCCTGTTATCCTAGTACTCTGGGAGGCAAAGGTAGAAGGACTGCAAGTTCAAACCCACCCAGACTTAGCAAGACCCTGTTTCAAACTTAAAAACAAAGGGGATGTAGCTCAGTGTGAAGGCCTCATGTTCAATCCCCAGTTCCACATACACAAACAGCACAGAAGATTACAGAAAGAAAACTGAAAGGAAAAAAAATCTCATTTCTTCTCTCTTCTTTCAAACCAATTACTTATAAAAGCCAATTTACTTTCTAGCCTTCTCATTAAAAAAAATAGATATTATAGAGTTTTGGAACACCAAAGTAAAAGAGTTCAGTGTTTCCTACGCATAATTGGGCCTGTATGGATGCTTAAATTAATAAAGATGCCTGTTCTAATTTCATTTCTGGTACTTCGTCGCCCTCTTTCAAATTCCGGCTCTTGAACAGTTTGAGTGATTGAAGATACTGCTTAAGGTTTCATAGGAGCTTTTCAGGGACGTCTGCATTAATCCTCTGCTTTATGCCATGTAGAAAACATTAAGCAAAACTGTCTGAAGTTAAAATATGTACTTAATTCCCACTACAAGGGATGGATCTTTTTAGCAGATGTTTTTCTGGAATGGCTGGTGATTGTAAAATAGGAAGAACTAAAAGAATTAAAGTAGGTAAAGAGGATGGATTGGGCAGGGATTTGGTCTGGGAGGCAGGAATGGCGTATCAATTAAATTTCCAGACTGTTGCTTATGAAAAATTAGCTGTCTTCAGACGGTTTCTGGGACATAGCTATACACAGTGGTCATGGACCAGAGAAAACGAACTGAAATTGATATAAAAATATATAATCATTTAAGCAAGACATTTCTCTGATGTTTAGGCCAAGATCTCCAAGAGTATTGGGTTCCCTTGTTTGGAGAGATTGCATCTGGGGATTCATGGAAGTTGACTCTCTCTCATGGACAACACTAAAGGTGGTTGTGTGCAAAGCCAGAGGATCCTGCAGGCTTCTGGGAGTGGCAGCTCTGCCCATCTTGCTCATCAGGGACCTGCCAGCCCCTCTCTCTGGATGGAATGTTTTAGCCCCGCTAATGAGTCCTGCACGATACCTTCTACGTGAATGAATCTATTTGTTGACTTTTCTCTCCCTAGGCTCAAACTGACAGCAGCTACACTCAGGGCTACACTTCAGACCAAAGGCATTCAGAGTGTACTTATCAGGGCTCCGTTCTGCGTTCTCTGGCACTGAATGTAAGAGGGCTACAAAACAAGAAGCAGGTGACCTGTGAGGCAGCACAGGGTACTTAGGGTGGCATCCTGGCTCCAGCGCTCACTGGTTCTCAGAACCAGGGCCAGCTACTTAGTCTCTGCTCCAGTTTCATCTCTGCAAAACAGAACTGATGCTACCACCGACTTCATGGAGCCACAGGGAAGACGAGTGAGACGAGAATCCAGTAGCAGCACAGCGCCTGGCCCGTCCTCAGCTCTCTCTGCCTCCTACTCGTGGTGCAGTGCAGGTGGGAACACCTTCGCTGTAAGGAAGGGTTTTTTTCATGGGTCTTACAAAGACATTGTTTCCTTTTAGTGGAGTTGTTCTACAGCCCGCTGAATCCAATGGCATGCTAGCTCAGCACGAACGGCCTCCATTAAGAGTCACGTCACACCCTTGCTTCCCAAGTTGTGGAAGCCCAAATCAGACTGCATTCAGCGCTGGGTGGCAGGAGACATACTGGAGGCCTTTCAATTTTCAAAGCCATGATCAGAATAAAATGCTCTCACATTAGGCGTTCCACATTTTAGAATTCAATTACAAAACCCTACCATTTAGCTTGTTAGGCTGGCTGCTCCACCCCAGAAAGAGTGACAAAAGACAATCTTTACAGCCAGGCTGCAAGTTTCCAGTGTTATAAATCACTGGCTATCGCATGGAGTGGAACTCATTAATATAAACGAGAAGCCTGAAAGGCCGCCATTAGCATGCTATTAATTTGTTTGACGATCTACGGCATAGCAAGAGCTAAAATAGTCAGGCTGGGCAATACTGCGTCTGGTACAGAAGAATAATCTAGTCCCATTAATTTTTGTCATGGGCTTGCCAAACATAATTGGGTATAATCAGAACTCATACGTCTCTCATAGCTTTCCCATCTTCTGTGCTTTTAAAAGGCGAAAATTAAGGGTGGAGGATGAGCTTGAAGTCTCAAGACAGCCAACCAATGAAGAGAGCTTTTCAGGTGGGTCATTTAAGACTGAAAATTCTTCTACCTGTGTCTTCTCTCTTTTGCTCTGTCCTGTGGATGCTTGATTTTCATGGGATGAATGTGAATCAAGTTCTTGCGTTCGGCCTCACTATACTTACCCATCTCTCATATGCCCAAATTATTGAGATGTGGGGTGGGAGAAAAGGGCTCTTCCAACCTCTGTGGGTAGATATGGTTGCCTACAATCTTTGTCACAAACAAAAGGCCTGTGGCAGGAGGATGCTGAAGGTGCCTGATTGACAGCCTGGTAGTCTCATATTTTTCTGTCTAGCTCTGGATTATTCCTGTGCCTGGTTGGCTGCTCTCCCAGTCCCCAAAACTGTTTACCAAAAATAGACCCACACTTTTGAGGGGCTCTGATGTCCTCCTTTCTTACCTGGGTCACTTGTTAAGAAGGAAGTCACAGAAGGGAGCTGCTACATGCTCCTGAACAGACCTTTCTCTCCTGTAGTTATTGCTGTTCAAAGGGTACCAATTTGTCATTAAATGGATGGTAGAAAAGAACTGTTCTCAGTTGTTTAGAACCTGGGATTGTGGATACAAATCTGTAAGCTTTATCTTCCAAACAATCACTTGACTATATTAAGATTAAAAAAAATAAGTCAATGAATGTGTAATTTCCTACCCAACAAGTTAGCATAACAAACAAGCCTACATAAATCAGTGCCAGCAAAGCATGGAAGTGTGATCTCAAAGTTAAAAGGAAGAGCAGGGGGGAAAATGCCAATGAACTTGGCTGCCCAGTCAACACATTGGCTTTAGTATCACCACCGGAGCATTCACAACACTGGTCTCTTCTCACTACACGACGCTTCATTTAAACACGATACCTGCTCAGGGTATAATGTTTGGTAATACTAGAAAGTGTAAGGGAGAAATAAATCATGTGTTTTCACCCATCTGAGATAATCACTAGTAACATCTTAGTGTACTTCCCCACATTTGACTTGCATGTCTGTTTTTACAAAGCTCCACTCCCTTCTCCACCAGAACTGGATATTTGGGAATGTTTTCCTAAGCCAGTATATTTCCTTCAAATGTATAGTTTTTAATAGGACTATACAAGTTTTCACTATACCCAAGCACTATGATCTACTTAAGTATTCTCGGTGGATACAAAGACACAGTTTAAATCTTTCTTTGGCATCTCTATTGAAAATCCTACCTTCCTATGTGAAACCTATGACAGGCCGGATGCAGATCTGCCGAGGAATACTCAGGAAACTTGAGAGCAGGAATTCTTGCTATGAAGGTCTCTGGCATGAAAAGGCCACTTGTTCCCAGGCTGGTAGGACAGAAGGGCTCAGGTCACAGCCAGAAAGGACACCAAGGCTTGGCCTGAGCCTATTTCCTTTGACAATTTGGGCTGGTTATTGAGCCTGTGGCCCTGCAGTAACTCTGTGTTTGTGGCTCTGAAAACACATCAGGCAGCAAGATGTCCTTGTGTGCCACTGATCCTAAAGAGCCTCACATCACCAGAAGCATGACTTCTTTATCCTGGTGACAGGTATTTAAACTTCGGTGACAGACCCATAGGCTCAGTCAGGAGGGCAGCTAGAAAATGCCTGATTTATCACCCTAAAGGCCTCCACAGGTACCCTAGGGGGTTGCGGGTCCTCTGAGGTCAGTTTGTAAACAGCAGCCCACAGCCCACAATCTACATCTTGGGTTGCTGGTGCTTTTCTGAGAGGGCAAGGTTTAGATCAGTCCCTGATTAAGACACTACCATCTCACTTTCCTGGCTCTTGTAGATTTGTTCCTGATAGGTTTCATTCTCACATTTCTATCCTCTGACTTACAGCAGAAGCCACAGGAGGTTTTCTTAGGTTGGGACCAAGTAAGCCACACAATTAGTTTCTCCTCACTCTTCATAGACTTAGGGTACCTAGGAAGGTGATGCAGTTGGCTCACTTCAAGGTCAAGATGGAGGGCCACAGGAAGGCCCAGAGAGTGCTGAGCTGAGTACTTACCCAGAACAGAACTGCATCGCAGGGCAGCCATACTGTAGCTCACACTCTGGGCAGACCGTACTCAGACCCTCCTCACAGGGTACAATGTTTCCTAGCTTCATCTTTCACTTGTATTAGCCAGTCAAGAGTGTTTTACTTTGCACTCGGATAAGAGAATCAAGAACAGCTTCCCTACATCTAAGGTGACCTTAATCAATTGCAAAGAATACACGAGTGGTGTCATGTGGAATCTTCCTGCCTAAACGAGGAAGAGATGAAATGTTTTCTTCTTTACTGCCAACTTTAAGGCACATCTTTACCCTTTTTAGTACTTCTGTACTTTAAATGCTCTTAATGTGTATAAAAATACTAGAAATATTTATACGAAACAATGTACAAGTGCTTAATATAAATGAACTTACTGAATCTTGCTAATAATCTATGAGGCAAAAAATGATTCCCCTTCTATAGATTACACACACACAGAGGTCAAGGAACTGCCATGAAAACACAGGGAGGAAGTTCTGTGGCCAGGATTTGAACCCAAGGAGTCAGCTACAGAGGGCCCTTAACCACAAAGCCACCATACTCCTGGTGATTGCAATGGTACAGTGGTTTTACACACAGCCCCTGAGACCACCTGGGATGAAAGCATGAGTTTGGGTTCCCTGCATTAGCTCCAGGTGCCTCCCCAGTGAATGGGACAGGCCACTTGCGTAACTATGGCCACACGCAATTTCTGCCATAAGTGCTGACATTTCTGCTGTAAGTGCCAGGCTCTTGACTGGGTCAGATTCCTAGAAGGGTCCAGAATAGCACGTCGATGCAGACGATTGGCTTTGCATCGCGGCTCACAGTTCAGGCTAAAGTAAATGGAATCTGGATGTGCACACAGGTGCACTTGAGATAGAAGAGGCCCTGACAGATTCTAGCCGAAGATCAATGCACCCTCTCGACACCTTTTAGTAGTTTCACACTAAAATGAACAGCCCCTGCCCCAGAGGCCATGGTGCAGGCCACGTGGTAACTCTGGGCAGTCTCCTCAGCTAGTGTAGAGAAGCCTTTACAGGACAGGCTTGCTTCTCAGTCAGGAGGGCAGCTAGAAAATGCCTGATTTATCACCCTAAAGGCCTCCACAGGTACCCTAGGGGGTTGCCCAACTTCCCTCTCACACGCAGCACATGTTTCTCCTCAAACAGGAAGATCTTGCTGTTTAAAACATTGAATATTCATAAAGGTACTACCAGGGGGGCAGTAACACCATTGGGCCTCTGTCCCAACAAACTGAAAGTTTCAGTCAGCAGATCAATTGTATTCAAGTTTTGCCTTCCAGGCAGAAAATGATCTCGCATTTGGTAAAAATAGCCCACTGGTCCTTGGGGCTGGCCTGGAGATGTATGGCATAGAACAGGAGGAAAACACTGCAGAGCTCAGTGTATTTCATTCAACATGATTTCTACCTTCAGGGGGCCTCTGAAGAGAGAACAAAAGCAGAATTTTATTCCTTTGTCCTGTCAACTTTTCCTTCTGAAAATGTTCAAACTTACAGGAAAATAAAAAGGATAGTAGTATAATGAATACTCAAACCCCTTCACCTCAGGGTCTTCACACGGGGCCGTACCCCCAGCCTATTTTATTTTGAGGCAAGGTCTCACTAAGTGGCTAAATTGCCCAGGTTGGGCTTGAGCTCACATTCCCCCGTCTCAGCCTTCCAGAGTGTGGGAATTACGGGCCTGACTTAATTTCTTCATTCTATGAGACTGGAGACTCAACAGAGGAGATGAAGTTTAAAGCACACAGAGCCCAAACGCTTCTTGGGAAGTGGTTTTTAAAAAGACACTCTGCTCTGAGACGTGTTCTTTTCTTTTGCCAGATAGCAAAGAAAGAAGAAAAGACCGGAAGACAAATCATGTTCTTTAGTCAACATACTCATTTACTTTTTCTAAACAAGTATTATTTTATATAACTCTTTGACCTGATGAGAGTCGTGACGAATTTAATATACAACCAGTATTTATCCATAAGTGCCTGTTGAATGAATTAAGGCTTATTTGGCCCTAGCAAGCAATGACAGCTAGAAGTAGTGAAATACTAAAAAGCATTTTGAAGCTAGAGGGTGAAGGAAAGGAAGAGAAAGGGAAGGAGGGGAAGAAATAAGAGAAAAAGAAAAGATGAAAATAAAAGCTAGAAAAAAAAGAAAAAAGAGGAAGAGAAAGCAGAAGACACTTCAGCACGACTCCACATGGAATAGTTGCGTATGGGTAACTTCTGTGCATGAGTCCCTCAATGGATCCTATAATCCGTTTGGTGCCACGAGTCACCCAGGCTCCTCTGGCCTGTGCTGCTGCACATTCCCTCTTGGGATAGCCTTTCAATGGCACCCAATGCTGAGCAGTCCATAGGACTCAGCAGTAGCAAGACATCAATGGGTCATAAAGCGAGAGCCAGAAAAACTAGGTAGAATACCTCTATAAAATGCCCATGAGACCAGAACAAAGACCAACTATGTGCTCTCAACTGTATCATCTTCCCCATTTCTGCTTGTACGCACTGTCTGAGTTACCACGGCCTCCTAAACTCTGGGAGGCCACAGTGCCTCTCACCCTAGCAGCGCCCAGCTCTTGAGTAACTTCTGCCTTCCCTAGCTCAGCTGGCCTCCGGAAATGAAGAAAGAGTGAGCCATCCTCACTCCTAATTCAGACAGTGCCACGGATACCATCATGGCCCTCTCAGGACAGTTTTGTCTTTTCACATGCTTTCAAGGGTAACATTTTCTTAGGGACACAGATCACGTTCTCCTGATCTGAATCCTTTATTATCAATCACTGTAAGCCTGGACCCACAGACAGATGCATCTCCGACAGTCGCAATGTTGTATAAAGCAAAGAAACTGGATCTTTTCAAATCAGAGAAGTAGGAAGGTTACTTAACTTTTCTGGGTCTCAATTTCCTTCTGTTTAAAGTACAGTCTGTTTGCACTTCCTTGAGGGAATTGTGAGATGAGAGATTGCACAATGAAAAGCTGTGGGGCACGGTGGTTAAGAACCTTAGTCCTGTTACCTCTTGCACTGTGACTGTGGGCAAGTTACTTCAACTGTCTGTCCCTTGGGCTCCTCACCTGTAAGGTGGGATGTCTGTTTCACAGGTCACCGTGAAGATAATGTGAGCAGACACGTGGTCAGCTTGGAACACCCGACAGAGAGTAAGCACTTGGGATGCTTGTGATTATCACTCAATATTTCTTTCCTGACTAATCACTCAACACATACTAGATACTCAAGAGCCAGCTGGCTGAGTTTGTTTCTCAGACCACAGCTTGTTTAAAGCAGCAAGAAAGGACAGCCAACAGCATGAGAGAGGCTATAAATTTACAAAAAGAGAAAGCAGGAGTAACAACTGAACACACCAGTCAGGTCGTCTCATATTAGGAGTAACATCTGGTCACACGGTGAGATCCTTGGGTGAGTCGTTCCCAGAATGCACAGCACTTTGAGAATACGAAGGCCTAGCATCACCAAAACTATAGTCATGTCTGCCCAGCTCAGTCTGAAAAAACAGGAAACTGTGTGAAACCCTTCAAACGTCTAAATGGTTAAAGCTTTCCTGTAAAGACAAAGTCCTGGCACTTACAAGACATAAATATCCAGGAATCTTGGGTCACTCTGCCCCCATGGTGTGATTAGTTGAGATTTTAGTGGGCGCAGCTTCACCATGCAGCCAAGGGAGCTTGAACTTCAAGCAGTTCCCTCTCCCACTGGTTCTTCCCACAGTCCTCTGCAGGGTTGAGCACTGTATTCACCTCAGTTGTACATAAGATTAACCACAGCTAAAACCGCCGACTCTTTCCATTCCAGGTGATGGACCACATGTCCTCAGTGTATCAGGTGGGCCTTTCTAGAGCCCGGGTGAAGAGAAGTTGAGTTGAAAACATAGTCACAGAGTTAATAAGTCACTACCATCCCAGCGTACCAGCGACACCTAGAAGTACTACTGTAGGATGTTTGTGACACACAGTGGAGGGTCTGAGGTTCCATCAGAAAGTGTGCTCCAGTGCTCAGCCCCAGGCAGAGGTAAGAAGTGGAAGAAAAGGTTAGAAAAACACCAAGTCAAAAGCTGATATGTGGAATTTTTTTTTCAAATTTCCCTTTTCAAAAGTGGAAAAAAAAAAGAGCGACTGCAAATCTGCCCAAATCTGACAATCCTAAAAGGTACTTGACTACATCAGCATTGAGTTATGAAGCCAAAACACTTTGTAAACTAGCAGTAGTAAAACAAAAACACGAACTTTGGTTACATATCCTAAAGGGAGGACTGAATTATTCCCTTAGAAAACACAACAGAGTCATTGTTATATGAAGAGACAGGATCAAGAACATGGGGGAAAGTATTATCAAGTTTGTCAAGGGCTCATAAAATGATTTCTCTGCCATTTGTGATGTGTGTCAGCTTTTAAAAATGTTTTGTAGTATTTTCTCACTCTGAACACATATCTGCTTTTATATTTCACTTTGTATTTGCAATTTATGATTCTTCTTGGTTGCAGAAATTTTATATGTGGCCCTGCTGAGAGTTCCTGATAGCTTGGGCTCAACCATGAGACACATCTACACTGTGACCTTAGAGGTGTCTCCTTACAGTACTCCAGGAGGCCTAGCTCTTGTTTCCAAACGGGGAATAAGCACAGCATGCTTGTCTCATAATTGTCACTAGAATAAGATAAGGCATGGAGAGGGCTGCGAGCCAGGAAGGACTTGAGAAGGAATCCTCTAAGCCCCACTCATCCACATGCCGATGATTCTAAATCCTTACCTTCAGATGCCTCAGCCGGCTTTCTGTTTACCACTTTACCTGGATATCCTCCAGACTCAGTCTCCCCTCCCAAACCTCGTTCTCATTCTGGTCTCTCCCTCTCTCAATTAAGGCAGTAGTATCACCAGGAATCACGGTA
Organism: Ctenodactylus gundi; assembly: GCA_004027205.1. NCBI lineage: Eukaryota > Metazoa > Chordata > Mammalia > Rodentia > Ctenodactylidae > Ctenodactylus > Ctenodactylus gundi. Next base: position 442,569 of record PVKB01000621.1, on the reverse strand, counting down.
CACAGCTGTAATTATGGGCACTCAGGAGGGTGAGGTAGGTGGATCCAAAGTCTGAGCCCAGCCCAGACTACATATTGAGACCTCATTTCAATACAAAACAAACAAAACAAAAGACAGAAAAGGTTCAGCCATCAACCTTTTTCTGAATGCCAATGCCAGAAACATGAGCCCTGACTGACCTGCTCCTCCTCCAAGTCTCCCCAAATCAAGTCAAGGTACAAATCTGTCACTGTGGCTTCTTTCCAGGGGGCCTGGACCCGCCCCCAGCTTGCCTCGCTTCTTGCCTGGAGTACTCCATGGCCTCCACACGGCAATCTTTCTGTCTCAAAACACCTTGTGGAATAAGAACACACAACAACGTGACATTTCTGGACAGGAGGCTGTGGCCTGGAGGTCTCCCTCGGCAGCCAGAATCCTGATGGAGGATATTAGACTCACAATGGCAGTCTGGAGAAACAGAGAGAGCATTTCTCTCTTCCTAAGGGGCTCAGCACGCAGCCTGAGCCCTTCTGCGTTCCTCTGGTTCTGACAGCTTTTGCCTCCTGAGAAAATGCTGTTCTTGTAGCCCTGTCTTTCTGCCTCCTCCAACACCCCACATCTCACCCTGGTGGCCTCTGGCCCACCTCATGCACACGATGGGTTGTCAGGCTTTGGCAGTGCTGCCTCGACCCTCTAAGGGTGGTGGCTGTGAGGACTGACAGGAACACAGACCTTCCGCGCTGCAGACCCAGAAGCGCACACTGCAAACGCTTCTAAATATATCTGCCGCCAGGGGGTCTAAAAATAACCAAAGTGGGGCTTAGTTCCTGGGATCCCGCGATAACGTGGACAAGACCACAGCTGTCCTCATCGTTAATCTCAGAGAAGGTTCCCACCCAGTCCAAATGAATTTACTCTAAAAGAAAATCTTATCTTGAAATACAAGTGATACTTTGAACCAATCTCTCAGCCACTCCCGAAGCTAAAGCAAGGTAGAGTCTCACCTAGGAGCAGTCACCAAGGTGCTAACTGGGAAAGAAGGCATCACTTTAGGGATGGCAGCTGAGGTCGCTCTCTAGGGACAAGCATAAAAAAATGTGGGGTGATGCCAGAAGGTGGTGTCATTTTCAACATAGGGCAGTTATCGAAATGCAGCTCCAGGTACTAGGGTTCTGTCTGTGGGTAATTACTACACCATTTCTCTTTTGAGATGAGACCCATAGGAGGGGATCAGACTCTCTAGGAGAAGAATCAACTGGCACTCCACTGGGGCAGGTCTTCTAATTATGCCTCATTCAGAGGAAGCAACTCACAGTAATCTTGTGCAATGACCGGTAGCTCTGCCTGCAGAAGTATTCTTAAACTGAGCTCAGTGAGGCACCCTGAGCCATCCTGGTAGGCTCAGTGCTCAGACCCAAGAAACCCTGCTTCTTGCTTGTGTGTGGAGGGTCTCTACCAGGTAAGGAGGAAGATCTCGGCTCAAATGGGCAAGACGGGGTCCCTTTTCTGCACTGTAAACAACTGCTGTGTGTGGGAGTTACCTTCAGCGTTGCTTCTTTACAGAGGAGAAACTTTGTGAGGTCACATCACAAGGCATTCCAGAGGCCTTGACAGATACCTGCCTGGGGGAACCTAGGAGGACATTTGGTACTTTATCATTTCCTCATCAAAAAGAACGTGCTCTCTAAAGTGTTCTAGTATCACATGAGTGTTCCCATTTCTCCTTTTCTCTGTTGAGCTAAGAAAAATAAACCATTCTCAAGGATATCTCTGCATCTGAGAACGGTGACCAGCAGCAGACACAGCTCAGGTTTGATGAGCTCTTACTATCTGCTATGAACTATGCAGTTGTGTTTCATGCACTATAATATTCAACTACCTGTATAATGTTCTTTTATTCTCTACTTACAGGAAGAAAGAATCTCAGAAATAAATAACTTGTGGTAGATTACAGAGCGAGCAAGGAGCAGAGCTGGGCTTCTAACACAAGCTTAAGCAATTCTAAAACCCCATGTTAAAACAAATAAATAAACAAGGAATAAATAAAGGAATGAATGAATGCAAAGCCCATTTCTTAGCAAGTGAAACTACAGACTCTAAAATCTTGACTTGGAAGTGGGCCAGGCACTGAAAGGGTTAATGACAGCTCATTCCAGTTATACAGGAGCCCATGGTGCATTTTCTTGCCCAAAGGATTCTGGAACTTTCCCTGGGATGAGGTTAGTAGCTGAAGAGTGGCTGGAAGTGGGAAGATGAGAAACAGGATGACCAAACACCCACCAAATGTGCTCCTGGCACTGGCTAGAGGACTGGCTCAAAGATGGGCCATCCCACAGGCTGGCTCCGAGCACCTCAGCAGTCCCCAGGGTAGGATGTGGTCTGACTGCATTCTCTGAAGTGTCTTGTAGTTCCTTGCAGGCTACCAGATTTAAAGGCAAGCCGGGCCCTAAGCAGCAGCCTCGCTTCACTGGTCACATTCACCAAATTCACCCTATCTCCTGCCCATGGGGTCAGAGTTTCCTAACTGAGCCTTACAAACCAGTCACTGCAACTTGGAGCACCTGACAGGATAATGGCAGGGAAACACCAACTCAAACACCCTTGGAGACAGCAAGAGTTGTCACCCCTCACACACATCCTCATCTAGATGACAGCAATAGTCACATCATGTGGGTGTGAGCCAGGACTCACCTGTTTCCTTTTCCTTAACCATAGCACAGGCTTTCCAACTCTGTGGAGAAATCAGGGCCCCTGGGTAGAAACCTCATGGCTGTCCTTGGAAGGGGACTTTCCCCCCTCTCCACTGATGTTAAAGCTGAGTTCCCCAATGCAGTGGCAGGTCACAGGGGCATGACCTGGCTAGCACAAAGTGCTGGAGAGGCAGGTGCTGCCTTTGGTGTGGACAGTGAGTATAGATGTGGTCAGGAGAAAGAAGCTCAGGGTCCCAGTACTGACAACAATGGAGAGGAAGAATTAATGTTGGTGACACTGTGAAGTGGGAAGTACTACCTGGGATGTTATTTAATTCCTTGATGCTCAGCATCCCAGAACCCTCCCAGGCCATTAGGAAGGCTGGCTGGATGGTCTTGGATGCATTCCATAGTGTTTGGTACACAAAGGAGAGTTAGAAAGGCCAATTAGACAGGTGGATGTGTTTTAGGGCCTACCAAGTGTCACACATTGCTCTAGGCACTGCAAGGGCATAATCTATTCTCTGCACATCAGCTGCAGGGAGGTGTCCATGGTTTTCCTGGGAGAGGAGGTCAGTGTCTTCCTCAGTTGTAAGGTGATAACTGAACAGCTGAGCCTGGCTTCCCCCCAGTACCTACTGCTGGTGCCTGAGACCCTATTTGTATTACTAGCTACAAAATTTTCACGGCCCTGAGCAAAATGAAAATCAAAGGAGGGGAGCTCTTGTTCAGAAATTACAAAGAATTTCAAGACTGACAGCCAATCACGAAGTCAAGCAGGGCCATTTGTGTCGGGGCCCTGGCTGGCTGTGAGGTTCCGTGCCCCTGCAAGAAACCGAGCGAGACATACGTTTGTAAGACACAGTCAGCCCTGCCAGAGCCCCAGGAATTTTCATCTTGCCAAGCTCCAGCCCATCTCTCCAAATGACTTCTCCATAAAGGCTGCTGCGTATTATCTTACTCTCTTTTCAAAATACAAAGGCTGGAAAAATCCCTGCCAGAAGAGCTCAAAATTCCACATTAAAGACAGGCTTGCCTTCTGGACAGTGTATATTAGTATGCGGCCACGTGAGCAGCAGACACCCTATCCGTGGAAACAAGCTTGCCTGGCATTTGGAAACCTAAGTGGGACCAGATCCTTGGTCGAGGAGCCCCAATTACCACAGAGTGAGTCTCTTGATTAAAACCAGTGGACTGAGGTTCCTGAATTTCACTGGATAAACACACCAGTTCAGGCTGGCTGCTTTCTGCTGACAGGGGGAAATGAGTCCATCTGAAATTACCTATGTCCTGGGTCTTCCTGGCTTGGGATCTCAGGGTTGGGTCCGGCTCTCTAAGGATTGAAGGCCAACCCTTGTGAGACCCCTGAGATAGCTGTAAGCTGTATTTAGGAGGCTAGAAAGCTTTGGGGTACAGGCCCCAGACCATCAGGAGGTGGAATGGAGACAATTACACTGGTTCCAGGGAGGTGTTCTGGGCTCCCATTCTTGGCCCTCTCTCATCCTCCTTCTCCATTCCTCCTCCTCCTTCCCGTCACAGCTCACCCATAACCCCTGGCAGGGAAGAAAGGGCACATTCTGGCCAGTGTGGCCCTGAGGCCTTACTCTATGATGAGTCAAGTCCTTAAGTTCACAGATCTCTTCAAATCCAGCTTCCCTTTTCCTACTAGGCATTACAGAAACTACCACATTCTATGTTTTAAATGGTCTTTCTTGGTAGTTCTCAGTCTAGTGACCAAAACTCCCAACCAGCCAGGTAGCAAGCTCAGTCCCTTCTCTGAGAAGGGACGAGGTGGCTTGGGATAATTTATCGCATGCCAGCTTACACAGCAATTTCTAACCAATCACCATCAAACTGCTAATTAGATGTTTGCAATTAAAGTTTTAGGGGAAGAGAAAAATGTTTTGCTTTCACCCAACACTTGACAGGACAAGAACCAACTTTGGGACTGAGTGGTCAGACTCGTTAGACCAGGACTAACCACTAGATGTTTCTGTGCTTTGCTCACATAGCAGGATGGAGGCTACCCTTCCAGCCTCCCAGGGCTGCTCCCTGGGGCAGGGAGTGGGGAAGGCAGAGGCGGCACTGCAGACAGCAGGAAAGACAGCTTCTAGCAGAGGGGACCCAACACAGGGCTATGTTTTGCGGGTCCGGCCCATCCTCTGGCCAGCACAGTAGCACTTGTCACATGGGTATCTGAAAAGATACAAACTACTTTCTTTTAGCCTCCATCCACCCCCACACCCCCAAACCATCAGCCAATCGAGACTCTGGATAAACGAGAACTTCTCAAAGCAGGGAAGCTCTTGCTTTCTAATAAAATTTTCATTTTTAAACTCAACTTCAGGCCTAGTCCAGCTGACCACGTAAGCTTTCTGCTCTTCTGGGAGATTAATGATACTCATGGGATGATGTCCTGCACTCTACTCATTTGCTAGCCCACACCCACATGCTTAAGCCAGTGTCCACGGATAAATGTGTGTTTGCCACAAATATTTCATCACCAAGTCCCAGGCTCAGCCGTGAAAATAGCAAAACCACATTATTACTTCCACTGCTGCTGAAGCAAAGTTTACAGATAACCTGTGAGTCCAATACATACATACGAGCATACATATATATCTGCACACATATGTGTGTGCATATCTATAGACACACATTTGAAAAAATACAGTGTACTTGAATGTGATAAAACTGCAATAAAAAACTGCTTGCAAGAGTTTGCAAGAATAAACAAACACTCAGCTTGGCCTGCCCCTTGTTGACTCCATGAGGGGTACACAAAGAACCCACGTATGCCCAAGGCATTAGGATCACCAAGGATACATGGAAAGTACCTCTCCATGCCAACGGCCTCACTGGGGAAGCCCAGGAAAGCCCATAGGAAACAACGTACAAATCTAGCAAAATACTAGGGCACTTCCCACCGCGTCTCAACTGCAGAGCTCCTATGAATGGAGACAGACTCACCTTGGAGGAGTGGAAGAGGCTCAGGGGACTGTTCTCACCCTCCCCTTCCCCCAGCAGGCAGCTGCAGAACCCGCAGAGCTTGCATAATCCCAAATGGGTGGCACGAAGAACCCCTGGCACTTCACAGCATGGACTTCAGGTCAAATAAAAACAGACTTTCTGGGTGGGTTCCCATGTCACCCTGCCACTGTCTGTACTCTAGATTTGGCAGATGAGATGTGGCCTCGGCAATTCTGCCCTCTGCCTTCACCGCCCCCGTTCAGATCCTCACTACCGTCATTAGCACATACTTACAGGCCCATCTACTCCACAGATCGCACTCTTCCTGCGGGTAGGGCCTGGAGCCTGACCTCTCTCTCACCTGTTCCTCACATGATGGTTCTCGGCCCACAGACTGCCCCATGACGAGGCAGTGATGGACAGGACAAATGTATGTGACCAATCATAGGGTGAGGTGGAACGCATTCCCCAGATTTCACTTGTTGAAAATACGGTTCCTTGTGCAGAAGTGCTGGGAGATAAGACCTTTGGGAGATGAAGGGGACACAGGGCACAGTCCTTACAGAAAACGGGTTATCACAGAAGTGGCGTAAGAGCAAGCTCTCTCTGGCACCCTTGCCGTGTCTCACCTCGTTGTGCCTCTCAGCACGGTACAGGGAAGCAACAAGGGCCTCAACAGATGCTAAGCAAATACCGGCATCATACTCAGGGATCTCCCAGCCTCCAGAGTCAAATAAACCTCTTCTACTTATAAATAATCCAGCCTGTGGTATTCAATTACATCAATAGAAAACATTAAAACACCACTGACCACTAATAATAGGAACTGCTGGGCATGGACTGGAGGAATAGCTCAGCAGTTCAAGTGCTTGCCTAGTACTTGGGAGATTGAGGCTGGAGGACTCAAATCCAGTGTGGGCTACATAGTACACACTGAGTTCAAGACAGCCTGGGCTACAGAGTAATATAATACTCTGTCTCAAAAAAGAGCATCGCTGGACTAGAGAAATGGCAGTGGTTAGAGCGCTTGCCTAGCAATCTCAAGGCCCCAAGTTTGATCCCTCAGCACCAGATAAGCTGAACATAGGGTACACACCTATACTCTCAGTTCTTGGGAGGCTGAGGCAGAAGGATAATGTTAGTTCAAGGCAAGTCAGGGCTCCATAGTGAATTCAGGCTCAGTTTGAACTACAGTCGTTACTTTTAAAGGCAGCCTAGAGACCACCTAGAATAATGAAGCCCTACTACTTCTCCAAGGAGGAAACATGGACTCTGAATAATAATAATAATAAAAAAAAGCTGGCATAGAGACACTCAGTCAGCTGGTGGCACAAGGAGGAAATGACAGGGAATTTCAGCTACTAAATACACAATGGTGTAGTCATCAAAATTCCAATGTAGATTTCTGGGCAGGCTGAAGGTGGTTTTACTAGATTGTGAATCATTCATAAGCACAGAGTCTAAAAGCCCAGGGGATTATTTTTCATTTAGTACCAACTGAGCAGGGAACATTCAATATTGAAAGTTGGTAGGGAATCCATGATGGATGGAATAAGGAGCCAACTTGGGGGTCTCAGGTTTCCCTCAGGTAGCTTACTCAGAAGTCTATGGTGAATTATAAAACCTCACTGTTGAGAGAAGTAAGAGGCTTTGATGAAGAAATATCAGGAAGTATCATCTCAGGGCTCGAGAAGGAGGCTTGCTAGCCTTTCAAAGGAACTGCCCAGTTGCTAAGCCTGAGTCAGTGGTGTTGCCAAAGGCACCTCTTCCTAGCCCTTATCCTGGAGCGAGAGACCAGTGCCATTTTAGCAAGGCCTGCAGCAAAGGCTCCTGTAGCTGGGGGAAAGCGTCTTGTCAGCCCAGAGTAAAAGGAGCAGCACAGATAACCTGGGGCACAGTGATGAAATACACAGCTCCAATGAGCGTGAAACCTTGGTGCAAACCTTTCCCACAACCCCTCTTACTTCAGATATCACTATATAGTCCGGTGGAGATCATAAAGTCCTCAGAAAACTTTATGTGGGCTTTTTTCCCTAATGCTGTCATCAAGGGGCAAGTCTCACCAGGACCAGCTGATACCTGAGCTGGCCAGGGGAGAGAAACCTAGGGTTGGTAGCTCCAAACCAAAGGGGGGCTAGGGCAAGGAAGGATGGGCCCGAAACTGGCCAGGCAGTTCCAGGGCTGTCTTCTTTGAGAAGTAGTCACGAGGGGGGCTCTGAAGTCAGCCAGACCTCGGCACGAATCCCTCACCATCCCTCTCTGCCTGTGGTAAATTATCACAGTCTGTTTTGTCATCTGGAGAAGGAGACAACACAATTTCTTCAGGAGTATTTAGAGCACGACCTGGAACTTAATTTTATTTTCACTGTTATCCCATGCCTTACTCCCTGGGACCTCTTCTAACAAACGTGGTCATGACTTATGTCTGGTCCCCCTAAACACATGCGCGGATAATTCACACAGAAATTCAGTTCTGGTTTTGGGAGGCCCTGAGATTTTTATCTACAAAGGAGCCTTTTCTTAAAGACTTGAACTAACATTTGAATATTATGCATTTCCTGGACAACCAATGCCAGAAGGCACATGCTAGAGAAGTATTCAGTGGCCAGAGTCATCCAGCTGCTGATAAAAACTTGTCCCTGGGATTATCCAGTTTGAAACACCATGAGCCATTTTCAACACCTTCCTTCTCAGGTACACACAACATAATGATGTGAAGTCACTTGAATGGACACACCTCAGTATAGGAACATTGTTTTCTCCAAAGCACAGTATAGACTCTAGAAGGCCCTTTCATGGGTCGGGTACCTCTTCGGTTCTGTCATCTAGATGTCTCTGCAAGAAGAAAACAGCTTCACATTTCTCATTTTGCCAAATTTCCCCACATTCTGGATAAACTGCAGTAGTGTGCCACATTCAGCTAGAGTTCAATAGGAAAATGAAAAACATTAGCCATCGCTTTGAAAAAACAAGCGCACAGAAGCCGCAGTAAGAGGACAAGGACAGAGTTTGAAAGGTGACTCTTTTTCTGCACCACAGAAAATGAAAACCTATTAGAGATGTTTTACAGAAAACAATGATAATACTGCTTTATAGAAGACATGTGTGAGCTATCTGTGGGATGCTTATGACTGTAAAACCAACAAAAATTGTGGCTTAATCAGTAAGGTGTGTTACTACCCACTATAGCAAGAGGTCCTGAGTCAGGCAGCTTTGGGGTTAGTCAGTTCTGTGACTCACATTGTCAACCATGGCCAGGTTATTTTCTTTCCTACTCTTGGTCTGCATCAAGATACAAGATTTTGTCTGATTTCCCCTACAGACTCATTATATGGCTACAGCTATGGCTCCAAATATCACATCCTCACAGAAGCTTGGGTAGTTTTTTTTAAGAGAGGAAAACTTTCAGAGACCCCACCCAACAAACTTTCCTTAAGCCTCAATGGCTGGAACAGGTTGACAGCCCTATTTCTAAACCAATCAACTTGAAGGGGACAAGAATCCTAACAGCTGTCAGGTGAGTCAGGTGTAACTTGTGGGCCAGCAGGTACAGCTCAGACTCACCCACATTTCTTCTGACTCTCAATAAGAACCATGCTACCTTAGCAGCAAGAAGCTATTTATTGCAGTGGAGGCACTGAATATCCACCTGGGAAATAGCTCAGTAGTGACCACTGCAGTACATAGTCCTCCAGGGATCGTAAAATTCTCAACTGTATATCTGGCTAGCAAGGCATGCAGAAACTATCCAAAGATTGTTAGGTCTGCTGTCAAATTCCTTTCTTGTCATGGAAACATTTGAGGGAATGGTCAGATGAACTTTGCGGACTTTGCCGAGACCCAGATTCAAATGACTTAGGAGATGTTTTTGAGACAAGCAGGTAACTCTGAATTTTAAGATTTTTCACAGTTAAGTAGCGAGCATGTCATGGTATTGCTGGCCTTCTCTCTGAGAGCTTATTGGGTGTGCCCAAAAGCTGGTCTCCTTAAGACTTCTGCACTTTTTCTTCCGTCTTTCTAGTGTGATTCCCAGATTTCTGTATTACTGGCTCCTTCTCACATTCAGGCCTGGGTGTCTCATGAGAGTTTTCCCCCCTCTGACATCCCTCTATCTGATTAATCTGATTTGGGATATTGCTCAATACCCTAATCACTATCTGAAAGTTCTACTTGTTATTTTCTAGTTATTGTCTATTTTTTCCATATAAAACAATCGTGCTGAGAAGAACGCCCTGTTAGATCTTGCACAGCCTCTGCTATGCCAGCATCAGGCATTTAAAAAGGCCTTCAAATGTTTAATTGAATAAGCTGAAATTTTTCTCTTCTCAAAGCCATTACCAACACTAAGCAGAATAACTACCACTTAAGGAGCACTTTCCAGATATTTCTATTTAATCCTCATAACAATCCAATGAGGGCAGGTATTATTACACTATAATTAAAATTCAAGGTTTACTTTAACATTTATGTTAGTAGTAAATACCTGAAAGAATGCTTCCAGTCCCTGTTCCCAGGCCCATGACAGGTATGACCAATGGATCACTGTTACCATCATTCATTAGGCTCAGTCCATGAGGTGGCACCAACTTGCCACTCCCACACTAGATCATGCTATTAAAAAGCAGGTGCCGGTGTAGGTTGCCTCTTCAATACCTCTGCATAAAGTAGCTCAGCTATACCTCTTTGGGGCGTCTTTCCAAAAGAGCTAAAGACATCTTATTACAGTGACACACGCACACCCATGTTTACAGCAGCACAACTCATGACAGCTGAATCCTGGAAACAGCCTACAGGTCTATCAACAGGTGAATGGACAAAGGAACCGTGATTCATATACACGATAGAGTACTATGATGCCTTAAAGAAAGATAAATGCGAATCATTTGTAAGAAATTGAATACACTTGAGGCCATAATGCTCAGGGAAGTAAATCAGACGCACAGGTTAAGCACAGCATGGCCTCATATGAGAAACCCAAGATATTGATGACCAAATAAAAGGAAGAAGATAGGAAATAGGTAGGTAGACTTTTTAGATATGGGAAGGAGACTGGAAGAATGAGGAAGAGGAGGAATGAGGCAGTGGACAGAAAGGAGAAAAAAAGATCAAAATGCAGTATGTATATATAGCAATTCTGCAGACTGAATGTAATCAATATGCAAATGAATATGCATTGCAAATACACATAAGTACACAAATAAAAAGTAAAATATAGTTCTCACAGGGTCTATTTTGGCCCTCTTCAGGAAATGCAAACCTAATACTACAAGTAAACCTCAACCTTGGCGAGCGGTGTTGCCAGACCACTGGATCAGCCTCCAGGAGCTTATTAAGTAGCCCAGCCCAGCTGCCAGAGCCTTCCGAGGCCTGGCACACACGGAGGGGCTCCCCTGTGGGGACTGCTGGCTGTCTCTGCTCAGCTACGGATCAGAATTTCCAGCTCTGCTACTCTTCAGCTTCCCACAGCCTTCAGCCAAGAACGCAAAAGAAGCCCAAGTCATCGAAGCAGAGGTGATGGGGGCCTCTGTCCCGCAGGCTGCGTTCCCTCCTCATCACCTCAGCTCCACATTTGAAAAGTACACAGACAGGCTGCATTCAGAGTCCTTCTGGCTCTAACCTCAGGGTCAAGGTACACCTTCAGCGTTTTGGTATTATGTGCAGTCTCTGACCCAGACAAAAGCCCCTATGACTGTTTACAGGAGGGCAGGAAAGAGAACTAGCTTGGGAAAGGGCCTCCTAAGCAAATAATTGGTGGACTGTAGCCCAGGAAGGGCTGGACATGGTAGAGAGTACGAGCCCCTTGAGGCAGAAACAGGATTTTATCCTACCTTCCAGCATGTTCTTCCCCCATAAAGACCCTCTGATAATGCAGGGATGAGATCAATAGGTCCAAAGTTCTGCTGTTTGCTGGTCTGACAATTTTGGACAAGTTAATCTCTCTATGGCCTTGTTTTCTCCCCTACAAAGTCCAGATAATTGTAGTATGTATGCAATAGGCTTGTTGGTATAATAACATAATGCCTACAAAGACCTCACAACAATACGTGGCAGCAGTACATGCTCAATAAAGTCAGCAGCTGCTATCAGTGTCCTCACTACTCAGATTAGCCTGTGGATTATACAAACCAGGAGGACCTTCTGCTGCCTGGTCAAATGTTGGGTAAATTTTTACTAAATAAATGAATGAGGTAAAGTCAACTGTTTCTTCCTTCCAAATCTTTGTCCTCTCTCTGCATTCTGACAGGTAGACTAGCAAAGACTCCTCCAAAGACAGATATTTTTCTTTTACAGAAGGTAAGGAAACCTACAGAATGATGAGCTTTCTATGTATCTGACTTGTAACAACAAAAAAAATTGATTTCAAGTTTGTCGTCAAAACTTAAGAAATAACTTATCCTTATAGCAAAAAATTTGAAAAATTTCATAAATGAGATATGACCAGGGGCTACAACAGAAATATTTAAGTGGCATACAAATCATGTTCAAATAACATAAAGGTAAGAAAAAGGAGTAAAACAGAGAGAACAAATAGTACAACAGCAGAACCTACATCCAAACATGTCAAGAATTATATTAAATGTAACTAGTCTACGTACCCCATTCAGGGCATAAATTTTGCATACGAACAACAAAATGCAACTATATGTTATTTACAAGCAACTCACTTGGAATATTACATAGGCCAGTAAACATCAAATGTACAGAAAAAAGTTCTGCAAACACCTATCAAAGAAAACTGGGTGGCTATAATTAATACCAGATAAAGTAGACTTCTAAGCAAAGAAAACTGCAAGGGACGAAAAGGACATTGCAATGCCAGCTTCCATTGAGAAGATGATGCCTACAGTGAGATCGGGGAGCAATTCAGGAAGAATCTTCCTCTTCACCCCCGGACCCTCTGGGCACAGCTCTCTTCCCAGGCCTCTGGCATGTTCACTCTTCCATACTTCCCATCCCCCCAGTTTCCTTCCAATCTTAATTAGCTTTTAAAGGATAATCCCCAGAGTGCCTAGAGTTAGAGATCTTGTTGAAAAACCATCTTTGGCCCAAGATTATACACTCTTTTGTCGGGGGTGGTAAATTATCAACTCTATAGCATCACACCATTCTTGGGACCCAAAGTCTGTGCTCTTAAGGCTTTGAAAGAAAAGTCCCTCACTTTTATTCTCACCCTCCCCCAGATGTATTTTTTCCAAGAGAAACTGTGTATGGAGAGAGAGAGAGAGAGAGAGAGAGAGAGAGAGAGAGAGAGAGAGAGAGAGAGAAAACCTTTAAAAAACCAAATGATCCTGCCTAGGAGAAAGGGAATGTTTTCTGCCCCACAGTTTTGGCAGGATCTGGTAAACAGGCTCCCAGCAGCCGCATACGCGGTTAGAGTGCACTCAGCCGTCTCGCCACCCAGACCCACTCCTGACAGTCTGCTTAACACTCCAGCCCCACGCTGCCTGAACGCCCGAATACGCCATCTTGCACACTGTGCAAAAATACTGAGGTAAAGGTGGCCTCAGCGGCCCGGGATCACTTTAAGTCTTTCCAGTTCCAGTAGAAAGATTTGGTTTGTACTTGGCCTGGTCCCATTGTCCGGGCTGCAGACAGACTGGACCTGCTGTGAGAGTCAGAAGTCAGACAGATGGAAAGATCACGTGGGTCAGAAAGGTTGGCAGGGGGCCCACCCAGCATCCTCCTTCTGGAAAGGCATTGGCCCCAGCAGTCAAGCAATCTTCTTTCTTCCCAGGCCTCCAGTTTGGAGAGTGATGAAATCTGTTATCAGGGGAGAGCCTCCTTTTCTGACTGTGAAAAATCCTGCAACGACAGTCTCCGTCCTCAGCACTGTAGGAAGGAACGCAGCTTTGCAGCTCGAGGGTCTGGCTGCGGTCCTCTCGTGCTTGATGACTTGGTGGAGGCTGCTCTTTAAGCCTCTGTTACTTCCTCCCAAAAATGAGAATACTAGCACCTGCCCTGGTGTTGGGAGTTCAAGAAGACAACGAAGTAAGGTCCTGAGCATCGTGCCTTTCCACAGTAACTGCCTGATTGATGCACTGTTTCCATTGTTACTGCAACTGGAGACTTCACTCCTCTGGAGTAGAAACCACTTCTTTGTGCCCCTTCCCTGCTGGCTACAGGGATGCCAGCCACAGGGCGGGCAGGCACTCATGAAGCCCATGTTGGCTCCACATTCTTACAGTCTGGATCTACTTAGCTGTAGGTACTTCAAAAGGAACATTTAATAACACCCCTCCTTGTCTGGTTTAGTTCTGGAAGGGAAAGCAAATTTGCCATTTAGCCATTTGCGATCCTGAAAGCCACATGGTCCCTAAGATTGTTACACCTTCCACACACATCTGCAGCTGATTAAAACAGGGACCTGTGAGATGAACTTTTCTATACCTGACAACAGGCAGCTTGACCGAACAGACTTACGAAGGGGGTGTCAGGCATGTCACAGCGGCACTGAATTTGAGAGTGGAAGAAGAGAGAAGTGGCATTTTAATTCATCAGGCATAATTTAAGATACCATTAAGGCAGAAATAAACCTAGCCTCTGAGCTAGTCAGGATGTAATGGCTTGTGCGTTCTTTCTCAATCCTGCAATCTGAATATTTAAGTGCTACTCTAAAGAAGTGCTTGTCTTCCAGGGAGGAAAAGCTCCATTAGAATAAATATATACTGAAGTCGGTGAGCATTACCAAAAACAATTACTCTAACAGCAACAATAAAAAGATGCCTTCATTATGGGCCTGCTGGTCACCCTTGCACGGTCAAATGTGCTAGAAACATTCTGCTTTTCCGTCCTGATGTCTCAGCATCTTGTCTCCACAGCACCCATCCTTCCCTGTGTTATGCACAGCCTGCCTACAGTTCTCAGGCCTCCCTCCCGGTGTAGGACAAGGCAAGTGGCCTTAGACTACAGGGACTGGTTCCTGATGGACACATGACGTAAGCCAGGCCAGTGGCAGCCGTGGAATCACATGCAGGATTTTTGTTTGGGCTATTAAGGAAGCCTCCTTATCCCCTTTCTTGAATCAGGCTCCAAAGCTGAGTCTGCTGTAGCCGGGGGAAAGGCTGTCAAAACTGGGGCAAACTTCAAAGGAGAGAGGGTCGCAAAGAACCCTGGAATCAAGGCACATCTGAAACGAACCTTACTTCAAGACTTTAAAATAAGGCAATAAAGTTCCTTTGCCTAAATTGGTTTGCACTGTGCTCGTACATGAATTTCAAACACAAGTGCATTTATAAGTGGCAACTTTATGACTTCCCAGCTTTAGTCAATTACTTGGAATACAAAAAGTGATATGCTAGATTCCCAGGACTCCATCCCACGAGCCCTGAAGGATGAGCATAGAGCTCACCACTTCTGAGCATCTATCTGCCATCTTGAAAAAGGGAAACATGGAATCCCACCATTCTGGGAGGCTGAGGCAGGAGGATCTCAAGTTTGAGCACAGCCTAGGCGATTTAGCAATGTAGCGAAACTCTATCTCAAAATTAAAAATGAAAAAGAGCAGAGGAGAGAAGGAGGGAGCACAGTGCCAGGACCTCACTCGGTGACCACTGCTCAGATAATCAGGTTCCATAGAGGTAATGGCAGAATTCTGGTTGCTCAGGAGTTCCCCTCCCTGCTGAGTCACTCCTCGTCCACAGGACCTCAAACAAGCCATTCTGTGCCTCGCTCTTCTGTAGGAGGACACAGCCTCCCACTCGAACCCACGGAAAAGAGAAGGAGGCACGGCACAGTATGTAGGAACGGGTGCCTGAGTCAGCTCCATCCTACCTTGAACGAGCTATGTGGCCTTGGACTCCTTCAGCCATAGTATCCTTATATGTAAAATGGGAGTGAACCACAATATCACTGCACTGAGTTTTGTTAAAGATCAAATTAAGTACAGTTTGCAAAGGGTTTAGCAATACACCCAAAATATAGCAAAGATACAGTAAGTTGTGGCTGTAACAGCAATGCTATCCAGCCAGAAGTAGTGAAATTTACAAAGACCTTAAACCACTGTACCTTTATCATCTCTCTCTTAAACTGGCTATAGTTACAAAATGTGGGGGAAAGGCAATAAACTCAATGAAATGAAGCCAATCGATAAATTATGCTCAGGCTGGAGGGGGAGGGGAGAAGGAAAAGGGAGAGGGAGGGAGGGAGAGAGAGACATCAGTGGGGCACAGGACACAAACACCATGCTATAGCTGTCATTGTTGAACACACTCCACAAGAAATATGCCTGGGGGGTTCACAGAATATGCTATCTATAGTGATCTGTTAAGTGTTTTTCTAGAGGCCTGGAACCATTCCCAAGCTATGCAGTCAGGCCCCTGCTGAACTTTTTCAGAACCTACATCTGCAAAAGCACAAGTGAGCTCTCCTTCCTGATTTTTCAATTTCTAGTAACAACTTCATAGGCAGGTTGCGAATATGCTTCCTTATGAATGAGAGATTTTAGTGGCTGGACCTAGCAGCAGAGATTTCCAAGAAACTGGCTGGGGAGGCCTGCTGCCTCACAGAGGGCCTCTTCTGTTTCCACTGACACTCTCATCACATGAGGGGTGCGGGGTTTCCAATGGCCTGCTTGTAGCACAGATAGAGCCATGGCGAAACCCCAAAGACGTTTCTTCCAGGTGTTGGGAGGAAAAAAAAAAAAAAGAAAAGAAAAGAAACCCAGACTGAAGGGACTTGGTTCTTTGGAGGTTTTTAAAAACAACACACAACAAGCCTAAGAAGTACTCCCCACAAACATATAAAAGGATCACTTCAAATCACCTAAGCATTGCTTAATGTGGAAAAAATTAAAGCTTGAAAATCAGGTCCATAAAATATAAGGAGTCTTGGAAAAACAACCCCATTTGACGTTGCAGGACTTGTTCAGAAAAATAGATAGACTGTTCTCTTGCTCTCGCTCCTAACTGCGGCCTGTGTACCAGTCGTGTGTATTTTGGATGTTTTCCCATCCTACCATGATTTCCTGTCTCAGTCTGGGTCCCATGGTAACTGGAGAAATTTGGCGTGCTGGCTCTCTACACAAGGGCTGGCCACACGAGGGATGCCAGGCGGGTATCTATTCCACAACAAACACCTATCTCTCTTCCATCTCTGTGGCAGGATTATACACTCTTACAAACTCTTATTAATAAAGTTCCTCAGTTTCAAAATAGATCTTCCAGTCCAGTCTCTTTCACTTAGAGAAAAACAAAAGATCTCTCGCAGTCAGAAGACATTTGTTTCCAAAATCACATTGCAGGGACAGAGGAGCTGCAAGGGTATCCTAGTCAGATCAATGGCATGCCAATTAGCAAAAGCATCCAGTGGTTCAAGAAAAGCAAAATCTCATTGACAGGGTGGACAGAAGATATCCTTGGAAGTGTATTTCCTGGAGAAAGGCATAAGAATACACTGACACGAACCAGAACCACATGTTGCAGATATCAGAGACCTAACTTCTATTTATCTTTCAGATCTCAACTCAAATGAAGCTACCTCCAGGACCATGATAACCCCAAACCTCCAGCCATGGTCTTCTAATAACAGCACAAAACAAATCGCGTTGCAACTGCCTCTCCAGCTCAAAGCTCCTGCAGGACAGGAACTGCCTCTCACCTCTGTTCTGACACAACACTTGACAAAACGAAGTGTTTTGTAAAGGTGTGGAATAGCCTGTGGATAGACCACAGCCCCAGACCACACCACACAGTCCGAAAAGTTGGCCTCATAGCCTCTCTGCACCAACTTCACAGTCCCACCTTCTCCTTTGTGAAGACCTACCCATGGGTAAGAATATGATAAAATTCACTCAGAACAAGCCAGGTGGAATCGAACAAAATAATGTATGATCTTCCCAAAAGGCACCTCCCCTAACTCAGGAATTATGCCCACATCCTCCCTACAGAAATAATTTATAACTACAGAATTTTATGCAATGACAAGGTTAACTTTTTTGTGTTTATCTTTGTTTCCAAGAAGCTGAAAGTGGACCTTCCTCCTGATGCTGATGACAAACCCTTGGCACTTGTACAAGCCCAGCCCAGGGCACTGGGTCCAGCCAGGCCACTCTCCAGCCACGAGGCTGTTGATTTTGCTAATAGGGCAAACAGACCCTCTTTGAAATGGAGGCAAAAGCAGCAGAACTCCACTTTCCTGTTTCCTCTGCTGTGTTAAGCAAGGAGAACTGGCATCTAAGAAAGGCGCTGATAGAACAAACTCCAAAGAGTGCTCAGATGGGGGGTTACAGGGGTATGGAGGGCACAGGGAATACACGAATTACAGGCAGCATAAGGAGAAGGCCAGCTTCTCTGGGTATAAAACAGCAAAGTCCCTGAAGCCAGCAATGACAGTCACAGACAAAGCATGCTTGGCCTTAAGGATACCTGCTTGAAAAATCTTTCTCTGATGACTTTACCTGTGCTGGGCTGCCTTAGACTCTCCCAACGCAACCCTGGAGCACAGCCCTGCACTTTCAGTTTCACACCTAAAGAAACTGAAGCAGAGAGGTTTCCTAATGTTCCCACACCCTGAAGTTTAAGAACAGGCAGAACTAATCAGCGGTAATGAAAATTAAAATCATCGTTACTTTAGGTGGGGTAGATGCTAACAGTGCTGGGCCATGGTGGCACCTCCTGGGCTGGAAGTGTTTTAGATGTGGATAGTGACCTGGGTAGATTACCTGGGTGCCTGAGGGAAAATCCATCAAGCTGTGTAATGAGGATTCTGCATTAAAACAGAGGAAAAGCAAATAATGTCCCTACCTCAGGTCACACAGTGAAGAGCCTATGTTTGTTTTTTGTTTTTTTGTTTTGTTTTTTTTTTTTTTTAAAGAGTGGGGCCTGGCGTCACAGCTCTATAATTCCAACACTGGAAGACTGGACTGCAAGTTTTAGCCTAGCCTGGGCAACTCACTATCTATCTATCTATCTATCTGTCTGTCTATCTGTCTATCTATCTATCATGTCTGTTTATCTACTTATTTATGACAGGGAGGGTCTCTCTCTGTAGTCCATGTTGGCCATGAACTCACTAGGTAGCCCAGGCTGGCCTTGAACTCATGGCAATCCTGCCTCTGCCTCCTGAGTGCTGAGATTACAGGTGTACATCACCACACCCAAAGAGTCCATGTTTGAAACCAGCCTCCCCAATTCCAAAGCCTATGTTCTTGCCTCCTCTTCGTT
Organism: Ctenodactylus gundi; assembly: GCA_004027205.1. NCBI lineage: Eukaryota > Metazoa > Chordata > Mammalia > Rodentia > Ctenodactylidae > Ctenodactylus > Ctenodactylus gundi. Next base: position 423,770 of record PVKB01000621.1, on the reverse strand, counting down.
GTCAGATTCTGCAAAGAGGAACAGGGCATGGGGACTGTTTACACTTGGAGGCCCTGGACCTAGGAGCGCACAGCTGGGTACTCACCTGTGCTCTATTCATTCCCTCACATTAAGGGAAGAGAGCCAGGGCTGGTGGTGCAGGCCTACAATCCTAGCACTCTTGAGAGGTACAAGCAGGTGAATGCAAATCTGACCCAGCTTGAGCAACTAGCAACTTTGCGAGACCTTGTTCCAAAATCAAAAATAAAACTGGGCTGGGAATGTAGCTCAGTGTGAAGGCCCTGGGCTTGATCTCTAGGACCACATAAACAAACAAACAAACAAATAAGTAAATAAATAAAAGAGGGGGAGAGAAGGGAGAGCATCACACATAAAGAAAAGCTGTAGGCAGAGGTCAGGATGCTTGGTGCTGGCAAGGAAAGCAGAGAGGCCTCCAATGATCCCAAGGCAAACAGCGATCGATCCAACCCAAATGTTTTCTTCCTTTGGAAAGAAAGTCTCCTGGCCAACACGAATGTGCCGAAAGTGACGGTAAAGAAGCCTACCACCTGGCATGGCAAGGACAAGACAACACGGTCTTTGTTCAGTGAGTTTAGACGCACACAGGAGTTTATGCCCACGACCCACACTAACGCTGAGAAACAAGGCATCATACATGCCGAACCCTGCTGTTCCACATGGAAGCCCTTGTGGCTGCATGAGGGAAAACTCGGTTCTCAAGGTGTTCTGCACAAATGACAGGCCATCTCAAAAAGAATGTAAATGGTGGCCTATGGCATGGTCCAAGGGGGTCCTGGCATACTGATGATGAACAGCTACTACCTACTGAGATGTCACCAGTTTTTTAACCTCAGGTCACAAATTTGATTTATTATAATCCTTGGCCCATAACCATTTTTCATTAGTTATAATAATGTGAACTCACCTCCAAAACCAAGAAGCTAGAGCCTTGACAACTGCCAAATGCAAACCACATGCTCCCCTCTCTCCTTTCCTTCCCTGGACATGACATGTTTGCCATCCCATCATTTGCTCCTTACACTTTATTATCTCTGTAATCTCTTCCTTCAGTACTTTAGTTATTTTTAACCTTACAAAACTGTATCACATTGTCTGTAATCTTTTGAGCCGACTTCTTTCCACTGTACTATTTAACGAAGGTTCATTCCATTCATGGTTTTTTCCTTCTAGTCACTCATTGCTAGTTGAACCCATGTACTGAAAAGAAGCTTTGCTTTTGGCACTGCATTTCCTCTTTCCAACATCTTCAGGCATATTCTACTGCCAGTCTCATTTTATAGGTTAAAAAAAGCAATGAGTTGAAGTGGGGTTAAATCCAGGTTTGTCTCCAAAGCCCTGATCCCTCCACAGTACTACTGAGGGTGTGCTAACATATGGATGGGCTCCCTCTCCACTCCAAGGCGCAGGTCACCAACGACCAGCAGCCATCACCATCGTTACAATGGCCACCACCCTGGATGCTCACATACCTGGGCTATTTCCAGCATTTCAGAAGCTATCATTCACTTAATTCCTGCAACTATCAAATGAGGCGGGAAATTATTTCCATCTTGTAAGAAATGAGACATCATTTGTCACTGAAGAAGGAAATTCAGGATCTGAACCCAGGCAGTCCCACTTCAACTGAGAGAGCAGACAGAGATGAGCACTGACCCAAGTGGAGCCAGAGCAGAGTTTGCCCCCTGGGTGGTGTGGTGATGGCAGAACCCCAGGACCTCATTTATTTATGAGGCGGTCCCATGAGCTAGGCCTCCGTCCAGGAAGAAGAGGTGCCTGCACAGGCTTGCTAGAAAAGGAAAAGGGGGCAGTCTTGAAGAAGAGCTCACTGGCTCATGATCTTGGCCTGTATCTGCAGGGCAACGAAAACAATGTGAGGGCCAGGGCGTGAGGGCCAGGGCTAGAAGGGCCAGGGTCAGGGTCTTGAGGAGAGACAGCATGCGACAATCTTCTGAAAAAATTCTAGTTATCATATTTACAATACTAGAATCTTACCTGACCTGCTTCTAAGAGCCTAATGACATTGATTAAAGTTGTCCATGCAGAAGGTATGAGCTTTAAAGCCTCACAGCACTAACCTCAAATACTGGCTCTGTTACCTTCAAGGTGAGTAACCACAGACCAGTCATTTTAACTACCTCTAGACCTCAGTTTCATCATCTGTAAAATGGAATAAATCGTAGGACTTTCAAGTCAGAGGCTACGGAGGACCCCATGAATTCAGCCACTCAACGAATACTACCACCATCTCATCGTATTTGGTTGAGAGGCCTGCAGAAGATTGCTGGTTGGCTACCCTTACCTTCCCTAGAGCAATGCCTTCTCTCCACCTTCCAGGTTGCTCTAGCCATGGTCTCTACCGCAACACTCAGAGGAGATCCTCAAAGGCAAGCCTTTCATGACACGGCCTTTCCCAGGCTGTGCCCTGCCTCTGGGGGACTTTTTCCTCATGCACACTCCTTGAAGAACTCAGAACCAAACCTGACTCCCAGGGATGTACAATGAGATCCTCAAATCTGACTATTTTTCTGAGGAGCATTTAATAAATTGCTCAGATGTTCTGGTCCCACTTTTAAAGGTTTTAACTCAATATATCCAGAGTAAGTTCCAAAATATAAATTTTTAAAGTGCCTCAGGCTGTTTCAGCAACCAGTCCTAGAAGTAACTGCCATTAATAGTGTAGGAAGGAGAAAGAGGCTCAGGGACCCTTGCTAAAGGTCCATACTCACAGGAGCTTGAGACAGCGCCGATATTGGACAAGACCACAGTGTAGATAGCAGACAGAGCAACTGTTTGGCAAGGAGAGTCCGAGTTATCCATCAGCCGTGAGTATTGTCAGTGCCAAGGAAGCCACACAAAGGACAACGCCCTGGTCAGCCTGGGAGGGCCCCGTGTGGGCCCCGAGTTACACGAGTGGCAACACAAGCACGCGATGTCCAGGCCTTGTGCTCTTCCCTCCCCTGGGAGTGGTGCTCCCACTGTAGGGCCAGGCATACAAGGACAGTAGGGACAACCTCATTTCTCAGTAGCATTTGGATCCCCCAACCTAAACAACTGTATGACAATAGTGATAAAAATTACTTGGTTCCGCACAAATGGTTTCAAGTTACTTGGAGTTCATTAGAAGTGACAACCTTTAGCACATTCTGGATGGAGACAGATGGGTGGCGATTGCGTAAATACACAGGCACTTCACACCACTAACGAATCCCATCACAAAAGCCCATTTCCCATTACATCGTGCAGCTGGAACTGTATAGCTGGGCGATGCTCCTTACACAGCCGAAGTCAGCAGGAGGAAGGCAGGCTGGTGGTCACCACGGGAGCACTGAAATGACAACTGTGTCTTCACCTTCATGCATTTTATTCACACAGAGGGAGGGAAGAGAGAAAGGGGGGAAAAAGACCACATGGAGTTCCAGATACACAAATTTAATTTACACATTCACTTTGAGTGCTAACGCCCCTCGGGATCACTTTTTCTAACTAAACAGATAATAAATCCTCCAGTAGAGAATGCAAATAGCGTGCAGCAGAGAGAGCACACGAAATGCCACCACTGGCAAGGGTTGAAGGCGAGGGTGGTAAGGAAGGCCCCATCGGGGATGGCTGTGGACCAGCCTCTGAGGTACGTGCTTTAATTTACATTTCATTTCATCCTTACATCCACACTGCCTGTGGCTTCCACTATCACCTGCCTTTCACAGGTGGGAATAGCTAGGCTCAGAGAGGTCAAATAATTAGCTGTGTGATCCAGCGAGTGAGCGGTGGAAGCAACACTTGAACCCAGGCCCCAAATGTGGCCAAATAAGCCTTTCAGCTCCTTGTGTAGCACAAGAGGCCCCTGGGTTCCCACTCTTCCTCAGGACACTTTTCCCAGAGTCGCCCTCTGCTAAGACTCCACTGAGGGCTCTGTTAGGCTCAATCTTCGTAACAGAGGATGGAAAGGATCACAGGATACAAACATTTAAACCTGAAGCTTTTGAATAAACAGGTATTCTCAGGTGCTCACCTTCCCCCGAAGCCCTCCCTCCGGGTAGCAGCTCTCCAAACAGATCCCCCCAGGGTGGCTTTGTACGAAATACCCCCACAGAGAGCTCACCTCAGTCATGGAAGGAATAGGAAATTTCTGAGTGGAGCCAGGGTTCTTAGTTCAGATGAACAAATATCCTTGAACTTGTAATGAGTTCAACAAACTCAGGAAAGACGCAGAAGGGAGCACTGACGATGAGGCATTAATGAGAACCGAAACCGCAGTAGAAGCACTGAAAATGGCAATAAGGTCTACTTCAGAAGGACACTGTGGCTCATAGGAAACAAAGCAGGTGAAACTCTGCAACCCATGGGGCAAGCACTGTGACATTTTACGCACGTTTCACCTTTTTTTGATTCCGATGGATCCCAGTATTTTTAAAATCACCTTTTCACTGAGAAGGCAACTATTTCAGAGAAGCTAAGTGACTTGCCCTAGGCCACACAGCTTGGAAATCATAAAACGTGACCCTCCCATGTCAGGGGTCCAAAGGTTAGAGCCACAAGAAGCAATGGCCTTCATCTCTACAGCCATGAATCTTCCCGCTTCTGCAAACAGAGAGCTTTTGAGAGACCAGGGAACAGTTTGAATTTGTGGGCCTGTGAAAACCCAGCAAGCTGGCCCCAAATGACCGGCTGGTGACCTAGTCTAATGGCTGTGTTGGCCCATAGAACGAACTGTCTGTGATGATGAAGCTGCTCTACATGTGCATTGTCCAGAAGAGTGGCCACCGGCATATGTGATGACCGAGCATTAGAAATGTGACTGGTGTGACTGAGGAGGGGATCTTGAACTCCACTGAATTTTACTAAATTTAAACTTAATTGGCCACAGATGGCTAGTGGCCACATTACTGAAGAGAGCAGCCATGAGCCATTCTCGCTCATGGCACACCGAGTTTCCTAAACACACCAGAGCAGACGCTGCAGGGAAACTCATGGCTTCCCCGGGGCAGCCCAGGGTACAGAAGATAACAAATAAATAAATAAATAAATAAATAAACAAACAAACAAACCAGTTGCTCACTTCAGAGCAAACACCATCACTATGATCTTGGAACCTTTACAGCTGGAAAAGAGAAAGGTCCGATTCCCAAATAAACAGCTTCTCTCTTTATCCTTTTAAAAGAGACAGAAAAAAGAAACGTGTGCCAGGGCCCCAGCTAAATTACTTAGGAAAGGTTGCGATTTTTTTTGGTGACAAATGCCTCTGGCTTATGATGACAAAAAGACTCAAATATGGTAGGAAGAAAAATCCAGAAGAGTAAACAAGAGGAGGCCCGGTACTCTCTAAGGCGTCATAAATCCAGAGGAAGTAGACGCAAGGAGCTACAAGCTTCCAAACACTCTTTCCCTTGAACTATTTTAAGCAGCCAACACCCACAATTTCTCAGAGGCTATTTCACAGAGGAGAAGCAGTGCGCTTCACAAGATATATCTTTAAACACGCAGAGAAACAAATAGCTCCACGCAGGCCACTGCAGGTTAGACTGGCACCCCACCGAGCCACGCTACTATTTTAAGGCACCTAAATGGCTCAGTTGTTCCTATGCAATGCTCTGGCCCTGGCTTCAATTTCTTTCTCTCTCTCCTGGACCAACCCATTCATTTCTTTGCTCAGAAAATCACTGCATATGCTTAGTCCCCAGCCCGGCTCCTCCTGAGGACGGGAGAGAAGGGGGTAGGCAGGGCAAATGAGGACTCCGGAGCACAACAGAGCTCTGTGTGACTCCCGCTGGTTTTTTTACTAGCTAGGTCTGTCACCTGGACTCCTCTGTGCCTCAGTTTCCTCCAGTGAGAAGAATTACATGATATAATACATGTGAAATGCACATAGTGTGAGTCCTGGTACTTTGAGAAAGCTCAACATATAGTAGTTATTTATGTTCTAGAATCAGAGCTGAGAACTGAGTCTCTCGGCCTCTCTGGCTGGGCAGAGAACATATGAAGGATAAGCAAAAAATATGGTGAATGTTGAAAAAAGTTTAAAATTATTATAGTAAAAGTCGCCTTGTCATCACTCCCCCTCCAAATACACCCCCCTCACCTCGAACACACTTTTTGCATCTTTCTTTGCCACTTTCTAAAGCAGCTTTGGAAAACCTGTTTCATGAGTATCTTCAGCTGTGCCATCCATGGCTGCTTCAATACCCTGAATTGATTCAACATATTCCTCTTGCATGGTGGTTTTGACTTTGGCAAAGAGCCAGACTCGGTGAATAAATCAAGGACACGTAGTAATATCTTTAATTGGTGGAAACTGCTGTGAATATCTGATCAATGGGAAGTAATCAAAAATACAGTGCATTTTAAATTAAATATTACAACAAAGACACATTGCCATTAATACCTCTCAAAATATTCAAAATACCCTCATGTTGAATACACTTATCTCATTATTCTTGGCAAGAGTTTTTTTTATTGCAATCACTTTTTAAAAACTTAATTTACTGTATTTTTTTGATCACCTCATATACATCGTTGGAGAGCAGAGCATGTCGAGGAAGGCTGCCTGGCTTTGATCAGTCCCTCTCTCTTTCTCATGACCTGTGTAACCATGAGCCAGTTACTTCACCTCTCTCTGCCTCTGTTTCAAGACGGAATTGACAGTACCCTCTGCATTTATGAGTCAGGCAAAAATCATGATTATGTTGCCTTTCTGGGTCTATCTCTGCCCTTCCCAGGTAAACCTGACAATCAGACATCTTCAGGGTTCTTTGGGGATCCTTGGGGATCTCTCCAGGCAAAAACTGACCCGAAGTAGCACAGCTGTGAAGGGAAGGGAAGACACCACCCTGGGTGGGGCAAAAAGGAGCACTCCAGACAATGATGTCTTTACCACTAATAATAGCTAATGTCTGAGTGCTTGCTGTGTACCCGCCGCTCCCGAGAACTCTACCCACATGGTCTGGGCCCCACTCCAGACCATGTATTTCTGAACTGCTGGAGATGCAGCCTTAAGACAGCCAGCCAGCCAGCCACACACACACACACACACACACACACACACACTCTTAAGCTCTCCAGATGATCCTCATGTAAATCTATAATTGAGAATCACTAAAATAACAATCCTATGAGAAATGAACTATGACATCCTCACGTAACAGAAGAGAAAAACTGTGGATCAGAGATACTGGGTAACTCCAAGAGTCAGGCAGTGGTAACTCCTTCACATTCTACCCCTTAGCCATACTTTGTCCCCTGCCCCACCAGAGGAGCACAAGTCAAGCTATCTAACAGGCACCTGGATACTCCCGAACCTGAGCCTACTACAGTTCCCCGTGCTTTCTCAAACATCCAACACAGGCTTTCTGGCTCAATTTCCAACTCCTACTTGACCTCCGAGAATCGAAAGTTCCCTAAATGTAGAGTCTTGCTTTCCCAGAACTGAAGGAGACAAGCAAAGTCACAGAGATTCACCGGACCTAATTAAACAGATCCTATGCCGATGACAGGAAACAGCAGAGTCCAAGATCCTCACTGAAGGCTACTGGCTGCCTACAAAGAAGCTAGAAAGCAAGGTTCAGGAGCTCCTGAGGCCATCAACTAATGAGAATTTTAAGATTAAAAATTAAACCTCCGTTGGCAGAATCTCTGTCCAGCCCTCTGGACAGTGCCTGCCTGCCTACCTTTTGCAAGGGCAAAGGAGGAGGATGTTTGAATTCATCACATGATTAACGGAGTTCAATGTGGCCTTACCTCCCAGCCAGCCTATTAATATCTCTGCATGTTAAGTTTGAGACAAGCCCAAATCACACTTGCATCCTGTGCCTCAGTCAACGGCCATCCCTGTCTTTCCGCTGCAGAGACCGTAAAGCTCATCACACTTCACTCCTCTCTCACAGCTCACACATTTAACACTGTTGACAAAGGCCATTGGCTCCAACTTTAAAATACACCCCTGAGCTCCTTCACTGTTGCCCTGGTCTAAGCCCTGTCCTTTGTCCTGAATTACTGCCAAAAAATTCAAAAAAATCCCTGATGGGTCACCTTGCTTCCATGCTTAATGCCACAGTCCATTTCCAATAGAAGAGAGAGCAACTTTATTGAAATGCAAATCAAGCCACGCTGCTCTGCTTACATTCGTCCCTCCAGTGGTTCTTAGTTTACTCAATTTTAAAAACCAAGGTACAGTTACACAGGTGCCTATGAGGTCCTGCCTAAACATTGCACAACCTGTTGACCTACTCACTTCTCCACGCCAGTCCCACTGCAGCAACACTAATCTCCTCAGTGCTTCTTGGAGCCCCCAGGAACATGCGCTCTTCCTGAGCTATTTCTCTAGTCACCTGGCCTCCCTGTGACTCCCCTGGCATGTTCATTCTTCCCGATTAGCTGTGGGGTCAATACCCTTCCTTCTTCCAGACTTTTATGCCATCATTCACTCTGGAAATGGTACTCAGTATACAATAAGTCCTCAACAAATATTTGTTGCGTGAATGAAAGGATATACCCCAAACTCAAATCCAAGTCTCCCCCCTGCTTATCATCTAGAGACACTCCAACTACAGCCATCATCTGTATCTTCAAAGACCAACATGGCAGAAGACTCTACACCTAGGATAGTGCACCAGAGTCCACTGGATGGGGTGGGGGGTGGAGTGTTCTGATGGTTTTTCAGAAGCAGCTCTACCTCAGAGGCCTTGTCATCTGCTACTGGACTTAGTCCCAGCATACTGCTGGACTGCCCAACTTGTCCTGGGGGGAGGGGCATTAAACCTAGAAGAGCTGCAAGCAACTTGGCTCTAAATTGTGTTCCATGTACTGCTTCATTTGCCTGGCTACTTAGCTGAACTGAAGAAGCCACCAGCTTCCTGGTTTTCACAGAAGAAACTCTCTTTTGGATACAAACTCTGTATCTTCTCCAATTTCACTGACTTTCAAGTTGGATTTTTTTTTTTTTTAAAGACAGGGTCTCACTCTATAGCCCAGGCTGGTCATGAACTCACTATGGAGACCAGGCTGGCCTTGGACTCACAGAAATCTTCGTGCCTCAGCCTCCCTAGTGCTGGGATTTTAGGGGTGTACCACCACGTCCAGCTTATGTGGTGCTGGGGAATCACTTGGGTACTTAAGGCTTGCTAGCTTTAACTGCTGAGCCATTCCTCCAGCACCTCACGCTGGATTTGAAGGTAGATGGCTGGTAAGGAAGGGGGACACGTGAGCCAATTTACCTTGCCTTTCACCCCAATCTTCCCATTCCTGCTCAAACTTGGGACTGTGGAGGAAATCTAGAGCCTGTCAACCTCAGAGTACCAAGCTCCCCATCTCGGCCTTCAGAATTCCTGGCAGCCTGTCATACTCAGTTACCCTCATTTTCCCTCCTCTTTAAAAAAAGGTCCTGCCAACTGCAACAAACAGCATTTAAAAATATCTTGCTGGATTATACAGCACCGCCTTCTAAATTCCTCACAATGCCTGTCTCTGTCCCGCATTGGAGAAAGAAGGGTGTAACTTTTTTTTTTTTTTTCTCTAGTTGCTCCCCTCCTATAAATACCCAAGTCTGGGTAGGCGAGCTTCAAACACCAGCGGCATGAAGTCACCTCGGAGCTAGATCTCGCCACAGCGCTGGCCTGCCAGGACCTGGACACAGCTGTCAAGCGCTGAAGCATTAGGTCGGCCAAAAACTCACAGAACTCCTCCTCCTGAGGGAAGGGGGAAGCAAAAATCCAAGTACAGTAATCACATCTAATGCTAATATAAAAAAGGTGGTGTTTAGCCCTGCTACCCAGCCGGGTCTTCGGAGAGCACACAGAACTCCATCCTGAGGATACAAAGTACAGGGCCTGACATTAAGAAAAGGAGGTCACAGTGGCCTTCTGGGGTCCAGAAACACTACTGGAGATAAGAAGGCCCTTGGACGGTCTTGTCTGACTTCTTCACACCACAGATGAAGATCCAGGAAGACAAAGTGATTTGCTCCAGTCACCGAGGGGGCAAGCTCTTCCCCAGAATTTTCTGGACCCAAATCCAGAGTTCTCTGCACTGGGTTGTCCTAGACACTTGGGCAGAGATGCTGCCTTGGGTGGGAGCTTTCACTTGTGCCTACCAATAGCTCCTTTCACAGCTAACACTGATTGGCATATATTCAAAAATACAAACTAAAAGGAAAAAAAGTTTTATACTCTTTGACAAAAGGGGTCAGGGGTGTGGTGCAGTGGAAGAGCACTTGCTTAGCAAGCTGGAGGCCCTGGGTTGGACATCCAGCACCACTCTAAAAAAAAATTTTTTTTTTTTTTTTCAACAAAAGCATCGCCCAGTTGTGGGAGGATTTTCCTGACAAAAGGCCTGTTTCATACTCTGAGGCCCAATTTAATCTCTCCCCTACACTAACCTGCATCTCCAATACTTCCAATTTCAGTTTTCCTATTTCATTTTTTTTTCTCCTGTAAGAATGCTTATGTGTAGAAAGCAAATGACTACAAATGACCCTGTATGGACTTCTGTAACCTGTTTATAAAGTTTATTTTTTAAGCGACAAAATACCTTCATAAAACTGGGGTTAGGAGGAAGACAAACATCCAAGTTATTAGTTAAGACATTGACAGCCTTTCACAGTTTGCTGTTAGCAGAATTCAACTGGACCTAGGGACTCTAATCCGGAGGGAAATGAGCTATAAGGTGGTTCCACAATAACACTTAACAAAAAGGAAACCTTTATCAATGTTCTGAAACACTTTAAATAAGAATCAGCAAAGGACTGAACATCTGAGAATTGAGCTATCATTAGAGAAACTGAAAACTGAACATATCACATTATACCTAAGAAGTCCTGGGGCTTTTTATCTTATGCTGCTCCTTGGAGTGGAAATCTTGCTTTGGGTGACAGTAAATTCAACAGTCTCACTGAAGGAGTCTGTCAGCCCCAACCTTCTTTCTATACTGGGATTGCTTTGGCCTGAAATACTGTACTCAGAGCCATGGAAGAAATAACCAATTCAGAAGCCAAATTCAACAGGAGAAACAAGGCTGAGGGAAGGTTTCACGTCCCCTCAGCTCCGGCTTGCTTGGTGAAGGGCCTCTTTACTCACTTCCATGGCTAGCACAGGAGGTGGTGTATTTTGGAGGCCAGACTTTCAATCTACATGCGGAGTAACTGGAGGTCTGGGGCTGAGGTTAAGATGCACTGGAAAACAGGCACATTCAGTTCCTGAATTAGAAAAAGAAGTTTGGAAAACTCTTGTCCTGAACTCTGGCAGGCTTATTAACATCTGGACAAAAGATGTGGGAACATTTTCCTTTTTCCTGTGTTATCTCACTTGCTCTTCCTTGCTACAAATCTGAACCTCCCAGCCATCCTCCAACACATACTCCATGGCTTTCAGGTCTTCCTCATACTGTTGCCTGTAATGGAGACCCCTGTGCTCTGCACTACCTGCCCCTTCCACAGTCACAGTGCTGCTGCCCAAGTCCCCACTGATTCCCAGGCCACACCCCCCATAAGAAGCCCAGACTCCCTCCCACTCTCTAAGGCAAGACACCCTGCTTCCTTCTGGATTCTCCAATCACCAAGAGCTTCAAGGTCCCTAACCATGGATTGGCAATTATATCTACCAAGGGTTGAATGAATCAGATGGTGAAAAGCAGCCACAATCGGCACCAGAAATGTGGCATCGTCCCCAGCATTATCTGAAATAATGGTTATAAACTTCTTTGCAACTATCCACGTGCATGCTTTGTTTTTTCTAGTAGATTCTAAACTCCACAAGGAGGACTCATGTCCTTCTCCAGTCTCTGTCCTTTGCCTTATATCTAGCAGATTAATGAGGTCAGAGTAGCTTTTCTCAGACTTATGTGGGATGTGCTTCTTAATCATCTCCTGATCCAATGCACAAAGCTGCAAAACCATTTAGACGGTTTTAAAAACAAACAAGATGACCCCAGAGTGTGTTTACATGACACGCCAGCAGAACACAAAACACCTGCTCCCCCTGTGGCTCAGGGCTTGTCAGTTGCAATGAGCTGGGTCCAATATCCACAGCAGAACTGCTCTCTGGGGACGGGGGCTTTGAGTCTGCAATGTCTTGGCTGTCCTCCTGGTGGGTGTGGGCATGAGCTCAGAGGGAGAGTTCTGATCCCACTGCCAGACCACTTTGTCCTGGGGACAATGAAGCCAGCATAACTGAGCAGGTTGCCTTTTCTAGATTCCACAACTTCCTCCTACCTCCACACACCACTGTTATTCCTCAAGGAGAGCCTTGTGACTAATCCTTGTCACCCTGAGATTTGGATCATGGTTTTCCCCTACACAAAAGACTTCCACTTTGGCAAAAGAGAACCAAATCAGTGCATTCAACACAAATTTGTAAAATAAATAAATAAAAGGATGCTAATTAGATTATTTTATGTGTTAGACACAATGCAAAGTCCCGTGCAAAGATGCTTATTAAATTTGCACAGTCGGGGATGGAGGAATGGCACAGTTGTTAAATTTGCATAGTCATCATATGAATTGGGTACAATGTTTAGTCCTATCTTAGACAAGAGTGTTTCTCAGAAGTAAATTTGCTCCCCAAGAGACACCTGGACATGTATGGAGACATTTTTGATCCTCCTGCCTTACAGTGGGGGGAGGGTATTATAAAGCATCCTACAACTTCCAGGAAAGCCCTGTGACAAATAAATGGTCCAGTCCAAAGTGTCTGTTGTACCAAGGTTCAGAAACCTTGTCACAGACGAGGAAACTTTTGCGCAGAAGCCAGTGTCACACAGCTTACTCAGGTGGCTCCACCCCGAGCTGCGCTCCTCTCACCAAACCAGCAGCATCTGGAGCACTGAGGAAGCATCAGGTACTACTGTCCTGAGCACAGAACTGGCCTTTCATGTTTTAGGCAGGAAATGAAGACTTAAGAGTGATTTCCTTGAGGGCGTCGGTCAGTCAGAGGCAAAATAACCGGGGATCCAAATCGGCAAGGCTGATTTCTTTTCCTGAGCTTTCTGCCAAGGTTCAACCAGCAGGTGGATGCTCAGGTAGACACTAAGGAACTCAATGCCCCTTGATAAAGGCTCTTCTGCCGATTCTACAGCAAGCAAGAGCAGCAATCCAGATCAATGGCCTAAATGCAGGGCCACTTCTGGAGCTGTCCCTCCTGCGTGTCCACCTGCCCTGAGCTGGCTCACCCTCCTACGGAGAGGTGTCACTATGGTGACTCTGCAGCTTTTCCATTCAGCTGAGCTTACTGATCACGCAGCAGCTGCCACTTGTAAGGCCCTCCCTGGGCAGCGGAGCTCCCTGCCCCCACAAGAGTGGCAATAACAACCCTTTCAATCAATGGCACCTGCTGGGCACAGTCCTTGGGATGGGACAGCCTTTGCTGGCCTAACAAATTTACAGTGCCTGGACACAGGATGCCATTAACAAGCAAGATCTATAAAGAAGCAATGCTGCTGTCAACTAAGATGGACCCCAGCTACCACCTGAGAGGGGCAGATGCTGACCTGTTACTTGCTACCTTTGGTTCTGTGAGTTTTCACAGGAAAAGCACAGGTTGGGGCTTAAGCACAATAGGGCTTGGTTCTGGCCTGTTATTGAGATGTGAACACTGGGCTTCCAGAGGGCCTTCTGTGAAAAGGACATCCTAGTCACAGGATTTTTATCTGGAATCAGCAAAAAATTACAGGTGAGAAGTGCACAGTGCCACAGAAAAGCCAAGCCTATTACTACAGGCACAGAAGTGGGAAAACGGGGGCAAGAGCATCTGTCCAATTTTTAGTCTCCCAAAGGAGAAACTCTGATGGTGAGATGGGCCAGGGACAGACCTGAGGACTAGCGATGAAGTGTGCCTGGCTGGTTGTTTCTGCAAACCAGGAATGTCTTGGCAATTGACTGACTTGGTTCAGTTCTTAGAGTGGCAACAGATAGGGTGGGACCCAAGTGCAACCTCTTCTGAACAAGTCATCCACAGAGACTGATTGTCCTCCATGGCTACTGTTGTGAAGGAAGAGGATGGCTTAGCTAATCTTACAGCAATCTGCACGCTATCCTTCCTGTTACCTGCTGTCTATAGGACTTCCGCTCTGGGTACCACCATGAGAAAAGACATCTTCCTAATAGGAAAACTCTCCAACTCTTATCTTACACGAGAAGGATGGCCTTAGGAAGCCGAGTAGAAGTTAAGGCATCAAGAGGTTGAATGATGTACCGATGACGTAGTTACCCCCCAAAATACTGGAAATGCTCTGCTCTGATAAAGTCTCTTGCAAGGTGGTAAAGGAATTCAAATGTATGTTTTGGAATTAAGCATGTTGTATGGTGTACCATCTGCCTGATAAACATTTACAGAGTACCTCCTATGTGTCAGAGCTTGTGTGAGGGAGACAAGCAGGCCTGAGATCACAGCTTGATGGGAGAGACAGATAGACGCAGGAAATGATTCAAGAATATGTCCTGGGTGCTGTGGAAACTTGGAGGAGGACTGGTTCTTTCGGCTGGGGGTGGGGAAATCAGGCAAATCTCTCTGAAGGAACAACTTTAGCTTGTTCCTCTTAACTACCTAAGGCTGTATTTTTAGGCAAACAAGAAAAAAAGTTTTCATTTCCAAAGCTTGCTTTGTTTCAGTTTTACCAGCTCCCCCAGCTTTAATAAAAGACCAACAGAAGGGGAGCCACCATCCTGGTGCAGACTCCCCAGGTGTGGAAACTGATTAAACAGCAACTCATGGCGCAATTAACCCTTGCCCCCACTGCTGATTATCTCAGTGGAAATCCATCCGTATAGACAAATCTTATAGACAAAAGTTTTTTTTTCTCTTAATCCTGACGCCCTTTTATTTCTGGGCACAAAATGAGATGTTGAGACTTGCCTCAGCTGGTAAATATGTAAATATGGAAGCGCCCTGAGTTACTATTTATGGCGGAAAGGTCCTTAGTAGCTTTGATATGATTGGCTATTACTAAGGAACTTGAGAAGCCTTTCTTGACTGCCATTTAAATTAACCCCAGTCACACTATCTTACTCTTCTGTCCTTCAAAGAAAAATAACACTAACAGTGAATTCTTATTTGCTTGCTTTTTCCTGTCTTCCCTACTGGATTACAAGCTTAATGTGCGGTGTTCTCTCCACCTCCATCTTGACTTAGTCCACAGCACCTTTAAACAATGGTGGGAACCAGGTCAGCACTGAATAAATATTTGCAGAATACACTGCTACTCTTTATTGAGCATTTACTATGTGGTAAAATCTCTAAATCTATGACCTCATTTAATCCTCATGCCAATGTCATAAGCTCGGCGCCATTAGTACCCATTTCACAGATAACAAAATTGAGGCTTAGAATGATAAAATTACTGCATATAAATCGCAGAGGTGGCCTCAAGCCCTCACGGTAGCTCCAAAATACCTGTGCTCTGTACCACTACTGTGATAGGACAACCCTCAGGACTACTCCCCGGGTCCCCTTTTGGAATAGGACTGTTCTCAACCACATCTTAACCGTTTAACTGTAAGTCAAGAAACAGAAAAGGATCTTCATAATGTTACAGTCATTTGTGAAAGTTTAGTAGAAAATGGCCAAAAGGAATGCTAAACAGAAAACTCACATCCGGAGAGAATCTTGAGAAAGGGCAGATGGGAAGGAGAGAGAATGGAAGACGTTTCTACTTTCTGCCAGCTCCCTTTTACAATACTGCTCTATTAAAGTGGTTTCTCTGCCTCCCAGAAGGAAGTCATGCAGATACCATCACTTAATGACATTGCCCTGGGATCCCAGACATCAATACCAAATGAGCAACAACATATGACTTCTGCTGCCCTACGAAGCTGGGATGTCTCATAAACACCAGAGAACTTTTATCATCCATCTTGGGCTGAGAGTATTTGTCTAACATTCTGAGTAATGGATAAGAACAGATGGATTAGGACTCTTAAATTCCTGGTTGGAAGACATTAAAAGTTTAAGAGCTCTATACAGCTGAGTCAAATGCATGCGCCCATGCTGTATAATTAGCAGGCACAACAACAATAAATATATAATTTAAAGGGAAGACCAGCAGGACAAGAATACTAGCCACACTGTCCCTCCCATACGGGCCATTCCCTAGTGGGTTTTCAGCTGTGTAAACTGTAATGCTGCAGGTCTTGGGGTAATTTTCACATTACACAGGTTTGGATTTCTTGATTTCTTTCTTTCTTGAGGCAGGGTCTCACTCTGTAGTCCAGGCTGATCCCAAACTCACCACATAGCCCAGGCTGGCCTCAAACTCATGGCAATGCCCCTGCCTCAGTCTCTGAGTGCTGGGATTACAAGCATGTGCCATCATACCTGGCTTATGTAATACTGGGGAATCGAGCCCAGGGCCTTGCAGTTGCTAGGTGAGCACTGTAACTGTTGTGCTATTCCTCCAGCTCTGGATTGCTCTTTCTTTCTAAACAGTTGATGCTTCCCTCTGAAGTCAGCTTTCAGGCATCATTAACTCGTTGCTTTTCTACTAAACATTCATTTCACTGTGTCTAAAGGGAATTAAGAAATCAGTGTACTTGTTGATCAGGGAGGCCACCCCCAGGTTTGCATGTATAAAAAATGAGTTTCCACATTGTTAAGTGGAAGTGCCTGTAAGAGATCGGTAGAGACCAGAGAACATACAGAGGTGCTGAAGACACAAATCTGGAGGGCGAAGTACTACGGTTAGCTGATATCATCCACTGAAATTCTGAACTGACCTCAACTCTAAGCTGAGGGGAAAATTTTAAAGGCAAAAGCTCCCTTACTGCGGGCACGTCCTCTGAAAACCAAAGCAAGTAATGTCCAAGTTGGCCACGTTGGGTCCATATAGAGTTTTCAGAGTGGGGCCCAGCGTGTCACCTGCTCTCCCCAGAACCTGGGTTAACAAAACAAAGCTGTTTCCTCTCCTCGAGTGACTAGAAGCTCAGACTCTCTCTGGAGTATCTTAGGGTTCAAATTCCAATTTTGTCCTTTCCTATCTGTGTAGACTTGGGCATATTAACTGCTGAGTACACTGTTTTCCCATCTGTATAATAGAGAGAACTCTAAACGTACCTACTTCTTGAAAAAAGAGACCACTTTTCCTCTGTTCTCGTGCCACAATCAATATAGATTTCAGTGATCTCAGGTGTAAGCCTTTCTCTCCACTAGCAAGCAGGCAATTTTGCAACCAACACAGCTGTGTGTCCTCTTCATTCAACTCCCATTAAATTCTGACACTACCTGGGCATACCATTGCATCCTACAAGCTGAAGGCTTTGTCCTCAAGACTGTCCCCCAACTTCCCAGATGCCAGTCACAGTTTAGGTTGTTTTACTTGTTCCTTAGTCGGACTGTCTGATAAATTAGGGTTCCCACAACCACCTCCCCTTCTGGTTTAATTTGGTTGAGTGGTTCACAAAACTCAGGGGTCTATGCTTACAGGATTATTATAAAGGACATTACAGAATACAGATAAAGAGGGACACGGGACAAGGTGTGGGAGACATGCCACCCTCTACGAGCCCCCACTTACTCAACTAACAAGAATCACTCTAATGCTTTTTGCTTTTAAATGGAAACTCCGATATGTATGTATGATTAGTTAAATCCTTGTTCGCTGGGGATGAACTTTTAACCTCTTCCTCCCTTCCCTCCTAGGAGGTTTCAGGTCTGGGGCCAAAGGTCCTAATCCTCTGAAGTCCTACCTCAGTCCTTCAGGTGACCAGTCCCTATCGTGAAGCTACTTGAGAGTTGACCAGCTGCTAGTCAACTCCTTAGTATATAAAAAGGCCCTATCCCTTTGGAGACTGCAAAGATTTTAGAAACTGTCTGCCAGGAAAAAGGGAAAGAGACCAAACTTGTAATTCAAAATATCACACTACCTAATAAGTTGCTAGCATATACAAGGAACTAACATACCAAAAAAAAAAAAAAAAAAAAAAAACCCTAAAAACGATGACTACCATATTGTTACTTCAAAATTCAGCTATTTTATTATGTCAAACCACATTTGAATGTGGCTTTCTTAAACCCTTTCCAGCACCCACCTGGCCTCTTCCACTCCCAGCTTATTTGCCCCTACAAGCTGTCCCCCAAAAGGCCATTCAGATTAGGCTGCAAGGATGTCTAACTATAGTCCGCTCGATGAAATCAGAGTGAAGATTTTCAGTAGAAAGCATGTCACACCCTAACTTTACCAGGGGAAGGTCAAGTCCTTCGCTTTCATCCTTAGCCCTGAAGATACCCCCTCCCTCAGAGAAGTGCAACGGTTCCTTCGCCAGACGACATCATGCAGTTGCCCGCCCCGTTCCTTCTCATAACGTGGTTTACCGAGTGGACCACGGTTCCTCCGGGAAGTTTGTTCCTTTCATTCAACGACGGGTTTTAATCATTCACTCACTTGGTTAAGGGCAGATTGGAAAACGAGGCCCTAGGAGCCAGCAAGGAAAGGGGGACTCAGGAGCAGGCAGGTTCCCCAGCACAAGTTCCCGGGAACACAGCGCTAAGAACCCACCACTATCCCAGTATCTTCCAGGAGAGTCCCTGCCGCCAAGTGTCCTTCAGCTCTGGGAAACCAAAGCCCAGCGCCACTTGGCTCGCCACTCCCCTGGTCCATCCCACTCATCAGCTGTCGGAGCTGGGACCTCTGGCTGCTGCTACTGGGGTGAAGTACCACAACCAACCTGCCAGCTGGGGGGGGGGGGGGCATCGGACAACCAGAGGTCCAGCAAGCACGCCACAGTAGTAAGGAGTACACTGCAGCGGGAGAAAGGCTCATCGAGGGGGCAACCCCCAGAAAAAACCGTAAAGCTACACAGAACAGGACGGGGAGGAGCGGCCACGACCTCCTCCCAAGCGCACCTGGAGAGAGGCAGACACTTAATGAACCTCATCCTCGGCGCAAACGCGGAGTCCTGGCCCACCGGGCAGCCGCGTCTAGGGAGAGCCACTCCCGGCAGCTCACCCCGCCGGGGGGTCCAGGCCGGCGCACTTACCGTTGGCGTTCTTGCCGCAGATAAGGTGCTCGTAGGGTTGCAAGACCCCCCAGAGCTCGGCGTCGTTGTTGACGACCATCTCCAAGGCCTCAGCGGACACCTCGCCACCTCCTGCCCCTCCGCCGTCGGGGCTTTGGCTGGCCAGAACTCGGGCCCGGATCTCCTCCACCAGGTTCTCCATGCAGGCGGTGAGCGAGATGGCCGCGTACTCGTGGACGCGCACGGAGATGCGGGTGTCCACCATCCAGCGGAAGAAGCGGCCCACGGAGAAGGTGAGGCCGCAGCGCGCCGACTTGCCCCTGCGCAGCCCGTCGCCGGCGCTCATGCTGTACAGGGACAGCGCCTTGACCGCCGCCAGCGCGCAGCTCTCGGCCAGCGCCCAGCTGTGCACCAGGCGCACGGCGCTCTGCACCTCGAAGCGGGTGCACTTGGCGTGCAGGACGCTCAGGCGCTGCGCCTCGCGGGCCACGCGGATGAGCGCCCGCCGGAGCAGCCCGGCCAGGCGCCGCACCGCCTCCACGGAGAAGGCGGGCGCCCGCCGGCCCGCCGCGCCCTTGCGGAGGACCCTCGCCACGTCCCCCTCGGTCCAGGGGAACTCCTCCAGTTCGGGGAGGCGCGGGCAGCGCGAGAAGAGCTCGGCCACTTCGGGGTCCTCGGGCAGCGCCGCGTTCACCGTGTCCCAGCTGTTGTGGCGGCTGTTCATGGAGCCGGAGTAGCACCACCAGGCCGCCCCGCGGTGCGGCTGCGCCGAGGAGTTGAGCGCCTGCGAGTTGGACTTGGAGGACGAGAGGCTGAGCGAGCGGCACGAGTCCCCGGCCCCATACCCGGAGTCCAAGGTCAAGTCCTCCAGCGTCTTGAGTGTGGAGCTGTACGTCCCGGCCATGGGGAGCCCGGCGCGAGCGGCCTCGCCGACCCCGGCGCTCACAGCTCCATGCCCCGGCCCGGGGCGCCGAAGCAGCTCTAGGCGCTCGAGGCCGCGCTCCCGCCTGGGCCCGCCGCGGGGCTGGGCGGCCGCATCGCCGGACGGCCGCCGCGGGAAGGTGGGCGAGTCGCTGCGGGCCGCAGCCCGGCCGCCCGGCGTCCGCACGCGAAGCTGTCGGCGGAACGGCTGCCGGCCGCTGCTCCGAGCACTCCCCCGGTCCACCTCAACTAGCCGTGAGCCGAGCGTCTGTCCTCCACAGACCAGGAATCCCGAGAGCACCGGGCGCAGCGACGGCAGCGGCGAGAGGAGGAGGACGACGCGCGGCTCCGGGACCAGCCGCCCAGAAAGCGCTCGGCAAACTTCTGCGCGGCGCGGGCCACCGACACAGCTGGGTACCCGGCCGCGGCCCGCATGCAAATAACCCGAGGCGGCTCACCAATCGCCGGCCGCGACAGACAGCGCTGCACCAATGATCTCGGAGGGAGGCGGGCACCATGCAGATTTCACTCCGCCGCGGAGAGACCCCGTGCGGTGGCGGCGGCGGGGGCGGGGCTGGAGGCCGAGGGTCGGGAGAAGCGGCCGGGACGTGCGGTGGAGGAGGGGAAGGCCGGGAAAGGATGGTGATTGAAAGAAAAACGTAAAGGAAAAGCCACTGTGCGCGCCCCCGTCCCGCCATCTAGGCTTTGGGCGTTTGCAGCTCCCTTTCAAAAGCCCCCTGCAGCTGAGAGTCAGGGATCAGGGGGGACGTAGGAAAGTAGGGGCGGGGACGCGAGCCGGGCTCCCCACCTCTTTTCTTGACTTTTTGCCAAGCCTCTCCCTCTAATCCAGAGGAAACGCTCGTGGCGTTCGGAAGGAGGAGGGAAGCTCCTAGGTTTCTTCTCAAACACGTCTGGTTTTCTTGACGTTGCTATTTGGCTCAGGCCAAAGAGAATTTCTTCTTAATCAGGCACCAGATAAACCGCCCCGGGAGGCCCGTGGGCCCCCGGGCACTACCACGCCTTTGGAGCTCCACGCCCGGTTTCTGAAGGAGGGAGGAAGGGGCGTCCCGAAGTGCCAGATTCTCCGAAGGACCCCGCGTTCGGCTGTCAGCGCGGTGTAACTGGATCGCCGGCTGCCAGGTGGATCCTGTTCGGGCCAGGTGGGGACGCGTGGCGGCAGGGGGAAGGCGAGCGCGTTCGGCGTGCCCTCCCACACCTGGCCGAAGGCAGGTGCCACCTGGGACCCCGCGGCGTGGGTGGGTGGGCGCGCCGCGTGGCCCTGCCCCTCCACGGTGGAGTGAGTGGCCGACCTCCTGGAAGCCCCGTGGTCAGCCTGGTGTTGGGACGCGGGTGAGGAAGCGCCTAGCCCACGCAGGCCCCGCGGGTGCCCGTTCCTGTCCACACACACACGTGCACGAATGCACACTCCCCCCCTCCCCCCGCCGCCTCCCGCGGAACCGCAAAATCAAGGAGAAGATTGTGCGCACGTTCCCCCGCGGCGGCCTCTCGCGTTCCTGAATAGCCCCTTTGTGCTGGTACTTTACATCGGCCTGACCTTGGGCCGTGAGCTGGGTACGAACTAGAAAGACCTGATTTCTCTCTTTACCACTTAAATTAATGGTCCTCTCGTCTGCGGAACTGTTTTTTACTTGGCACATTCACTTGATTTTTTTTTTTTTCTTTCTTCAGATCTTGATTTAGGCGATGTCGCCGCCTTATGGTAAAAATGGAACGAGGGATGGAAGAAATGCGAGAGAAGAGGGATTAGACGAACAGAGCAGTCACGTTTTTATAGACGTGAGATTAGGATCCAAATTAGTTGATGAAGTTCAGCTTCCCAAAAATACAGAAACAAATGTGACGCGATTTAAAGCGCGTTAGAAGAAATATAATAAAGGCAATGGCGCCCTCTAATGGACATCTGTAATAAATAAACTTCAAAAACTTGGGCAGCCCTGCAAAAGTGAGTTACTTGCACAAAAATGTTTAAAGGGGAGCTTACTAAGTGGAAATTATCTAGAGTGTTTCTTTAGATTAAAAAAGTACACAGAATTTATATTAAAATATTAAACTACTTGATGACTGAAGTGCAGAGAGAAACAGGCCTACAGCCAAATTTCAGAACCATGTGGGTTCCAAATTCAACCCCTGGAAAAGCTACAAACAACTGAGTTTCTGTAATAAATAAGCTTAGAGGAAAGAGCTGGAAGAAGATCCCTTCACAGTATATAAGACTTACAAGACATACTAGTGGGCCTGGTGATATAGACCTGTCATTCCAGCACTCTAGGAGGCTGAGGTGGGAGAATCCAAGTTTGAGCACAGCCTGGGCAACTTAGTGACTTATGGAGATCCTGTCTCAAAGTAAAGAACAAAAATATAAAAATAGGATAGGGATGTGGCTCAGTGTGAAAGTCCTGGGCTCAATCTCTAGTAATGTGTGCATGCACACAACACTAAACAATCACAAAATGTGGAATTTATTTGGACTTTGATTTCTTAAAACCAAACACCTGAAATTATGAAACCACTGGAAATGACAACACTGCCTCAGTATTTGCTATTACAAAATCATTGTTTATTTTTTGGTATGGCAATGATACTCTGGGCATTTTTATTAAATGTTTTTATCTCTTAAAAAACATGTACCTTTCCACATTTTGTACTTTTGTCCACTAAAAAGGGAAGATAATTCCAGTACTGAAAGAGACTGAGCCAGGAAGACTGCAAATTCTAATTCTGCTTATCTAAAAGAGACAGACACAAACACACGGGAGTGGGGGAGAGGAAGCAGAGGCAGAGAGAGAAAAAAGAAAAAAAAAACCTTATGGGAAAAATAAATGGAATAAAAAGTTATGAATGACTGTAGAGCTCTTCTCTTCCAAAATATCCCTCAAATCTAGTTAACATGAGAACAGGAGGTACCAAGTAAGCCCAAATCCCCTCTGTGTTTTGCATGAACCTTTAGCCATCTTAAAGATGAACCAATTGATTGATTTCAGTGAATCTTTTGGGAGACTTGCAAGCACAGTAAAAGACAAAACTTAGGATAAAAAAAATAGCCAAGCATAGTGGCCCGTGCCTGTAACCCCATCAGTCTGTGAGGCTGAGGCAGAAGGATTTCAAGGTTAAAGCCAGCCTGGGCAATGAGCAGTTTACCAACTTAGCAAGGCAACAACAACAAGAAAAAGACGTGGTTTTTTATATGTGTGTATGTTAAAGGCAAACAGGTGGTGGAAGTTAATTTTAGGAATGCAAATTGTATTTGAAATAGAGAAAAATGTCATCCCAACTCAGATCTAGGCCAAACATAATCTTTGAAAGAAAAGTGCTGTCATGTAGCTGGGCAGATTGAATTGAACATAACATGATAAAACACTGGCAAACATTGGAGTATTTCCCAGCCGAGTAAGCAATTCAAAATAGACTGAGTTAGGGGCTGTAGGAATGGCTCAGCAGCTAAAGTGCTTGCCTCGCAAGCTCTAAGTGCCTGGGTTCAATTCCCCAGCACCACATAAGATGGGCATAGTGGTGCATGCCTGTCATCCCAGCACTCGGGAGGCTGAGGCAGGAGGATTGCCATGAGTCCAAGGCCAGTGTGGGCTACAGAGCGAGACCCTGTCTCAAAAAAAAGATTGAGTTAATTCAGAGGATGTAGAAAAAATCTTGGACAAAATTCATTATCTCTTTGTAATTTAAAAAGAAACTTGACAGAAAAAGGTATAGGAGAATCTTATGTCAATATAAGTAAGGCTACAAAAGGCCAATCTTCAGGAAACATCATATTCATCGGGGAAAAACTGAACGCATTTCCTCTGTCTGCAGATGCTGGCAGCTCAGGGTTGGTCTCTGTAAGCCTAAGAGTGCTTCCTGTGTTGCTGTTTTCCTTTTTTTCTGATGTCTTCAGGATTTCTGATCTTCTGGTGATCTCATTTCAATTGTTGGGGTGCTCCTTCCTTTCCCAGCTACGTTGATCAGGCAGTTTTTAATAATAATCCCAACTTTTTAAGCGAGTCCCTGAGGAGACATTGCATAGCTCTCTTACTCAGCTGCCATCTTAACCAGAAGTCTGCATCACACTTATCTGATCTAAAGTAATTTGGACTTTTTATGCCATTTTGTTTTTGTTTTTGAGGAAGGGACTTGCTCTGGAGTCCAGGTTGGTCCTGAACTGTACTTGAACACACAGCAGCCTCTAGGTTCAGACTCTAAGTGCTGGGATTACAGCTGTGCACTACCGCACCCAGTTCCTATGGTACTGGAGAGTCAAACCCAGGGCCTTGTACTTGCTAGGTAAGCGCTTTAACTGCTGAACCAATCCCCCGACTCTGAGACTTTTTACTTATAAAGAGAAGAACAAGGCCATCTTCCATGTGTCCGCCTATGCAATGGTAGTGCAAGATCCTTGGAAGAAATCCAGATGACCTTAGGAGAGGTCAGGGACATCCTCAGACCTCTGCCCAAAGCTGGAGTCTTGTTATCTGTGGTACACAAGTGTGACTCCAAGGTAGTTCCAAACCTAGGACATTAGTCCACGGTGCAGAATAAGGTGGGGGTGCAAAACAAAAGCTTACCAAAGGCAAGAGTTTCATAAAGCACACAGGATTGTGTATTTAGGAGTCATCCTAAGGGTAAATTCTGCCCATGAGGCAGTTGGCTTACAGATTCATTACCTAATATCAGAGATAAAGCCACAGAGAGCCTGCTGTTTACATGCAAAAATTTTAGGGAATGGCCTGAATCATAAAATTACACAACTAGACAGAACGGAAACCCACCCCAGGACCACCTGGCTGTGGTTGTGTTGCCAGAGCACCACATGGAGATACTGTGTATTTACTAACGGTCTGCAGTGGTGCTTTGCTGTCCTGTTAGACAATCTCTGGAGTTAAGTACGACATCTGACTCTTTAACAGTTACCAAATGTTTACATTTAGAGACTCAGCTTGCACTTTAATTGCAAACCTAAAGCCACAGGCCCTTTCTCGGAAAACCTGCTTCAGTAAGTCTGGAGTATGATCCTAGGATAAAGTATTTAAAATAAGCATTTCCAGGTGATTCTTACAGGCAAGTTTGGGAAAGGCATTCACCACTTAAGCCGGAAAGAACCTAAGTGTCTGCTAAAATGCTAGCTTTTGAGCACCAGCTGCAGAGATTTTACTTCAATAGGTTAGAACCTGCAAACCTTTATTTTTAACCAGTAAGTCTCAGGTGATTCAAAGACTGGGCAAGTTGTTATTTAATATGCAAGTCCCGGAGTATCAGTTGTTCCCAGAAGATGGCGCTACAAGCCTTCACCTAGCAGTTTCTTTACTCATGAACTAGGATAAATATGAACGAATGGTATGTATTCTGAATCTCCTAAAAGGATTGATCTGGAGTCAAATAACTATCCCTACTGAATTATTCCCAAAATTTGAAGATGTACTTGCCTTTAAACAAAGAAGCTCAATGTTAGGAATGCTTATAGAACAGCTTCAAATACAAAGATGGCTGAAATGCAGATGAAACCAGAGGTTCTTTGGAGTTCAGCCAGTGAGTGGTTTCTTTAAGGTTTTCAATGCGGAATTTACTGATGAACAACTAAGATCTATGTCTTAATTTATCCATGAATTGAGCCCTATTATAGCTTTTTTTTTGATATTCCAAATCAAAGTAGAGAATCAAGTTACAATTGAAAAGGTTAGTAGTCTTTTTGGGTGATCCTATTTTACAAATGAACACTGGAACACACAGAGTGTTCTTAACACAGTTGGTTAGCAAACCTGGTTCAAAAACCAGATAAATAACAAGAAATTGAGGGGCTGGAGGAATGGCACAACAGTTAAAGCACTTGTCTTGCAAGTTCAAGGCCCAGAGTTCAATTCCCCAGCACCACAAAAAGCTGGTCATGGTGGCACAAGCCTAAAATCTCAGCACTCTGGAGGCTGAGGCAAGCAGATTGTCCTGAGTCCAAGGCCAGCCTGGGCTACATCAGTGAGTTCAGAACCAGCCTGGGCTACAGAGCAAGACCCTGTCTCAAAAAAAAAAGAGAATTTGATTACAAGTTGAATAATCTCCAGTTGTTTGAAAGAAACCCAACAACTACTTACTGAAAATTACAAACATGTATAAATAACATTCTATGTGTCCCAATATCTCTATTACTCATTTTAATAATTATCAACTTAGAACCAAATTTCTTTATACCTAATCAGTTCCTCTTATCCAGTACTCTTATTTATTCCTCCCTTCCAGTGTTTTAAAAGGTGAATTTCAGACTTTGAAGCCAAGAAAAAAACCTGAATAAACTCTGTATATTTAACCTACTTTACCTGTTCTTGGTTCTTATCAATCACAAATTTTAAGAGGCAGATGTAGGACTTTGGACATGTGTGTGCGTAGAGACGCTAACAGCGTGATCACACATGCTCATACCACCAACTATCCCTAATTATTCCTTCCTATGCCTGTGCTGATAAGCATCCCAAATTTCATCCTGGGGAAATAGATTTGATGGTTGCTCTCCCATCTCCATGCTGCACAACCTGTAATCGAACACTTTTTCCTCCAAAACTCAGGGTTTTTGTGATTGGCATACTGCACAGCTGACAAACAGGCCTGCTTTGGTAACCACCTTGAAACACTATTAGCCATACATGTCATACATGTCCTAGGTTGTTGGACATAGTAGGTCAGAGCGGTCCATGTGATGCCTCTGTTAATTTGAGTTCTAGTATTGTATTAAGGAAATATGTTCCTGGGTCACAGAATATAGCCTGGATACCAAAACTTTTGTAAATGTGGCCCTTACTTTGGAGTAAGCAGGCTCCGGGTATATCTATACTGTCTAGTGTGATAAAAAAAAAAGATGATGGATGTTAAAGTTTTTAAAAAACTTATTACAATTGCCATTAGCCCCCCTCAAAACACCCCTCCCTTGTTTTGAGCACACATATTCCCTTTCTAAAACAGTTCTGGAAGTCCTTGAGTGTGAGTGTTGTCAGTTGTGCTATCATGGCTGCCTCAAGGTCTGAAATGGACTCAGAGCACTTATTCTTCATGGTGATTTGGAATTTGGAGAAATGCTGGCATCCCCCGGTGCCAGATCTAGTGACCCAGGTGGATGAGGACACACTGATGTTTTATTGAGCCTGCCTTTCCGTTGGACAGCAGCATGAATCACTGTTTTTTTTTTCAATCACACCCTATAAAGACACTCATGAAATAGGACTTTGAGAACTGCTCCAGAAAGTGGCAAGGACAACAGAATAAATGTGCTCAACGCACGGGGGAAATATTTTGAAGGGCATGAATGGCAATATATCTTTTACTGTAATAGTTTTGTTATGTTTGCTATCATTTTTATTAACATATATGCAATACATAATGTTTACAATGAACTTGAGTATTTTGTGCACATGTATATCACATCGACTTTACAACCCCTCCCCATTTTTGGCCCTCACACACACTCCCCATCCCCCCAACTCCCATTATCACACCATTTGGTTCTATAGAATGCCTGCATTCTGGGTTTCCCAAATCAGAGAAACCATACAATACTTAGCATATTTAATATTCTGCATGTAACTCGGTTCACTAAAATCACCACTCTTTAGCTCAGCTTCCTACCCCTAGAATGGGCTGCAGTGGTCAAATCTTGATACCTCTTCTCTGAGTCCAGCAGATCCCTTTATTAGGATATTTGCCAAAAGTACCTTTTTTCCCCCTATATTTTGCTATATCTTTGTTGAGATTCTTTAACCTGGCCTCACTCACTAGTCCACATAAGAAAAGAAGTATAACAATGTAATTCATAAGGCTAGCAAATGTGAGAAAGAAAAAGAGAAGTTAAATTTCAAATGCCTTAGTGAGTACCAAAAGGTAAATGTTTGTAAATTCAAAAGACATTCAGGTTATCATTACATCAATTGGTTTTCTTAGGATAAGCTTACATCAAAGACCGAATAAGTGAATTGCTATAAAAAATGAAGTTAAGTATATATCAAATTGCTACACTAAATGAACTTAAATATGTATCACATAAGTATCCTTAAAGCAATAGATATGATGGCATACTTAGTTATTTCAGAATTTTTAAACTTTCATAACTTATTTATTCACATTTCACTAATTACTAACATTTTTCCAGATTTGTTTTATCATTTTATATACCTATCTATCCATAAATTCATGCATATATATTTTTAAGATATTTTATACCAATTCCTCAATTAATATGTGGGGAAATTTCACAGATTTTTATAAAATAGTTGGTACTGTTTTAGAAGTATATCAAATGATTCAAATGCCAGTCTATTTTTCTGTTACACTTTCTCTTTAGATGTTTCATTTCATCTATGTTTTTTGGTGCTGCTTGTCTCTCTGCTTCTCTCAATGAGGATAAATTTACATTCAACATCAAATAAGTGAGTTGCTACATTAAAGGAGCTTAAGTGTTATGTCAATTAAATGAACTTGAATCAACATCACATAAGTATACTACAGTTAAATCAATAGAGTGGCATGCTTAGTTATTTCAGATTTTCTTTAACTTTCATAAATTGTTTACTCACATTTCACTAACTAATAACATTTTGCCAAATTTGGTTTATATTTTTACCTACCTATCCATCCCTAATTTCATACACACATATTTTTAAAAGATTTTATATCAATTCCCCATGTTGAGTATAATTATTATGTTATGTAAACTTATATACAATTGAAAATAATTATTGGGGAAGATTCACAGATTTTATGAGACACTTGGCATTGTTTTAGAAGGATACCAATCAAATGATTCAAATACCAATCTTTTGTTGTTGTTGTTACACTTTCTCTTTAGGTGTTCCTTTTCCTCCTTTTTTTTTTTTTTTTTTTTTTTTTTTTTTTTTTTTTTTTTTTTTTTTTTTTTTTTTTTTTTTTTTTTTTTTTTTTTTTTTTTTTTTTTTTTTTTTTTTTGGTGCTGCTTGTCTCTCTGCTTCTCTCAAAGATTCCTCCAAGTATTTTCTGCAATTCTGGGCTAGTGGTTGCAAATTTCTTTAGGGATTCTAGGTCATGACAAATTTTTACTTCCCCTTCAATTTTCAGGGATGATTTTGCTGAATATAGCAACCTGGGTTGACACTTGCTGTCTTTTAAAGCTTGAAAGATCTTACTCCAGGCTCTCCTGGCCTTTAAAGTTTGCACTGAGAAATCTACAGTAATTCAAATGGGTTTGCCTTGGTAGAATAATGTCTTTCTTTTGCTGGGATTATAGATCGCAATATGTGCATTTAAATATTTAAAATGACATATCATAAATTTCCCCTAAACGTTACACCAGTTTAAATGCAGCCTTTTCAAATCCAAGATGTCTGCTGAGACTCAACGGTTCCTATTCTCCTGCATCTCTGTGTGCTTCCCCCAGATGATTGGCTTGTTTTTACCTGTAACTTAATAAAACCACTTAGCACTCTTCTTTCATATGTGTCTGTTCCTAAAACAATGTGCTTCATTACAGCCCTGGTGAATAAGTTTTCCACTCTCTTTCTCAGACTCACCTGACATCTTTGACTCAGAACAAAACCTGTCATTCTTTTTTTTTTTTTTTTTTTGAGACAGGGTCTTGCTCTGCAGCCCAGGCTGTTTCTGAACTCACTATGGAGTCCAGGTTGGCCTAGGACTCACGGCAATCCTGTCTCAGCCTCCTGAGTGCTGGGATTACAGGCATGCACCACCATGCCCAGCTTATATAGTGCTGGGAAATCACACTCGGGTACTTAGCACTTGATGTAGCACTTGCTAGGCAAGTGCTTTCACCATTGAGCCATTTCTCCAGCCCCAGATATGCATTTCTTAGGAGTCATCTGCTCCCTAAAGCTCTCCATACCCTCCCAGATGTGCACAATCACCCCTCATTGGCATCCAACGTAACTGTTGTTTGTGTCTTGATTTCCCCCATCTTACTGAGAGCATTCTGAAGGCAGAGACTGTATTTCACTTAACCGCATAACCCCAGTTCCCACCCAAACAGGCCCTGACTCACCAAAAGCATTTAATATTTTTGTTGACAGAATGACATTATGATGTCTGCTTAATAACTCTATTGCTTTATGGGTATTTATTTTTCCTCCCCTGCGGTCTCCTGCTTTTTGAAGATAGGAACCAACCCCATTTTATATCTCTTCCCCCGCATTCTTTACTCTCCAGAGCTTGGCATGGTTTAAACCTAGAACAGACAATAAATACTTATTAGATTAGGTTCAGTGGCTTTAGCTGAAGTATGCAGCACTCACTGGTCAAAAATAGAAAACTCTGTTCTTTTTGTAGGCTCAACCATACTTTGCTTACAAGATTGTATGGTAAGGGGTCTGTAAATACTAAAGCAGTGCAATTGAGAATATTTGGAACCCTCTTCATGACAAAAATGAAAAAAAAAAATCAAGATCAGGTCAAAGAAAATGGTCAAGATCAGGTAATGCCCAGATACCTTTGAAGCAACAACTAGGCAGACTGTGCTGAAATCCTTGCACCAACATGCCTAACACAGAGCCTGTCATGGAATCCCTGGCTCATTCCTCCGACTATGAGGAGGCCAGAAGCCACATTGGCAATCTGATACATCATCTAAGCCAGGAATGAGGGAAATATAACCTCAAGCCCTTATTCAACAATCAAAAACGAATCCAGGAAGCAGCTCTTCAGTGTACCTTTCAACCTCACTGTAAAAGTCATATTTTCCAGAGGGCAGAAGAACTATAATCTATGTTATCTACTTGTGCTTATTGTTAATGTGATGTTATATAAAGTGGTGACTCAGGCTGTTGGCTGTTGAGTGGCTTGGCGGCATGTTGGTGACAAAAGAATTCTGTTTGACTCATCCATAATTCTGAAGCTAGAAGCTGCTTTCTAAAATTCTTGACAGGCGATTGAAGCAATAGTGCTGGTCTTGCACCTCTGGCTTTGCTGTCATCTGCTTTTTCAAAGTATTGAAGACAGAAATCAAGTTGGTCCTCCCTCAGATCTGGCCAGTGACAAAGAAGTCTTTGTGGAATTCTCGGGGTATATAATTGTGGCGATCATTTCCTTTGGTTCTCTGCAATATGACTCTAGGATTGTTTCAAAATGTTGCTAACTGGGGTCTCGGGTTGCATCTGGTAACACCCTAGGCACTCTGGGAACAAAACCGAGGCAAGCTGCGTTGGAATCATTTTATTGAAACGCCTAGCACAGGGCCTACCGCAGAAGCCCTGGTGCACTGAGTGCCAACCTCCCACTTCATTACGCTCTTCTCATTTTTTTTTAAAGATGAATATGAGCCCCAGAGAGTGAGCTGAGTTTTGTCTGATATAGGATAGCAAGCTGACAGTCTCCTTGGAGTCAGCTAAGATCGTGTACATGTTTGCAGCAGGAAATACCCATTTTTTTTTTAAGTCACAGCTGAATGTGGCCCAAGCAGAACCTTGCCAAGGGTGCACTCGGATAATCTGTAAATGCTGATATCAGAAAAATATCAGTCAGAAAATAAAAAGGGAGGCAGCCTGAAAGCCATCCAAGGCAGCCTGTCAGTCAGGCTTTACAAAGACATGATGCTCAAACCTGATAATCACACTACAACTTACAGTAAGAAGTTATCCTCCAGCCTACTCCAGGCGTAGATGCTACTGAACTTCATGCACATTAAAAAAAAAATTTACTTAAGGACAGCTAGAAAGACAAACTGTTGAGATAGACCGAAGCTGGCCTATTTCCTTATTATTGGCATGTTAGATTAGTGTGATATATAACTGCTGCAATCAATGAACCAATATTGATACATTTGACTATTTCTTTGGAGACTCCTCTAACATCCTGTATTTTTTCCAGTTGCTAGAAGTATTATTATCTCTCTAATCATACCTATTGAAGAAATAGAACTTTTTTTTTTTTTGCAGTGTTGGGAATGCACGCTAGGCAAGCACTCTCCCATGGAGCTACATTTCCAGCTGGTTAACATTGCCTTCCACTCACAGAGTTCCCCTCTCCACGCTGACATGTGGCAAGAAGGCTTGTAGTCTACCGTCTTTGGAAATCGCAGGTGTGTGATATGGCGTTGCCAACTGGAGGCATAATACCGTGCATTGTGTATCCAGCATCTGTCCACCTTTCTATAACAGAAACTCTGTGCCCTTGCCAGCATCGCCCGCTTCCATGTTCTCCCACTTTCTAACAACTCTCGCATGTTGTCTCAAATACTGTTAATTGCTGTGACAAAATACCTGACACCCTCCCATCGTCCACCCCTCCAGAGGAGGCCCCTGACTCTTAACAGCATATGGTCCTGTAAATAATCCAGAACATCCAAATATACCACACCTCTGGGGGACATTCCAGCTCCTAGCCGCAATACATGTTTGGGTCTGACTGTTTTAGATTCCACCTATGAGAGAGATCATGCAATATTTGTCTTTGTTTCTGACTTATTTTAGCATAATATCCTCTAGTTTCATCCATGTTATCACGTTAATACATGATTTTCTTATTTTTCCTTATTTGTGTGGTGTGTGTGTGTATGTGTGTGCATGTGTGTGCAGATTTAAGGTTTGGTCATTTATAAAATTCTCTCTCTGTCCTGATTTTATCATGTTCAGCCACTTGGTGGTGTCACACGAATCCCACAGCTTGACTCTTTCATTCTCAGTTTCTTCACTGTCTTAATAACTTCAAATGATCTGTCATTATGTTCACTGATTTTTACTTGTGCTCGATTGGATCTGTACTTGAAGACCTCTACTGCGTTCTTATTCATTTTATTCTCGAGCTTTGAAATTTGGTGTGTGTGTATTTCTCGATTTTTTTTTCTCTATGTTCAATGAACATTCTTGTCCTGCTACTCTGCTTTGAGTTATCTATTTTCTTGTAGCTTACTGGACTTTAAGAAAACAATTATTTGAATTAAAACATAAAACAAGTAAGAGATCTCTGCTTCTTTGGGGTTGACTACTAATGCTTGTCTCCTACTCGGGGATGGGACATGGAGCTACATGGCCTCCAGGGATTTTGGGCAACTTGCATACCTGTTGGCAAAGACTGGTGGTTCCAGATGATCAGGATAGGTAAGTGCTTTCTATCTTTTCTATATGGCTGTCCCCAGTTGCTGTGCTCCACTGGGTTGCTCTATCTTCTTAATGACGCAATGAATCTCCCTTGGAGTTGTTTCATCCATGCATTTTGTTAAACTACTGTTTTTGTGAGGAAACACAGGCTAAGGTCTCTTTGTCTACTCTGTTGCTGATGTTACTTGGTACACGCACCTTTGATTGAGTTCAATCTACAGTAAGTGGGACAAAAACTCAAGACCATAAAAAAGCAACTAATCTGGGAAATGTCAATCGTAGACACTGTCTGTAGATCTGAATACAGATAGAACATTTTAAGTGCTATGTATTTTCATTTCTTATCATTGTGGTAGGTAAGGAAATAAGTAGTCTCCTCAAAATATATGTCATAGGTGCCCTGAATATCAATAAAATATTCAATATAGACAGGATTTTCTTATTTTAACGTCCTATAAAGAAAACTTTAAAAGTTTTGAAGTACATATTTTAGGCTAACATATGTACAAAGGCAAAAAAAATGTATTATTTTGGTAAAAAAAAACCCCATGAAATAGGAGAAGATATTTTCAACCAGAAAAGGGTTAATACAATATGTATGTGCACAAAATACTCAAGTTCATTGTAAACATTATGTATTGCATATATATATATATATATATTAATTAAAATTGTGGGAAAAAATAATGTACAAGCATTTGGGAAAGCAGCTTGACATTGACGGTTCACATGCCATACATGGCAATCCTATTTCCATGTGCACTACCCACAGAAACACTCACACACACAGCACGATGACGTGCTAAAATATTCACAGGAATTCCATATAGAAATATTTACTATGGGTATTTTCTAAGATATTTATAGAAATATATATTGGGTCCACACCCGTACTCTCATTGCTCTGGGAGGCAGAGGCAGGAAGACTGCAAGTTCAAGCCTAGCCTGGGTTACTTAGCAATCCTGTCTTTAAAAAAGAAAAAGAAAAGGCTAGGGATGTAGATCAGTGCAAAGGCTTTGGAGTCAATCTCTAGTATTGAAAACAAACAACAAAATAAAAAACAACTGGAACTGTCCTCTCCTCACCCCAGTGAATAAAGTGAATTTGGTTAAGTCACCAGTGTGGTCAGACTTCTGGCTAGCAGAGGAGTTTACTGGTTCATCCAAGCTGCTGCTAGCCTGTAGGTGCAGAGCAGACGCCTGGCCATGATAGGTAAGTGGACCAGGAGCCCTCAGTCATGAACTAGTGATGTGGCGTGCCGCAGGGACAGGCGACTTCTGAGCGCACAGGTTTGCAGGAGGCATGGGCAGCTGGAGGCGTGATCCTCAGCGGCGCAGGCCAGGCAGAAGCTTAGAGAGGGATGTGGGCAGCCTGCAGGAAGAGCACGCAGGGGGCTTCTGTCTCCAGGGTCTGTACTGAGGGGACCGCAGGAAAAGTCGTCAGCACAGCTGGGCTGCAGGACTGCAGGTCCTCCCACCCGCACTGCACTGCCCTCTGCTGGCCGCAGGGACCTGCGGCGCGCCCCTTTGCTCTTGTTCTCTTTACAGTACAGATGCATGCAGAGTTTTATGCCCCTGCATTTACACTGCAGGCAGAGATCGGAAAATATGCTGGATACTTAATATAAAAACTCCACTTATTACAGTAAGAGACACATTGACAAGTATGATGGAATCAGTGCATTCGAAGCAAAGGGGAATATTTTAAGGAGAGAGAATGACAATGTCTTTTGCAATACATTTTTAAAATTTAAACATTCACTTGCTCAAATGAATTTTTATGGTCACATACTGGGCAAACGTTGACAGCAATTTCCATTACACAAAAACACAGCGATGTGTCCACATCTATCTTATTCACCGTGTGACCTTTGGGATTCCTCAGAGTCAAGATATCAAGTGACTATGAAGGTAAATGTGGGGATGGATTCAGGGCGTCCAGGCAGCACAGGGGTGCAGCCAACGACTCTCATGGAAGAGGACTTCCGGAACCGCTTCTGAAAGTGGCCAGAACGATGCGACAAATGAGGGCAAATAAGATGAGCAAGACTCATGGGAATGTGCCGTTTACAGTAGTGTTTTTAAGGTTAAACATTCTCCATATTTCTGAGTCACACCTGTACAGTTGTGCACCTCTTAAAGCCAAGAAAGGGCCTTCTGAGAAGCACGTTAGGCCATGTTCTCGTGCCAGGGTCTGGCAGGGTTGTAACCTTCATGTTTACCTCAGAGACTTCACCATGAACTTGCGGGGGCAAGGGGCTGTTTCCTCCCGCCTTTGTGTGACGACAGGCATAGAGCTCCTCCATGTGGCAGAAGGAAGGTGGAACCACCAGAGGAGAGTCTACCTAAAGCAAGGGGTGGTGGCGCCCAAAGGAGCATTGCTACAAACCAACCACTCCCCACGTTTCGCTGTTGCAGGGCTGCACTGTTATCCTCTTGCCAGATTGAATGTTTTATTCATAATTCATGTCATATCCTTCTTGGTTTCCTCTAACTTTTGACTTAAAATCTATTTTGTCTGTCATTAGTGTCACCAACCCTGCTATGTTTTGGTTACAATTTGCAGGGAGTACCTTTCCATCCTTCCTTGTTTTACCCTTTAATCTCTGGATATGAAGTGAGTCTCCCTCTAGACAGTTTTTAATTGGACCAGCCTGTCCTATCCATTCTCCTGATCTCATTCTTCTGAGTGGGAATGGGTGACCCACGCACAGGGAAAGACATTACCCCTACAGACGGAGCTCACCTGCCAGTTAGTTGTTCCTCCAAAAGCTTAGAAAACTTCTCTTCCTGCTTTCCTGTATTACTGTCTTTTAAATGGCCCCTTCTGAGTGTCTTTCTTATCTGTGTTTACTCTGTGTTTTCTTTGTGGGTATTACGCGTATTACCCACTTTAAAATCCTAAAGTTACACTGCTCTGATGTGAATTTGTTCTAGCTAAACTTAGGGACATTCAAAAAGCTGCTTCCGCATAATAACTCCAGCCTTGTCCTCTTTAGGTAACTGAGGTAAAAATGTTTCATCTATGTCTGTGTCTCAAAAACGTACAGTAATATTTGTTTTTTCTTTGACTCATAAGAATCCAACATTTTTTAAAAAAAGGAGTACTGGCTTCCATTATATCCCGGTATTTATCTTTATCAGAGCTATTTCTTCACATGGCTTTGACCTCTCTAATGTCCTTGCGTTTCTTAACTGCCGAGCCATTCCTCTAGTCCCCAAAGAACTCTCTTCACTCTGATGGGATGGACAGATGTTCCCGATGCCCTCCACCACTGCGAGCTGACCACATGTGGACTGGCGGAGACCTTGGAACTGTGAGCCAAAGTAAATCTTCCCTCTCTTCAGTTGTGGGTGTGGAGCGTTGTGTGCCAGCCATGCGTAGGCGACTAAGACACTGGTTCCTGGGATAGTGGAAACTATTCTTTAAAAACTTCTGTTTCTGCTAAATTCTGCAATAAAATTTACGGTCTTGAAAGATGATCACTGTCTCATTAATCTCATCCTCCAGGGGGTAATAATGACATTGGGCTGGGAGTTACTCTAGGGAAAAGCATCTTCTGCCAGAGACCTGGGAAGATCACCCCCATCAGCAACGCGACCGAAGTGAGGAGACAAGGCTCTTTCTCAATTGCCTGGGTGTGACTGTCACTAGTCCATTAGGTCCTGGTCACTGACCTCATTCTGCTCAGAATTCTCCAATGGCACAAGGAAGTCCTGAGACACAGACTGTGTTGGGAGGCAGAGACGTGGGTGACTGATTCCTGGAGCATTTGTGTTCCCCAAAATGACCAGGAACCTCACTTGTAGCCTATGAAGACAGAAAGAAAGAAAAACCCCACTGAAACTGAATAACAAATAAGTCACAAACAAAAGATTACAAGAGGATATCAGTAAGACAGAAAAGGCAGGATAATGATAGAGACAAAAAATGTTTTTTTTTTTTTTTTAAGTCAGGAAAATTGACCACTCCCTAAAAAAAATGGGTCCAAAATTTCAGAGAAAGAAGATAGAACGAAACAGTACATTTTAAATATAAAAGTTGTGTCTATTTCCTTTTATAAGTTTTTCCCAACAGTTTTTTAGTTAGTATGCATTTGCAACATACAAAAATTACATTACACTGGAGAAACTGGAGCGCATGTGCATCGCATCAAGTTCACGCCCACCCCCTCCCCCTTTCACCCTCCCCCCAATCCCCTCTCCTTTTATGTAAATCCATTTATGTTCCTCTTCTGACCATCTCTCTTGTTAGGCTCCACTGAACGTTTATACTTTGGATTTATTGTATTAATGGAAACTTGTGGTACTTAGTCTTCTGGGTCTGATTCACTTCACTAAGCATTATGGTCTCAAAGGGCATCCATTTTCTCATGACTCAAATTTATTTTTCTTAATGATGGAACAGTGTTCCATTATGTATATATGCCATATTTTACTTATCCATTCATGTGTTGAGGGGTATTTTGGCAACTACCATGATTTAGCTGTTAAGAATTGTCCTGATGTAAACATAGGTGTGCCATGTATCTCCATTATGTGATGCTTTTAACTCTTTTGGGAAGATACCCAGGAGAGGTATAGCTAGGTCACATGGAATATCTATTTTCAGGTTTTTTTTAAGGTTTCTTCATATGGATTTCCACAGTGGTTGTACCAGTTTACAGGCCCACTGGCAATGTCTAAGGCTTCCTTTTTCATTAGATCCTTACCATCAACATCTATTGTTTTTTGAGCTCTTGATAATAGAAATTCTCATTGGAGTAAGATGGAACCTCAGTGTAGTTTTGATTTGATTTTTAAAATGGCTAAAGATGCCAAGCACTTTTCAATAATTTGTTAGCCATTTGTATTTCTTCTCTTGAGAACTGTCTATTCATTTTAGTTGCCCAGGTTTTAATTGGATGAATATGGTGGATATATTTTTAGTTTTTTTGAAGAACCTGAATGCTGTTCTCGATAGTGGCTGTATTGATTAACATTCCACCAACTGTGTATAGGAGGTTATTTTTCTGAAAATAGAGACTATTTTTCACCACATTCTTTCCAGCATTTATTTTTCTTTATTTGCTTGATAGTGGCCAATC
Source organism: Ctenodactylus gundi (assembly GCA_004027205.1). Taxonomy (NCBI): domain Eukaryota; kingdom Metazoa; phylum Chordata; class Mammalia; order Rodentia; family Ctenodactylidae; genus Ctenodactylus; species Ctenodactylus gundi. The sequence continues at coordinate 385,752 of PVKB01000621.1, read as the reverse complement.
TAACTGGGGTGAGTCGCATCACGTTGTAGTTTTGATTTGCATGGCTAATGATATTGAGCATTTAAAAATATATTTATTGGCCATCTGTGTTTTTTCTTTGGAGAGGTATCTATTCAGATCATTTGCTCATTTGTAAGTTGGATTACTTGCTTTGTTGTCGTTATTAACTTTTATGCATTCTTTATATATTCTAACTCATTCTATCGGGTGAGTAGCTGGTAAATATTTTTCCCCATTAGAATATGAAAAAAAGCAGAAAAAGAAAAATTTTCTCAAGCGTATAGAAGCATAATGATGTAATCACAGGAAAAACATCTCTATTGATTTGTTTACTTATTTTTGGCTGACAGCTCTTACACAGCACTTATTATACACCATGCATAATTTCAAGTAAGGTACAATTATGAACTTGCTCAATCCTCGTGAAAACCCTATGATCTTTCCTACCGATGAGGAAACTGAAGCACACGAGGCCCAGGAACTTGCTGGGTCACAGAGCTGGAAGGGCCAGGATCTGGGCATCCGGTTCCAGCCTCTCTCGGGACTGTGCTCCTAGCGCGCACCCTGCTACCGGGGGAGAATTCTGTGCCTTCCTTCGTCACACCTCCATCAGGGCCACTTTTCTTGCTTCCCTCATTCTGGGGAACTTCAGTTTTAACAGCACATTCTACAATCTATCGCATTCTTCAGGGTTGGTTTGAGGTGGATCCAAGGCAAAGGCCAGTTGGTAAAATCCATCTCCTATGCCTCCCTCCCTCCCCATCCACTGGCTTAGTGCCTGCACCTGCTCATTGATACAAAATGTCCCTTCTCAGTATCTGGAGTTTCCTAACATATTTGTCCAAGGTCTAAACCTCGTTATCTTGGTCTTGTAAAGTTTGGTTTGGTATGAGGCAAGCACTACCAAACTTTCAGAGACAACTAAATATAAGCGTGTGTTACTGGCACCTCTTGGGGCACCAAGTACACACAGATGGAGCTGTCCGGGTCTCACTGCTAAAGCTCAGAGCTTACTCCCATATACCCAGGCCGGGCATGGCAGGGAGAGGGTCCTAGGCATAAGGCTCAGCCGACCTAGCTAACAGCTACTTCCAATCATCTCATCCCTTGCCATCCTATGCAGGCTGAAAAAATCCCTGTGGCCACATCAGCCTGTAGCTGGGAGAGTGTGTGTGTGTGTGTGTGTATGGGGGGAGGTGTGCAAAAGTGGTCGCTGGTGTGGGGGAAAGCTTTGCTTCCCTGACGAAAGCAAAATGTTGTCACGTCGCCTTCCTCCTCAGGGGTCTTCAACCAAGAGCCTGATCTGCCTCAGTTATTTGTGCCTGGCAGGAAGAGGCCAGAGGATTCCCAGAAGTGCCAACCCTCATGTTACAAAGCCACTGAAGCTACACCAGCAGCTGCCTTCCTTCAGAATTTTATGTGAAAAATAATCCCCAGGTGTTAAGCCAAAGCATTCCTATCTGATGCACACATTTTTGGAAACAAACTACAGTTCACACCCATGGTTCCATTTACCCAGAAGGGCACAGTGCAGTTCTATACAGTACAGGAAGACAGACAAAATCCCAGGCCCCACGATTGTGCTGATGGGCTGCATTCCTCAGCGCCTTGTCTGTCATTGTGTCATTTCTGGCTACTTAATAAATATGTCAGGCTGGAGAATGGCTCAGTGGTTAAAGCCTTTAAAGCATTTGCTTAGTTAAGTCATAGTGCTAAGTACCTGAGTTCGATTCCCCAGCACCACATAAACTAGATGTGGTGGTGCATGCCTGTAAGCCCAGCACTTGGGAGGCTGAGACAGGAGGATTACCTTGAGTCGAAGGCCAGCCTGGGCTCCATAGGAGTTCGGGACCAGCCTGGGCACGCAAGGACACTGAAGTTGGCAAGTCTAGTTTCCTAAATGTAAGCTCTGATTTCTCATTCCTATGGACCTTCTGAAGTTTTATCTCTGAGTAATGCTTTGTAGTTTATCATACCCCATAGGAACACATAAATAGAAGGAAAGAGGATTTCTTACAAATTTCTTACAAAGAATGTGTCAGTGTAAGCTGGATAAGACCAGGCTCCACACCACCTTGCCCAGCTGCTCAGCTTTCACCGGTCAGGAGCAGCTATGTCTGAATTAAGCTTCCCTGTAAACACCTGCCTAATCCCAGAGCCTCATATTAAGGAGCTGATGCCTTGTTTGGCTGGTAAGAGTGAGTATAAAAGGCCCTCTAGGCCATGTGAACTACTCACACCCGTTCGCCTCCTCTGCTGCTGCTTGGTGTGAGAGATTTTGCAGCATCTCAGTGTCTTGTAAATCCCCTGGATTAGATTCCTATTTTCTCACAATGACTCACCTTCTCTAGTCTCTGGTATCTGATAGAAATAATTGTTTTTGATAACCATAATTGGAGAACAAAATTCCACTATGTCTTGGGCAACAGGTGTAGCTCAGTGATTAGAGTGCTTGCCTAGGAAGCACGAAGTAGGCCCGATTTCGATCCCCCAGCACCATATAACATCCGAGCGTGGTGGCACATGCCTCTAATCCCAGCACTCAGAAGGCTGAGGCTGGAGGAATGCTGTCAGTTCTAGGCCAGCCTGGGCTAATAGTGAGGTCAGGATGAACCTGGACTAAGGAACAAGACCTTTTCTCAAAAAACAATAAACAAAAATCCCTTCACAGTGTCTTGTGGAAACAATTGTCTTGCCTAACTACTATAATTGGAGTTGTTCTGTTGATAATTGTTAGCGCACTGCTTCTTTCATCAAGAGTTGCATGAAGGCAATTAGCTGGATTACTGTGCTCAGTGTCACAGCTGATTTGCATTCTGGAACAAGTTCCTTATTTCCTCACTGCAGAGCAGTCACATTTCACGAACTGGAACGTGCCTTTGGACCTCACTCTGAGTAGCTCTGCTCTTGATCAGTGTTTCTCTGTGAATGGTCCACACACCACCAACAGCAAAGCCATCTGTGATGCTTACTTTAAAAATATAATCTGTCTCTATGGAGCTTTGGAAATGGCTGTTTTAGATGAGTAAACCAGGTGACTTTTATATATGTTAACACTGAGATCAATTATTTTATATATAAAAGGACAGTAACTCCAAATCTCATAGAGTAGGGGCACACTTGCTGTTTGCCTACTAAGTGCTCATTTCTTCTTCCTCCTTTCTGATGGCACCTAATTTTCTTTTTTTTTTTTTGAAGCCAGTGTGCTTTGGAGGAACCTGAACAACATTTAAGTCAACTTCCAGAGTGCCTATTCAATTCCTCAGGAGACAGTGATTGGTCTGAAGGTAGACACGTGACCCAACCCAATCCATTCAGGGTGAATGTTAGACTTCTCACTTGGAGAATCCAGACTCCTCCTCTCCTTCTGAATGGCTAGGTAGGGGTGGTTTCAAAGTGTGAGATAGCTGTGGTCATTTTGCAACCAGGAGGGAAGTTGAGTATAGGATAAAACCCACAGGGAAAGGCAGGTAGGGCAGATAGACGGGGCGATGTCATCGAATGGCTGAATCAAAGTGACATTGAATTAGATCCTACTCTTGGAGATTTCTATTATGTGACTGATCATTTACCTTTATTATTTAAGCCAATTAACCTGAACTGTCTGTTACTGGCAAATAAATATGTCCAAAAAGGTATATTACTATGTGCAAAGCCAAGAATTTAAATATATTTTATCTCTCTGTGCTTCAGTTTTATAATCAACAAAACTAGGGCCGAGGGAACAGCTCAGCGGTTAAAGCCTTTGCCTAGCAAATGCTAAGTCAAGAGCTAAGTACCCGAGTTCAATTCCCCAGCACCACATAAACCGGGCCTTGGTCTCACACGTGTGTAATCCCAGCACTCGGGAGGCTAAGGCATCTTTAAAGGAAAGTCACACATGGAAATACGGAAATAAAAACATTTACCAACAACATCAATAAATGTGACCCTCATTTAGTTTTAGTTGTTGGTTGCAAATATTTCATTGTTTATGGAACCCTAGAAATGTTTGTTTCCTTAGAACACAATTTAGAAACCACTAGTATAGATAATAAAAATATACATATATATTATGTATGTGAAAAAGGAGCTATATGCAAAACATATAAATATAGATATACCCACTTATCCAGTGTGCGGTAGGTAACTTTTACTGCTCTGGTTATGTACCAGGGATTGAACATGCTATTTATTAATTTATTTTTATTTGATGCTGGGGATGGACCCCAGGGCCTTGTGCATGCTAGGCATGCATTCTTGCCACTGAGTTACTAATCCCCAAGCTGAGTACTTGTGATGAGTAGTCTTATTTTTAATTCACAATAAATCTATGAGGTAGGTACTTATATATAATAAAAAGAAAGAGCAATACCTACTTCACAGGGACTTTAGGGACATTAAAATAAGATTATAGACTTCGGAATAGGAAACTTAGAAAGGTCAATTTGTTTTCAGAGTTTAAGGCCTCGTTAAACTTGTACCTAGAAGGATGTGACCCTAACCACTCTGTCTATCCAGGGACTAGCATTTTGAACCCAGGGCTTTTACACTGAGCTGCATCACTGCATCCCTGTTATAAACCTAGAAGAAAAAAATGAACTTAACCAACAAGAAAGGAAATCTGATGTGTACTGAAAGAAGCTTTTCTTTCTTTCTTTTTTTTGAGACAGGCTCTCATTCTGTACTCCAGGCTGGTGGTGGACTCCTAGAAATCCTCCTGAGTGCTGGAATTATAGGTGTGTGCCACCATACCCAGTTTATGTAGTGCTTGGGAATCCAACACAAGTACTTAGTGTCCGACTGAGGGGTTGTTAGGCAAGCGCTTTAGCCGCTGAGCCATTCCTCCAGCCCCTGAAGGAAGCATTTTCAAATTCAAATAATTTGACAGGTCAGGACTTCCTAACCATTTTTTTTTTTTTTTGTATTTGGCACTGTGGTTTTCTGTGTACACAGAGGTGTGACAGATTTTGTAATCTTATCCTAACCCTTGAAGTTAAAAGTTCAAGTACAGACCATTGAAATAGTATTTGGTAATTCTCTTTAGTTTTTGCCCTTTCTCTTTGCCAGAAAACTAAATAAGGTGATAGTCTCAATATTTAAGTTTTGCTCAAGCTGTTTCAGTATCCAACAATCTCTCTCGTACTTCAAAGTACAAGGCAGAGCTGGTGACACAAGCCTGAGATCCCAGTGCTCCAGGTGGCCGAGGCAGGAGGATTCAGGTTCCAGCCCAGCCTGGGTTTCCTAGCAATTTTGTGAGACCCAGTCTCAAAACTAAAATCTTACAAAGGGACAGGAAGTATAGCTTCATGTGGAGGCTCTGAGTTTGATCCCTAGTACTAAAAATAAAAAAAATAGGAACTAAAATTTTTGCTGATGTGTGTTTCACTCTGTTTCCATGTTTTCTAGTTTGATAAGTTTTCTGGGGAATGAAGCCATCATTTTATTGAGTGCAATCTTATCATATTTGCCTTATCATATTTTGATAGTTTCCAAATATTTAAATGTAGCACAGATGTCAGCTCAGGTTTCTTGTTTCCCTCCCTTGCCAAGGTTTCTAAACGTTCTGGTGAGATTGTGTTCTGGCTGGTTCTTGCTCCTGCAGGACTCCTAGCCTGCCTGGAGGTGTATCTTTGTACAGACCTGCCTTTAATATTTGCTGAGCCCAAGCCTCCAAGGCAAGGTCAGGCAGGAGGAAAAGGGAGGCTCACAACCTCAGTGACTAACTATATAACACATCATTTAATAAAAATATGTGTTGTTCTTTCACTTTGGCAAATAGGCCTTCACAAAAACCTAGCGGTCCAGGTTGAAATTTAGAGTTATTGAACATCTTCTGGCTCCCCATCAGAATTTTAAAAAGTTGGACAAGCTGGACCTTGGCCAGCTGTCTTGTTATAGCTGTGAAATCAAAAGTTCCATGATAAAACATGGTGACTTTAATCATTAAATTCTATACTGTTTCTTAGCTTGGCATGGTGGGGCTGCATACCTGTCATTTTGGTATTCTGGAAGGCTGAGGCCAGAGGATCAGAAATATGATTTGGCGAATTAGCAAGACCCTGCCTCAAAACATATAAATAAACAGGATTGAAGATGCAGCTCAATGTTAAGGGCTGTGGTTCTGCCCTCAAAAAACAAACAGTGAGGGGCTGGAGAAATGGCTCAGCGGTTAAGGCACTTGCCTAACAAGTACTAAGCTAAGTACGAAGTGCCCCATTCCCCAGTACCACACAAGCTGGGCGTGGTGGCACAGGCCTGTAATCCCAGCACTCAGGAAGCTGAGACAGGAGGATTGCCTTGAGCCCAAGGCCAGTCTGGGCTCCATAATGAGTTCAGGACCAGCCTGGGCTACACAGTGAAATCCTGTATCAAAAAAACAAAAACAAACAAAACAAACATGAAAAGTATACTGTTCCTAATCCATTTGGCAGTCCAAATTCAACTCCAAGTGGAAGCCTCTGGTCAAAGCCACATCCCTGTGCTCACCTTAGGCACCATGAGAGTTTCCTGTATTTTACTTACACAGTCAAGAAAGGCTCAGAATTGCTGAGGTTAAGGAATAATGTAATAATTGAGTGACAAGTATTAATTGAGTAATGATCACCTTATTTAAATATTAGAAGATTTTCAAGAAGATTGTCATCTTCTCTGGAAGATGTAATTTATTTGTAGACAGTTTCTCTCTTCCTGGGGCTGAAAATGAATATGGCGAATGGTAATGATAGTTCTAGTAATAAGGATTTTTATTTTTATTTATTATTTTTTATTTTGAGACAAGGTCTTGCTCTGTAGCCCAGGCTGGTCCTGAACTCACTAAGGAGCCCAGTCTGGCCTTGGACTCAAGGCAATCCTCCTGCCTCAGCCTCCTGAGTACTGGGATTATAGGCATGCACCACCATGCCCAGCTTGTGTGGTGCTGGGGAATTGAACTAGAGTACTTAGGGCTTGCTAGGCAAGTGCTTTAACCTCTGAGCCATTCTTCTAGCCCATACAGATTTTTAGAAATGACTTTAAGCTTATAAAATACCTCAATAAACACTGGTGTTTTGGTGGTCAAAGTAGAGATTCAGATCATGGTAGCCAAAAGATCCTTCTGCAATGATGAAATACCTTATGTCGCTTACCTGGAAGCTAGCGCCTACCCACATGGGCTGTACAGAGAAGAAATGCACACCCAAGTAAAAATCCAGCCAGGTGTGATGGCACAAGCCTTTAATTCTAACACACTCTGGGAGGCTGAAGCAGAAGGATCCCAAGTTTGAGCCCAGTCTGGGTAACACAGTGACTTAATGAGACAGTCTCAAAAAAAAAAAAAAAAATCAGGATACTTCTGCCAGCAGATGAAATGAGCACTGGAAAAAACAGAGCAAATATTTACTGAGAAACTCATTCAATGAGAGAGGGAACATAGTCAAAAATATTACAAGTTTGTTTTTGGTCATTGCCAGAAGGAAGCAGAAAAGCTTTAATCAGCTTACAGTTTTATCCCTCTGAACACTGTTTTCACTGTCTGTGTTGTCCGGATGCCGATCCCGCTGTCTGCCGACTGACTGCACGATCGGAGCTCAGCTCATTTCACCAGTTGACGCTTTAGGTGGAACTTTCCAGAGTTTGCACCGTGGTGAAGCTTCTTTTGGAGCTTGTGCTCTGCTACCAGCTGGACTTTCAGCTTCGGTGACCCTGCAGGTGTTAAGTTTTCCTTTTCTCCCACCATCAACCTGCCACCATGAAATTACTTCCCTGCCTTATTGTGTGGCATTTCCATGATGTCAAACAAATCTGTACTTAGAGGAGCCTGGAGGGCTCTCGTGTCACTGTCATTTCTGCCCCAGCCTCCCTCAATTAACATAAACGTTAAAACTGCACTTGCTCTGCCAATGACGCATCAAGGAGATTCTCAGCCTCGCTCATGTCAACCCAGAGAAGCTGCCTCTTCCGAAAGTGGCTGTTGACTCCGTACGTGAAATAAGTTAGTATTCTAATAATGTTTAAGTCATTTACTACTGCAGAAGAGAAGTATGATCTTGTCACCAGCCGCAAATTAACTCCGGGTACAAACGTGGAAGGGTTGCTGTCATTTTGATGGAGGACGTGCCAAACTGATGGCCGCTGGACGTGCCTGCCGATACATTGAATGAAGGTCATGTAAGCACTATCATCATGTCATACATGAACAGGAACATGAACTCCTGCACTGGAACTTCATCACATCGTTTGGCTGGCCAAAATAAGCTTCTATTAATTCTTAAGGGTTATCTTTAAGTTAAGGGTAGAAAATTTAAAAGTTCTTGAAGAGAATGTTCAGGCTCTGAGGATAGACTCCTAGACCCCAGGGTGTCTGAATCACAGAGAAGTGACACACGGGGAAGAGCTGCATGCACACCCAATTACGAGTGGATTGATTTCTCTTCCTGCGGGGCCCTGAGCAACGCGACTCCACCTCTCTGAGGCAAGTTCTTCGTCTTGTAATTGGGAATAACATCTATTTTGTGGGGCTGTTGGGAAAACGAAACACAAAGCTAGACACACCACGTCTGGGACAAGCGGCAGGCAGTGCAGCCTGTCTGGATAGTGAAAAGTACGCAGCAAAGATGAGGTCAGGCTTTGCCTTTCTGGTCGTGAGGACTCAGGCTAGTGACAAATTTGCACTTCACTGTCTTCGCCTATGATGGAGGAATGGTCGCAGTGTCCTCCTCGTTGGGTGGACAGCACAGAGGTAAGCCGCGGCGCAGCACACGTGGTAGAGCTCTTCACATTCACTGTGCCCCATGGTCCCCGTTCTATCTCCAGCCCCGAAAATACAAGACTTTTTACCAGGGTTGCCTAATACTCTTGTGAACATTCAAGCTTGGTACTCAGGGTGGTATTCCTTGGTCTTTAATTTTGAAAATAAAATCTTTTTTGAGATAACTGGTACAGTAATCACTTGACAATTTTCTCATGACTTTAGCTGCTCCATTCATTTACTAGGCTAATAGGCATTGAACCCACTGAGTACCCAGAGAGAGAAGGGACACACACACACACACACACACACACACACACACACACACACTTCCAGGAAAGCCGAGCTTGTGTTCACACTCTTACATATATTTCACAATTTTGTCTGTGTGGAATATTTTTAAGATCTTTGGTCTAAAGGTTATGTAAAGACCTTTTGGTAATCTGATAAATCAATTTAAAGGAATGTTTCATGTTTCTGAAATCATAAAAAAGATTGGTGGCATTATTTAGTATTTAACTTTTAAATCCATCTATCTGTCAACATTATATGTGGGGCCTGGAGGAATGGCTCAGCGGTTAAAGTGCTTGCCTAGCAAGTGCTAAGTCAACCATTAGGTACCCGAGTTTGATTCCCAAGCACCCTTAAGCTGGGTGTGGTGGCAACTGTAATCCCAGCACTTGGGAGGTTGAGGCAGGAGGATTGCCGTGAGTCCAGCCAGCCTGGGCTATAGATCGAGACCCTGTCTCAAAACAAAAAAACCAAAAGTTTAAGAAAATTATATGTGAACCACTTTCCATGTGTTCATCTTTCTGATGGACTTTGGCTTTAAAAATAGAGCAAGTTTAATGAAAAACAAATGTATGTCCCAACTATATTCCACCAGTCAGCAAATATACCAGATAAAGAAGATAATTCTTTTGCCAGAGTCAATAATCACACTGCTGCATGTGTCAGCAGATATCTACTGGTATAGGTGCTCTACATGTGGTTAAGTCTTTTCTGAGAAGAGGAATTCTACAGGAGAGTAGAGTCTTAACAAAGAAGCAAGTCTGGAAGTTAGTAGAACTGAGTTTTAGTCTTTTCTGCCTAAATAACTCCAGATACACAAGATATGCTATCTTTCCAGTTATTTTTATTTCTGTCACTGAGGATTGAGCTCTGCTATAAGCTAAGCCCATGCTGTACCACTTAGCCAAACCTCCAGCCTCAGAGGTTGTTGTTTGTTTTTGTTTATTGAGACAGGGTCTTGCTTTGTAGCCTAGGCTGGTCCTGAAATCACTATGTAGCCCAGGGTGGCCTAGAACTCATGGGAATCCTCCCGCCTCTGCCTCTCAAGTGCTGGGATTATAGGTGTGCATCACCAAGCGCAGTTTATATGGTACAGGCAGATCAAACCAGAGCCTCACACTTTCTAGATCAGAGCTCTAATAACAGAGCTATACCCCAGCACCTCAGAGTTACTTTTAAATTGATAAATTGAGGCCCTTCAAGATTGTTTTTAAATTGATAAACTGAGGTGATTAGATGGCTCCTTCCAGCTAAATCAATTATCCTTTGAGAATGAACAATTTTTGATAGACTAATTCCTGAAACTGTGATATTTTTAACTGGAAAAAAGTTTAGGTCAGGGCCTGGTGGAATGGTACAGTGGTTAGAGCACTTGCGTAGCAAGCATGAGGCCCTGGGTTCGATTCCCTAGCACCACACAAGCTGGGCATGGTGGTGCACACTTGTAATCCCCACACTCAGGAGGCTGAAGCAGGAGGATTGCTGTGAGTTTGAGGCCAGACTGGACTACACAGTCACTTTTGCCCTTAGTGCCAGCCTGAACTACCAAAGTGAGTCGCTGCTTCAAAAAAAAAAAAAAAAAAAAAGTTTAGGTCAGAAGGTTCATAGGGCAGAGATCACGACCACTGTATTAATAACGATTATATATACCTGTGCCTGTGCTTATAGATACTCACACTGCTGAATTGGAACAACTGAGGACTGAGTAGCGAGAAGAAAAATTGCTCATTTTTAACTCAGCATTAACTCTAACCAGTAAAACCCTTAATTTATGAATCTAGAAGTTAATAATTCATGCAGGGGAACTACAAAAGGTAGTACAATCCTGCAATCAGCTTCTGCGATTCTGGGTGTGGGGACTGCGATATTACCTATTGGTTAGGTCATTTTATGACACGCCCAAAGAGCATGACTTATACCCACAGCTTCTTTCCCAAATGGAGCAGATGTCTGTTGCGCTGATGTCACCTGACCTATGAGAAACTGGAGAATCCTGACCGTCTGTCTTCCCTCTGACTCTTGGGATTTTCCGTCAGCACCACCCTAATATACTAGTGGCATTTTCCTGTGGGCCTAGATGAGGACCAGGAAAAGTGAGAAAGGGCAAAGGACAGTGTCCTCGGTGCACACACTGCTCTTCTGTGGCCAAGTGCACTCCGAGAGATCCAGTTTAACTGGATGTTCCAGAACAAGACTGCTTCATGGGCTGGACACATCCCAGGCAGGGTGGAGAGAGGCACAAAAGCCACTTTTGCCCTTAGTACAAACCAGCCAGCAGGCAGTAGAGAGACTACTTTTCCCAAATTAAGCTCCTGAATATGTGAACTCTTCTCATGTTTAATGGTGGTATTTCGTTCGTAGTCACTTTGATGACTTAGGGCTCGAAACATTCATCTCCAGTATAGTCAGAGTTGGCCACATGATTGTAACTGGGAAGCATTGTGATTTCCCCCTAGAAATCTTCGAAGTGCCTCATGGTAACTGCATCCTATCTTTGAATGATGTCTGGCAACATGAAGACTGAGAATTCCAAATGCATTTATTAGCAGCATTATTAATAATTATTACATAGTTATTATTTTCCTTTTTGGTTTTTCTGATACCTGCCTTTAGAAGTAGGGTAGCACAGGGCCCTTGACTTCCCTTAATATTTAGATGGACTACTCTGGCATCTCAAACAGAGCTGATACTTCTTTTTGTCAAATCTAGGTTACAAATTAAAAGATTCAGAAATTTTAGTATTAAAAAATTTTAGTATTAAAAATGGCTTTAGTCTGCTCAGACCTTCCATGTAGTAGATGTGGAAACTGTGGTATTTTCCTCTAGACCACATTGCTTGAGAAGCAGAATTAGAACTAAAACCCAGAGGTCTTAACTCCCAAATCAGTGTCCTTTTCTCTGTTCCCAAAATAGGATTCCTAAAGTATAGCACAGAAAATACTGTTGATTCCTGCTATGGTTTGGATCTGGAGGGATTCCTAAAAGCCTCATATATCTGGATGTAGTGGGATATCTATGGAACCTTGCGCTGTTGGGAGAAGGGGCCTGGCTGGAGGATGCAGATACTTGGGATTTGACCAGGAAGGACTGGGTCAACTTGTTGAGATTGGGGAGGGGGTAGGGTTGTCCAGGGCAGAACTTTCCGATGGCCAGGAAGTGAGAAAGGTGTACCCACCGAGTGTGGAGGGCCCAATTGGTGACTTGGGCTAAGTAAAGGAAGAAGAAACATTGTTACAGCTTCTTCAGGGGGTGGAAAGAGTTCTGGCTTTTCCTGAGTCTCCAGACATCAACTGGATCCTCACTCAATTTGGCTTCTGTCTGCAATGCTATGGGCAGCTCCCCAGCCCCTGCCCTGTGCTTCCAGATGCCCAAGAATGGGCTGTGTGAGACCTTCTGAACCTGTGAGCTAAAGTAACCCTCTCCTCCCTCAGTGGTGGATGACTAAGGCAGTCCCTAAGGCTCTTTAGGAAAGTCAATGCGGTCTGAACTAACCTAATAACGCCAAGCTGCTGTTTACCCTCTCCCTTATCAACTTCACACACGTGTACAGTGGATTTTTCTAAAGTTCCATGACATGCTAAATTTCTTCTGTTACTTCATACAATAAAGATTTGCAAAAATGTAAAAAAATACCATTAGACTCCCTAATTTTTTGAGCATGTGGTTATTTTTTCACTACACTGTATTGTACAATAACATGTAATGGCCTTACTGTGCATGTTATAAATTAAATAGCATTTAAAATTTCTCAACTATCACTTCCAACTACACATGTGTATCTATTTACATACATCTTAGCTGCATAGCTAGCTAGCTAGATAGACAGGTGGATAATCTCCATCACTGATAAATGAAAGCTCTTTTGAGGCCTCAGTAATTTAAAAAAGCATAAGCAGGTTATAAGGTCCAGTGTCTGAGAACTGCTGCCCTCTGCTATGGTGGAAATTACTTCAGAAACCATCTTCAAAGTGCATCTCATTTTGGGGGTTGAGGGAATAGCTCAGTGGTTAAAGTGCAAGTGCTAAGTGCCTGAGTTCGATTCCCCAGCATCACATAAGGCTGGGTGTGGGGGCACATGCCTCCTAGCACTCAGGAGGCTGAGGCAGGAGGATTGCTGTGAGTCCAAGGCCCACCTGGGCTCCACAGTGAGTTCAGGACCAGCCTAGGCTGCAGAGCGAGACCCTGTCTCAAAAAAAAAAAAAAAGCATCTCATTATTTTGCTTTATACAAGTTGTATTAGTCAGGATCCTATCAGGAAACAGCATTCTCAGGGACTGTACAGAAAAAAATTTCCTAAAGAGTTAAGCCAAGAAGTGTGAGCAGGATTAAGGGACAATAATGGGGGGAGGAGAAGTAGCTGTGACTTCCAAATAGGCAAAAAGAAAGAGGTTTCTGGAACTATTTGTATCTACTGCTGTAGGAGACAGCGTCTGGCAGGCAAGGAATAGGCCTGAATCTACTGGCCAAAACCAAGTCCTTATTAATCATGATAAAAGAAATAACAACTTAGAAACTTGAATAACATGACAAATATCACACGTCACAAATATAGGAAAATAACATAAATTTTATTAATAGACTGATATATGTCTAAAATACTCTTTTTCTGTATGTTCTTGAGTGCATATTCTTTGATCCTCTTTTTATATAAAGGTGTTACTTTTTTTAGTAGAAAGAATAGAAAGGTTATTCAGTCTTCCTTTTGGCATAGTTTATCAAAATTTATATGTGCCATTAACAGTTTAAGAAAGGTTTTTTTTTGTTTTGTTTTGTTTTTTGTTTTTGAGACAGGGTCTTGCTCTGTAGTCCAGGCAGGTCCTGCCTGAATTCACTGTGTAGCCCAGACTGGCCTTGAACACGTGGCAATCCTCCTGCTTCTGCCTCCCAAGCACTGGGATTGTATGTGTGCGCCACCACACCCATCTTAAGAAAGTTTTATTTCACGTTTGCAACTTACTATTGATAACATTTTCAATTTATAGACTCTTGTCAGATTTGGAGATAATCAATACTAAATTTCTTTCACATAGACATTGTAAGATTTCAGGCATTCAAAATTTGCTTGTATAATGCCTAATCCTAAACACTCTTTGAATTTATCATAGAAATTTAGCAATCTTATTCTGATATTTTATTATAAGTTTTATGTTATATCTTTTTTTTTGAGACAGGGTCTCGCTCAGCAGCTCAGGCTGGCCTTGGATTCATGGCAATCCTCCTGTCTCAGCCTCCTGAGTGCTGGGATTACAAGCGTGCACCACCACACCCAGCCCTATGTGGTGCTGGGAAATTGAACTTGGGTACTTAGCACTTGACTTAGGGCTTGCTAGGCAAGCGCTTTAACCACTGAGCCATTTCTCCAGTCCCTTATGTTATATCTTATCAACATCAATATTTTGTATCAAGTCAGCAAGAAATTAATAAGAATCTAAGTGCTTGCACGAAATACCCAAATTCATTGTAAACACTATGTATTACACATGTATATTAATAAAAATAAAGGGGAAAAAAGAAAAGAGGGACCCCCCAAAAAAAGAATCTAAGTGCTTGTGATTGGACAAGACCACTAAAAGACCATCAAAGACTGTGGGCAATGTATAGTTTAGAAAAGCATAAATTCTAGTTTGGTACATGGAGTATAGAGAGGGCAGTGTTGGAAGATATGACCTTGGTACCAAGACAAAAAATGTGCCGAAGTCTGATAGAGACTTAGAAGAAGGGTGTCAAATGTTGGCACATGGCTGAGTGCAGTCTACAGTAATTTGTGGCAAAGGCTTGTAGATGATCACAAGACATAGGAAGGAATACAGATCCTTAGCATTAACCTCAAGGCTCTACTACTTTCTAGCCCCTGAAACCTCCCAAACAATAAATGAACTACCCATGGAAGAGACTGTAAACAGATGATTGTATTTTATGAATTTTCAACTCAGTGTCTCCTTAGCTAGATGCCCAAAATACCTGCAGCCACTCTAGTGATATTACTACCATGGTAAAATTGAGCTTTCAAAAGACACTCAAAGTTAGAGTGTCTTTTTTTTTTTTTTTTTGGTCAGAGACAAAGAACTTCTTCAGGTTTCTTCCTGCTGAGTACATAACTTATACAAACTCCTCTCCTCAACTTAGTGACACAAGATGCCAATGTGGACCTTGGGAGGTTAGGATCTGCTTTCTTTCCACAAGAAAGGGAGAGACTGTGCTGAAGATATCTGGAAGTGATACAGAAAGCTTGGAGAGGTCTTTGTATGTCCCTCTTCCTTCTGTTCATTGCTATAAAAGGACCTTACATACCTGTACGCAGTGACAAGGTGACTTCAGGCAAATAGGACCCTCCATATCCTCAGAACTACCTTTGAATAAATACCTCCCCGCCCCCCCCCCCTTTTTTTTACCATTTATTAAAAAATGCCCTCCTCTGATTTGGTTAGCAACAAGCAAATGAACAGTAGCATACAGTCCTAACTGGCCAGTAACAGTAACATCTAAAAAAAGAAGCAATATGATTGGGGAATTCACAGTGGAAAGAGACAATGGTCATATCCAGTTGTGGTTGAAATATCTTCCTTTCTAGTTTTGTGAAGACACATTGCACGTAAACCTCCTGTGAAGACGCCTTCTGGAGATTTGGAAGGGACAAAAGCAAGTGAAGACATCTCGAGGGAAGCTCCCTTAGCTGCATGGTAAGTCCTACTTTGAAAGCGAAGTATGAAAACCATGGTCTCTCTCTCTCTCTTCCGGAGTTTTATTTACTTCATACTAGCTTCCCATTGGTTCAACCCAACAAGAAGCCAAAGCACCATAGAGACAAGTGCAGAGAAAGTCAAGACTTCTAGAGAAAAAAATTGTGATAGTGGTTCAGGCAATCATTTTTTTAAAAAAAATTTGACCCCCTCAAAAAACCGCACAGGCAGCCAAAGCAAAAACAAGTAAATGTAACTACATAGAACTAATAAGTTTCTGCACTGTGAAGGAAACAATGAACAGAGTGAGGAGATAACCTGTGGAATGGGACAGTATAGTGGCAAACCATGTGTATGGTAAAGAATTAACATCCAAAGTATATAAGAAACTCAAACAACTGAATACCAAGAAAACAAATAACCCAATTTAAAATATGGGCAAAAGGCCTGAGTGAATATTTCTCAGAAAACACACAAACGGCCAACAGGTGTATCAGAAACAATTTTCACCATTCCTAACCATTAGGGAAATGAAAACTAAAGCTACAGTGAGATAGCTAGAATGGCTACTACCAAAATTACAAAAGATAACAAGTGAGCTGGATGTGGTGACACTTGCCTGTAATCCCAGCACTTTGGGAAGCTGAGGCAGAAAGATCACAAGTTCAAGTCCTGCGTGGGCAACTTGGTGAGACATTGTCCTAAAAAATAAAGCAAAATAAGGGGTCCTGGGATTATAGAATGCCTATGGTTTTGTTCTCACTACCACACTCACACACACAAAAAGACAGCAAGTGTTGGTGAGAAAAAAAGAGAACATTTATATATGCAACCATTATATCTGGTCATTTTAATGAGTTTTTCTTATAACCAACACAGCAAAACTGTACTTTAAATGTTAGCTATTGTTTTCTTTTAGAGACAAGCAATTTCCCCAGACTTCCTCCTGCCCAGCACATGACCAACACTCTCCTCCTCAGCCTAGTGGCGCGCGTGCAGTGGCTGGCCCAAGAGGTTGGGGCCCATTTTCCTCTTTGTAGAGAAGGAGTATTGGAGCAACCCTGAGACACTCTTCTGTTCCTGGCCACAAAAACACCTGTACACGCCTGTGCCTGGGGTGATGGGACAGGCCATGGCCTCAGAACTACCTCTGCATAAACCCTTTTTCCTTTTCACCAAAATAAATAACCCAAGCATATAATCCGGAGTGGCCTGCAATACTCCCCGCCACCCCCAAGTTTGACCTTGGAATAGGACAACACAGAGTGAAGGAGTTTCTTACAGCACCTGGTGGCGCTACTGGTTTGACCAAAACTTGAAAGGCATGTGAAGAATGAAGGAGAGATGAGAGACATTAAAGAGAAAAGGAAGGCAAAGAAAGGAGGGAGAGGAGGAAAGCACCTGGGAACAGTCACTGTGGGGATCGGAGGGACCAGTGTTGCGTAAACAGCTCTCCACGTGGACAGTGGCAAAGTACTGGCACCCCAACAAACTAGTGTGAAAGCAGAAAGGGCCATGTGGATAAATTCTCGCTATTACAGTAGAGCCCTGCGTCATCTATAATACCTACTACTCGGATGGCAGACAACTTGCTGTCTTCAAGAAACAACCAATCCTGGGAAATGGATTTGAGATTTCTTCTCCTAAAGCAAGTGAAAAGCAACAAAAACAAATATTTTGGACCAATCTTAAAAGATACAATAGACTTTAAAGGAAGATGTGAGAGTTTGGAAATTTATATTTGGCATTGACTTGTCACATAATGCATATCAGTAAATCAGGTGAGCCACATTACATTAGGCAGGTTCAAAGAAGGTAGGCTGGGTGGGTGGAGATGCCTCAAATGAGAAACTGATCCTCAGATGATGAATTCCTTCCAGATAAATAACTCCGATAGTTTAAGGAGGACCACAACTTGGAATGACCAAGGGCAAAGCGAAGGTCAAAAAGATTATGAGACATAGACTTTCCTGACCCAGGGTCTGGGGTTTAATCTTGGGCCCTTACATTTGAATTTTTTTTTTTTTTTTTTTTTTTTTTTGAGACAGGGTCTCATTCTGTGTCCAGGCTGGCACTGAACTCACTAGTATAGTGCAGGCCAGGATGGTCTTGGATTGAGGATAATCCACCTGCCTCAGCCTCCCAAGAGCTGGGATTACAGGTGTATGCCACCATGCCCAGGTTTATGTGGTGCTGGGGAATCAAACACAGGGCCTTGAGGATGGAGGATTGGCACAGTGGTTAAAGCGCTTGCCTTACAAGCACAAGGCCCTGAGTTCGATTCCCCAGCACCACATATTAAAAAACAAACAAACAAACAAACAAACAAACCAAACAAACACAGGGCCTTGTGCTAGTAAGACAAGCACTTCAACCATGTTGCAATTCCTCCAGCCCCATCAAATTTGATCTTAAGCCAATAAACTAGTTTTTTTGCTAAAATGCATCAATCAGTAAAGGCCAACTCTGAACAGGAAAATGGATATGTATGATTCACAGAAAAAAGTTTATTTATTTATGAGACAGTAACTCACTCTGTAGTTCAGGCTGGTGCTGCACTCACTATGTAGCCCAGGTTGGCCTTGTACTCCCAGCAATTCTCCTGTGTCAGCCTCCTAAGTGTGGGATTGTAGGCATGTGTTAGCATGCCCAGTTTATGTTGTGCTTGGGAATCAAACTCAGGGCCTTAAGCTTGCTAAGCAAGCACTTTAACCACGGAGCTATTCCTCCAGTCCCCAAAAGAAGTTTATAAAAGATGATTATAGCTGCCAATCAGGTGGTGCCCTCACCCCGCCCCCCACTTGCAAGGGAGTTCCTACTTTCTGCCTCACTTTCTCCCCTGTACTTATCCCAGTAAAGTTACTTTCTACCTCCCTACTGTTCTCTTTGTTTGAGGAGTTTATTCTCTGACTAGGCAGAACTCTGGTTTTGAGCTCTCTGGTTACAACAAAGGACAGGTTTTCTTTCTCTATATATGTGTATATTAATGGCTTAGATCCTGAAAAGGACAGATAGAAAGAAAAACCCAGTGGGCCTAACGGGTTTGTTTGTTTTTGGACAGAATGAGAGCATTTAAAAAATACCACCAGAATCTGTTTTGGAAGTACAATTTTGATTGACTCTGGAGTAGATGCTTTTTGGAAAAGCTTCTAAATGGATTCCTATATTTAGGGAATGGGCTGAGTGGCAATACTCTAGATTAAGGTGTCAAATGTCACTGTGATATTGTACAAATTATATATTTGGTTTTTGATCCTGGTTCCTGGATCCTTGTGCCTGGCTCCTTTTTTTACCCCCCACAATTTTTTATTACTATATATGCCATACATAATGTTTACAATGAAATTTAGTATTTTGTGCACAAACATATCACATCAACTTTACAATCCTTTTCCGTTTTTAGCCCCCCACACCCTACCCATCTCCCCATTATTACACTTATTTCATTCTATAGAATGCCTATATTTTGGGTTTCCCAAATCAGAGAAACAATGCGATATTTAATATATTTAATCTTCTGCGTCTGACTCACTTCTCCACTCAAATCACCACTCTTTTTAGAACTCCCCTGCAAGTGGGGTCTCACTCTGTGGCCCAGGCTGGTCCTGAACTCACTATGGAGCCCAGGCTGGCCTTGGACTCATGGCAATCCTCCTGCCTCAGCCTCCCAAGTGCTGGGATTACAGACGTGCACCACCACGTTCAGCTTAACTCGGGTACTTAGCATTTGACTTAGCATTTGCAAGGCACTTTAATGGCTGAGCCATTCCTCCAGCCCCTCAAATCACCAATCTTTAGCTCAGCTTCATACCCCTAGAATGGGCTGCAGTGGCTAAATCTTGATGCCTCTTCTCTGAGTCTGGCACCTGGCTTCTAAAACCCTTGACAACTCTGAAGTGATAGGCATGTCTCTTGTCTACACTGAGATGACTGGTGGCCCGGGCTCACTACACTGCTTCAGGATGAGGGCCTGTCACCAGAAAAAACCAAGGCTTGATGAAGAGGTTGGAACTTGAAGCCCCGTCCCCAGCATCTGGGGAGAAGGAAGGCTGGGACAAGGTGCTGAAGGTTGTGTTGATCAACAATGGCTAATAACGTTATTAAACGTGTCTAACTAATGGATTGTTCATTAAAAAAAATCTATAAGGCCTGAGTTCCGAGAGCTTCCAGACTGCTGAACACAGGCGGCTCCAACAGTGAGCTTGCTGAGGGCTTGGGTCCTCACACCCTTGACCACATCCCTTTCCTAGGCTTCTCTTCCAACTTCTGATCATCTGCGTGCTTTGCAGCATCCTACATCATAAACTGGTAGACATGGGTGTCTCTCTGAGCGCTGTGAGCTGCTCAGTGCCAAGGTGAGGTGGGACTGTGGGATCTCTGACTTGTAGCCAAGCTGTCAGAAGCTCAGCCCACAGGCTTGCTGTGGGGTTTGAATGGGAGCAGTCATGAAGGACTGAGCTGCTCATCTGTTAGACTGATGCTACTCTAGACTTGCAGTGTCAGAACTGGGTTAAACTGTAGGACAGCTGGCTGGTTATCTTTTGGAGAACTGCTCTATGGTTGGAAAAACATCTACTCACACATCTGGTGTCACAAGTGTGTAAGAGTGAGTGTGACAGTAGGAAACTTTGTTGTTTCTTTCCCCAGTTATAATTTGGATCTATGTTTGACACTATGCACTTCAGGGGTAATTTTTAAGAGCAGTTTCCAATTGCATTTCCAGAGCGGCAAATTAATTCCTATTTCCGTACTTGAGTTTGTTAGCTGGATCTTTCTGTCACTCTTACTATTTGCTCTGGATTTTTTTTTTCTTTTCTGAGATAGAGTTTCTCCCTATAGTCCAGGCTGGTCTTGAATTTACTGTGTAGCCCAGGATGGCCTTGGAATCAGGACAATCTGTCTGCCTCAGCCTCCCCAAGTGCTGAGATTACAGGTGTGCACCACCACGCCCAGCTTTATGTGGTTCTGGGAACTGAACTCAGGGCCCTGTGTTTGGAAGGCAAGAGCTTTATTGCTGTGGCATTCCTCCAGCCTTGCTCTGGAATTTTTATTTAACTTATCTCGAGTAGAAACTTCTTCTCCTTTCTCTGTGATCATGTTCTGTTAGACATTTTTGGAATTGCCTACAATTAGCTTCAGGACCTGCAATCCAGAACTATGTATGTGACTAGAAAAAAGTTCAAGGCTCCTGTATGCCAGCAGGAAGGGTGTTAACTCCTGTCCACAAGGTGTACTGTCTTCTCCAGCCACCACGTGGACACAGTTTATAATGCTGCCTTTCTCTGGGATCAAGCCTGATTCCAGCCCCTATCACCTGGCATGACATTGGGTATGATTCTCTGTTACACACGGGACATAGTGGTTCCTGTCATCATGATTCCCTTTACCTAAAAGGAGTCCATTCCAAGTATTGTCAAGTTAGTTAGACTAAACTTGACCTTTAAGGGGTCAAATGGCACATTGTCCTTGACTTCCTCAAATCTCCCATGACACTCTGCTTCAAACACACTTATATTTTCATTCTTGCCACTTCCTGAAGCAACTCTAGAAGTTTTTCATGAGTGTCTTTACAAGGTATGGTAAAAAATACAGTGAATGCTATTGCCAAGTGCCATCCAAAGGGAAGGTGGCTTGCCCCAATGTCATGGTGGGTCCACATTCATCTTATTCACTGGGTCTCACACTCTCAACTTCTGGCTGGTGCTCAAAGACAAAATGAACATGAAAGGTAAATATTTTGAATTAAGTGAGGACACTGAGGCAGCCATGACAGTGCAACTACAGACCCTCACTTTCAGGGAATTTCTGCACGGTTCCTGGCTGGTGTTCCCTTATCTCAGCTGGGTCTGAATGCTGTTGTCCATGGCTAAATGAATGCTGCTGAGGATTGTTCGATCCCCCCACTACTGCAACAGGCTGGCAGAAAGGAGAGGATAATATAGTAATACAAACAATTTAATTTATATTCATTTGGGAAAGGGAACACAGAAACCATTACACAGTGGGAATCATCCCGTAGCACACATATCTTAATGGACCAGGGGTAACAAGATTCCTTTTTTTTTTTTTTAACCGTTTATGTCTGATGTGTATGTGTTCCCAGGCGGGTGTGCCTGTCTTACCTCCTTTGACATATGCGTCCATATCTAAAAAGGGCTTTGGAGAGGAGGACTCTTTATGAGAGCTTTATCAATTACAAACCCATTTTGGATGTCATGGGTTAAGGAATCTGTATTGCCTTAATGGCCAAGTATTAGAATACAGATAGTTTATAGCTCCCTTTTACATAAAGTCCCCAACCCTAATCAGAAATAAGACACTAGGGCTGGTGGAATGACTCAGCAGTTAAAGCACTACGTCAAGCACTAAGTACCTGAGTTTGATTCCCCAGCACCGCATAAACTGGGCGTGATGGTGCACACGTGTAATCCCAGCATTCAGGAGGCTGAGGCAGGAGGACTGCCATGAGTCCAGGGCCAGCCTGGGCTGCAGAGGGAGACCCTGTCTCAAAACAAACAAACAAACAAACAAACAAACAAACAAACAAACAAAATAAAGCCCTGGCTCAAATCAGAATAGTTATCTGTGAGCTGTGTAATGAGAGGTAATGGCCAATCATTCTACCATGCTTGGATGGAAAGGCCACCAGCATTGATGACTGTGTTAGCCCCCGGCTGGCCACTGTGCCTAGATGGAAAGGCTACCAGCAAAAACACTGAGGTCATAAGCATAGCTTTGGGTAATCTTCTTGAGTCAGTTGAATGAGTTGAGGGCAGCAATAAGGAACTATAAACTCTCATTAAATCATAGAAGTTGTAATGTAACCTGATCTAAAAATATTTGCTATATGTCAATCACTTCTGTAAACCCCCCAAGTATTCCTTTCCAAGCAAGAATTCTTGTTCTGCTTTGATTATAAAGATATTGCTGTTAGAAATAAATCTGCCCCGTTCATGAGATGGACACTGACTGTACCTCCGATCCAGACTTTGTTTAGCTTTTTGTCGTGCTGGCTGTGACAGCCAAGAAGTGATGTTTCTCAACTTATGACAATGCAATGTCTCAACAAATCCATCATAAGCTGGAAATATAAACCAAAAGTGTATTTACCTGTCTACTCTACCAAGCATCCAGCTTAGCAGAGCATTGGCTGTTTCCCTTGAGATCTCATGCTGCTGCTACCCGGCATTCTGAGAGCGCATCATATTGCTATCCTGGAAAAAGATCAAAATTCAAAATTTCAAGTATGGTTTCAGTCAAATGCCTACTGTTTTCATCATCATAAAGAAGAAAAAAAAAAAACCCCACACCATTGTAAGTTGGAAACCAACCATAACCTGCCACTGTTTACCAAGCACCAAGCATGAATTTCTTTGGCAATACAAGTATAGATCTTGAAAAAAAAGTTTCAACCTATTTCTGCTTAACTCTGAGGCTAAGTAATCAACGTCTGGGAAGTTACCAACCCTCCAGGGATACGTAAAGGTGTGTTCATTTTTCTGTATGGTAACTTTTGAGATGCCCTGTACGTTGAACCTAGTGCTTGCATAATTCTTCTCGTAGCATTAGTCCGACTTCAAATATTATGACAAATTAATCCTGAGCAAATATATTTTTATATCATATTACATACCACAAATATTTAACGCAACCGCTTAAAAAAACAAGATGGCATTATACTGTAATCCAGTTTCACTTTCTGCAATTTCAGTTACCTCTTGGCCTGAAATATTAAGTGAAAAATTCCAGAATTATACATTTATCAGTTTTCAAACTGTGTGCTGTTCTGAACAGGATGACGGTATCTTGTGTGTTCTGCCCTGTCATGCATGGAACATGAATCATCCTTTTGTCCAGTGTATGTGTGTGGTTTAGGGAACCTACACATTAGACACATGAGCCCTTCCTGGTTATCAGACCAACTACGGGGATATTGCAGTGTTTGTGTTAAAGTAACCCTTGTGTGGTGGCCCAACACCATGTCACACTGCCTTTGTCATTCACTTCATCACATCACATAGGCTTTGTGTCATTTCACATTGTCACAAGAAGGGTGAGTACAGTAAATCTTTTTTGAGAAAGACCAAATTCACATAACTTTTATTATATATATTATTATGTTATTCTCAGTCTCTCACTGTACCTAATTTACAAATAAATTTTTCATAGATATACATGTATTGAAAAAATAGTACATATAAAGGGTGACACAATTTGCACTTTCAGACATCTGCTGGAGATACTCAACCTCCAATTCTATTGGCCTATCAGATGCATAAAGTCAACTTCTACCAGGTCTCTTCCTAAATGTTTCTGAGCATTTCAACACCATGTCCCCATGAACTGAATGTGTCTGAACTAGCCAACCATGCTCTCAAAGCGTGGAGTCTATGTTCCAAGACCCCTCTAGACTACTTTACTTTGCCTTAGTGAGCAGCAGGGAGGCGCCTGTTGTTTCTGGTTGCTGCCTTTGGGCTTTAGTTTGTACTCCAACTGTTTACCCCAGATCCTCACCATGTTCTCATGGGACAGAGAAAGAACGGCACTCTCTTTTAAATCACAGTCTGCTGGCAGTGTGTCCCAGCAGTGTTGCCGGGCTCCAGTGTGTTGCAGCGTGTAGAAGAATGAGTCCTCTGTTGTTTATTTTGTAATGTCATTGTCTCTTTCTTGGATTAAACTTGCACCTTAATGTTGTAGAGCTCCCGTGCTATATTCAGAGTCTCACTTTATTTTCCTAATAGAGCCACTGTTTCTAGATCTGGCAATTCATGTTTTTTTTCATTAGAGATTTCTCAGGGCCTCTGAAAAGAGATTTGTATTATTCCTAGATACCACCATCTTAGAGATGTCCAGATACATCTGACTCTTCACAAGGAACTCAACATGTTCTTAACAGGACATGTCTTAGCCTTTGGGCAAAGCGACATCTTTTTGGCCTTCCTGCCACCTTCCCAGACATACAGTATTCATCAATTTTCTGTCACTATAATGAAATATCTGAGATAGTTAAGTTGTAAAGAGGAAAGGTTTTCTTTGGCTCACAGTTTTGGAGGTGCCGGTCTCTTACTTACTGGCCTTGTTCCTTTGAGCCTGTGGTGAGGCAGCATGTCACGGTAGGAGCATGTGGTGGAGCAAATTTTGTCATGGCCAGGAAGAGAAAGGGGAAGCAAAAGAGGAAGAGGATGGGGTTCCACAATTTCTTGGGGACTTTTCCTTAATGATCTAAGGACTTACCTCTAGGCCCTACCTAATAAAGTTTCCACCACCTGATCACACCTCTACTTGTCTATGGATCTCCCACTAAGCCCTTCCTCCTAAAGGTCCACAGCACCTTCCAACAGTGCTACCATGGGGACAAAGTCCTTAAGACACGAACCAAACCATAGCACATATGTAACCATCCTAAAGATGGCCTCTTTCTAGGCAAGAATATTGCTTACAGAAGTACACAGATAGTATCACAGAAGTTATGTATGGTTGTAAATCACGCAGCTCTCCCTTATTTGTGGAAAAATATACATTTAGTTCTATATTTTTTTAAAGCAAAAGAAAGGAAGGGAAATGTTAGGAAGGGAAATACAAAAGACTTCACTCATCTTGGCCATGCTCAAGTTTTTACACTGTATTTTATTTTATTATTTTAAAAAAAATCTACCATGGAGTCCAGGCTGGCCTTCAACTTGCTATATGGTCTAGGTTGGCCTTGTCTTTTCTTTTTTATTTGTTTATTTATTTATTTTTAAACAAGGTCTCACTCTTTAGTCCAGGCTGGTCCTGAACTCATTATGGAGCCCAGGCTGGCCTTGAACTCACAGCAATCCTCCTACCTCGGCCTCCCAAGTGCTGGGATTACAGACGTGTGCCACCATGCCTGGTTTATGTGGTGCTGGGGAATCGATCTCTAGTACTTAGCGCTTGATGTAGTGTTTTAACTGCTGAGCCATTCCTCCAGCCCTGGCCTTGTATTTTCAAACTTCCTGCTTGAGTCTCCAGAGTACTAGAATTACAGGCTTCAGCCATCCTGCCTGACATCAGATTCAAAGTTTTAAGTGTGAAATATACCACAAGCAAAAAGATTTTTTTTTCTGGCTTCAGAAGACATTCTGGGACTGGTTTCTGCTGTTATGTTTATTTGTATTTGTTACACTTGGGTTCCTCCTTTTCACGTGTTTCCTTTTTAACATCTAGCACAATCTTTGACTTTTGGAGAACTCTTCTCTCATTTGCTTTCTTTTTCTTAAGGGCTCTTTTCTGTTTTCTCCTATGATTTCACTATGCTTCCACCCTAATTGCTATTTTCCCATCCAGCTTTTGTAAATTCGTTCTTTACCTATTTGGACTATACTGCCAGTACCAGGCAGTTAAGCTACATTCTACCTTTTGTTTTTATTTCCTGGAGTGATTTTCTGCCGGCGGTACACAAGTCACTATCCATAAGTCCAGAGTCCCTCTGGACTTTCTGTATCTTCTCTAATAATAGTCAAGATATACTTATGGACTGTGCTGCACACTACTGTGGCATGTTGGAGGGACGCCAGATTTTTAGGAGGTACTAATGCTACAGTGAAATGGGGGTGTCCCCCAAGGAAAAGGTTTTCACGTCAGTTCCTTCTTTACGTAAACAGTCATGCTGACAACTCTCACAAGGAGAACTTTCCTGGGTTCCCACTGCTATTATTACCAGGGAGTCCAAGAATGGCCTTGGGCCCGGGGTAGTGGCTGGGATTCTAGGAGTTACATTCATGGAGATGGAACATCTCTTACCTGGGCTGTGGACCTACCTCCCTTGTGTGGTGTTTTCTGCTCACCTGGGACTGGGAAGCAGTAGCTGGACCTTGCCAGATTCTATCTGGTTGCACAGGGCTTCCTGGTGAGGGAGGCACCTAGTCACCTTTAACTCCCATTTATATTACAACATTTCTTACTTTTCTCTGTACACAAAAAACCCTCATCACCTAAAATATTGCAGTTGCAGCTTCTTCTTCTTCTGAGACAGGGTCTCACTCTGTGGACCAGGCTGATCCTGAACTCACTATGCAGCCCAGGCTAGCCTTGGACTCATGACAATCCTCCTGCCTCAGCCTCTCGAGTGATGGGATTGCAGACATGTGCCACCATGCCTGGCTTATGTGGTGCCGGGGAATTGAACTTGGGTACTTAGCACTTGATTTAGCACTTGAAAGCAAGCACTTTAACTGCTGAGCCATTCCTCCAGCCCTGCAACTTCTTTTTAAACAAGCCAGACAATGGAACATACCTTAGAGAAGAAAATGAATAGTTTTGCTTATATGGGGAAAAAAAATGGGGGTTTAACTGTGGCAAGGTCAAGTACTGAAAGCTAGCTATGTGAACAGCAAGGAAGGAATCCGTGGGCTTGTACACTGGTTGAAACGGGTTTGGTGTTTCCCTGGTCAACAAATAGTTTCCAACAGTCACAGAGTGCGGTATAGGGGGTCACTCAGAGTACTGCTGCTTAGAAACAGTTACGTTGAAACACAATGTTCAGTTTTGCTATTTCTAGAAGAATGTTACTCTAAATGTAACTATTTCCTCTTGTGCCTTTCTACAGCCCAAAGTTCGTTTTGCCAATCAAGACTAAAGTTCTCTTATTGCTGGGCCCTATGTCTTCCACCCTTGAAAGTTGTGCTTTGGGCTGGAGGGCTTGCTAGGCAAGCGCTAAGAATCCGAGTTTGATTCCCCAGCCCCACATAAACCGGGTGCGGTAGTGCACGCCTGTAATCCCAGGACTCTGGGTGCTGAGGCAGGAGGATTACTGTGAGTCCAAGGCCAACCTGGGCTCCATAGTGAGTTCAGGACCAGCCTGGGTTACGGGGTGAAACCCTGTCTCTAAAAAAGTAAAAATAAAAAATAAAAAAGTTGTGCTTCTTCTGAAGATTATTGAATTAATTAATTAATCAATTAATTAATTTTGTGGTACTGGAGATTTGCCCAGGGTCTTCACACTGAGCTGCATTCCCAGCCCATTAAAAAATTTTTGATCTCATTAAGTTGCTAAATTGCCCAGTGTGGGCTTGAATTCGTGTCCTCTTGCCCTCAGCTTCCCAGAGAGTGCTAGGATTACAGGCTTGTGTGACCAGCCCAGCACCTAAAGCCACTTTAATCCCGACTTTCTCATCATCTCTGGGCTTGGATCCTGTCTGTACATGTTCTTCTTTTCTTCTGGACACATAGTGCTCTCAAGGGCAAGCTAGTCTGAATCAGCATTTCTGTTTTTCTTAGTGTCTTTGTCCCCATTACTTCATTCACTTTTTCTTTCTCTTTTAAATCGACAAGGGCAGATTCTCTATCTCAACCAGCTCCTCTTTGTCCTTTGTCTCTCTCGCTTCCTGCTGAGCCTTACTTCCCAGTCAGGTCCTCAGCCAGGTGGTGAGTCTTCGGCTCTCTCATGGAGATATTACTGTTTAGGTCCATAATAGTGTAAAATAAGTGTATGCCTACACTTTGTTAAAATTCAGTGTTCACGGGTGTCGCATTCACAAATTACTGGTCCTCTGGAGGAAAAGGGCTTTTGGAACAAATGTTGGCTTCTGTGACCCTGTCTTCCTCCATTTTCAATTTCTTAGCTACAGCCACCCTCAGATGCCAACGATGGCTAACGTGGGAGTGGAGGGTTTGCACCATCTGGCATGGCATAGATAGGACTCCGCCCAGGCCTGCACTACGGCCTTTCTTCTCCTTTTTGGTTTCTACCCGTAAAAATATGTTTAAACAAAACTAAACCAAAATAAAAAAAAACAAAATAAAAAACTCCAACAGAACAAAATGCTGGCACAGAGCAAACAGAGGTTACAGAACTTTGACTTTGGTTTTGCAATTTATGGGCTATCATATTTCATGTTATATAATATTTCTGACAATTACCAAAAAAACTTTTTTAATCTTTTTGTTACAGGACTTTTGTGCTGGTGTGTCAGAGAAGGGCATGAAGACACCCTGGGGGCTGGGAGGCAGGAGGATGTGTGTGCAGACCTCACCCCGCTGTCTTGCCGGGGGTGCAGATCTGCTGACCGCGTGCCAAGGCTGAACTCCCGCTCTGGAGACTGTGGTTAGCAGTGCTGAGTCACGCTCCAACTGTGATGCTCTTGGTGGGGTTTATTAGGCCACACAGAGTCTGGGTGGCTGGTATTATTGGTACCTTTTGTTTGTTGTGGGCTTTGGCTATCCCAGTCCCCTTCCAACGTCGTGATACCCTCTTCTGCCCAAGGTTTACTCTAAATTGATTATTACTGGGAACAGATGGATAACAGAAGCTCAGACTATTTGTAGATTGCGTGCAGTTATAAGGCAGGGTGCTTTTCCTGCATGTAATCAACTCCAGGCGTCAAGCCTTGTGTTCTCAGGGTTTCTGCCAAAAGAACCGTGAACAGGCTAATCTCTACACTAACAGTGTGGACCTAGGGAAGGATAGGTCCTGTTCCAAACACCGCCACCAACAGCCATTAAATTAGGACCTTTGGAAGATAATGGCTGATATTTACTAAACAAATAGTTAATTATACAGTAGTGAAAAAAAACCCTAATGTTGATTGTCAGGAAATTCCTTATAGATAGTAACATAGGTTAAGTTCCCAGGGTTTTTTGTCAGATGGCCTTAGGGGTTTATTAACACATTAAATCTTACAACATATGTGAGAATTAAGAAAATAATAAGTCCAATTTCTTGGCCCAATTAGACTCTGGTGTTAATAGCTTTCTACTTTTTCACTTCTATCTTTGTGTCTGAAATTGTTTCTACAGGAAAAAAAAAAATCACTGGTTTCGAGGCAAGACTGTGGTGTAGGTAAAGTCTGAATTCTACTTCTTCCTTGATTCCCCTTTCCTTGTTTACCTCCATGGAAATCTAACCAGGGCTCCAGTCTGTCTCTTGGTCTGCTAGCTATCGAACAACTTATAACAACTAAGATAACATCTGAGAAAACGCTTGTACTTGACCTTTCTAGGAATATATTTACATCTTTTGGTAAGCATTTCCTTTAATATAATACTTAAATTGCAGAAAGTTACAAAAATAATACAAACAAGTCTGGTTTACCTTCTACCTGGATTTTGCCCCATTTATTACCCGCTTGCTATCTTTATGAAGATACGTAGACAGGTGTTTTCTTTCTGACCCATCTGAGTGTAGGGTGCACACATAATGCCTCTTTATTTTTAATCTCTAATTGACCTTTGTTTTCATGAAGCAATTGCTTTTAACACTTAGGCACACTTAAGAGAATATTGCTTCATGTCACAAAGTCTCAGAACGGAACTTGTTTGTGCCAGCATATTCCAGGGCAGGAGCTGCGTACAAGTGTTGTTCTGGGTCATCGGGCCCTCTTGCTAGGTGGAAACTGATTCTTTGGAGGGACTTGCTTGTTTTCCCAAGTACTAGTAAGTCCACTGTCTTAGAATTCCGAGCCTCTGCATGCCCTTTATCTCTGCTTCTCCAGCTGCAATGCTTACTACCACTTTTGGCTGTTCTCCAGTCACACAGAGCTCCCTAGGCCTGTACTGTTCTGCATGGTTCTGGAATCTCAAACCCATATCCAGTTCCCATTCTCTCAAAGAGTCTGGAACATCTTTTCTCTACATGTATGTGGATGTAAAGCATAGATGTCATAATTGGTTTACATCAGCATGTTTCCCACAAAGCCAGGTCCCAGCGGGCAGGAGGTGCAAGGCTTTGAGTGTAGTCGAAGAACATGGAATACTCGCTCCAGGTCTTCCGGTCTTCCTGCCCTCTTGGCTACAAGCAGAACAATGGAGGAACTGAGATGTGACTTCTGGAGCGAGTTTGAATTGGTTTGAATTCTTACCCTATCACCGAATAGTTATGTGACTTTCAGAGATAATGTTTCTGTACCTCAGTGTCCTTATTTGTGGAGGAAGGGTCCTAATACCACCTTAACAGGGTTGATGTGATAATTAGATAGTTAATACCAGAAAATCTCTTGGTGGAGCCTGGACATAGTAGGAGCAGGGTAAGTCTTTGTTAAAATACATCTTCAAAAGATGGTTGTATGGGTGGGAAAGTTGGGTTTATGACTGTGCTTGCTCATCCCAATGTGACTTTTGAGCCATACTTTAATGGTGAAAGTAAGACTTAACTGCCACACACCCGGAAGGGACGAGTGTGACATAATGCCCCAGCTGTTGTATTTCCCAACAGTTACAGCAGCCCATGGAACAGCCACATGGAGATTCTGATAACTGAAAAGTACATGATTAGGTCTTTGTCTATCACTCCCCTTAACCCAATGACCTCAGAGGCCAATGTGGTAGATGTAGCAGGTTGATCACTAATACAAATTCTCCTTTAAAAAAAAAACAATAGAAGGCTTGAATTTTGCTAAACACATGGCCCTGCAGACAGTGACTACAAATCCTAGTTTTCTTCACAGGTAGGCATACCTATGTGACTAAATTCTGACCAATGGAATGTGAGCAAGAAGGAAGTATGCCATTTTTGGGTTGGGCCCTGAAGGGGAATGAGCATGTGTTTCATGTGCTTCTCTGTCCCCCTTCTCAAGGGCTGACATGCAGTTATGGCCATATGAGCTGGAGAAGCTAACTTGGACTCAGATATAGAATTCTCATATTAAAAATGACGGCCGTGACTGGCCAGCCCTGCCTGTACCATCTAGATCTGAAACACTTTGTACAACAGAAATAAATTTTTATCTTATTTAACTTTCTTTCCTATTCTTTTTGTTAAGAGAAGCTTAGGCTATAACAGTATAGAAAGTGTTACTATCTCTATTTTGCAACAAAGAAGTGACTGGCTTACTTGGGGTTACAGAATTTCTAAGTGGCTCCAGTGGGTTCAGCCTCAAGTGCTCTGATGCTCGTGCTGAGATTTTTAGCTTATTTTAATTTCTGAAACCCCATTGGTGTATGATCTGGGTTTATGAGATAAAAAGAGAGGGAAGAAACTCTGGTCCCACTCCTAGATGACCAAACCCAGCTATGACCAAAGGTTCCCTACAAATATGTGCATTTTATAACTATTTATTTTCACACAGATGTCTCAGTTGCAGGCCAACTGCACGTGTTGATTTTCCTAGAAGGTTTTGGTCATTTAGGGGATTGTCAGAGTACAAGAACCCGTGTCTGTTTTTTCACCCAGAGTTCAACTGAAGATCAAGCACAGGTGCATTATTTAAGAAAACACACAACGGAGTCTTCAAAACCCTCTGAGACTACACCTGGAAAATACCTCCTAGCCAGGCTCAGCATCCAGGTCTTTAAACACAATTGATTTATAAAGGATTTGCAAGATCCCAGCTTAGCGGGAATGTAGGTAAACAGCAAGAGTCAACACCAAAGTCAAATACAGAGGCCAAGGTATCCAGGCACACTTGAAAAAGTTTTAATCCCGGCTGTAAATATTTATTTGTCATCCTTGCTTTACTCAAGGCATTACAATAGCATTGTAAATGGAATCAGGCTATCAAGGAAAAGCAGAAGTCGTCTTAGTTTTCTCTAGAAACAGGGTAGCTCATGTAAGCTATTCCTGGCATTGGACCCAATACTCAGTTCTTCTTTCGGGTTCACTTGGTTGCTAGTTTATTGAGAAAGCCTCCCATGACCCTTCAAGTTCAGGACAGGTGACTTCTGTAGGTAATGCCACAACAGCTGGATGACATCCCTCTCTTAGCACCCTCTACACTGAGACATTGCCTTGCTATGTGCCCACATCAACCACCTTCATGGCCACACTGAAGAACACAAAGATTTTTTTCTTCCCCCAGGATGGTTCAAACTATAGTCACAACCGGATACCATCGGCACTATCTCCTCCTGAGTAATTACTCTTATTAAAACAGGCACAATGTGCAAAGCAAACTAGGCAGAGGAGAGGGCACATGTTACTACCACACATAAAACTAGCCATTTTTAGCGAAAATTCCACATCCGCCCAGTCTGGTCTCCCCTTCCTGGTCCACAATGGGTTGGAATCACAGCTATGGTGATTCCCTTCAAAGCCAAAAGCTTAGTCTGAGTTGTAACACACCTTTTTTCCTCTTCCTCCCTGCTTACCTGTGCATTTACCTCACCAGGCCATCGTGAAGAGAGTCCATCCTCAGAGGGAGAGTGAAATCAAAACTTAAGCCATTACCTCCCTTCTGCCTGGTAGACCTGCTATCCAGCAAGACACACAGCTCACTCTCTCCATTCTTCCCTTCTAATACTTTTTCTCTTTCTTTCTTTCTTTCTTTCTTTCTTTCTTTTCTTTTCTTTCTTTTCTTTTTTTTGAGACAGGGTCTCATCCTATAGCCCAGGCTAGTCCTGAACTCACTGGTGTAGCTCAGGCTGGCCTTGGACGCAGGACAATCTGCCTGCCTCAGCCTTCCGAGTGCTGGGATTAGAGTGCGCCACCATGCATAGCTTTATGTGGAGCTGGGGAATTGAACTCAGGACCTTGCACTTGCAAGGCAAGCACTTTAACTGATGCGCCATTCCTCTAGCACCTTTTCTTCCAGTATCAACGGATGAAAATTTATCCATAATATCCTTTGTCAAGTTTCCAACATTTTTCTATTGAACACTTAAGCATGGTTTTAGATTTGGTGATATCAGAATTGGTATCACGATGCTTTGTGCCAGCCATTTTTTTTTTTTTTTTTTGAGACAGGGTCTTGCTCTGTGGTCCAGGCTTGTCCTGAACTCATTATGGAGCCCAGGCTGGCCTTGAACTCATAGCAATCCTCCTGTCTCAGCCTCCTGAGTGCTGGGATTAATGTGCCAATACATTTTATTTCATCTGAGTTCTGAAAAATCAGACAGCAGTATTTTTCTGAATAATAATTTTATTCAATGCCAACAATAAACTCATGCGTGCATATGAATAAAATATTAAAACATTGGATCAAATCATTTATTGAAACAAACACTGGAAGTTAACTGTAGGAATCCGAGACCAGGTTTCAAATATTCTTAAACTGTGACCGATTCTTAGAGATTATTTTACTTAACATATAATTAAATTATAACCACAAAGCTAATAAAAATTCTACCTGTGTAGCCAATATAACTCTATTGTCATTACTTGTAAGAACACAACTCATTGGGGCTCAATGGCACAGCAGTTAAAGCACTCGTCTTGTAAAGCTCAAGGCCCTGAGTTGATTCCCCAGTACCACATGAACCTGGGCGTGGTGGTGCATGCCTGAAATCCCTGCACTATCCTGAAATCTCAGCACTGGGGAGGCTGAGGCAGATGGATTATCCTGAGTTCAAGGCCAGCTTGGGCTACACCAGTGAGTTCAGTACCAGCCTGGGCTACAGAGAGAGATCCTATCTCAAAAAACAAAAACAAACAAAAAAGAACATACCTTGTTTTAAAATGCAAGACATGACAAGATTTAGAAACAAGTCTTCTCTCCCCATTTCTCTTTCTCTGGATATAATTCTAATTATAACAGAAACAGAGGGGGGGAAAATACTCCAAACAGTACAATGCTTACATTAAGAACAAAGGTTAACAGATGATTCAAGGTCTTTTTCCATTAACTTTGATATCTGTCCCAGATAAAGAAAATGACTCTACATTCATAGCTGTGGCCTCTGGAGATGCACAGTGTTAGAATTTTGACTCCATCCCTTAAAAATTGTGTAACAAGTTGTTTATTTAACCTCCCTACGCCTCAATTTCCTCATCGGTAAAACGAGGATAATATTATTACTTAAGTCACAGTGTTAGATAAGTAAATGTACACAAAAACCTTTGAATAGTCCCTGAAACGTGGTGAAGTGCTCTATAAATTCTCGATGTGGCATTCCCTGGCCTCATGGACGTCACAGTCCAGTGGCAGAACGGCGTGGGTAGCAAAAGACATCAAACAGATCAGAAAGCTAACAATAGCACCTTCAGGACTGTGCTAAGTGGAATATAGGGCAAGTCTACAGCAGAAAGATCAAGTGTGGGCTGATTTCCCAAAGAACTAACAAAGCTTCTAAAGTTAAGATTTGTGTCCACACACTTGTAAAATCAAGAGTATCTAAATTTTCCACTATTAAATATCCACCACCATATGTAGCTACACTGGAAAGAAATTACATGTAAAAATCTAAGAACTTCTGATTTGAGACCGGGTCTCGCTCTGTAGCCCAGGCTGGTCCTGAGCTCACTATGTAGTCCAGATTGGCCTCAGATTCACAGCAATTCCCACCGGGCCCCCAGCCTCAGGCTCCACGGCGCAGGGATTGCAGGTGTGCACTACCATGAGCACTGGATGTGGTGCTGGGGAGTCAAACCTCGGGCCTTGCACTTGCTAGGAAAACGCTCTAACCGCTGAGCAACGCGCCCAGCCCCAACGATGTATTTATATTTCTATATATCAAGGCGCTAAATGATACCTCTCAGCACCTGAGGAGGAGAACACATAGCATGTATCCTATTAAAACGACAAACCAGTCAGGGACTCAGTGACGATTACAAATAACTATAAATTATTTTACTTTTCAACAAGGATTTTTCAAGACATAAAAGGTTTTCAAAATTCTTGTCAGGGAGAAAACCTGGGGGAGTAGAGGGGGAATTTGGCACAACGGCCAGGAACGAGCTGATTTTTTTTCCCAGTCACATGCTTTTCTATCTAAGATGTTTCTTTTTGATAAGAGAAAACCCACACCCATCTAACTGTAGTGAGATAAAATTTCAGTGGATCACTACTAATTGACCAGCAAAACAGCTTGGTAGAAGATATTCCAAAATAAGTGAAATAACAGAGTCTCCCGCCGCCACCTCACGGCTGCAGGAAGCCCCACCGCTCCGGACGCCACCGCGCCCCGCTTCCCCCTCCACCTCAGCCTCTTCCCGCTCGACCCGCCCCCCTCTGAGGGCTCCCCCTTTCTCGCCCACTGGGCTTCCAATCACATCCCACCTACCGCTCCGGCGGCCAATCAGAAGACGAGTTCCGAGGCCGGGAGGGGCGGGGCCGACTGGCAGAGTCCGAAGTCGCCTACTTCAGTCGCCGACTCCCGGCCCTGGGCCCAGGACTTGGTAGCCCGCCCGGGGTGGAGACGCGCGCACCGAGGTCACCTGCCACGTTCCGCAGTACCACTCTGACACCATGGCGGACAGCCGGGACCCAGCCAGTGACCAGATGAAGCAGTGGAAGGAGCAGCGGGCCGCGCAGGTACACCGTGCGTCCTGCTGCGCTGGCCGCGGATGCGCGCGCGAGCGGACGGCGGAAGCGGCGGCGAGTAACGGCCCCGCGTGCCGCGTCCCTCGGGCTGTACCACCGGTCGCGTGCGGCGGGGGGCTGCCCCTCTCGGGAGACCGACGGCTCCATTCACGGGAGAGGGGTTCGGGTCTGGGGCGGGTCCGGCGGGCCTGCAGGATTTGACGTTGCCTGCAGGGCGGGAGTTCTGCACTTGTGCCAGCTGGGACGGAGGTCACGGCGTGGGGGAGGAATGAAGCCCCATGGGCGGGGCTGGCTGGGGTTGCTCAGAGCTTGAAGCGCTTGGCCGGCGAGCGCTCGGCCCTGGGTTTGACTCCCCAGAGCCCCATGAGCCGGCATGGTTGCACACGCTGGTAATTTCAGCACTAGGGAGGCTGAAAGAGGAGGATTGCCCAGGGTTCGAGGCCAGCCTAGTCTACAGAGTGAGTTCAGCACCAGCCAGGAGTACAGAGTGAGACCCTACCTCAAAAACAAAACAAAAAAACAAAAACCCAACAGCAACAGTAAAAAAGCCAGAGACCTGCTGCTGCAGGAATGGAAGTGAAGAATGGCTCAGCAGTTAAAAGTACTTGCCTAGCGAATGCTAAGTACCTGAGGTCGGTTCCCCAGCACCATCTTAACCCAGGCGCGGTAGCTTTCGCCTTTGATCCCAGCACTCAGGAGACCGAGACAGGAGCATTGCCATGAGTCTAAGGCCAAGTTGGGCTCCAGAGTGAGTTCAGGAGCATCCTGGGCTACAGAGTGAGACCCTGTCTCAATAAATAAATAAAGGATTGAGCAAGGAGCAGCTGTAGCTCTAGCCTTCCTGAAATAACATCTAAGTGCTTTTGTGTTCGTGGGGTGTCAGTGACCCTGTTTTATAATCTCGATGCCCTCAGGAATGACTAAATAATTCTTAAGCATTTACACGCATTAGGCCTAGTATTTTAGAGCTGGCATTGACATTAGATTAATTATTGCGTTGATTCAGTATTTGGTTCCTGCATGCGCTGGACAAGATGTACAAATCCCAGTGAGGGAAGAGCCTGGCCTTGAGTAGAGTATAGCCTGGGACCCAAGACACATAAACAGATGATTGTAGTCCTCTGAATTTAGGGCTGTACAGGTTACCGTGGTGTGTAAAGGAGGTGACAGAGTTGGCTGAAGGCTCCCCAAAGACTGTGACCTCTGATAGAATTTCTAAAGATGAGGTTTTCGACCCAAGGTGGTGGAAGTGCAGTTCTGGCCTGTTGCACCGGTGGAGTCCAAAGGGCCCCTGTGAGAAGGTGGGATTAGGTGAGCCTGCATCTGATTGGAGGCTTCTTTTGGCAGATTGGACCAAAAGGTCATGTTCCGTTCCCGTGACTGCGGGTTAATTTGCCAGAGAGAAGACTAGAGCTGTTCTTTGCCTGGTCCTGCCTGGGGCTTTTTTCCAAAACTGCTAAGGTTCATGACGGGGGGCCTGATGCCAAGGGCTCCTGGCTTGCGTTGATGAGACGTGTGTCAGCCTCTTATTAGTGCGAGATTACAGGCATGCACTACCACCCCCATCTTCTCTGGTACTGGAGAATTGAATTTAGGGCTCAAGATTGAGCAGTCCTTATTGAGCTGGTGGGTGACAGAGTCGAGGTTAGAATTGAACTTCTTGGGGCTGGAACTTGCTGTGTACGCTGCTTCACGTTACAGTTTTCATGAATACTTGGTGAGCTGAGGAAGATAAGGAACATGTGGTAAGAGTTTTATAAAACCAAACACTTATTTTGAGAGCACTCACCTAGATGCTGAGACAGGCTTGCCCCTTCGTTGTTTGGGGGAATCATTAACTGTCGTGGAATCGCTAAGTCCCTGCTTTTAGTTTCCATGAGGTAGCTGATCACGTGAGAAGCAGCTGGGCCGCAGAGCGCATCTTGTAGTTGGGGACTCAGCTGAAACACTGCCGTCTTCTCAGCGCCCTGCATACATCATCCTGACCGGCCAATAGATTGGTAGCTACTTTCTCAATTTTTGCTTTTTTTTTTTTGAGACAGGTTCTCGCTCTATAGCCCAGGCTGGTCCTGAACTCACTATGGAGCCCAGGCTGGCCTTGGACTCACAGCAATCCTGCAGCCTCAGCCTCAGCTGGGATTATAGGCATGTGCCACCAAGTCTGGCTTATGTGGTGCCGGGGAATCGAACTTGGGTATTCAGCACTCGCTGTAGGGCTTGCTAGGCAAATGTTTTAACCACTGAGAGATTCCTCCAGCCCCAATTTTTACTAATTTGGGTGAAAATAAATTGTTTTTTTTTTTGGAGGTGGCTCCTGTACACTTCAAAAGGAATTCTGCCTTTGCCACAGAGCCTTTAGTATGAAAAATTTTGAGCATTCAGAGAAGTTGAAAGAATTGGACAGTGTATACTTATAACTATCATGTGGAGTCTGCAATTACCATTTTTATTTTTGCTAATTTCGTAACAAGTTATTCTTTTTTTCTTTTTCTTTTTTTGAGACAAGGTCTCTCTCTGTAGACCAGGCTGGTCCAGAACTCACTAGAGTAGCCCAGGCTGGACTTGTACTCAGGACAGCTCCACCTGCCTCAGTCTCTGGAGTGCTGGTATTACAGGGATGCGCCACCACGCCCAACTTTATGTGGTGTTAGGGAATCAACTCAGTAAGGCTAAGGGCCTTGGCTTGGTGCTTTAACTGCTGTGCCTTTCCTCCAGTCACTGTAACAGGTTAGTCTGTTGGTTCATTCCTTCATGTATTCAGTCAGCATTTTTTTTTTTAAGTGCATCTCAGGTTAAGTTGAAGACTCCAGGGTACTTTACTCCTAAACACTGAGCATGCAAGTTAGTAGAGATCACTGTGCACTTTGAAGGTAATACCATGAAACCCAGATGTTAAGTGTACTACTTCATGAGTTTTAATGAATACAAGCACCTTTGAGTTTTACCCCTCATCAAGATATAGAAAGTAATCATTACGCCGGAAAGTTCCTCATGGTATTTCTGAGTCATTCCCTGTAAACCTATGCAGTCTTGCTCCAGGAGCCATTGTTTTATTAAAAATTTTAAAAAATCATTGATTTGTGTACTTTTTTGGCAAAAGGTTCCTTTCATTCAGCAAAAATGTTTTAAGATTTATTCATGTAGTTTTATCTGTTTTTATTACTGAGTAGTATTACATTGTGTTTCCATTTTTTATCCTGTTGTTGGACAATAGGCTATTTCCAGTTTTGGGCTATTGTGAATATATTAAATTACTGTTAAAAACAAACCAAAAAGGGGCTGGAGGGATAGCTCAGTGGTTAAGCCTAGTAAAGTGCTTAGGTAAGTGCTAAGTACCTGAGTTGGATTCTCCAGCACCATGTAAGCTGGGCATGGTGGTACATGCCTGCAATACCCGCTCTCGGGAGACTGAGATAGGAGGATTGCTTTGAGATTAGGACCAGCCTGGGCTATAGCGAGACCCTGTCTCAAAAACCAAACCAAAACCAAACCAACCAACCAAACAAAAACAAAAAACCCAAAACAAAAACAAACAAAAAAGATAAATATATCTTTTTAAAATGTACCTGTGCCTTTATTCTTAGAAAGTGCCTATGAGTGGGTTTCCTGGGCCATAGCGTGCATGTTTCCATGAGAAACTGCTTTCCCCATGCGATCATACCCTATTTCGCTGCCATCCACAGTGTATGGGAATTCCAGTTGCTCCACCTATGTCATCAACTTCTGATGTCTTTTGATATAAGTCATTCAGGTGGTTATGAGGTCATATCTCCCTGTGGTGTAATTTGCATTGCCCTGATGACTGATGGTGTGCAGTGTCTTTTCACATGCTTTTTGGTACATGTTTCCCTGAAGTATCTTTTATCAAATCATTTGTTTTTAAGAAATTGGATTATTTGCCTTTTTATTGTTGGTTCATAGCCCATATTTTAAGTTAAATCATCTGTGGTAAGTGCTGTAATTATAGATGTTGAGGTGCATAATGGTGTAAACACATTTGAAATTTATTTCTCTTTTACATAATGTTAATATGGGGGTAACGTGGGGTGGGTGAATACTCTGGTCCACACAGCTGTTGAGAGCCCAGGCTGAAGGGTGATTTACTTGGTCAAAATATAGATTTTTTTTTTAATACTGGGAACCAAACCCAGGGCCCTCACACTGATCTACATCCCCAGAACATTTTTTATTTTTTAAGAAAGTGTCTTATCAACTTGCTGAGTTGCCTAGACTGGGCTTGAATTTACAGTCCTCCTGCTTCCCAAAGTGCTAGGATTACAAACCTGTGCCACTGGGTTCAGCTAAAATCTGTCTTTTAAAGTGCTAGAAGCATCCCTGTTCAGTCACTAAAATGGCCCAATGCCCAAAGGAGGTATTTTCGAGAAAGCTTGGGGGCCAGGGTCACTGCCCATGTTCCCTTGGCTAGAGTTCCTTTACAGGCCACACCTAACCGTAAGGAAGGCTGCAAAGTGTAGCCTACTTCTGTGTTCAGGAAAGCCAACTCTACTATGTTGTCTTAAACACATATTCCATATTTGGTACAAAATGTCCTACCCTTTTCTTGTGGTGTGGCAAAAGGCCAACGGATGTAATATGTCCTTTTTAGATTCTCTTTAAATAATAGATCCTTTTCAGATTCCGACCTTAAGGTGTTCTTTATTTTGACCTTTTACTGAACTAGGAGAGGTTTAAATTCTGAGACTGTAGCAGGACACGGCTGCCTCCTCCTCCTGCAGAACCTGGTGCAGAATGCGAAGCTGGGCGGGTCCTTGTTTGGAACCAGAGTGTCAGGCAGCGAGAACGCAATTTATTTATTGGGCGTTCCTCCTTGAGGACAGATGTTGCCGATAAGTGAATTCAGAGCTCTCCAAACTTGAGTAATTGAGCATTGAATCAAGGGCCTTCGTAGAAGTGACTTGGATCCATCTAAAAGTCATCTGTTTTCCTCTTTGCATGTACACAGATGGGAGGAAGGTCTTTCTACAGGTGTCCCTGTCACTTGGAATAGAATTTAACTGGGGTCTTTGATGCTCACAGCGTAGAAGTCATGGACTCCTTCCTCCTCTGGGATGGGTCAGTTTAGCAAGCGGTCTTTGATCCCCTGTGATCACAGTGGGGATCTGAACATCTCAAGCCTCACCTTTTAGGCAGTTATAACCTGGGAAGGGGAAAAGGTGAGTCTTGGCCTGTCCATTCTTGTGAGTTGCCTGTGTATTACTTACAGCCCGAGAAAGTCAGAGTTTTTAGGGTAACCATGTTAATAAACTTGCTGATGTTGCATTGCTGACATTAGAAAGTGCCGCTGGAAGTTAACTTTTGGTACGTGGGGCGGGTTTTTGTTTCTCATGGAGAATACCTAGGAAAGGAATTGCTAAGTCTCAGTGTGAGAGAAAGTACATTATGAGAAATAACATCAGAATCGCAAAGCTTTTGTTTTTCATTCTTAGCCAGTATCTAGGCTGTTCCGTATTTTTTTTTTCTCCAGCAGACAAAAAAAGGCAAGGCTGATTATCAAGCCTAAAATAAACAAATGCTAATTCATACTTATTTTCTGATTTCAGTTCTGTGATTGCTGACGCTCCTAATACAAAGAAATTTTTTTTTTTCATTTGTGAGTCAGTATGCTTTGTACTTTGAGTCAGTCTCCCCAGACTCTCCCTCTAGTCTCTGCGTTTTTTGGGTGATTGAAGATGAAGCCAGGTGTTAGTGCTCAGTGCTACCACACTTAAGACAGTGTTTCAATAGCTACTATTTGTGTATTTTAAAGCTTTTATTTCTATAGGATTAATTCTAAAACAGTATCCTGTTACATTTTTCATCAACGGTGTAGTTTCATTTTTTCTTAGCCTTATTAGATTTCATTGTTTCTATGATTTTCAAATGTTCTAAGTGTTTTTTGTTTGTTTTTTTGAGATGGTGTCTCACTGTAGCCTAGGCTGGTCCTGAACTTACTGTGAAGCCCAGGCTGGCCTTGGACTCATG
Organism: Ctenodactylus gundi; assembly: GCA_004027205.1. Classification (NCBI taxonomy): domain Eukaryota; kingdom Metazoa; phylum Chordata; class Mammalia; order Rodentia; family Ctenodactylidae; genus Ctenodactylus; species Ctenodactylus gundi. The sequence continues at coordinate 343,939 of PVKB01000621.1, read as the reverse complement.
GCAATCTTTATCCTGGTTCCTTTAAACCTCTGAAGTACTTCTAATTTTGGAAAACTAATAGCAGTGTTTTGACTGTTTCCGGTTGGAAACATTGAAGCAGTAAGTGGATGACTTGGCAACTCACCAGGAAAGGAGAAAAAATTAGCAACTATTGTAACATGTTTACTTTTGTACAAAATAATATGAAGGAGGAGGCTAGCTTGAAAAATAAACATTTCTTACTGGGATGGGGGAGAAGAGCCGTATTCAGTCAGTCATTGTCCAGAGGTCTGTGAATTAAGACTCTGCATTTGTTGTCTCTTATGCAAAAGGCAACTTTCCCCCCCTAGGATTGAAACCATCATTGGTTTTCTTCCCAGAGCTCCTTTCCTCTTTTGTTTGCTCTGCCTGTCTACACATAGGTAAACCCCACGGATTCACAGTTCTTTGCTGTGGGTTAGATACCTTCTGCTCTGCCTGCCCTGAGTAGGGCCTTAGCCTTGTGAAACTTGTCCCTATAAAATGGAGTTGCTTGTGGCAACAGTAAAGCTGGAGGTTTCTGAAGAAGGGATCCCATGCACGTGTGCCTCGCACTCAGAGCTGTTCACAAAGGCTTCCTGAGGCACACCCTGGCACAGAGGCACTTCCGCAAGGACGTCTGTTGGGGCTGCACCACTGGGTCCAGTTGTAGAGATGGTCTTTAGTACACTTTGCTTAGTTCTAAAACAGGATCCTTTTATGTTCTAAATCAAGAATGTTGTAGTTCCATTTTTTTTTCTTAGCCTTATTCGATTTCATTGTTTCTATGATTTAAAATGTTCAAGCTTTATTTTTTGAGTAATAAAATATTTTACTTAGTATCTTATTTGAGTGCTGAGTACATTAGATGGCCTGTATTAGTTTATGCGTGAATAAAGACTAAAATCTCATTTTTGCCTATTAAATTTAGAATTTCCAACTCATATTGATTTGTGACTGAGGCACCTGTTGGCTTAATGAGGATGCAGTCAATTCACAAGATGTATAAGTGCATCCTAGTGACAAAGTCCTAGCTTATGCCCAGAAAGTGAAGGTTTCTCTCTTGAAGAAAGTCAGAATAAAGTGTTGTGAATTCGTTTATTTATTTTGGGCTTCAGAAACTCCCTAGTATGCTGTGGGGGACCTTCTGATGCTTAGAATGCTTTAAGGTTAGAAAGCAAAACAAGGGGCTGGAAGAATGGCATATTGGTTAAAAAAGTTTGCCTAAGCAAGTGCAAGGCCCTGAGCTTGATTCTCCAGCACTGCCACATAAGTTGGGCTTCGTGGAGCATTAATGTAATCCCAGCACTTGGGAGGCTGAGGTGGGAGAATTGTAAGTCCAAGGGCAGCCTGGGCTCCATAGTGAGTTAGCAAAATGAACAGGTCACATTGGGTCTAGACTTCAGCATGGAAAGGCCTGTGTGGAACCCAGGAGTTTCTTACCTTTTCTAGTGGTGACAGGCCCTGGTCAGGAGCCAGTGCTAATCACCACATCTGTTGCCTGGTACACATTTTGCGCACTGTGCCGAACTTCCTTCTTGTGTTTTGATTAAATATGTTAATGCAGAAAAAGCAGAACAGGGTGGCTAGAGCTGACAGGCACATGGGAAGAGTATTGAGAAAGCCCTTTCATTCTCTCTTTCTTCGATCTCTCTCATATTTCCTTTCTTAGACATCTCTTTTCCATTCTTCATTAAACACTCTGTTTTGTGGAAAATTTCAAACCAGGCTTGATGCAGACAGGCGAATGTCTTGAGCCCCAAAGTGCCTGCCCCAGCCCCAGTCATGATCTTGTTCCTCTGTAATCCACCGCCAGTCCTCATCAGAATCAAATTGAGACATGGTGTCCTTTCAGTGTAACCATATCCATGTGTCTGAAAGATAAGGGTTCCTTGGTGCTACCACTGTCACACCTAAAAATTGAGCAAATAGCCAGCGTGTTTGGTTTTCCTTATTGTCTCTGAAGAAAGGAATGCCCATCTTGCGAGACCAGCTTGCAAGGTTGGCCTTTGTCTTGTGACCAGAAGTTGGATTTTGGGAGAGTACCCACCACCCTGGTAGCTGTGTTTAAATTGTGTAAGTGAGATGGTTCCCTGTCTTGCTTCTGGAAACACCTGTTTTCCTTCTAGGAGTCTGTGGGTGCCTATGTGACCAGCTCCTAATGATGGTCTCCTCCAGGCTGCACACCAGGTGTGTTTTCCCACTTCCCATTTGGCTGTGTGTCCTTCTCTTATAGTAAATTATAGGCACAAGTGTGACTAGAGGCTGAGTCCTGAGAGTCTTAGAGGATCATGGAACCTGTAGGTGGACTTTAATGCTTTACACACAAAAGCCTTAATGGCAGCTTTTACTGTCCTGTGCTCAAATCCAGATCCTAGTCGGTGCACATGTTGCATTGGCTGACATCTAAGTGTCTTCTTTATGGTGGTCATAAACAAAACGTTGTTGTGGTATAGCGAATCAGACACCGTTCAAGTCATGGCTTGACCTCTTGGGCAGGTTACTTAACCCCCCTTTTGGGTTTTTCATATTTATAATTAGATAATATTAGTAGTTCTAAGCTTGAAGGTTTGAAGAATTGTGCAGGATGTTAGTTAGCTGCGTTGTTTAAAATGGTCACATGATGTTGTGCTTAAGAGTTTGGGCTTTTTGAGCCAGCCTGCCTGAGTTCAGAATCTGATTCTACTCCTTTCTAAGTATGTGATCTTGAGCAAATTGGATGACCTTGAGTAAGTTTTATAACCTCTCTGCCTGACCTTCCTCTTTTGTGAAGTGGGGATGGTAGTAGTACTTACAGAGAGGTGCTGAGTAGATTAAGCATTAACTGGGGAAAGAATTAGGACAATGCCTACATTTCAAGCTGTCATTATTTTAAGGTTTTAGTGGGCTTGGTGAGGAAGCCCGTTCCTCCTAAACACCATATTTAAACAAATATGAGGTTAAAGTTGTACATTCATTGCCGGCAGAGGCTTGATTGGAGAATGTGGCTTAGGAGTTTCAGCCCAGCAGGCTTGCTAAGATTGCATTCCTAAGTTTTGGTTAGCCCCTGTGGTTAGGCAGCTCTGGAGATGAAGTCCCCAGCCCCAGACTGTGCTGCCTATAGCTGCTCGCTCCAGAGGGAGCTGGGCCCTGCATGTGCCTGGGGGTCTTTTCTTTAAACTGCTTGGTCAAAGAAGGCTTGCTCTCTCCAGAAGCAAGGTGGGGAACAGGAAACCTCACACTCTGGGGGAACCCTTCTTTCAACACTTCTTTGTAGCAAAAATGCAAATAGCTCTGTGCAAGCCCAGCATGTCTTATTTTCTTCATTTGTGTGTGTGTGTGTGTGTGTGTGTGTGTGTGTGTGTGTGTGTGTGTGTGTGTGTTACCTTTCTTTACACTAAGAATTTTGAGGCTCAGCTCAGTCTGGTGTCTGGTACAGAATGTGTACTACCTGTAGTCAGTCAAATCTTTGCTGAATAAATAGAAGTGTTAGTTATTTGCTAGAAAATGTCAAGTATGCTCTATTTTGGTCCCTGAGAATGAGGGGCTGTCACTAGCCTCCTTTGCGACTCAGGGAGATAATTTGCACTGCCAGTTTTATATTAAAGAATGAAACAGTGCGTTCGAGACCTAGAAGCTTCAGTGAGCAGAGGGAGCAGATGGTGACCAGGTGGATAGAAACTGTTGATGAGTGTTTCGTCAGAGACGCCAGCCCTGCGCCGCCCAGGAAAATTTCTTCACTGTTGCGTTAGTTCGGGCCAAAAGGCACTAGTAAAACAGCAAAGCCAAAATGGAATTTTACTTAGAGAAAAATTTTACTTGTAATTATAGTGCCAGCTTTTAGCCACACCTAATTCTACACCAGTTTTCATAACAGCATTGTCTAAAAGTGATCAATATTTCAGGTTATAAATTTAAAAATTACCCTTTTAGTTTTTGAGCGGAGCAAGTGCAGGGCAGGGGACAGGCTGCGTCTGGCTGCCCCGGGCCTTTTCCTATTGGCTCATGATTTGTTCTACAGTAAATTTGCTCAAGCCTTTGCCCTGCATCTGTTGGTGTGTCGCATGCACATTGTGTGTGTTGGATATCAAGGGACGTGGATCAGGAAAGCCAAGAAGTGAACAAGCAGCTGTAATGCTTTGTTCTGTGGAGCACAAAGACAGTTGAGGGGCATGGGTGGGACAGGGGGAGCTGTTTTAGGGGAAAGACTTATCTGTTGCTGCTTTTCCGGAGAGGGCGTCCTAAAACTGTCTGGCAACAGAAATGTCTATCTTCAGAAAATTCTGGCTCTAAAGAGATGTTGAAGTGAGGCAAACAGTACTTGCAAGTTGGAGAAAATCCCTTTGCTCACGCACGCTCTGTCAAAGCTGCCTACCTTCCTGGAAGGTATAGCACCGTCAGTTAAACTGGGTTAGTAACATCCACTAATTAATCTGCCTCCTGGGTGTGTCTTTTGTTCTTGACCATTGCCCTCGACCCCGACAGGGAGTCAGAGGGGAGCCCCTGCCGGGCTCCTCTACCCGGCGGCTCCTTCCTTCGGCAGACATGGGACACAGTGACGTTCAGCTCACCTCGCATTCTCCCTCATGCCTTGCTTTCTGAGTAGTCACTTTTATTTATTATTTTTGAAGACTTAGCTTAGCTCTTTGTTTATATGGTGAAAAAGGGCATTTAAAGAATGGCCATGTTTATTTTACCTCCCCTTTGTTTATTTTAATTTTGGACCAAAGCTCTAAGTCAGTGGTTTTCAATCTGGCTTCTCTTAGGAATTACCTGGAACCTTAAAAATATCCCGGGCCTCACCCATCTCCCCAGGTGGCTTTCAGGTACAGCCAGGGCTGAAAACCAAGGCTTCAGGTTTAAACTAAAGAGGAAGTTCTGCTGTTTATTTTTCTGAATCCTTTTCTACTTTAAGTCAAAAATACAACTAAAACTGTGTTGTATTAGCAGTGTGTGAACCTTCCATAGAGGGAGCTGGGACTGGGTGTCAGTGCTGCCTGGACCCTTCGACCTGCTGGCAGTTTGGAGGAGCCTGCCCCTAGGTGGGCCAAGGACATATGTGAGTGGAGGAGTATGCTTCTCGTGTGGTTGGTGGAACAGCTTTGCTGCTTCTGCGATCCAAGTCACTTCCTGCTAGTCAGTAAAGTAGTGCATACATGTGCCTACTGTGTGGCCTGCATTTTGAATAGGTTTACCTTTTCAAACTTTACCTTCACTCTGGGAGATAGTTGTATCCAGTTTGTAGGTGGAAAATTAGAAATAGGTAACTTGCTGGTCACTACGTAGCTGATAATTAGCAGCACTGGAAGTTTGGCTGAAGCTATGATGCCAGCACTCGTGGTTTCTCTGTGGCACAGTGTGGCCTGTGCCTCTTGATGTGAAAATAACTCTGGTGGGCAGGAGTCATTTAGTAGTGTGTGTGAGTCTTGATAATTGATTTTGCAAACTCTAAGATCTCCTATTTATTGTCTCCTTTCAAACAGCCTGTGGGACTTTTACAGTTCAAGTGTGCACTTGTCATCATGTTACCATTTAGGGAAGAGGCAGAGTTAACTTTATTTTAATATGCAGAACAGATGTGCATGGGGAATGAATGTTGTCTATCCCTCCACCTGTGCGTAAATACTAAGAAGACATTTTCTTTGTTATGTGCATGAAGCTAATTTTTACCAGTAGAACCTTCTGGGCAGTTCTCCTAGGAGAATAAAACAAGGTAAACTACTGCAACTGCTCCCGATTTCCCAATGACAGAGGATGACATTGGAGAAGCAGTTGTCTGTGGTCAGAAATAGTGTGTGGCCATGGAGCAAGATGAAGCAAAGAGCTGCTCCGTGTCACATGAAACCTTAAGAATGCTGTTCCCACCCTAGAGGAGGGCAGTGGAGAGGCTTCTGATGTAACTGAAATTGCAGAATTGGGTGGATCAGAACTAGCTCGTTATTATGGAAACATAGCCTACCATATTTCAGAGACATTTGATATCTCTAAAATATGAATACTATAATCTCTGTCACCAGAAACAAGATATTTTCAGTGACAATGATAGGCATTGACTTTATTTTTGAATTGAAAAAAGATATTTCAATTACAGGAGCACATCCTCTCAGAGAAATGAGCCACTGTCCAAGATGGGACCCTTGACCATCTACAACATAGCAAAACAGGTGCCAGCTGGGAGTTGGGTATTAGCCAGCAGGGCTTCTCTGGAGGCCATCGTTTCGCAACTTGGACATGCTGGTGTTCAGCACTCCTGTGACCCGTTCTGGGGACCCCCTGCCTGGGGTCTGTGGTGCAGAGCTTGGTTCTCTAGAGCAGTGCTGAGCCAGTTGATGGGCTGTGAAGCCATCTTTCTTCTCGTAGACCAACTGCCGTTGCTGACTTGTGTGGAGGCATGCTAAGCCTGAGAGCTGGCTATAAATTTTAGGCAGTAGCATGTGTATAGAGTATTTTAGTGCCTTGGATGTGGGAAATTTAAAAGGAGACAGAAGGTGCAAAAGTGGCAGAGTGATAGAGCCTGTGACAGTGTAAATGAAGACCTTTCTGGTACTGACCCTCCCACCTTCCTTCTCCTCCATGTTCGTTTAGAAACCCGACACCCTCACGACTGGAGCTGGCCACCCAGTTGGAGACAAGCTTAACATTCTCACTGCTGGGCCTCGAGGACCCCTGCTTGTTCAGGATGTGGTTTTCACTGATGAAATGGCTCACTTTGACCGAGAGAGAATTCCGGAGAGAGTTGTGCATGCTAAAGGAGCAGGTGAGAACTATGTTTATTTGCTATAAAAGGATAGTTTTTATAACATCTAAGTCAAAGTTATTTTCCAAAGCCTTGGAGGACCTTTAATCAAAGTGGTAAATCTCTATTCTTGGGAGGAAAAAAAGGATTCATCAGTAGGGATATTTGTAATTAAGGGATGGTTACTTTCTTGAGTTGAACATTATATAAAAAATAGTTGATTTAAAAATAATGATCTTCTAGTTCTTTCACTATGAAGTTCAGAGAAGGAATAAAAACTTAGCACAGTAGCAGGATATAAAATCTCTACATGATATTCAGTAGCATTCCTGTACCCCAACAATGAACTCACTGAGAAAGGAATCAGGAGAACAGTCCTATTCACAGTAGCTTCAGAAAGTTTAAATACTGAGGAATCAATCTAAGGAGGGAAGTAAAAGGCGTCTACAACAAAAACTGTAGTATGCTGAAAAGAGAGATTGAAGAGGACATGAGAAAATGGAAAAATCCCCTCTTCCATAACTAATACGTAGATATAGTGCAGTTCCAACCAAAACACCAACATTCCTCACAGAACTAGAAAAAAACAATCCTAGGATTTATGTGGAATTAGAAGAGAAGCAAAATAACCAAAACAATCCTGAGCAACAAGCCAGAAGCAAAAGGTATCACAATCCTGACATTAAGTTATATTATGGAACAATACTGATGGAAAACCACGTGGTACTGGTGCAGAAACAGACAGGTGGATCAGTGGACCAGAGTTGAGGATGCAGAGACAACCTACAGCACCCTTTGCCTCTGATCTTCGACAAGGGAGCCAGAAATATATGGAGAAAGACCACCTGATTAGCAAATGGTGATGGGAAAACTGCGTATCATGTGCAGAAGAATGGATTCAGATTGATATCTTTCTAATAAATTTATTTTTATGTTTTTTGAGACAGGGTCTTGCTCTATAGCCCAGGCTAGTCTTGAACTCACAGCAATCATCCTGTCTCAGCCTCCTGAGTGCTGGAATTACAGGTGTGCACCACCACACTCAGCTTATGTGGTGCTGGGGAGTCAAACTCGGGTACTTTAGTGGTTGTTGAAGCAAGTGCTTTAACCCCTGAGCCATTCCTCCAGTCCAGATTGACATCTTTTGGTGTCTACTAAAATCAAATAAAAATGGATCGAAGACCTAGATACTACAACAAAACAAAATAGAAATAATTGAGTCTTATGGAGGATAAAATAGGCAAAATTCTTGGAGACATAAGCATAGGCAAGGATTTTTTCAGCAAAACATCTGTTGCACAAGAAATAACAATAAAAATTAAATGATATTATATTAAAAAACTTTGCAAGCAGAGGAAACATCTAACAAAGTGAATTGAGAACTGACAGAGTGGGGAAAACTTTTTGCTGGCTACTCCTTGGACAGAGGACTAATATCTAGAATATACAAAGAACTGAAAAGAACTTAGGTTCCCCAAGATAAAAGACTATCAAAAAAATGGGTAATTGAAGTGAATAAATACTTCTTAGAAAGTAAGTACAAATGACTGAAGAATATATGAAAAAGTATTCAGGTTTATCCATGAAAGCACTGCAGATCAAAACAACACTGGGATTCCCTTTTACTCCAGTAAGAATAGATATCATTAAGAATGCAATAAGCAATAAATGCTGCCGAGGCTGTGGGAACAGAGGAACCTTTCTACAGTGTTGGTAGGACTGTAAACTGATAAAACCACTATAGAGATTCTTCAGAAAACAAAACAAAGCGAAAAACTGAAAATTTGACCCATCTATACCTTTCTGGGTATCTTTCTGAAGAGTTAAAGATATCGTATTATAGTGATATATGCATGCCCATGTTTAAAGCAGCCCAAATCATAAAAGCTAAATCCTGGAAGGAGCCTGTATGTCCATAAACAAATGGATAGATCAGGAAGTGATGGTGTATATGCAATTAAGTGTTACTTTGGCACAGAGAAAGATAAATTTAAGTCATCTGTAGGAAAATGGATGCACCTTGAGACCATTATGCTAAGTGAAGCAGATCAGACATAGAAGAATAACTATCTCATGGTTTCCCCCATGTGAGAAACCCAAAGTATAAATGAATAAAAGAACAAAATAAAAGAGAAATAGTGCAGAAACAAGAAGGCAGACTTTGAGGAGAAAGGAAGGGGTCTTGGGGAAAGGAGGAAATAGGAGGCCGGGAAATGGAAAGAAGGAAAAATGAAGGTCGATATGCGCGTACCGGTCCCCCGAGTTCAGTGTATTTATTATGTATCACAGATACATGTATTAAAAGAATAATTTTAGAAAAAGGAATAAAATACAGGAATTCAAATATGGAGACAGTCACTATGATATAATATTGCAGCTACATTTATTGGAGAAATACTATACATTTTATTGGAGAAATACTTAATGAACTGAAGTTGACTGTAATTGTGCCAGAGGGGTGGGCTATGGTGATTTTTCTTTCCCTTTTGTCCAGAACTTTATGAAATTAATCTTCCATGATGAAAAACCAAGGATGAGAATGGTGCTAAGAAATAAAAAGTTACTCTTGCAGCTTGTTTCCTTGGACTTCCAATTAGGATGTGCTGATTTCTCCATCTTCTTCCTCAGCTAAGATTTCTTCCGGTACTTTCTGCATGTATTCTTTCTCATTGTGACTTGATGTCACTATACTTTTTCCTTCTATTTTCTTTTTCTCTCCCATGTTCTTCTCTTGTAGGCCCTACTTGTATTTCAAGGCCCCCAGTGGTCCTTTGCCCTAAGGTCAGCCTTGGCCAGCTACTTCCACCCTCCTTTATCTCCTAGCTCCACCCATGTGGCACCCAGCTGGGCACTGAATGTCAGTTGGGCTTTTACTCTTGTTATTATATGCTCGTGGACATCTTTTCCCCTCATGATATTAGAAGTTCCCAGAAAGTTAGTGCTAACCCATCAGTTTCTGTCCTCACCTGTTGAGGGCCTGATGGCCTGTGTGAGGATTTCTATGTTTTTCTCATTAGGGGCCTTTGGCTACTTCGAGGTCACACATGACATCACCAGATACTCCAAGGCCAAGGTGTTTGAGCATGTTGGAAAGAGGACACCCATTGCAGTTCGATTCTCCACTGTTGGTAAGTCAGCCTGTTTGTGTGACTGGGACTGCTTAGTTCAGCCTGTGCCTAGTTTGGGAAATTTATCACTCAGTTTTGAGAAAATCATTCAGAATTAGGAAAGAGAAGCACATCTCAAATTTAGCAGTACAAAAAAACTGGGAGATATTGTAGGAAGTTACTTTTATATTTCTGTTTGTCAGAGTCTTAGGCAATCACCCTTATGCAGGGGCTACCTCTGCAATTCTGTGACATTTGGAAACAGCTTTCCACAAGTGATTACCTCAGAGATAGGTCTTATTCAGTTAATCATTGTAACAGCTGTCCTGTGCTGAGAATTAAGTCTATACTAAGCATGGTTAGGTGCTTTTCAGCCATTAATCTGTAAATGAAGTGATTCCATTTTAGAAAAGCTAAGTGTTTCTTATTTTATTGAGCTTACTAAGTATTTAGACATCAAACTGTGTGACTGACACATCATAATCTATGATTAGTTCAGTTCCTGTGTCAGGCTCTGCATAGTAAAAATATTGGTGAATATAAATATAAGTGGATTTAAGCATAAACTTATATTTTAACTAATATTCTTGATAATTGTGTTAGTTACTTTCTCACTGCTGTGACAGAATATCCAACATGCGCAAATTAGGGAAGGAGAGTTTTATTTTAGCTCACAGTTTCCAAAGGTCACAGTCCATTCACAGGTGGGCGGCTAGAGAATGGTGACATCACATGGCCAGTCTGGGATCATGTCCTGGGCCAGAGCCAGAGCTGGAAGCAGAGCTCCTCACAGCAGCATGGCAAAGAGAGGCTAGTCTCAGGAAGGGTGAATCTAGCACATGCCCATCCAGGTCAAGCCCCAGGCACCTGCCCCTTCCATCCAGGCTCCTCCTCCCGACAGGATCCATAGGCACATGAGGCTTTTGGGGGATACTGCAGATCTAAACCACAACAATAGTAACCTTAGAATTTTGACATCTCTGTTCATTACCTTAATTATCATAATTATGCTTTTCCATTATTTTGATTTAATTTTAATCATGTGTTTAAACAAGGTTATATTAAATGGATAATCTTTTTATCTATCATTAAATATACTGTCTTATGACTCAATTAATTGTTTGTTTGATTTGTAGATTAAATTAGCTGGTAGATTATAGAAATAATTCTTCAGACATTTAAATACCTACTTCCTTTCCAGGAGATGCATTGGAAAGGACAGATTCGCATGTTTCTTTATGAGCTTTGGTTTTTAGATACAGAGTACTGTACCTTATCTTTGGTTTTCCCATTTGAATCTTCTAGCTGGAGAATCAGGCTCAGCTGACACAGTTCGTGACCCTCGTGGGTTTGCAGTGAAATTTTACACTGAAGATGGTAATTGGGACCTTGTTGGAAATAACACCCCCATTTTCTTCATCAGGGATGCCTTATTGGTAGGTGATGGAGCATTTTGCACTTTGCAGATGTTGATTTAAAGTTATTCAAAACAGTCTGTGTAGGTTGACACTTGCAGATGCAGAAAGTACAGACTTTGCGTTTTGGGATTGCCCTTCATGTTTTCTGATTCAACAACATTGTATAAGATCAAATAAAATTAATATTGGTCTTCAGTTAGGCATTTCAGGATTCATTGACTCAATGGAAATGGCTCAGTTGTCCTTGCAGAGCTGACAGTTAGTCACAAGAGGGGCTTTTGAAGGTATCTTTGCTTTGGGTTAGCAAGAAATGTATTTCTGTGTATGTTTTATTTTTTCTTTAATGAGATACTACAGCTTTGAGTATATTTGAAATTCTTTAGGGTATCTTAAGTACTAGTTGTATTTGCTGAGTAAATTTCGCCTCAGGGATTTCCAGTATAAAATTTGTATTATATGTATACATATGTTTATTATATTGTTTAGAAGTATAATCAATAATAAGCAATAGGCAGTGTATCACATAAGATGCCATCATTTTTGTAAACTTAGTTTTTGGACTTTTTTCTTTCTCTTTTTTTTTTTCCATTTAGTTTCCTTCCTTTATCCACAGCCAAAAGAGAAATCCTCAGACACACCTGAAGGATCCAGACATGGTGTGGGACTTCTGGAGTCTGCGTCCTGAGTCCCTGCATCAGGTAGGGATTCGTTACTTTTTCAGTCTATTGTAGTATATCTCCTGGGATGGAACTGTTAATTAGGCCTACATGTGCTTCTCCAGTTTTGACTATTTCATTGGGGTTGACTTCTGTCTGTTTTTTTAGGGTGGGTGCTTCCTCTGATTTCTTGTTCATCAAGTTTTATGATGACTGATTTTCTTATCTTCATCCATAGGCCTTAAGTGGTATTGCTAGATATATGGAAACATTAATTGATTCTTAGAAATATTGAGGCTTAGTCTCTAGTCTGAAGTAAAGTGCTATGTATTCAGGAAGTGAGGGGAAAATAGTACCAAACTACTTTATTATTCAAACAAATTTTGAGGGCTGACGGAATGGCACAGCAGTTAAAGTGCTTGCCTTGCAAGCACAGGCCCTGGGTTCAGTTCTCCAGGGCCACATAAAGTTGGGCGTGGTGGCTCATGCCTGCAATCCCAGTACTCAGGAGCCTTAGGCAGGAGGATTGCTGAGTCCAAGGCTAGCCTGGGCTAGTGAGTTCAGGACCAGCCTGGGCTACAGAGCAAGACCCTGTCTCAAACAAAACAAAACAAAAACAAAAACAAATTTTGAATAAACAATAAATAGACTAGTTTCTAAATTTATGTTAGTCTTCCTTCACAGAATTTTGAGTCTTGAAAATAATGATTTATACGTCATCCTATTTAAAATTCTGTTATTTTCTATAAATGAAATAATAATGATAATTCTTCCCATGGGAATGTGGCTGTCAAGTTCCATTTCATTAAGGGATTTTTCTGGCAATGAAGAAATGTCTTTAAAATCTAGGATGTTTTGATATAAGACATTTTAGGCTGTTTCTGTTCTTTAGGTATCTTTCTTGTTCAGTGACCGAGGGATTCCAGATGGACATCGGCACATGAATGGATATGGATCGCATACATTCAAGTTGGTTAATTCAAGTGGAGAGGCAGTTTATTGCAAATTCCATTATAAGGTACATGTTGCCTTTGGGACCAAGGGTGCTAGGTCCTATTTCTCACCTCTCCTGTTTCTCTTTGAGGGACTGTGTGGAGATTGAGTCTTTTCCTATCATTCCCTGACCCCAAAGATGGCCAGTACTCAACTAATTGACTAGCACTATGCATATTTTGTTGGCCACCACACCACTGGATAAGTTTATACTGCTGACATAAGACCAGGTGCAGTCTGTCCTTATCTGTTTGTATGTGGACAAATGTAAGAGCACGTGGCTGCTGTCAACAGTTGAAGCTTTCTTCAATTTTAAATATGAAATGTATAGATGGAATTTCCTTGGCATTTGGAAGAATCTAGAGAAGCAAGTAGAAATTCTTGTTGACAAATTCCTTAGCATCATATTTGACCAATGGAAGTATTGTAATGAAAAGTCAGTCTTTGCTAGTTAGTGTTACTGAAAATCCTTTAATGAACTAATGATCAAATTTTGATGACTTGGCCAGCATGTTTCAATTTGAGCATATTTCTTTCATTCTATAGACGGACCAGGGCATCAAAAACCTCCCTGTTGAAACGGCAGCAAGACTTTCCCAGGAAGATCCTGACTATGGCGTCCGGGATCTTTTCAATGCCATTGCCAAAGGCGATTACCCCTTCTGGACTTTTTACATTCAAGTCATGACATTTGACCAGGCAGAAACTTTCCCATTTAATCCGTTTGATCTCACAAAGGTGAGTTATTAATACTGTACTGTTTGCTTTTTTAAGTTTCTTCTTGAAAGAGTTCACAGTGATGGGGATACCACAGGGAAGTAGTGGTAGTGCTTCCGGGTCTCCTGGCCCATGTGCCCATCAGCACCTTGCTTCCGCCCCTCTGTTTCAGGAGTTCATTGGGTTCAGGTTGGTGGCTCCAGTTATAATTAGCAGGGACTGAAAATGGGAAAGTGGGTGGATTTTTGGCCCGGGAATGTATCAATATTTACTATTTACTGTTGTGTACGGTTAAACAAATACACACACCTGGAGTTCTTGTTCTGTTTTATTGAGTTAAAAATTATTATATTGCTTATATTGTTTATATTTGAAAGTTAGTATTTTTATGGATACCTTTAATAGCTCCACTTGGTCACTTGGTAATTGTGACCATGACATTCTTTTCAGGTTTGGCCTCACAAGGACTACCCGCTAATCCCAGTTGGCAAACTGGTCTTGAACCGAAATCCAGTTAATTACTTCGCTGAGGTTGAACAGATAGCCTTCGACCCAAGCAATATGCCGCCTGGCATTGAGGCCAGCCCTGACAAAATGCTTCAGGTAATCCTGGGGGATTGAGATGTTTTGAGTTGAGTGAGACACACACACACACACACACACACACACACACACACACACCCACCCACCCACCACCACCACCAGCCATCACCACCATTCACGCACTATGCAATTTGGCAGGGAATTACAGAGTTTAGTTAAGCTTGGTGCTTAGTCCAGTTGTAAATCGACTGCTGTGGTCCTTCCTTATATATGTGAAGACACGAATATTTAGTCCCTTAATTGAAAAATGTGATGTAATAGAAATGCTGTAGCTATTTGTAAAGCATGGTTCGTTTAGTCTGTATAACTGCTAGGAAAGAATACAAATAATTGGTTTTGATGGCTTGGTGAGCAAAACTTGATCCGTTTCCTATTGAGTGGTGATACTTGCATTTTTCTATCAATAAAAACAGATCTAGGCACAATTCTTTTTCGGTACTGGGGATTAAACTCAGGTTCTACACACTGATGTAAATCCTCAGCCCTTTTTTGTATCTTTTAATTTTGAGACACGGTCTTGCTAAGTCATTAATTTAGCCAGGCCGGACTCTGACTTGTGGTCCTTTTGCCTTGGCCTCCCAGAGTGTTGGTTGGGATTGTAGGTGTGCACTACCATGCCTCACTGTGGCTTATTTTTATGAACTAAGTTTATGCTGCCAGTGATTAAAGGCAGTGATTATTTAATTTATTATTTAATCACCTGTCTTGTTAAGGTTTCTAGGCCTTCAGCATGTTTTAAATTACTTTCTGATATTCTCTTTCAAGAATACAAAGGGTGGAAATTCTACCATAAAGCAGTAGGAAAATAACTAGTTTAATAATTATTATATAAATCAATGTTTCATGCTTTTGAACAATGAGCATGAGACAGCAGTTAAAGATTATACTGTAGATCAGACCACAGTGACTGAAGGGCACTGCTTATGTAAGTCTGGTGCCAGGGCAGGTGTCATTGTCCATGGAAGACAAGCCAGGATTCTTGTGGTTTTAAGTAAAGTAATATTTTGATTAGTTTTTGGCTTATTTAAAAGTTGTAAGTTGAGTCCCCATGTGCTAGGACAGATATAATGCCGCAAGATATACATAATGTAAGGCGGAGCGCCATCCGTGGTGAGTCTGAACTCTGGTAGGAGGTCTGTGACAAAGGTGCAGGAACTAGGCAGTGTTTGAGATTTTTGTTTTTCAAGGTGTGGAATAGGTCTTTATTTAGAAACAAAGGACAGAGGGATAAAAGCTCCCACGTTGGGGAGCAGGTCTTGAGTAGGGTTGCCTCTTGAGGTGGGTTTTGAAGAATGGATAGGGTTTTGAATTTGCAGAGATAAAAATGGGACAGGAAAGAGAGGTCCATGGAGACAGGCACAAAGGCAGAATGTATTGTCACTCTGCCCTGCATGAGAAGCATTGACTTTGGACAGATTCATTCTTTGTTGGGGAGACCTTAAATGCTTGAGTGGAAGTTTATATGTTTTTCCCTTTTCTAGGAAAATAAGTTTTTCTTAATTTTGAGGAATATGGCCTGGCAGATACCTAGTAAAGTAACTCTTATTGGTGATTAACAACAGAAGAGGAAGCTGGGGGTCGGAAATAGAAGAATTCTTACAGATTCTGGAGGAGAAGTATAAGTGTTTTCTCTGAAACTCAGGAATAGAAGAGGCTAAGGCTTGTTGACCCTTGGCCGTAGGCTTTCCCTGTCTTGTGCTTGGAAGGCAGTTGAATTGAGAGATACATGGGCAGAGGGAGGTCTGGAATCATCTCAAACAGGGCTAACACTATATAACCTTATTTTTGAGGGAACAGATTGAGAAAAAGTTATCCAAAGTCTTCACAAAGAATGCAAGTCACCATGAGGCTCTGGAGCCAGAGTGAGAACCAGCGACAATTAGCAACATTGAGTCACAACCTAGGAGAACACTGAAGATCTGAAGGAGAAATAGGCCCAGGGAAAGAACCACAGAGCAAATATGTGATTTTTGCAACACAAGCAGTCCCCAAAAAGTGGATATTAACCGTATAAATTCTGTTTGTGATCATTTTAGTCTTGACGTGTTTGTATATTACATTTTCATATTTTAAATGAATTTTAAAGAAGCATTCCAAAGAGTGTTCATAAATTTCATCAAGCTATGTTCCTAGTCTGCCTTTTCCTGTAACTTCTCAGGTCACTGAGCTATAATTTCTATTCCTGGAACATTTTAGGAGCCATACAGTAGGGAAGGATTGTCACTTCTTTACTCATTTAGTTTCAGGGTTTTCAGTAGGTAAGTACTATAATCTGAGTGAAACCTTAGGAAGATTCTTTTGTAGGAATATGTAGGATGTATTGTTGCAGTAGGGACTGGAAGTGGAGGGCCAGTTAAGAGGGCTCAAATTGTTCTTGGTGACAGGTAATGGCCATAGGTTGGGTGGTGGCAGTCAGTGTGTCAGTAGACAGTGTTCTCATTTACCTTTCAGGAAGGCCTTATTCATACATTTTCAGACTTTATCAACTGTGAAATGGCCCAACTAGTATAATGCAAGTCCCACCAAGACTGTGCCCGGATTGCCCATCAGTGCAGGTGCAGCCTTCCTGCTCTCTGGTGTTCTGTAGGTGGAGCTGGAGCCGTTGGTCTGATTGCTCGAGTGGGGAGGGACTGCGCTGCTCTCTCCCCCAGGCTCAGCAGTGGGGCTCAGAGATGGGGCCTTGCGTAAGGCCTAGATTCAAGTTCATGTCAGGGTATATGGCCTTGCTGTAACCATTTCCCAGCCTTTCTAGGTCTCTACCCATAGACATTGTAGAGTGACTGGGTAAGGATAAGGTGACATAAAGCCAAAAAGATACAATAAAGACAACATCAGGAGCAGCTCATTGTATCTGCTCTCCTCTTGTTAGAGTTGGAGCCAACTTGTTTAGCCAAAGGAAGTAGCTAGCTTTCACACTATATAGCTAGGTCTTAGTCATAGCACGACCAGTCGTCTGTGTTATTATTATCTCAGACTGTTTGACATACTTTGGGAGGTAGACTTGTCAGCCAGGAGCAGAACAGTGGGACTGGAATAAGCGTATTGATAGGATTAATTCAGTATGAAATAATTGCTTAAAGTACCCTATTTAATTTGGTCTTTATTTTGCCTTGTAGAATTATGGACATATGGACATATGCATTACTAAGACTCAAGGCCAGTAATAAATTGAATATGAGAATATTTCAGTAATTGGATATTAAGATTAATAGAATTAATCAAAGATTTTAGCTGGTAGGAATTTTATGGTGCGTTATCATCTTTCCTTGGTGAATATGTGACGTCAGTTGATGTTGTATTCATTACCTTTGGCAATGTAGGGCCATCATGTTGAATCAGAGCTTTTTTGTATAGTATTTTGCTTGTATTTGGAAAAATCTCAGCTCAGAATATATCTGAGAGAATTTGAAGTGCAATATGGGACGTACTTCTTTGAAGAATTTCAGCAGTTGTTTTTTATAAGAGCGTCCTGCAGTTTAAGAGGAGATGAACAATTCTGCCCATGAAGTGGGGAGTGCGGAGGCATAGAATTAACTCAGGATTGTGACTAGTTAGAGCCTAACAAATTTATTTTACAATTTAATACTTTCTTCTTTCTTTCTTTCTTTCTTTCTTTTTTTTTTTGAGACAGGGTCTCACTCTGTGACCCAAGCTGGTCCTGAACTCATTATGGAGCCCAGGTTGGCTTGGGCTCGCGGCAATCCTCCTGTCTCAGCCTCCTGAGTGCTGGAATTACAGGCATGCACCACTACACCTGGCTTATGTGGTGCTGGGGAATCAAACTTAGTTACTTAGTGCTTGACTTAGTTTTAACCACTGAGCCATTTCTCCAGCTCCACAATTTAATACTTGCTTGGGAGTGGGAACTCCTATAAAATAGGACAGTATCCTGTTAATAATTTAACCTTTTTGTTGCTGTGACTCAATACCCGACATCCACAACTGAGGGAGGAAAGAGTTATTATAGCTTCAGGTTCAGAAGGTCTCAGTCCGTTCATGGGTGGGTGGCTGGAATGGTGGAATCACATGGTGGGGAATCACAGCATGATGGAACAGAGAGACTGGGAGGAAGGGCAGAACCAGTACACACCCCTCCAGGTCAAGCATCTGCCCTTCCAGCCAGGCCCAGCCTCCCAACCTTACACAGTATCCATAGGAACATGAGGCTTTTCAGGAATGCTCCAGATCCAAACCACCACAGTCATCTAGAACAGATGGGGAGTTTTTGGTTGCCATCTGACATGAGTTTGATTTCCTAGTACCACATAAAGCCGGGTATGGAAGTGCATGCCAATAATCCCAGCACTGAACAGGCAGAGACAGGAGAATTGCTGTTAGTCCATGGCTAGCCTGGGCTACCTAGTGGATTCAGGGCCAGCTCTAGGCTACAGCGCAAGACCCTGTCTCAATAAAAAAAAAAAAAATGACATAGATGATTAGAGATAGGACTCACTCCCAAGAAGAGCCCCACCCTTTGGAGGAGAGCCCAGCGGGGATGTTACAGCTCATTTCATAGCTCGTTGGTGAATGCCCCCGTCAATGTCTGTTGTCTCTTACTGTAGGGCCGCCTTTTTTCCTATCCTGACACTCACCGCCACCGCCTGGGACCCAACTATCTTCAGATACCTGTCAACTGTCCCTACCGTGCTCGAGTTGCTAACTACCAGCGTGATGGCCCCATGTGCATGAACGACAACCAGGGTAGGCCTGAAGATAATGGGCTTTGTTACGGCAAAGGGCATGCGGGCAGATGAGGTCGGTTGCTAGGTCAGGGCTTCCAAAGTGGCCCTAAGGGACCTCCTGCACAATGGCTGTGCTCCACAGGTGCTGCCAGCCACCAAGCAGCTTCTACCCAGCAATTAATGTTTTAACTGCTCAAGGACTTTCCCTGCTTGTATCTGTTTTATATATTTTATTGAGACATTTTTACTTGCTGTCTGTCCAGTAGGAGGAGGCAAAGATACAGGTCTATAGTAGAGTGTATCCCTTAATCACTTCTAAATCACGAGAACATACACCCTTGTAAATGCCAAGGCCAAGTGCTTGTGTCTTCTGCTTCTGTTTTGCAGTTCTGTTGAATTATGGAAGAGCAGGCCAGCTAGGACTTGGCAGGGTCCAGATGGGCACGTGGAGGGGAAAAAGGGAGATAGAGGAAGTGTGGGGATTCTTTTATTATTCTGTAGTTTAATACAGATTTTAAGGAGTTGTTTTTTTTTAATAACTTAGAGCATGTATATATCAGGAATAGGCTGCTTCCCTTGATATCTTCAGGAATTTTATTGGGGATTTATGTTTATAGCTAGATGTATGTATTAAAACCAAATTTAACTCTAAAGGAAAATTGGAAAACACAGGAAGAGAAGAAAAACCCACTTATCATCCTAACACCCAAAGCCCATGACTTTTAGATTTTACTATATAGTTCATTTTCTTGGACTAGTTCCTATACATTCTGTATTAGTTTATGTATGTCATTTTGCACTTTGCTTCTGTTACTAATACTGCTCAGCCTTTCTCATGTGCTGAGCACATTCATATGCTTTCTGACTAATTTTATTAAGTGTAATATTTCTGCTCTGTAAACTTCACAGAGGCATAAACTGTGCTGTTGTTTGAGTAGTTGAAAATCCCTGTGTCTGCCTTGGACCTTTTTTAGGTGATACTGTGCACACAGAGAGCTTCCTGTAGATTTTGAACTTCATTACTATGTTTTTGCTTCACGTTTACCATTCTTGTACACTATGATAGTGGCATTATTATTTTATTTAATGTGACAGGGTCTCACTCTGTAGTTCAGGCAGGTTCTGAACTCAACACGTAGCCCTTGTTGTCCTTGAACTCATGGCAGTCCTCTTGTATAGTGGCATACTTACGACTAGGCCATTGAAGGCTGTATTTTGACACGCGCCACCTACGTTGAGAAGTTGAGCATTTGGGCTGTGCTCTCAAAGCTTCATGTAGAGCTTAGTTGTCCCCTGTAGTCAGTGCCTTCAGGATGTTCCCACTTGGAGCAAAGCTCAGGGCTTATTTGGAAACGGAATTTAAAAATGACTCAAACAAGCACATTTTAAAGAGCACAGTGCAGAGTACACTGTGTTGCTGGTCTTTGGAATAGTTTGCTTTTCACATAGACATGGCTGACGTAGGACAAATTTCTTGAGCTAGTAATTGAGTTCTGTAGAGTTACGGTGACTGCCTTTCCCCTGCACACAGACCTGTGCCAAGGCAGTGCGATACGTAGGTGTCTCCTAATTATCCCCTGTAGATAATGTGACCTGGCAGTGGCTGCATAAAGTTCCAACCTCAGGCCGATTGCTCACACCGCTTAGTATGTTTCTAGGCCATTCCTGTGTAGGTAGCTTGGGCGCAGATAACTCAAGCTTCTGGCTCATGTAAGCCAAAGCAGAGTATAGTTTGGTACGTAAATATGCCAGAATGAAAAAAATTCTCCACCATGGAATTTATTCCAGAAGTCCCAGGAAGTCATGATTTTGATTATATTTGTCAGTATTTTTTAAAATCCCAATAAATGAGTGCTCTGTTAGTACGGACACAAAAATTTTTAAAAAGCCCTTTTTAAACTTATATTTAGAGGAATGTGAAAATAAAGCAAGAGCTGAGTGAAGTCATTATAGTCAGCAAGAGAGAGAAAACTTGAGGATCTTAAAAAACACGTAAAGAGAAGCCACGTTCTGTAATGGAGACGCAGCATGTGCTGGGCTGGGAGAGACTGCACACTCGGAGCACTCGCCTCATGCGCGCCCTGTCTCCTGGGCACCCTGAGAGCAGTCCGTGGAAGTCTTCGCACTCCGCATTTGTTCTGTAAACTGAAAGAGCAGGACCAGCAGGCTCACGTTACACCTCAGAAGTCTGTGACTTGCTGTCTGAATCCAGCTCTCAAACTTGAAATGTGTCTTTGGGTCTGATCTCGGTGGTCAAATAAAATCTTTAAAAGTGTACCTTGTGCAGGTCACCTCAGGGTCTTTGTAGGTCTTATTGCCGAGGACGTTTGAAGTGTTGAAAGGAACTTTGAGCTTCGAGGTGTTGGTGTATAGACTCGGCCTAGGGCAGCCTGTGTGAACAAGTGAAGATGCCGCCGGCCCAGTGGGTCTCCTTTCTCAGCTAGGCTGGTGACTGAAAGGCTGGAGGATATCAAGTTTGAAGAAGCTAGGCTTGGCGACTTAGTGAGTTCCTGTCTAAACAAAAACCAAGCCAAACCAAAAGTAGCTTTAGTTCCCAGCTTCAGAGACAAAAAATAAAATAAAATAAAATAAAATAAAATAGCACTATCTAAGACATTTAAAACTGCCTGTAACTCAGTCAGGGAAGTAAAAAAAAAAAAATCCTATATACAGTTTGTATTTTTTGGTTGCTACTTGGGTTCATTCTTTCCGCATCAACTACTTGTAGACTTGCCTGGTGTTTCCTATTCCTGAGCAGGCGTGTGCTTTCCTTCAAAGGTGGTGCTCCAAACTACTACCCCAACAGCTTCAGCGCGCCCCAGGATCAGCGCTCGGCCCTGGAACACGGCGCCCACTGTTCTTCAGATGTGAAGCGCTTCAACAGTGCCAACGAGGACAACGTCACCCAGGTAATGGCTCCCGTGCCGCTGCGGAGGCCACTTGTTCATACTCCGCGGCAGTGCCTGATGATTCCCCCTTGAATGTCTGTGTACATCTTAAGTTGAATTCACAGAAGACTCGTGACTCATGGTTACATCAGTTCCTTTATTGGGTAGAGTCGGGGAGTTGTGCCGTGTGTTTATTTCTTTTCACAGTGTGGAAACCGGTCTTATTTCCTCTAAGTTTGTTGAAGGGATACAGCTGTGCTGCTAGGGAAGCGCATGTAGTCTCATGGAAATGGGCAGATAGGGCTTTAGTAGTGGCAAATCCATGGCATCTGGACCGATTTCAGGGTCTATAACAGGTGGTTCACAGTAGCTCCAGGAACCTTGTTGGTGAGACTGTGGGGGTCCTCTGTGGGGCTTGCTGGCTCAGGTGGCCCCGCTGCTCTCCAGGTGCTACTTCTGCCTCCTGGTGGCTTATTGCTTACCTGTGCCCTATCCTGCTGTTTTCCTCTGTCACGGTATTGGTGTAACTTTGCCATGACCACAGCGCAAGGATTTAGGGGACCAGGGTCTCAGAAAAAAAGTTACAAGAACAAAAGGGGTGAGAGGGAAGGCGTATGTTCATTGCGTTTGTTAACATGTACGCACTGGCGATGGTGAGTAGTGCTTACGGCAGCTTCTTGGATATGGAGGGGCAAGCCTGGAGTTCAGGGTCTGCTGAGGGTGCAGCCTGCAACTGTCACCTCAAGCTTCGCAGGAATCCTGGGATGGCCACCCCAGCAGGAAGGGAAAACCTAGAATAAACTTGCTCTTATGAGAATAGGAACATACCTGTGCATCAGCTCTGACTCAGACTGGGTGAAGGTGGTGTGTTGGAAAAAACAAACCGATGCTCTTTCACCGCCCCAATCAACATAGATTTTGGTAACCTCAAAAGATAGGGGGATTTCTCCCCACCAGCAAGAAATCAGTCAGTACTACAGTATACCTCAAGGTATCCAGGATTCAGTTCCATCCCGACACTGTCAGTTGGCCTGGAGGTAGTGTCGGATGCCGCAGGTTGAGGGCACAGTCCCCCAGAACAGTCCCCTACTTCCACTGCCAATCACAGACCACTGGTTGTTTTACTTGTAATTATGACCGGTACCTTACAAATTAAAGATCCCATTACCCTTTCCTTGGGTTTTGTTTGGTTATTAAGTGACTCACAGAAACCAGGGAAACATATTTATTGGTTTGTCATAAGGTGAATTACAGAAGGTTCAGAGGAAGAGCTGCAAAGAACAAGGTGTTGGGAAAGGGCTCAGAGCTACCAGTTCCCTTCCAAGTGCATCGGCCTTAGGCAACTGCTCAGTTATCTGGGAGTTCGCAGCCTTGTTGGTCTTTTGGGTAATTGTGGAGACTTCCTAGGATTGTTTAATGCTGATAGGTTGGGTGTGGAAACCAGCAAGGCCTGTCTGCACAGATTCTTCTCTTGGCTGTCTGGGCCACATTCCTGCCTCTAGGATATAGGGTAAGAGTCCTGCCGAAGATATGGTAGGAAGGATGTGGTGCCCTCCTGTCAGACAGCAGATTGAAGAATTGCTTCATGAGGCCAGCTCTAAAGCCAACAGACAGGGAAATATTTGAGTTTCAGTGACTTGCCTTGGAGAAGAGAAATTCTGATTTGTTTGGCCTGCCTTGGAGAGGGAGTTATAGGACAGGAACCACGGACAAAACCACATATATCATATATATGTATATCATATATATATATATATATATATATATATATAATGTCTCTTTCTAAAACTGCTTGGCAGAAGCAAAAATAAACTGTTGGCAGAATATAGAGCTTCATATTATCTTTAGACCTTTTCATGTGCAAATATCCAGAATTTAGTAAAAATTGTCAGGTACATCTAATATAGAAGACCGTATGACTAAAAATCAGGATGAAGGGGAAAAAACCCTAAAAAACTGACAAGAGAAGCAAAACCTATTGGAGATGCAGGTAATGGAGCTTTCAGATACTGGCTTTAAAAGGACTGTGGTGATCATATTGAAAAAAAATTGATGACAACATGGCAACTATAAGAAATTGAGTTGGCATATTGATCTAGATAATGCAACAACCAAATTAAAGAATTTAGTGGAGGAATTTAGTATGTGTGCTGCAGAAGCAAGCACTTTAGTGGAGGAATTTAGAAGAAGACTGGTGTGGTTGGAGAGAGAAATAATGAATCAGAAGGAAGAACAGTGGATAACAAGACCAGCTCTTAAAAGGAGAAGAAAAAAGCCTTTTGTTTTGTCAGTATGAGGCACCGTTGAAATTGAAAAGGAAAGTCACAGAGTGGGAGAAAATATTTGCAGTTTACCTAACAAAAGGTAAATAAATATGCAGAATATACGGGACCTTCTACAGAGCAATGCAAAAAAATAATAAAGACAGATAACTGAATAGGAAAAAGGGCAACAGAGTTATACAGAAATTTTACCAAAGGGTAGTGATGTCTAAGTGGCTGAAAACATGGAAGGGGGCTTACCTCTTTCTCATCAAAGATATGCAAAATAAACCCACGAAGGAGCACACCGCTCACCAACCAGAATGGCTGGAATTAAACAGATCAGCGCACCAGGTGGTGCAGGGCGAAGGAGAGCTGTTGCATGAGCACAGCCTGGTTCAGCAGCTCCAGGAGAGGGTTTGGTGATACCTATCAAAGCTGAGCATGTGCCTGTCACCGGCCCAGCAAGTCCACTCTTAGACTGATGCCTGCTGGAAACGTGTACACACAGCTACCAGAAGACAAGTGCGAGGCCGTTGGTGTTGCCCAGATGTTCATTAATAAAAGGATGGAAGGAAAATAATAGTTTCTCAGTGTGTGGCAATGGAAATCTGTAACCTGTTGTGATGAATTTTAACAAACTTAGCATTGAACAAAGAGGCCAGATGAAAGAAGATAGGCTGTATGACTCCATTTTTATAGATTTCAAGAATTAAAATACATTTGTTATTAAAATTCACCAAATTTGTCTTTCTGGGGAAAAAAGGGATTAGTGAAGGGAAGGAGCCATGGCAGGAAGATTTCCAAGGAATCAGTGTTCGTTTCATCTTGATTGGTTACTTCAATTGTGGTCATAAAGGTATTTTTGAACTTTATACTTACAATTGTGGCCTTTGTCTATAAGCCTGTTACACTTAAAAAGCTGTTGGAATAGAAAAAAGTTCTATTTTGTATTAACTAGCAACAGCGCTACTTTTTTTTGAGAAAGGGTCTTTCTCTGCGGTCAGGGCTGGTCCTGAACTCATGATGCAGCCCAGGGTGGCCTTGGACTCACAGCACTCTCTTTGCCTAACCCTTCTGAGTGTTAAGATTACAAGTATCGTTGTCAGATCCAGCTCATGTGGTGCTAAGGAATTGTTAGGCGAGGGCTCTAACTGCTGAGTGACACCCCAGCACTTTTTATTTTTAAAAGGAATTTGGTTTGGCATTAACGGTAGTTTGGAGTTTTAAAGTGTGGAGAGGGACCATGGCTTAGAATCCTTTAGTTTGGCCAGCGGGACAGCCGTCACGTTTGTGAACTCCATGCTTTCTCTCAGGGAGCGACTCAGCTGGCAGAGCTGGTAGGTGTTAGTGTGGCAGATGAACATGCCAATCAGATCACTGCAGACTCCTCCAGTGGCTGCCCGGGCCTCGGCCTGTCGTCACCGAGACAGCAGAGGATGCAGAAGCTACAGTTGGGTGGGGAGGATTATTGCCGATGCTGTTCGTGGTGTAGACTGCTTAGGCCGTGTCCAGAAACAGGTGTGCTCCTTATCCCTGTACTGCATGGTTACTTCTTTGTGTAACTTTTTGGCCAGATCCATGAAAGAGCAAATATTTTATACGGGCTTTGTTCAGTGGTGTCTTGACACGTATTTAGTGGTTCGTTCCTTGGTGGACAAAAGCCTGGTTTGTAGTGCTTGTCAGTTCTCACATGGGATTGTCCCCCAGCTCAGATGTGAAGCTGCCAACACAATGTCACAGAGCCTACAGCATCGGGTGGCTCAGTATCCCAGTTATAGCGGGGACATGGTGGGCATAGATAGCCCCAACTCCATAGATAATACGTGTTTATTAGAAAGTGGTTTGATTTGAGTATTTATTACTTTTGTTTGTACTGTTATTTATTTGTCAGATGTGTAACTAATTATTTATAAAGACCCTGTTTACAGCTTGCTCACAAAACTCTTGAGAATGTGACAGTCTGTTCTCATGATGGGCTAGCTGCAGTGCAAATTCCTTTTAGTCCAAAATGGTAGATTGAGGTGAGGGGGAGGCTTTCCTTTTTCTTCTCACACACAGACATGCATCTGTCACACCCACTGACTGCAGATAGAAATGCACAGAAATGAATTTGTGTTTCTGGCCTTGCCACAGTACTGGGTAAATTAAACACAAGTCGTGTAACGCTAAGTTTATGTTTAAAAACAGCATGCACATTCTTATCAATTTAAGAATTTGGCCTGATTTTCATCATAGGTGCTGTGTGTGTAAGATTCAGAAGCGGCGAATACAAAGAATGTTATTAAATAGCGGCTTTGTGCTGTAATAAGCAAATAAATTCTTTCACTTTTGCTACACCAAAGTAATGGACGCACAAATGAAGGTTTTCAAGTGTAACTTCAAAATTTTCGAATTTAGACATTTTCTCATGTGCATTTGAAAAGAGGCGTGTTGGGTGAGCTTTGATTCTGATGCGCTGGTGGTTTGATTCGCTGTGCTGTCTTGGCCGAGCAGGTGCGGGTCTTTTACACCGATGTGCTGAACGGAGAGGAGAGGAAACGCCTGTGTGACAACATTGCCGGCCACCTGAAGGATGCTCAGCTCTTCATCCAGAAGAAAGCGGTGAGTTGTTTATTTTGTCAGCTGAAGGGTGACACCTGTTGGCTCGAGGCAGTAGTGCAGCGGTGATGGAGATTCCCCAGGGAGCGAGCGGGTGGTCGTTCCTATGTCCTTGAACTAAGCAGACTCTAGGAAAGTAATG
Source organism: Ctenodactylus gundi (assembly GCA_004027205.1). Taxonomy (NCBI): domain Eukaryota; kingdom Metazoa; phylum Chordata; class Mammalia; order Rodentia; family Ctenodactylidae; genus Ctenodactylus; species Ctenodactylus gundi. The sequence goes on along the minus strand of PVKB01000621.1, from coordinate 317,159 downwards.
ATCCCTGGTCAGCCTTTGATTATTTTCTTTCCGTGTTTTATCTTATAAAACCACTGATTCGGGGCTGGAGGAATGTCTTAGCGGTTAAAGCGCTTGCCTAGCAAGCACTAAGCCAAGTGCTAAGTACCCGAGTTTGATTTCCCAGCACCACATAACCACATAAGCACACGCCTGTAATCCCAGCACTCAGGAGGCTGAGGCAGGAGGATTGCCATGAGTCCAAGGACAGTCTGGACTCCGTAGTGCGTTCAGGACCAGTGGATTCCATATGCATGGGGTAGCTCTGGGGGATGTGTTCAGGGGCCTGGGCTCAATGCAGCAGAGAGAGTGCTTGGCGGTTCCTCGGTAAGGTAGGCAGGGCAGACTTGGTGCAAGGGTGAGTAAGACAGCTTGGAAGCAGCAGAACAGGGCTTCCACCCTGGGCAGTCTACTCTCACACAGCACGAAGCAGCGTGCTGCGTATGGACTCCTCTGCCTGCTGGGCCCAGTCTCTGGTCAGAATTTTTGCCTGGCAGGTGCCCAGGTCTTTGTAAACTTCACCTTAAATTCATGCGGTGCCTGGCCTGTCTCTTCCTACAAATGACTGTGACTTGTGAGGTGTTTATCTGTGTCAGCTCTTTATGTGAGTGCAGCTCATCCCGTGCTTTCTCATAATTATTAGGTGGGTTATATGGCTGTTTTCCCGCTTCAACAACAAGCATTTCTCTTAATTTTGACAGTACCTGGTGTCTTACATGTTAATTCAATTTTCCTAATAATCCCTGGAGTTAGTGCCAGAGTCCACAGACTCGAGGGTCACCCTTATATCACACTCCCATTTTAAGCGCCTGGTGTGGAGCCCTGGTAACATACGCTTCTGAAAATTCTCACTACAAATTTGGGGTTCCAAACCTCTGTCAGGTTTGGTAATTGGCTAGAAAGACTCACAACTCAGGAAAGCACTTTGCTTAGAATTAACCACCCACCACACACACACACACACACACACACACACACACTTTTTGTGATGCTGGGATTGAGCACAGGGCCTTAACTCTGATCTCTCTTCTCAGCCCATTTTAAAATTTTTTCCCCATTTTATTGATCTGGATTGAAGGGGATATTTATTTCCAGTCTTTGAGAAACTTCCATACTGCTTTCCATAGCGGTGGTACCAGTTTACCTTCCCACTGGCAGTGCAGGAGGGTTCCTTTTCCCCCACAGCCTCGCCAGCATTGATTGCTGTTTGTGTCCATTCTCTCTGGAGTTAGATGGCATCTTAGTGTTGTTTTGATTTGCATTTCTCTATTGGCTAAGGATGTTGAACATCTTCCATTTTAAAAAATTTATATTTAATTTTGAAACAGTCTTGCTAAGTCGCTAAGTTGCCCAGGTTGAGCTTGAACTCGCAGTCCTGCTGCTGTGGGCTCCCGTGTGCCACCAGGCTCAGCTTACCCATTGATTATAAAAGGTACAACTGAGGATGAGCCAAATGTGGGAGATTGGAGCTCCCTGCTCCAGGGGTGCCACCCTCCCTGTATCTCCGTGTGCTCCCTTATCCCTGACATTTAGGGATTTTTTTTTTTAATGAGGGTTTCATTATGTAGACCCAGGTGATCAAATCGTTGGGTTGAACAGACTTTCCCTTCACTGGGGTTTCTGAGTTGGGGCTGGCAGTTCCATCCTTTTAATCACGTGCTTGGTCTTTCTGGCACCAGCTTCCCCTGAGGCTGTCTGGGATTACCCCACCCCCTATCCCAGGTCATCTGAGTAGCACACAGACTACAGTAGATTCCAAGGGTTTCAGGAGCTGTATGCCAGAAACAGAGGACAAAGACTAAATATTTATTTTTTATGATACCACATAGGTGTAACTATCGCACTCATTTATGGAGAGATACCCCAGAACTTAGATAAGATAAATGACTTGCCCAGGGTTGCTCAGCCAGTGTGTGGCAGAGTTTTCTGCTGGACCCCTTACCTCAGTATTTCTCCAAGATCTGATGCTAAGTACCGCGTGGCCCTGCCTGCTGCTCTGAGGCCCCTTCTTCCCTGTCATGTGAACACCATGAGGAGGTGGGGCCTGGGGAGTGTCTGGGAGGGGTCAGGTAATGCTTATACATTTTTTTTTAACTTGCTTTTAGGTCAAGAACTTCATGGATGTCCACCCTGACTATGGGGCCCGCATCCAGGCTCTCCTGGACAAATACAACGCCGAGAAGCCCAAGGTGAGCGCGGGAGCCTGGCTGGGGCGGGGATGTGTGTGCGGGTGAGATGAGACAGAGCTGGATTCCCAGTGAGCGTTCTCCGCAGGGACCGTTACCGACAGCTGACGCATTCTTGTCGCGGCTGCTCGGAACTCATTTCTGAGATACCAAGAACTCACTTGCCGAACACCTTCTCTTCCTTCTAGCAACGAGCAGTATAAAATAGTTTAAAGTGGATGAATTCTGAGTTACTCTTTTCCTAGGGGTACAGATGAAAGTGCTGTCCATACCACACTGCCTCTACCTGGGTGCTAATTAGCTGCTGGTCTTGTTCTTTTAAAACAGAACGCGATTCACACCTTTGTGCAGGGTGGGTCTCACCTGGCTGCAAAGGAGAAAGCTAACCTGTGAGGCTCCTCTGCCAAGGAGCTCTGCACCTGGCTGAGGCAGGGCATAAAGCTCACACCTGTAAACTGCTCATCACTGGATGGAGATTTCCTGTGCTAGATGCTCACACGCAAGCTGATGTCTTTGAAATGATAATCCAAGGATCTATAGCAAATAATGTAACAATGGCTTTTAATGCTGTTTCCCTGTGGGGAGATACAGTTTAGGGCTTAATAATCACTAAACAGAAACATGTATTTGCATTTGACAGTTGGTTGGATTGTCCTTTTGAAATGACCAGACGTTTCTAGCCAGAAACATGATTTTATTTGATAAGGAAAAATAACGTGGAGAAATTAGTATGTTTACATATCACTTCAAGGCCTTTTATGTAAAAACATAGCTGTAATTATACAAGAAGAAAAGAGAAAGATGATCAACTCAGAAATTTTTTTATTTTTCAAAGATTCTTACAGGAAGAGTGTACTTAACACATCACTGCCTGCAAAATATAACTTTTAAAAGTCCGTCCTATTTGCAATCTGCAGGTTCACTTTTTTCCCACTTGGAATTGTGTTTATGCTAAGACTGCACTAATTTTCAGCAGGTTGATTTGTAATTGCTTATAATTTTACAATAAAATAATCTGTATGTAACAGAAATGTTTCTTTTTTGTGTTTTGTTTCTTTTGAGTCCACATTTAATTTGAAAAATACCATTGGATAACTTGAGTATCACCTGTCTTCAGGTGTTTACCCTTTAAAAAAATGAAATTGTCATCATCATGTGAATGCTGTGTAATGTGTTTAAATCAGCAGTCAGTCCTTGAATAGACTTCTGGGTCACCTAGGAAACAGCAGGCCTGCACTTGAAGTTGACTCAGGTCTCCTGTCCATATGTTTACTTACTTATCTGTGAGTTTTTAAAATGAGGACTCAGAAAAAGAAAACAACAAAATAAGGACTCAGAACTACTAGTAATTTTTTCTTCCCAGTTTGTTTTTAAACTCATAGTTGTCGACTGTGCTTACGTATCACATAGAAGACTTTTAGGTGAATTCTGAATACTAAAGCAAACCCATTTTTCCTTGAAAATTCTCTCTCCATTGTCAAAACCAGTTTTTACCAGTTCTCAACAAATTTCTGACATGTAGGCTTCAGAAAGCCGCCAGGCCATTAGAAGAGGGTGCAGTAGTCACTCTCTGCTCCTGACTGCGGTCAAACTCCCGTGCCTCAATTAACCTTGTGCCCCAGTAGCTCCGACAGTGCTCTGCTTGGAGATGGGGACAGTGCCTGTGCTTGCACCAGTGGTGAGTACTGACCGTGCGATGACTACTGTGATTTCTTTGTATGGTGTACGTTTATGAGATAAACACATAAAAACGATCTAACAGTAGGAAGGGGGGTTATTTGAATATTGGTTAGATAGATAGATAGATAGATAGATAGATAGATACAGGTTTTTTTTGAGACAGGGTCTCGCTCTAGCCCACACTGGTCCAAAGCTCACTATAGCCCAGGCTAGCCTCGGATTCAATGGCAATCCTCCCACTGTAGCCTCCCAAGTGCCGAGATTACAGGCATGTGCTTTAACTGCTATGCCATTCCTCCAGCCCCTAAAGACACAGTTTTTGAAATCAGTTTCTGCTTTGCTCTGTTTTGTAGTCTAAAAGTAAGCTGGTAGTTAAAACTGCATGTGTCTAACGTGCTCCCTGTGTATAAATATCTGACAGTTGGGTGGGCTCCCAGTTTTGCTCTGGAGATCTCTTTGTTCTCAATCTTGTCTCTAGGGACACATGATGGTTGGTCACCACGTTTAAGTTTCCCCCCTGCCTTGCCGTTCACTGCTCCTCATCCTCTACTATGGGCAGCTTTTGCTTTGTAACAAAACCTCTTCCCAGCACAGTGTTTTAAAAGAGCAGTTTTGTGTCACTTCCATGCCCAAGGCTGGAGACGGATGGCTGACTAGGCAGGGGTCAGCTGGGGTGGCTTGGCTGGTGCAGGTCTGTATCACGTCTGCTGGATTTCTGGGAGCCTACAGTGATGGCAGAAGTGCAGAAGTCCAGTCCCCACTGTGCAAATGCTTGTTGAGCTTTTGTTGATATTGTGTTCATTAATATTTCATTTGGTTAAGCCCATAGCTAGGTCATAGCTAAGCCTGAAGGTGAGGAGAAAAATGCAAGCTGTTGCGAACTGAGGAAGGTTGTGTGTGTATCTGAACAGCAGTCTGTTGCAGACTACCCCCCCACCCCCCCATTAGTTCTTCAGCTCTACTGAAACGTGTCATCTGTTGACTCATGTTTGTTTTACTTTGTTTTTATTTAACATGATTCATAATGTTTAATGCTCAGCCATGGCAAAAATCTCCTTCTCATGTGCTTGGTCGTTGCACTACCTGCAGCAGGACTGCAGCCCTGCTGGCCAGGTGGTCTCAGGTTGAGAACTGAGAGGTTGTCGGGGTCTCTGGCCGCCGTTGGCCACCAGCACTCAGGAACCGGTGATGTCTGGGGGAGCAGGGTCTGATGGATGTCACTACATCTGGGAGTCTGAATCAGTGTTAACAGCTCATTTATTGTTTGTGGGGGGCCAGGCTTATAAGCAGTTGAAGGGAGGCGGGTCAGCCAGGGTAACAAGGCAAGGGTCATTTACTGATTGGAGGAAGTTTGGGGTCTGAGAGTCACCTAGTTTGCATGGAGGGTCTCTTGAAACTTGGTCACGTGATTTCTGTTAAGGTTCATGGGGTAGGGAAAAACTGGGGATGTGAGTTGAGTGAAACCTGAGCTGTGGGCCGTCCTGGGCCTGGCATCAGAGGGAGGGGCTCCACTCCTGCCAGCAGTTGCTAAGTTGCTCAGGCTGAGCTTACTTTTGAGATCCTGTTGCCCGGCCTCTCAGAGTGTTATAGGCATGTACTACAAAAGCCTAGCCTCTCCCCTCCAGGCTCTTAAGAAATAGGCCATCATAGATCATAGGTTGTCAGCACTTTGCTGAGCCTACCTGCTGAATTCAATAATACAGAGAGTTAGATATGTTAAATATTTTATTCACATTGTTTACAAACTATATCCACTTGGTTTAAAACACATGAATCCAAAAATAGATTATTTTACAGTAATTCACATTTTCTTTTAAAAAAAAGTTATTTTTGAAGTTAAGCTAAGCAGGGAGGCCTGCAGCCGGTTGCAGTTTAGTGCCTCACCACTTGACGGTCATCAGGGGTGAAGTCCCGGTCCCGGGTTTGTCCATCTAAGTTACAGGTCACTAACAGCTTACAAGCCAGTGAATGATGAGACTGTGTCAGTGCAGACCATAATCTGTGACCATTTATTGGTGTAAATTCATTGTTGCTATTTTTGTCAAGGAGATATGTTTAGGTAAGAAGACAAATGAACTATTTAGTTGCTATTTCAGGTTGTTGGGGGTATTTCTGGTTCTGTAAAGGTTTAATGTCTTAACCTCAGAATCAATGCATTTAGGAATGGAATCACAGAAATAGCAGTGATTTGAAAGTTGTGCTTTGACTCTTTACAAATATGATACCAGCCAGCAGTTAGGACAAGAGGGGAATAATCTCAGTGACAATAATGTGGCTAGTTTTAAGTGTGTAACTTGGAAAGATAGGCATAGTTTTGCTGAGTGGTCAAAAAGATTCCCTGGTTAGGAAAATTATTATTAACCTATGCCAAATCTAATTATTTCCCAGCTTAATGGCTTAGCTCTTATTAATAAACTTTTCTATAGAATTTGACTTTAGTGATTTAAACTCTAAATGATGTATGGCTTATATCTCACCCGCTCCTATTGTGAACTACAAACTATTCATGATTTCTTTTTTCCTTCTTGAGCTGCCATAGTTTAACCACTTGACAATTGGAAGCTTGGAATGGGCGCATTAAAAGTGTCTCCCACGGTAGGATTGGATCTTTTCTCTGAGTAGCGCCAGTGACCTTGGCTATTGTGACTCCACACAACACTTGATTAGGGAAGTATATGAGATCAAGGTACCACCAGAGGCCGTCTCTTCCTCCCCTTGGGGTAAGAGATTCCTTAAGGGCTGCAGCCATCACCCCAAGTAGACAGAAACTGAGTCCAGATATGAGCAGAGGTGTGGAGAAATTTTATCAGCACGTTTGTAGGTTAAAAAAAAAGACTTTCAAGTGTCTTTTGCAATCTGATTCTTTGAAAAAATAGAGAAATCCATTAAACAAAGCTGATGTCTGCAGCAGATCATAGCTTGTCTTCTTGCCACCCGTGTGCATTTTTTCCAAATTTGTACACTAACCTTCGGTCAACGCGCTCCAGAATTCCCGTTTTATAATAGTATCTGTGAAAGCAAGTAGAAGAGAAATTTGGCAAGGGCTGGAACCTCAGGAAGACAACAGAACATAAACAGGCTCTCCCCATTCTTCTCAGGTGACAAGGCTGGGCTCTGGTTACCCTGGTATTTTCACACCCTGTTATCAGCTTACACTTAAAACCTTTCCCAGACATCTTGAAGATTGAACCTCATCATACTTTTGTTCACAACTCAGTGTGTGTGTGCATGCCTGTATGTGACATGGGCTGGTTTCAGAGAGATCCCTGGGGAGTACTGCCAAGAAGGGCAAAGATGGCGTGTCAGTTTACAAGCCATAATCCCAAAGTCTTGTCTGTCCTACAATCTTTCCATTATGAAATTAAAAGCTGACAAAAAACCCATGTAATGTTCTATGGCTGGCCATTTTATGTAACTGGTCTTTGAAGGCTTATGGTATTTTCAGCTATTCACTTACCTCAGGGCTCTGCTCAATTTTTCGTAAGTCATTCTGTCATTTTTCTTCCTTTGTCCCCACATCTTTGCCAGGGCTTCTGATTTAACCACCCGAAAAATGCCCTGCTCCCTGTCTTCCCACTCCAGGATGCCACAGTTTTCTTCCGGGGATAGCAGCAAGTCTCGCACAAATTCCCAGAGGTGGGAACTTTGGAGGCCTTGTGGGAAGGAGAGAAAAATTAGCTACTTAAAAAAAACAAAAAAACAAAAAACCCCTGTGGTGTTGGGTTATTTTTCCTTGTTTGGCTCAGTGCTTCTACGTGGACTCTTAGGGAGCTCTGAATGAATGTTTATCTTCCAATAAAGCAACAGCCAAGTACATACAGAGACACCAAATTTTCTTTGACTGGTAACACTGGCTTGCGGCTGCTCTGTGCTCAGTGCATCTATGGGTTTGTTCTTTTGGGATGAAGGGAACAACAGTTGAGTGGTCATTTCATTCTTTCTGACAGGCACTATGGTTGTACTAAGAACCTGCAGCTCACACCTATTAGGCAGTTTGGATTTCTGCAAAAAGCTTGTATTTCCTTTGTTCTGTTAGACTGTAATTAAGACTGGGTCAGACTACCTGGGTTTGGGCCCTGACTTCGCCTCTTTAAGCTTTGTAATTGAGATCTCTGCAGTTATCTACCCTTTAAAATCGCGTAATCAGAGGGTGTATATCATGGGTGAGGTGGAAGATTTAGTAACTTAATGCTCACACCAGACATTTTTTTCTTTTGAGACAGGGTCTCACTCTAGTCTAGAGCTGGTCCTGGGCTCAATATGTAGCCTAGGCTGCCTCCAAACTCACAACAATCCTCCTGTCTCAGCCTCTTTAGTGCTGGGATTACAGGTTTGTGCCGGATGCCTCGCTCTGAGGGCTTTGCACACCCTGGCCAAGTGCTGTAACTACAGAGCTATGCCCCTAGACCCAAATTCAAATTAAAACCCTTATTTAGAAATATAGTTAGAATGTTTCTTTACTTTGATTTAATTCTTAAAATGCTATTTCCAAGTGGGGGAAAAAAAACCCCTGATTTTGTTGACATATGAAAGCAATGCTTTCTTAACTACCTTCCTTGGGAAATAGCTGGTCCCATCTCACATGTTTATTTTATTATTTTTATTGGTATATGTTGGTACTAAGCAATAATTAACTCAAGTTAATACATATCTGTAATTGGATTATTACATTCACCTTGGGCAATTGCTATGTTTCCATATCACATCTCCATCGTTTTCCTGCCCCTCTCCCCTTCCTGGGTTCCAACGTTCTCAGATCTTCTCATTTCCATAAAGTCTCACACGTTTTAGTTTCAGAGCTTACTGAGGTAGCTCACATCTCAGGAAAGCTTCTAAGAAGCTAGAAACGAAAAACGGCCCCTCGGCACTTACTTGTCCGACTGTGACTGTGACAGTCTTGACCTTTGATGCCACCTGTTTTCAAGCAGCTGGAATCAGCATCTGAAACGGAATGAGTCATGGCAATGAAAATGATTACAAAGGCCAACCTCAGACCTCGTACATCCTAAGTAAGCAGGTGCTGATTGGCTGCCTTTGTGGTGGAGGACACTGTGCTAGGCACTTGGTGGGGGATTAGACAGGAACAGAGAGGCCAAAGACTGTCATGCCACTGCGGAGTATCTGTGCTCAGTCCTGAGACTTATCACGATCTGAGTGCTGGGACACAAGAGCGAACCCAGAAGTCCTTGTCCTTGCTCATGTGGAATTAAAGACTGACGGGGAAGGCAAGATACAAGCAAACCAGACAAATCACCCATTGTTCAGACGTTGTGAACTAGGAAAGACCTCAGATGGACAATGAGGGTGGAGGAATCTTCGCGTCATGAAGAGACATCCATGCTAAGAAACAATGACAAGCAGGACCCAGCAAGAGAAGGCAGGGAGCTGTGTTTTCAGGTGTGTCCTTCCAGAACCTAGCATAGTGCTAGGTGTGCAGCAGCTGCTTGCAAGCATCACAAGAGCCACCATTTAGTACGGACCATAACTGCTGTGTTGTTCAGGATGTGCTCTATCCTGAATAAAGGTAAACAGATATGCAGTCAAGGAAAGGACTGGTGTCCTGCTCACCATGCTCTTGTCTAGGGTGTCTGTCCCAGTGCCCTGGGTCATGCCACTCTTTGCTGAATGTCCCTGAACATCCTATAGTGGTTCTCTGTTGTCCCCTAGATAAAGGCTGTCACATTAGCTAGATCTTTCACAAACTTGACCTCACCCAGATCTCCGACCTTAGCTCTTTCTGCTCCTCAACTTTCTTCCTTCTCTTGGGTTAGATGGCCCCAGTGGGGTGTGGCTTTCTCCTGCTGCAGGACCTTTGCAAAGGCTCGCCACCCCCCACTTCTGCGTGGCTCACTTGCACTTTCACAACACCTCGTGAGCAAGTCTTCCCTTGAACTTACCCTCTAAGCTCCCTGTGTGTCCTTCAGAATCAAAGCTTTGGTTCTGCTCCTATGAATATCTCTCTTGTCTCTTTTTCTCCTCTATTCTGATATTAATGGAGCATTTACAAAATGCTAAGGGCTTCTTAAGTGTGTCACGTACAACATCTCGTTTAGTCCTGCATCAGCCCTGTGTGATATTATTATGGTTTTCATTGCATTCAGGAGGAATCTAAAGCCCAGAGACCTTAAGACGTCTATCCAGATGGTGAAGCCAGGATCCGAACGTTCCCATTTCTAAGCCAATAGGTGATGACTTTACAGTAGTGACTTGATCGTGTATTTCTTGGTAGGTTTTCCAATAGACATTTAATGAACACTTATTAGTTAAGAACTGGCGTTTTCTATCACTACTTACTCAGTCTCAACCACCCTTATGACATATTTCTGTCCCCATGACCAGACTTAGTCATTTTGATTTAATCTTTTAGAAAGCAAGCAAGCAAATGGAGCTGTGAACATAAAGCAGAATGATTGTGAGTGGATAATTAGCTTTCTCTGAAATGCCAAAATGATAAAGAAGAGGGAAGAAAAAGTCATCCTTTTGTGATTCCTCTTGTGATTAGGACGGGAGATATTTGTGTGATAGGACACATACGAGGCGGGTCAGCATGAGGCGGTGGGAGCCATGGGCATCGTTGGTCAGGCCAGAGGTCATACGGGCTTGTTTGTTCCATGTCTGCAGTGGTGGCTTTGGATGCACTTGTGGCATGACAGTTTCCAGGCCTCGCTTGGCTGATGCTGGAGTGGTTGTGGGGTGGGCACTGCAATGTCAGTGTTAAGGCGGGTTCCCAAATCAAACCCTCCAGTGGGTCTTTAAGCAGAACCCTGTACCCAGAGGACTTCTCTGAAAATAATGGTGGTGTTTCTGGGTCTTTCCCTGTCTTACAGTGTCTGTCTCAGATGTGTTCCGGGGGCTGCATGGTGCCTGGTGGTGGGTGAGTGGAGATGTGGCCTGGCTCTCTGCTGACTGTGAGCTTTGGACAGGTTGGGTTGGCCTTGAGGCTGGAAGCTTAAAATGCATCCAAAGGATTTATTCCCATGTGCTGATTAAAATTACAGTTCTGTGTCCTCTAAAAGCCAAGATGGGGCCTGAGGGAAGGTTTTCAAGTCAAGCTCTTTATACCCCATGTCATTAGTGGTCCTGCCACGAAGCCCACACCCATGCTAGCACAGCGTGGGGTATGCTCTGAGGCTCAGGAGCAGGGGGTGCCAGCAGCAGATCCAGGGCTGCAGGCTTTATTCTTGGTCATTGTGTAGCCTCCGCTGATATTTCAGTACTAGAGGCAGTGCAGGGCAGGTGTCAAGAGAAGATGGAGAGGTGTTGGAATTGGTTTGCTCTGGCCGCTTCTAGTGGTTCAGGGCTTGGTACCTGCAGTGACTACTAGCTTGCAAATCATCCCATTTTTGAGTTATTGTCAAGTTGGGCCCAGACTTAGAGGTGTCCTTGGGCCTTGAGTCTCCACCAGGTAGTTAGCAATGAATCCAAAGGCCTGGGAGTGTGCATGCCTTTGTATGTATATATGTATGTATGTTACATATATGTATACCTATATACTTAATATCTCAGTGTGTAAAGGCAGAGGCATTGAGGAAATGAGTTAGAATCCCAGCTGTGCATTTGTCTACAAGTTATCCACCTCGGTATCCTGTGGTACAAAGCGAGATGACTATGCTACCTGAGAGACTTAGGAAGAGATTATGTAGACGAGTGCATGTAGGGTTTCTACTACACCTCCATCCCTAGCACATGGTAAATGCTTAATAAACACTAATGATGGATAATAATTTTCAATGAAAACCTTAGGGAAACATTTCTGAAAGCCCCAAGATATTACCATGTTTTCCTTGGCCATAGCCTGGTCTCTGGTTGGCATGTGAGCGTGGAAAGGCAGCCTCTTGTTTCTGGATTGGGGTATCTGAGACCATGAAATGTCACTTGGCCGTGAGACTCTGTGGTCCTATGTCCTGGATTTACTAGAATAGGCTTAATGCATGAGCTACCAAACTACTGTCTGCGTGACTGACCTTGTGCTGCCAAACTATGCACTAAGGTTCTGTTTGGGGAAAGCATGCTCATCAGGGCCGTGAGAAATCACAGACAGGCCTCAGGTCCCTGGGGAAGGCTGTGGTGTCTTGGCCGTGGTAGCCAAGGTGGAACACAGCAGGGGCCATGAGGCTGGCCTTCAGGTGGGCCAACCACATACCTTAACCCTGAGTTCAATGTCCACACTGTGGCTCTCCTGATTGGAGCAGATTGGGCAGAACCTAAAGCAGCCGTTTCCAGGAATGTGTGCTCCAAAGATGCTGACCCAGAACTCTTGTCCCACCGCTTCTACCTCCAGAAACTTCTCTCCATTTCACTCCCATCTGTATCCTGGGCTGCCCTTACCACCAGCCTGAACGGCAGCCCCAGGCCAGACTCCTCCTGGCTGAGACCTAGCAGCAGCCTGAGAGACACTAAGAAGTAGGGGCTGACTATTTTCATGCTCACAAACCATCAATGGAACCCCAGCCCGCTCAGCATGAAACCTAAACTCCAGTCTCCCGAACTGTCCCCTGTCCTGCTTTCCGTCTCCACTCACTGTCCTAGAGCACCTCCAGTGATGGTGAGAGCCGAGTCCAGTATGGCCGCTTGAGGCTACTAGCACTTCAAATGGCTCGTCCTACTCGGGAGCTGAATTTTAATTTTATTTATTTTAACTAATTTACATGGCCCCGTATGGCTACTGGCTACTGTAATGGATAACTTAAGGCTGGCTCTGTTTGTTAAGAACCAAGGTTGTTCCTGTGTCAGGGCCTCTGCACCTGCCACTGTCTCTTGTCACATCTTTGTCCTTTCCTGCCAGGGCAGTTGGGGTTTCCTGGGGGAATAATGCTTGCTTAAGTCTGTAGTGCTTGGTTCCTGATTATTTTTGTACTAGAGCTCCAGACACAATATTTCCCAAATTTTGTTAAGCAGGACTCAATCTGCACCCTCAGTTTATTGCTTTGGACCATAGGAGAGAAGAAATAAGTGATCAGGAATGGTCCCTGTCCTTCTGGCTTGTACTTCTCAGGGGTCTTGGAAATCCAGAGGGAAGAGACTAGCCCAGGACTACAGATCCTCCTGGATTCTGGGCCAGGGCCTTTACGTGGGACTCAGTAGTAACTAACAGCATTAGTAATGCTTTTTTCTTAAAGAAAAAAGGAAGCTCAGAATTCCTTTTCCTATAGCTTCATCATCAGAGTGAAACAGGAAGGGCAGTTTTTTATGATCAGTAGTCCATTTGATATCCCCCATTGTATCATAACTATAAACTTGACCTACTTAGTGAGCTCAGATTGTTCTTAAACGCTGCCACCCACGAGGCCTGTGATGGTAATTATTAATATTATGACTAACAAGTAGCATTCTTGGAGCACTCACATTCTGACACCTCCCAAGCACTTCATGTGTACCATTTCTTGAACTTGCCACAGCCCAGCAGGGTCCCTCCATTTACCAGGTAGGAAATGGAGTCTTGGGAGGATAGATACTAAATAGACCCATGCTGTGGTCCTGCAGCCCCACGCTCGTACATCTTCCTCCACACTTCTCCCCCACTCTCTTCTCCACGTCTTGGCTTGTTTCAGTTCATCAACCCTCCACAGTGGTCGTAAAAGCACGATCCAGCCCACATGTTCAACCGTGGCCCAGCCTTGGGCGGCTTGAGCTTGATTACTTACAATCTTTGATGGAAGCCTTGGACTCTTCAGCATCATTGAAAAAGGAGTAACCTAGGAGGGAAAAGAAATCCACAAATCCTAATATGCACTGGCTGGGCCAGGAGAGAAGGTGCTGGAAGGAGGGGAGCAGTTACTTCCTCTGAGGGGTCATTTTCTATCAGACAAAAAAAATCTTAGAGATCAGCTGACCTTTCTAGAGCCAACATAAAGCCATCTCTGAGAGGTGATAATCTTGTTCACAAAGGGCGTTTGGAAAGAGCTGCTGGAGCCAAGTACCTAGCAGGCTGTTGATCTTCTAAGTGGGGCCTGGGAAGTGAGCCCTGGCTGGGGTCCCAGAGGGCTGGGCTCTGAGCTGGGCCAGACCACTGAGCACAAAGTTGTCTCTCCAGTCTCTGGGCTCATTGGTTATTCCCAGTGAGCACATGAGGCAAAACACCTGCCCATCTACTTTTTGGCTTGGAGTCTATGGTCTGTGCTATAGGAACGCAATTGCTCAAGGCTAAAGTGCCTGTTATAAACTAGTCAAAGAGAATGGGCTCGAGAGGCTGGAAGAAATATAAGGCCCTGTGCGAATGGTGGGTTCACTAAGAATTTGGAAGACTATGCTCTTAGTTCCTTACTCAGTAGAATGGGGTGGGCTGGGCTTGAGGTAGGAGTTTCCTATGATCATATTTTCATACTTGGAAACAGCGTAGGTTAAAGGACACATGTGTCCTAACTGGGTTTCCAACATGCAGACTCAATTCTGTCTATTAAGGAGATAGGAACAGGGCACATCCGTGATTGTTCCCAGTGCCCTATTTTTACTGGTCTTTGTTAGCCACAGTAACTCAGATGACTCCACTGAAAGGGCCAGCCAGGACAGAATGGGGACCAGTGAGGGACTCATTTCTCTCCTATGATGTGGAAGCCATCCTCTGCCCTCCCCCTTTCTGCCTCACCCCTCCTAATGATCTGGGCTCTTAGATCCCACTGCAGTACCTATGAGTCACATGGTTCTCTGGGCCTAGGTCTCCTCTAGCTCCTGGGCTGATCAGAACTCCCTATTCTGTCTTCTATTCTACCTAATCTATAAGGCAACATAAGGCATAAACTAAATCATTATGCTATAATTTATTGTTCAAATAGAGACACTTCTGAGCATGAAAGGTAGCACTAAGAGTAATTATTGCAGGACGACAGATGAAAACCATGTGTCTTGGGAAATTGGGACGGCGTGCACTTGTTTTGATACACATGTACACAGACCTACTTGGGAAACACTAAAGGAAGAATTTCATCATGGAGCAGGTTGAGGCTAAATATTCAGCTTTCTACAAAGCCCTTCTCACCTAAAGTGCCTGATGTGCTACTCAAGAAGGTGGCACCTGCGACTTCCAAGAATCTTTAGACTAAGAAGAGGCAACTATGGCCTGTTGAAAAAGCTTTTAGTTTATTCACTATTTTTTTTCCAAAGAGTCTTAAGTTAATGGGATCAGGGCCAGGGTCTCACTCTGTAGTCCAGGTTAGTCCTAAACATATTATGTTGCTTAGGCTGGTCTCGAACTCACAGCAGTCCTCCGGCCTCAGCCTCCCAAGCGCTGAGAGGGCCAGGTAGTTTCTGATGTAACAATTGCCAGGGTAAGCAGGCCAGCCAACTGGCACAGGGGCTGCTTGGTGTCTGCAAGACAAATCTGCTTGAGTTGATGTTTGGCCACCCTGTCATCGAGAAGCCATATCCTCTTCCAGGATGGCATCCTTCTCCCTGGACCTGGGATTCTTGCGCCAGTCTGTTCCCTTGGGAGTTCCTGGTCCGAGCCCTGAACACCTCTCTAAGAGCTGCCGTGACACACTGAGACTTGTCCCCTTTCAGAGAGTGCAGACTCTCCCTAGTCCCTGTCTCCAAGCCCTGTCCAGCACCAGTGTCTTTAGCTTTTCTGTCCTGTCCCTCACCATGGGGAAGCCACAGACAGAAGTCAAAGATAATAGTGCTAGAAGATTTTGTGCTCCTTATGACCAAGCAGTAAACCTCTGGCATAGCCCTTCAAGCAGGGGCATTGGCTCATTATCTCTAATAGCAGGGAACTTCCTACCTGCTGTATTTTTTGAGGTCACCTTTCCAAGAGCAGGTGCCAACTTTTTGAGAGATCTTTCTTAAAATCGAGCTGTGATGTGTTTCCTTTTACTTTAAAAAGTTCTCCCTCTAGTTATACTAATGATGATGGAATAACTGCCAATAATTGCCCTTGGATCTCTATCTGCTCTGTCAGGTAATATTAATTCCTCTCAAGCACGCCATGGAGGTGTGTACCAGCACTCTAGCCTGTTGCCTGGTCCTATAGGCCCCCAGTGTTGGAGACAGACTGAAAGGGTGTGGTCCTAATCGCCAAGCCCTGCTTTGTGCTGCCCATCTATGAATCAGCTTTTTATGCTGTGTGATCTTGGAAAAGTCATATAACCACTTGGGACATTATTTCTTTTATCCGTGACCTTGAGGCATAGAATTTGATGTTCTCATAAAACCTTTCTGGTTTGGAAAAAAAACACTCTTCCCTTCTGCGCTCGGAGGGCGCCGTGCTGTTGGCGCCACCTGCCGGCCGCCCAGTCTTTGGCCATCGGGAACGTGATAAAGGAAATGTCAATTACTTGAACTCCTCCAGATAGGAAAGGCCCTATTAATTTTTCTCTCCTTCTGTCTAACAAAGCTCTTTTTGCCCTCCTTTTGAGGCCTCGAATCTTTGTGAACATCCTGCGATACTTCGTCACCAGCCTAGCTCCTAGGCTGTGCTTTTAGATTTTCTTCCCTTTTAAAAAAGTGCCCCGAACGGGCTTTCGTGCAACCTGCTCCCGTCACCCCGAGTGTCCGCGCTCGCGCACTAGAGCGCCTCTGTCCTGAGGGAGTTTGGCTAAACAAGACTTCCAGCGAAGGGAGTTCACAGAGCGATTCACGGGGGCGGAGGGACCCATCAGGGCGCCTGCCTGTCCCGCGCCCGGCCTCCGCCACTGACCTTGCGAGCGGATGTTCTGCAGGATGAAGTACAGGTACTCCCCGGAAATGCCCGCCGCCTCCACGAACTCCTCCTGCGTCATGCTGCACAGCTGCAGGCCGCTGACGTTGAAGTGGCAGAAGGAGATGTTGTTGGCGTCCAGCTTGTACTGCTCGCAGCAGAACTGCAGCCACTCCCAGACGTGGCGCTTTGTCCAGTACTCGGGGTGCACCGAGGTCCAGTAGGAGTCGCAGGCTGCAACGGAGCAGAGAGACGTTGAGGGCTGAGGGCCCCGGCTGTGCTGACGACCTCACCCCACCCCGATGGCTCTGAGGGGCTGCAGCCTCGGGTGGCCGGTGAGCACCAGGCCACCTTGTGCGGAGAGAACCAGCTTTGGAGCGAGAGAGGGGATGGGAGGGGGCGAGAAAGAACCAGGCTTTGTCCTGGTGCTGGGGAAGAGGGGACCACGGCGAAAGAGTCTTCCCTTAATTGGGCTTTCAGACAACATGATCAAGAGCACAGACTCAGGAGCCCAATGGGCCAGGTTTGAATCCTGGCTTGGTTGCTTTCCACTTGGGCAAGATCTGCAGACACGCTAGCCTGTTCTCTCACCTGTAACATGGGGATAAATGGGCTGTTAGGACCCTCGATGTGTAGCCAGGGAGCCAAGTTCGAAGAAAACTACCAAGTGATTCAATAGTTCATATAGACATTATATTACGTACATTAATAATACCTACGGTAAATAGTATACACATGTAATATGTCATAAAGACACTTCACAAAAGAGAACTTCTACAACTGTCCTCAGCAGAGCCACAGTGCTTCTGAACCCAGCCAGTAAATGGACTGTCTATCCTGCCAGGGGCTGCTGTTCAGTAAGTACCCACTGCATGTCAGTGAGGTGCCGTGTGTCCTGGTCAACTGTATCTCAAGTTTCTCAAATCTTCCTAACAGTCCCGTCACAGTGGTGTGTTGGGGCAGTGTCACAAAGGTGGAATCCAAGCTCAGGGCCCTTCCAGAAATGCTGTTCCCATGGCAGAGTGGAATGAACAGCAGTCAAGCCTAGATAGTAGATTTGTTGTATTTTAAAATTTTAGCTAGAATTTTACGTTCATCTAGATGGAAAAGTCAGCACACTGCTAGGTTGTGAAGGCCGATGCTGCAGCCTCTGTCTGGGGATTGGAGGAGCGATAGGCCTATGAAGCCTAAGTACCCTGTTCTTGCTCCTTGACTGCTGGCTGGAGTCACCTACCAGCCCCTGGTGGACGCCTCACAGCAGGCGGGAGTTCCAGGGAAAACAGAGGCTTCCCCAAATTTGTACTATGTTTTCACCTACCGATTTCTACTTGAGTAACCTAAGGAGGCTTTGGACTTTCATGGCATACTGGTGAGAGATGTTTATGAGCCTTGAAATTCTTTAGCTGCTGGTCCTGTGCTGGGCCCCGATCGAGATGGCTATCACTGCACTGCTGCGTATTTCTCTTCAGGGAAAGCTTTCACCCTCAACTCCCTTCCCCTGTCCACTTCCACCACAGTATTTTCTTTGGCACTCGAAGGAGGCCATATTGTTTTTGGAAGCCAAGAGGGCCTTCAGGATTCTGAGAAGTGTGAGTGGGGGTAGTTCTGACATTTGGAGGTGTTGCAGACCTGGCTCCCTGTACCCACTTCTCCTGAGACTCTCACCCACAGAGCAGGCTTTGTGTGCAGCTTGAGCCCTGGAGGGGAGCCAGCGCCAGTGCCAAGAGGCTACTGGCTTGCCCCATCTGTGAAACCCTGCTCTCCCCCCCCCCCCCCCCCCACCCCGAACTGAGAAGAAAATGGCTGTTCTCAGTGACGTGGAGGGAGGTCCATAGGAACCAACAACCGTGGGGCACTTTGGTTGTCCAATTTTTAAGACAAGGATGAAGGTCATGAGGAGGCGTCTTCAACCACTCTGCTGCCCTCCCCTTCCCAGCTCTTCCTGCTCCTTGCTATCAGTTTGTTTCATGGCTAAATCTTCCTTTTCACTAATGCTTTTCCTCCTCTGTTTGCTTTTTCTTTTTTCTTTCTTTTTAAGATAAGGTCTTGCTCTATAATCCAGGCTGGTCCTAAACTCACTATGTAGCCCATGCTGGCCTCAAAATTAAAGTCATTCTCCTGCCTCATCCTCATAAGTGCTGGGATTACAGGCATGCACTACCACGTCTGGCTTATGAGGTGCTGGAGAATCAAACTCAGGGCCCTGTGCTTGCTAGACAACAACTCTAACCGCTGGGCCCTTCTAGTCCCTTCCTCTTCTGTTGTCTCCTGAGTAATTCCTCCTCTTGCCAAGGCTGACACTCGCCTTCCCTTTTAGAGAGACTTTCCCTCAGGCACCCTTCTCAGAAGGTCTTAGAAAGATTCACAACACCTCCCTCCACAGACCTTGGGCTCTGCTCATCCTGAACCAGGAATGCTGGGGGCCTGGCCAACCACGGGTGCTCATTAAATACAACTGAATCACCAGTGATTATTATCTCTGTGTTCTAGGTGAGGAAACTGAGGCTGTGGTCACAGAGGTGATCAGTAAATGAGTCCAGCCCACACTGACTTCTGTCTGAGCATTTTACATCTTAAGTATGGGGGAACCACGTGGGCCAAACATCTTGAAGACTGATTAAAACAAGATTTTGACAATAGCTGATCTATCTATTTGCCTATCTATCTATCTATCTATCTATCTATCTATCTATCTGTCTATCATTATAACAGTGGCTCTAACCTAGGTTTAAAAAACCAGAGAGAGGAATGGAGAGTCAATGTTGCCTGTGTTTCCAGTCCAAGACAATGACATGAAGATTCTTTAGCTACTTGGAAGAAATAAACTCAGGACAAATAAGAGAAGAAGCTGTACAACCAATCTTTAGGGCGCTGTGTCGCATGCGAATGAGTAGGGCTCTCCTTGGTGCATCTGTCATTCATCAAGTCAGCTAAACTGTCTTTGGGAAGCCGAGCTCCGTGTGGCATTTTGCCGGCATTGCCTGTTGAGGCTGTCAGCGTGCTGTGCCTGGAAGGCTTAATCCCGATGTCCACAGGCGGCTGAAGTCTGAAGTGGGTCAGGATACTTGTTGGAGGGTCGCTGTGTTGGGAAGAAGCATTGAGGAGCTACAGGGAATTTCTGGCAGCCCTGGGGGCGGGGGGTTCTCACAGGTGGTCCTGTATCTAGTGGGTGAGTATAGATTCTGAAGAACTGTGGCTCTTGGAGCTGGGCTGCTGTTTGCCAGGCCCGCAGAGTCAGCAGGCAATATTCATGCCTGAAGTGGTTCCCAGTGGGGACAATGAGAACTGCAAAATTCACGCCCCAGTGTACCCTTGCTGCCCAACTCCCATTGTGGGGCTCAGTGTGTTTTAAGAGAAATGAAGCTCTCCCCAGCCTGGCCCAGAATCAGGTAGGACAAAGCGAGCTCAGGGCTTGGTGGGAGGAGGCGGGCAACCTGCTTCAGAGAAGACCCGATTTAGACAACTTTGAGCCGTAATTAGCGTAGGGAGTTAGGAAAGTGTTTTGCCGAGGGCAGTGCTGAAGAGAGGTGGTGAGTAGACGGGACAGCATGGGCCACCATCAACTGCAGCTTTGTCCCTGAAAGGAGGGACTTGATGAGGGAAAACCTGCCATGATAAAACACTCCAGGTTTCTTCCGGGAACCAGGCCAGTCCCATCCGAGAGCCTCTCTGGGCTTCCCATCCTAGCCTCTAGCAAGCTTTGCCCCTGAGATGGAAAAACAAAGCCCAGGGGCAGTGTAAAGAGACCGGATGGAGCAGAGGAAGAGGCGAGGCTAGTGTCTGCAAAGGGTCATGGCCTCAGGAGCTTCGGATTAGGAAAGGCAGGAGAGAGAGGCAGGCCCTAATGCTCCTGTGGCCACAGCGGCCCAAAAGGCTCAGGCGTGGGTAGGACAGAGCAGAGTGGCCAATGGTGAGGTTCTGTGGAATGTGGCTTGCCTCAGTCTTTCACGTGACTGCGTGTTTGTTTATTTTGTTTTCGTTTAGAAATTTTCAGACTCTACTTTGTATCTGATCTCAAACTTCTCTACTCCCAGCACAGAGATCTTTAGAAAAGTTCACAGAGGATTCAAATGCTTCTCTTTGTGATTTTTGGGATCTTAATACCTAAGATGAGGGGTTTTGAACTTTTAAATTTTAAATAGCTTTTTCTTCAAATAAAGATCTCTCTCTCTCTCTCTCTCTCTCTCTCTCTCTCTCTCTCTCTCTCCCTGTCTTTTGCACTACTAGGGATTTAACTGAAGGCTTCACATATATTTAGGCAAGTACTCTACCACTGAACTACATTTACAGACCTTTTTATTATATTTTGAGATAAGGTCTCTCTAAATTGCCCACACTGGCTTTGAATTTAAAATCCTCCTTCCTCAGTCTCCCAAGTAGCTGGGATTATAGGTATGCATGACTGCAACTGGCCAAATCAAGTCTCCCATTGGGTAATAACAGCTGGAGAATTTTTCAGTGGTTGTATGGAACAATCTCCATACTGTTTTTTCTCATGTTATTCTCAACAAATGCTATGAGATCTTCGGTTCTCATTTTACACATGAAGGTAAGGCCTGAGAAGGCGACCCTCTTTAGGGTCATGCAGTAGGTAACAGGCAGAGCAAGTCATATAAATACATTCTAGCTCCTGTGATGAAGCCTAAATTCCACCATGCTGTACTGTCTTCTGAGTTAAAGTGGTGGAATTGCTTTGGAGGGGCAGTGGAGAGTGAGCGAACTGGTCTTGTTTCCGCCACGTTTAGCCCAGCTCCCGCCTGTCCACAGTGGGCCTCCCCTCAGCTATCCCAATCTAGAAACTTCTGCTGTAGGCAAAAGATAAACAAAATACCAAAACAGAGGAGGCACTACATGTTGGTGTGGCCACCTGAGCAACCAGGAGAGGTGCGTGGGGAGGTGGAGGCTCTGGACGGAGCTCCAGGACGTAGGGGTCAGGCCAGATGAGGCATGATTCCTCAGAGGGTTGGCTACTAGAACTAGATTGGAGAAGAAAAATCTTTGAAAAATATTACATGTGTGTGAAATACGTGCAGCTCGGCCACTTACACAACATTTCTGGCATCCATAATTCTTCATTTTGAAAAAGCAGAAGTCAAGGCCAGGGTGAGTTAATGAAATTCTGGAGTATTGTGCAATTTGTGATTGTTCATCTTTCATCCTGCAGAGCAGCCTTACAGAAGTCCTGCTTCAGAGAGTGGGTCAGAACCCTTTGTGCGTGGCACAGGGAGGGTTCAGCAAAACTGCCACTATTGGAAAGGTTTTACAAGCAGCCTGTTTTCCTAAATACCCTGAACATGCCTTCTTATTTCTACTTGGTTGTCATTTTCTAGAGGGTATGTTTGTTTGTTTTTTCTCTCTTTGGTCCCACAGTGGCTATGTTGTCAAAAATCCTGAATTGGGGAAGTTGCCATTGAGACCTGTTTTGCTTTTGTTCGATGTGGTGAAGAGGAGGCTGCTTTCCCACTTGTCTGGGAAAACATTTTGTATTTTGAATCTTACCCTAGCCTCCCAGCTCTTGGAAGCAAATACTGCTTTGGCAAAGGAAAATATATCTTAAAAAAATTACTTAAAGCCAGACTGGAACAGGAAGCTGTCATGAGCAAGCTCCCTAGGGCAGGCTCTGAATAAGGTAGACATTCCTGTGAGGTGGGCAAGGGCCCGGACAGAGATGCCTCAGAGCCCTCAGACCCTCAAGCCCTGGGACAAGTGCCCAGGGCACACCGTGAGGGCTTGGTGGAAACTCAGACCAATGTGTCACCTTTCTGGGTGGCAATGTCTGTGTCAGAAAATGGTAAGAAAGGAGGTAGGAGGCAGATATTCCTCTCACCAGTGGGGCTGGTGAGGTTCAGCCAGTGGCCAGGAGGCTCTGAGGGAGACGCTCATTCAAGACTAACCTTTCACATCCCACTTTGACCTTTAGGAGATCAGAGATAAGCCAGCTTCTTATGAAATCTGGAGGACCACGGGGTAAGTAAAAAACCCAGCTCATCCCTCTGGAATGTTGGGAATTAGAGTCTTTCCTGATAGGCAATTTTTCCCCCATTGGTTTCATGCCTTGGTAGAAATTTCTATTCCCTCAGTGATGGTAGTGGTGGGAGAAAGCTGTGTTTGTGGTGGCCTGGTGTAGGATTCAGAGAAGCTTCTCGAAGGAATCCTAGCCATGATCTGCTCCCATCTCATTAAACCAGTGAAAATGAAGAGGCCCAGATGGGAGAAAGCTGTACCTGAGAACCCAATTCCTGATCAGATTTAAGCCACGTGGATCAATCCCATTTATCTCCCTTGTTAACTATTTTTTAAGAAGTTCAGTAAAATACACCTAAAATTTACTATTTTCATCCTTCATGAGTGTTCTGCTCGGTGACATTAAGTACATGCATATTGTGCAACCATCAGCACCCGCCAGCTCTAGAACTTTCTCATCATCCCAACTGAAACTAACCCCCCATTTTTGTAAATATTGGTGTGCACAGGCCATGCGCCCAACCACGCCTCCAACACGTCACACATTTCAACTTGTTTCAGTGGCTTTCTTGGGGAGGTGCTTTGGAGAGCCCCAGCATCCAGTGGAGAAATGGATAGGTTCAGATGTGCAGATGGTAAATTTCAAAGCCAGGCTTCACAGTTAGGATGCCTGATTTCAAAACCCGAGCTCTTGACCACTATAGAAGCTGCTGTTCCCAAAGTCAGGTCATTGTGGGGGCAGGCGGCTAGGGCCATCGTCTCCTGCAGCCCTAGTCCCAGCCAGGAGAATTGGCAGGGGCGGCCTCATGCAATGGCAGATCTGGGTTTAGTACAGCTGGCCTTATGCATGGGTGAAAGGAAGGGTTGGAGCTGTGCTCACTGTAGTGGGGCACACAGAGAGACAAGGACGGGTGACTTTCATCCTGCTCTTTCAGATTGAGCCTTTTGGCCAAAGATTGAGGGAAGGAGGTAAAATACATTTCTCAGCACCTTTCTGCGAATTGAGGTGCTTCAAAAACAAATGCACCGAGGCCCTTCATATGAGAGTGAGAGGTTCCAGGTGTGAACATGTGTGCATGAGTGTGTGTGCGTGGAGGGGTGTGAGTGTAGGACTGTAGGATGTGGGTGAGTGTCTTGGTTCTGGGGGTGCAGCCGTGGTCCTTGGTCCTGTGGCGGTGGGCACTGCACAGCATCCTGGACGTCCTGGTGCCTCTGGGACACTGCCTGCCTCTACACACTGGGCCCAGACTCTACCACGCTGGGGTGTGCAGGGTTAAGCCTCTGTGGGGACTGATGGACGGTTTGATCAGCGCTTGCATCGTTGCTCATGGGTGTGCACTTGTATGCCAGCAGCCTGCCAGGGTTGTTGGATGTGCAGTCACCCAAGCCCTCGGGAACAGAGGCCCTCAGAGGGTTTCTGGGGCAGAGCTCAGATGGCCTCCCTCTGGCATGAGATTTGCATAAGGCTCAGAGCTTCTTTCTCAAGTGGAGAAAACTCAGGGCTGAGACTGGGAAGGAAGGGTCGGGGAGGAAGCCTGGGAACTGGGGACTCTTGATATTGAGCATCTACTTTAGGCCAAGGTGGATAGTTTACATAAAACTGTGGAGAGGTATGGGGATTATAGAACCTTCCTTCCAGAAAGAGGCAGCCCTTCCTCCCACATGGGCCTCCTCTGCCTCTATTGCCTGAACTGTGTTTTGTCGAGCCCGCAGCGCAACCGGCTTCCTGAAGTTAGCATGCCCTGCTGAGCCCTTCCTGCTCCTCCAGACATACCCACCTGTCTGATGCTCAAAGGCAGGGTAATACTCTTCATTGCTGAACAGGTCTGTCCACGACATCAGGGGGTCGCAGAAGGATGCGTTGGGCAGGAAGGAGCTGTGTGTCACTGAATCCAGCATAACCCTGCAATGGCAGAGAGGTTGTGAGGAGAGGCGGAGCACGTGCTGGCAGAGCCTGACGGGGCAGGAAACCCCCCGGGGGCAGCCCTTGGTTTTCAATAATGATGCCTGCCTCAGGCTCTTCTCTAAGCGCATTCCAGAGACGGTACTAAGTAATCCTCACGCTGTCTTGCCCATCCCTATTTTATAGATGAGCAAACTGAGGCAGAAGGACAGAGACAATTGCCCAAGCAACAGAACTGGAAAGGGCCCAGCTGGGGTGTGAGGCCGGCCACTCACTAGGCAGCACTGACTGTTTTCTTTTCTTATTGGCTCACATCTGACCCTCTCACCTCTCATGGACCGTGTCTCACAACACGCTTCTGAGAATAGGGCAAGAACAGCCACATATGGTTCTATCAAAATTCGGAAATTTGAAAGCTCCAGAGACTTAATATGTGCCTGTGCATGTGTTTGGGGCACACACACGTCTGAGCAAAACAGTCCTGGATTGATGCCACAATTTTATACACATGTACACTCACTTGCCTAACAATATATGTAGTTTTATAATTATATAAAACTATATACAGTTACAGTCCCGTTCATTTCTGATAAGTATCTATAAAACACACTGAAGAGATATCGATGTGCTGGGGAGATCCTAGACCCTCCGAGGGACATTTTGCAGGTGGTGTGTGGTGTCACCATCCTGCACCTGAAGAATCCTGAACGCTGCAGTTGGTACAAGTGTCTACAAAGTTGGGAGAGAAGACTGTGCCACGGATGCTGCTATTCAGGCTGTGTGCTGAGCACTGCAGCACCTGGCTGTGTCTCCCACATACTCCTGGATTGGAAGTCGTCCCATCTCTTAGATGAAGGATAAAGACTCTGAGATTCCAGGTAGCGAGTGCAAAAGCACCTACCTGACAAATAGAGCAGTCTGGGTGGCAGCTGTGGCCTGTCTTTTCAAACGCTCATGACCCTACCGCTGTGTTCCACTCCCTACCCACACTGTGGTACAGAAGCGCTGAGAGAAGGCCTCTGGTTGAGGCAGAAAAGAAGGCGGGTGGGAATGGCTGATGGCTCCAGACATATTTCTTTCTGTTCTTGCCACCTCAATTGGCTGCTTCCCATGGTCCCGGGGCTTGGACGGAGAAAATCCATGTTTGGCAGTTAAAAAAAAAAAATCTGCCTACCCACTTTCTCTTTCCTGAGTCTGGCAAGCTAGGTTGGTTCTCTCGCCATTTAAAACAAACACAGAGAAACTCGAGATCATACCCCTGGTAAACATCAGCTTCTAAGGCCTGGGATGTTAAGCGATAGAACTTTATGTTAGGACTGATTGGTCTTCTCAAACTTCAATCATTTGCCTCCCACCATGATCATTTCACTCAATCTATTTACTACCAAACATCTTTATTTACTTAAAATATTATAAAGATCAATTTCCTTTTGAGATAGGATCTCTCTCTGTAGTCCATACTCCTGAACTCACTATGTAGCCCAGGCTGGTGTGGAACTTAAGGCAATCTCCCTGCCTCAGCCTCCGGAGTGATGAAATTGCATGCGTGCACCACCACATCCAGTTATTATGTGGTGCTGGGGAATCAAACCTGAGGCCTCCTGCTTCCCAGGAAAGCACTCTAGTCATTGAGCCATGCCCCTGCCTTCACTCCCTCAATTTTCTGTTTGTTTTTAACACCAGTATGCTTATTTAAAAGGAAAGCCTTTATTTCACGAGTATGAATGAAAAGTTAGGGTTCTTTTAATGTATATAAAAATAAACATACAAACACTTAAATAGAAATTGTTCATCCGTAAATTTCTAAATCAGGAATTATCAAACTACAACCTATGGGCCAAATCCAATCTACCACCTGCTTTTGTCCATCCTGCAGCCAAAAATGATACTGCACTTAAAAATAAACACAACATCTTTGATTTTTGTCTTTTGGCCTTCACACTCTAAAGAGATTACTATCTGGCCCTTTGGGAAAGAGTTGGCCAGAATCCCCTGGCATCTCTCCACAGGTGTGAGAACCATGCCGGAAAATACTGAGTTGGTCTAATTACTACTCTGTCCCATCTCATAGGCAGAGAAGTTGAGGCCCAGGGAATCTGTGTAATGATCAGTAGACAGTATTATTAAGATGGAGCAAGATCCGAAGTTTTCTCCCTGGCTGTGTACTTCCCTTCTAAGATACAATTGCATCTCAGGCGCACTTCTAACGTGGAGATGGTAAGAGGCTCAGGATTATGTGACTCCAGAGCCAAAGGTCATTTCTCTGGGGATGTCTCACTGTCACCATCCAACATGCATGAGAATTGCTCTATGGACATAAATAAATATCAGAGTTTGACCTCTCACCCTTGGACAACCCTTGGGCCAGCACCCATGTCTCTGGGCCCACCGGGAAGCCTTCTTCTTGCTGCCTAGGCCCAGCAGAGAGACTCTCATGGCTGTGGATCTCCCCTGGGAGCCTAGCAAGCCAAAGTCAAGGCTGCTTGGGTGTGGGCTCTGGTTTTCCTACAGATTGGCCAGTTTCATGTCCTGAGTTGGGTGTGGCATGGAGAGGGTGGAGGGCAGGGAGAGGGGGCATGAGCAGGGAAAGGTTATGAAGGAGAGAAGTGTCACTGGAGCCCATAGGCTTTTTGCCTTCTGGACGGAATTTAGGATAATTTCATCTAAATGACGTCTGAGGAGGAAAATGTCCCCAATCTGTCTGGGCCAGAAGGCTTAGCAAACACAAGAAAAGAGAGAAGCCCTGGGCATGACCCTCATTGAGTCTGGAGAAAGAAGAGGAGGACCTGAAAAGGAAGAAAATAGAACACAGTCCCTAGTGCTTCCGGGTCCCATGGGGTGTCCCTCAAATACAAAATGTGACCATTAGTTCCAGCAAGACCTGCATCATCAGTGCCTGGCTGACAGCTTTCAGAAGTCATTTAATATTTTTTGAAAAAGTTACTTGTCAAATGAATTAATTATACAAAAATTAGGGATTTTTTGATCACTAGAGTATTTACCTGCTTGAAGGCTTTTTCTTTACACCAACCCTCTCACTGGACCTGTAATCTCTCCAGAGCACGCCACCATATCTGATGCCCCTTGTAATTCCTCATATGGCAAATCACACCTATTAGGTTTTCTTAAAGGGCCCTCACAGGTGTACGACCTGCTATTTTCCTTCCACAATTATTTCTTGCTTTTGGAAAAAAAATGTCTTACGAAAGCAACAAATTTTCTTCTTGTCTTTTTTGTTTGTTTTGTTTTGCTGTTGCTGTAGGAGGTGGCATTGCTAACTCTCAGCACACCACAGAGGACTCTAGGTGTTCAAAGTCAAGAGTAGGAGCTGCTTTGCGTCCAGCTGCCTCTTTCTCTCAGCACTCTAAGGTCCTTACAGTATGTGGACATTTGGGCTCTTCAAGGTTTCTTTCATGTAGGTGGAGCAGGGTTGGCGGGGAGAAATAGGGGCGTGGGACCCCTATTTGTCAGCTAGGTTGTCAAGGCCCGGTGAGAACTAAGCCCAGGTCTCAGGTTAGACCAGGCCAGGGGTTAGACCATCCATCCCCAATGAGGGAGATATGGGAGAAAAGCCCCCCAGGAGGGGTAATAACAAAAGGAAGGTTCAGAAGCATGGAGTGGACAGACCCACTGGTGGCCCAGGACATGGGGGATTCCTTGGCTTGCTGGTGTAGCCACACTCTTCAGTTTTTACATGTGATCTCAGCCAAAAGGCCGTGAAGCAACTCACTCTTTTTTTTTTTTTTTGAGACAGGACCTCGCTCTGCAGCCAGACTGGTCCTGAACTTACTATAGAGCCCAGGCTAGCCTTGGACTCACGGCAGTCCTCTCTCTCAGCTTCCCGAAGTGCTGGGATTACAGGTTTGCGCCATCACGCCTGGCTTTTTTGGTGCAGGGGATTCGAACTCAGGTACTGGGCACTTGACTTAGTGCTTGCTAGGCAAGTGTTTAAACTGCTGGGCCATTACTTCAGCCCCTCACTCTTCATATTTTAAGTTGTCATCACGGCAAGAGCCTGCATGTTTGATGATGACTCTGCCTTGCCCCTCCAAATCTCCCCTCCTTACCTAGACGAGGACCCTGATGAGATGGACTCATGGAGGGCCCTACATCTAATTTGCTGCACGTGTCCACTGAGTGGGCCAACATACCCCACCCTGTGCACGCATACACATAGGCACATATGTTGGTTATATTTGGATACCATGTTTCTTTTTCTTTTTCTTTTTCTTTAACCAAACTGGAGTAAAATCCAACCCATACAACCACAGATTAAACATCTTTGGTTCCCTCTTCTTACTGACCTCCAATTCTGGTTGCCTTCTAACCTAGTCCAGTGTAAGAATTTCAGGCCAGCTGGGTGGTTTGGACCCTTTAGACACTCACTTATTGCCCACCAAGAGACCCATAGTCAGAATAAATTTCTCCAAGATTACTAGCTGCCTAGGACATAGAAAGGCTCAAGCACGATCAACACAAGATGGCGCAGTCAGGAGGGTTTCCCTCCAGGCATCAGAAGGGCCACCTGCAGCTACGTTTGGGAGTGAGGCAGCAGGGGCACGGAAGCAGAGGTCCCCAGATCTCTCCAGTGACCTCCTAAGCCTTCTTGGACCCAGCTCACACTCCACACATCCGTACAGAAGGTTCACTAGGTCAGAAACACAGGCCTGTGGGCTTCTGCCTCCACAGCACCACAGGTAACAATAGCAGGCAAGGTGCCATGACTAGTGTGAGCAGACACCTCTGCTCAGCCTTTCAGAGAAAGGCAAAGGGGTAAACCACTCAGCTCTGGTCAGTTTGCCAGAGGAGAAAAATTCCTCCCTGACCCTGGCGGGGATCACCAACTTCACTCTGGACATGTGACCAATAATCTACCCAATTAAGCAATTACACATTGTCATTTTATATATCAAAACATCACGGGGCCAAACAAGGCCATATGGGCACCAAGTAGGAAAGAAGGGGCGGAAAAGGGCTCCTCAGTCTCACCACTGAGTAGCAGCATTAGGAAAAGGAATATAGTCTTCCCTCAAGACCCCTCTGGCACCTGAACGTTCACTGCATCCCAAGCTCCGTGCAAGGCTGGGAGGGAGGTGTTCCCCACCTTTTGACCTCCCCAAGAACGGCCAACAGAGGGGGAGCAATGGAGCATTTCAACCCTTGCTGCTAGAGACAGATTGTAGGTTGGGTGGTCCAGTGTTTGTTCTGGGAGAAACCACAGCAGCTCTGACAACCAACTTACAGTCATTTTGTCAAGTGATTCTTCCTTCCTTTCTCTTGGGCTTTCTCTGGGGAGGCTTTTTTTTTTTTTTTTTTTTTTTGATGCAGGAAAGGCCCATATATAGTTTCTGTGGCCTCAAGGCGAAGTTCACTATTTTGGATTAAATACACAGGGGGTAGGGGAATGATTAAATCTACCCCAAAAGGCAGGCGACATGTCACACAGTTCTTATTAATCAGCCTGCTGAAATTCTTAATTTTTTTCACGACAGTGCGCTACGTTAACATTCCTGACCTTCCTGAGCTCCTGTTTCCTCATCTTTGAAAGGGGATTTTGAACAGGTAATCCTCAGAACGTCCAAAAGATTTAGTCAGCAATGTATGTGGAAGACTGGGAAAGAGACCTATGTTTTTATCTGTCCCCGAGGGAAAACTCAACCTCCGTCAATGTAGCCAAAAGTTCCTGGCAATATCTGTGAAAGGATAACAAGTGAGCTGCCAGCTCCTACCAGGCGGACGTTGGACCATGAAGAAGATTCTTCACAGAGGACACCAAGAAAAGAGAATCAGGATTTCAATGGAATGGGCACATGAGACATTTGCCTGAGACTTTAGACTACCCGGGATCCCCAGCACCACCAAAACGAACAACTCCCCCCAACAAAGCCCATCTTCTTAAGTCATCGAGACCTTCTTGGCCCCTGGCCCTCCCTCTCTAAGACAGAGTTGTACCTAACAACCTGTGGTCCGATTTCTAGCGTCTGAAATCCTCAACACCTCCATGCAGACACCGGCTCCCCCGCCCCCGCATTCCGCATGAAGCATGCGCTGCTAGTTGCTGCCAGCAGGGGGCAGCCCCGCAGGAACCCCACACACAACTGCCGCACAGAGTCCAATGGAAAAAACCCCAATCACTGCATTCTATTCTATGTGGGTGTGAGAGGGAAAAATAGGATTCTTGTAAACTATTTTGTACAGGCTAATTCCTGAAAAAATTCCCCAAACTGTAACAAGGCCTTTCTCTGTATGAAAGGAGGCTGAGGTGGGAGAGGTGGGCAGGCGGGTGGGGGTTCCAGGAGGGTGGTCCGAGTAGGGGTGGCGGGGTGGCTTTCCTGGAAGCAGAGCGGTTTCCAGGGTAAATCTGACTTCCCTTCCCAACGCTTAGAGGTAGAGGGGCGCGTCTGCCCGCGTCCTCCCTTGGCTCCCCTTGGTCCCGTCGAGTGCGCCGCAGGGAGTGGAGCCTGGTGAGGAGGGGAGTGGGTCGCCATATGGCTAGAGACGGTGCAGGTGTCTCTCGGGCAAGCGTTCAACTCGGAGTCTATGAGCGCCTGGAGGCGCCGTGTCTGCCTGGTGGAGGGACCCGGAGCCGGACCCCAGACCCAGTTCCAGGCCCGGCCTCTGAGCCCCGAAGCCCCGCACGATTCATCCGAAAGAGCAAAGAAAAGGCGCTTACGTGAGGGCAGCGTGGTTGGGTCCAAAGAGAAGGCTTGCAAGGACCGAGCAGGCAGGCGCTCCTGGCCCCAGCGGACGGTGGAGAGAAAGGCACCTGTAGCCTTGCGATATAAGTGACACCTACAGACAGGTCCGTTTGGTTTTTCAGGTTTATGCACAGCCCCTTTGATGACGGTGACATACGGTGTGACACGGCTCTGGGG
The DNA here is from genome assembly GCA_004027205.1 of Ctenodactylus gundi. NCBI lineage: Eukaryota > Metazoa > Chordata > Mammalia > Rodentia > Ctenodactylidae > Ctenodactylus > Ctenodactylus gundi. The sequence goes on along the minus strand of PVKB01000621.1, from coordinate 285,902 downwards.
GGGGGGTTGGTTCTCACATGCAGAAAGTTTACCTTTATCCTGCTTTTGTACCCAGCTCATCACCCCCTGGCTCAGGGGACTCGGTAAACAAGCCGAGAATTCTCGCCTCTGGGAGGTTTGCAGGACCCAGAGCTTGCTGGCAAATTTTTTGTGTGTGCGTGTGCAAGCTGGAGGGAAAACTCAGAAATCTAGCCTTGGTGTCTGTCTGGGCTGCTTCCCTCACGGCTGGCTGAGTCCTGTGTCACTGTCTGTCACGCTTCCCCTATTGTCCCATGGAGTCGGGAGGAAGGGCAGTGAGGGATGATGGCGGAGAACACAGGCTTTGCAGTGAGATGCCTTGGGAATCAAACTGTGGGTCCATCCTTTTCTTGTTGTGTGACTTCGGGTGAATTAAAAAGCCCGCCTGGGCTTCGTCAGCCTGGTGCAGCAGAGGTACCTGTGTTCGGGTGCTGGGAGTCACTTAGGGTAACGCAGGGACAGCACCCACTTGTTAGTTACTATGAACGCAGTGTTTTTGATGAACATGCTCATCAAAATTCTCCCTCTCCAACACATCTGCTGCGCCAGGTGACGAGAGCACCAAGTGAACTGGGCCACTGGGAGTCCTTTTAGCTCTAAGCATTGACAGGACACCAGACACATGACCATGTCTGTGTGGCGCAGCCAGCCATGTGGCGGCTGTCCCTGTCTCCTCTCCTGTTTTACAGGAGAGGAATTTGAAGGCTTCGAGGCTTGGTCCCATCTGAGCTGAGCAGGCCAGGGGGCTGCGGGGAGCTGCCAGCTATCAGGTGTCTTGCTTAGAACTCCCAGGACTTTCAGGACTTCCCCTTGACAGCAGGAACTCAGGCCAGGTTAGACCACGTACAGAATGGTGGGGCATCCGTGGGGCGGGATTTCTAACTCTCTGCTTTCTGCTCCGAGCTTCCCACGATCTTGAGCTTCCTGAGACACCGTGTCTAAGCTGCACATCCAAGCTTTAAAGGGAAAGCCGGGGCTGGTTTGTTTTCTTGGGAACACTGGACATGGGGACAAGCACACAAATGGTCTGGAGAAACAAAAGGCTCTTCATTGGAAGATTCAGGTGTCATCATGGAAAAATTGTTGACAATAGATAAGCGGACCGCCCAGGCTGCTGACTGGGCTGTGCAACCTCAGGCGAGCCGGGCAACTTCTCTAGGCTGTGTTTCCCCTGCTGGTGAAAGGATGAAGTGGGATTAGAATGGCGATTTTCAAACTATGCTCTGAGGACGCCCACAGGTTCTCTAGAGCCCTCCTAAGAACGGTCGAGGGAGGGAGGATGGGAATGCATCGGATGAGAACAGCTCAGCTTTTAAACAAATCTCTTGGGTAAGATTTCATTTCAGCAAAAGAATCTGTGCTTAAAGGGAGTTAGCCAATATCTGGATTAGATGGTCTTTGGGATTGTTTTAAGCTTAAAAAAAAAAAAAATCTCGTATCTCTTCCTGTGTCCTCGGGCTGGATACCCCTTCGCCATTGGCTTCTGAATGCTACTACTTTTTACCTCTGCCATCTGCATTCTTCTCAGTGGAGAAGTTTTTAAGGAAACATATTAGTCTGATATTGTTTCTAGAAATGAATCTTTTTTAGAAACTACATTTTTGCAATAACCTTTCTTGGCTTGGTTATGTGACAGTGAGAAGTTTCCTGGCAGAGGATTCATGCGACAGGAACTCGCTGGTTCCGTGGACCTGAATGTGTGGTACGGCATCTCTGGGGCAGCCACACGGGATATTACAGGCTTCTGGAGCAGTGGAGAAAGGGATTATTAAGATAGAGCCAAAAGAAAAGAGGAATTTGCTTCTAGTTTAATTGAACCAAGACATTTAATCTCAATTTGATTGGGCTGGAGATCCTAGATGACCTCAACCACCAAGCTTCTAAAAATGGCTCATCGAATGTCTGACAAGGACAGGAAACGGGGACTGGGAAACAGGAAGCAGCAGGCAAGGGGGCTGGGGGAGGGAAGGGCAGCAGAGGAAGGGCCAGCCTGGTCTAGACTTTCCTGCCTGTTCTTCTACACTTTGGAATTAGAAGAGTCCGGAAAAGTCCAGACTCTGGAGAGAGACTTCCTGGGTTGAAATCTCTGCTCCGCTATTTGTTGGGCAAGTGAGCCTAGGAAGCCTACGTAACATCTCCGAATATGAGTTGACTCAACTGTAAAATGGCAGAGAAGTACCTTTCTGTGGGCTATTTGTGTGGACTGACGATTTACAACAGAAAATTCTGAGTGTCAAACGCAGCTTAGCTACATTTTGATCTTAAATTCCTTAAATTCTCACAAATGTTCAACACTGGAGTTGCTCTTCTTTTCCGTTTAAGCCAGAAAAGTTAAGTGAATTGCCCATAGTGACACAGCTGACAAGTGACGGTGAAAGTATTTTAATCTATAGTGCCTGCTCCCAGAGTCCGTCCTCTTAAACATCTGGGTGCTCCTGAGGGTACATTTCTTTGGGAACAGGAGAAGGGGAGCACATACATATGGAAGGAACATCTACTGAGTGTCTGGCATTGTGCTGGAACGGCTCACCTGTTTTACCTTGGTTAATCTTCACATTAACCCTGAGAGGGAGCTGTTATTACTTTCTTTTTAAGATGTAGACACAGATACCATGCTTCTGGGGTATCACTCAGGTGGTCTGGGGTGACCCATGGGGTGGGCTGAAGCCTGCTCAATGACACAAACAAACAACAGAAGCAAGAACACACATTGGCCTTCCTCATTTAGCCATGGCTTAGCACTGGCCTCTCTGGACTCTTCCTTCTCTGCTGGCCCAAGTCCTTGAGTCTCATGGGCATGGGTGGCACAGTCCACCTTTTAATATACGGAGAAAATCAGGCTGGAGGAGTAGCACAGTGGTTTAAGCACTTGCCTAGCAAGCCCAAGGCCCTGGGTTCAGTTCCTTAGCACCACATACGCTGGTCACAGTGGTGCATGCCTGTAATCCCAGGCTGAGACAGGAGGATTACCATATTGAGTTCAAGACTAGCCTGGACTACAGAGCAAGACCCTGCTCAAAAAAAAAAAAAAAAAAAAAAAAATCACAGAGAAAATTCTGTTGCCTTATAGGTTTTGGTGTCCTGTATGACTTTTTCCCCCTCTGAACTAGAAGTTTGAATCATGCTGGAAAAGTGCTTTGCCACTGAGCTACACTCCCAGACAGTGCCTGACATAATTCTGGGGTTAAAGAAGACAGTCAACCTATACATATGTCATGTGATCATCTGGCTTAGACAATGCGGCATCTTACATGAGGTGGGGTGGGGGGTCCTCCTCTGTGCTTTCCTGTATATAATGGGCTCCTAGCGGCTGCCGCTTTTCCTAGAACCTCTAGGCCAACATTTCTCCTTCCCTCCCACCTGCCACCTTCACCACTACGCCAAGAGGCAGCACAGGCTCGCAAGGAAAGGAGAGTGGCAAAATTAGTTTTGGTAAATTCGTAGAAGATGTCACGGCAGACATCGGCAGTGTGATGGTAAAATGCACAAGCTTTGGACTTGACCTGCTCTTTCCATTATTTTGGATTATTGTTTAAAGAATCTATTGGGAAAATTACATTTTAAATGCTCTACTGGCTCAAACATTTAAGAATGAAAATCTTCTGTCAGTGATGTATCAACAAGCTCCTGACATCTGTCACCTGGAAGTAATTAGATGTGGCACCAGGTTGTCAGGGGCCGTTTCTTCATTGTGGAAAACCTCCTGCAATAGCTGGTGAATGGGACATTTTAATAAGGGGTGGCTACAGTGGGTTGTAGAGAGCAATGCAGATGTGGGTTGAGATCCCTGGCCTTTGAGCATTCCTTACCAAGTAGCACAATATCGTTCTTCTCCAGTGAATAACCATTTGCTACCATGTGCTGGGCATTTACAAGGTGCCAGGAACTGTCTAAGCATTCTGTCTTAATTAAGTCATTTAATTCTTGCACCATTCCTATAAGGTAGGTGTCATTGTCGTCACCTAAAATCTACTGGTGAAGAAATACAGGCATAGAGATCTCAGGAAACTTGCCCAACATCACACAGCTGATAGAACATAGAGCAGGAGCTGAGCAGAGGAAGCTGGGATGTGAGTCCCAATAGGAAGTTCTGGGGAGGTGGAACCTAGGGTGCAGAGTTATCAGTGTTCTTAGGCAACCCAGGCTGTGGGCAGGAGCCTTGAAAGCAGAAAGAAAGGTTGTCAATTTCTGTTCCCTACTATTCCTAGCATGGACTTGAGCTTACCTATATGCTCTAGAAGTTTTTGTTGATTCATCATGTTTTCTCAGATACCCATTTTTGGCTATCTTCCCTAGTTTCTTCCCTTCACAACCATCTTTCTCTGTAGCTGTTCATACTATCCATCCTTCTGACCAGGAGTCCCATTTAGTTGAGAGTAAAAGTGAGGTGGCTTCTCTTCTTTGGTTCTGGTCCTTATGATAATAATGGGTCACTGTGCTATTTTTTCATCAAATCCTTCATGGAGGTCAGCAGTTGGCAGTGACATAAGGAAAATGAAAACTACTGCCATGAAAAATTAAAAATCTGATTTTGTTAAAATCAGTCATGAAAAATACTGACTTCATGGTTATAAGGTTTGGTTATGGTAATATTTGTGAGACTGTGTTTGTTGCATGTCTCCCAGGAAAGATACTATAAACTATGACAGAAGTTTCCTATCTGTTGGTCAGACTGACAAATCTGAAACGATACTAGCACAGATCTGAGAGGCTGAGTCAAAGGACTCCTTCCTTGAAGACAGCAGTTTCTTCATGAGTTTTCCCTCTTGACACCAGTCTCCTGGCAGACACGGGACTCACTTTTTAGAGAGTTGCTAGGGGTGGCAGTTTGAAAAATGGATGATCTTGACTCTCATGGCCAGTCTCTTGGTTAGAGTGTGGCCTGGTGCTAATGGTGTTGCCATAAAAATCTATGGCAGTGAAGGGATGTGTCCCTCCAACCATGGTGAGTAAGCTCAATATAGCTGTGAACCCCATTAAGGAAGGTTATCAATAGGTGACTGACACACAGTCTATAAGAACTATATTCCTGCAGGCAATTTATCACTGGACTTGGGAGGTGAACTTAACCTCCCACACCTGTTTCCTTGCCTGTCATGTGGAAGTGATCACACTTCTAGTCTGATAATGTCTGTGACCATGCTGGCTTTCATGTCCCCAAACGAACTCCTCACACCCATCAGTTGTCATTCACAGACACAGTCTTGGCCAAGAGATGGGAGTGGAAGGGTATGGGGACCAAGGCTGTGGAGCAAAATTGGCTTCATGTAGGTCTATCCTCACCAGTTAACCCAAGTTTATTTCTAAGATGCTGTTAATTACATTTGTTACCATGTCTCTTGATTGGAATAATAGTCTTAGAGCAGGGGAAAACACTATGTTAAATAACTACATAGATTTCTAGAGCTTATCCCGATTTTAGAAATGTTAATATCTGAATTGGGTGAATACAGTCATCAAAAAACCCCAATTCACAAGACAAAATTATAGTTATAATAAGAGTATGGAAAGGAATAAGAATAGAATGACCCAAGAGGGAATGGTTAGAGGCCGATTATATTTCAAACAAAAGTAGGAGTTAGGAATTTGTAGGACTTCCAAGAAAGGGAGGTCAGTAAGGCACGAGGAGTGCCAAGAAACCTTGTGTGAATCTGGTATTTGAGTTGGTTGATGAAGGATTGAGATGACTTGCTAAAAATGGTTGCTTATTATGTACCAAGCTCAACAAATGTAGGAGTAGGGACTGTTATTATCCCCATTTTACAGAAAAGGAAACTGAAGCCCAGAGAGCTTCAGTACAGTAATTTGCCCAAGGTCAGACACCTAAGTAGCAGAACAAGGGTTCCAGTTTTGGGTCATCTGGCTCAAAGCCCTGAGCACTGGTCACCATGCTCCATAGTGTCTGGGGTGACCAGAAGGCTAGTGCTTTCTGTCACACAACACTTGCATTTGCAGGAGTCATGGAACGCATGTGGTCAAACCAGACATTTTTTCTCCTAGAGGGTTACCTTGGTCTCTCCTGTCACCACAGAGCAGCCCTGGGTAAATTTTGATTCGTGATGTTTTTATAAGTAAGGGGGCCTCTGGCCTTTTAATGGGGACCTCAATATTGAAGAAGTCTCACTTTTTGTCACTGTTGGGGGCAAACTTGTGCAAGGCAGACTGGGTTATAAACTTTGAGTCTGTTGTTACTTTTGGCCCATGTTTCCCCCAGGAATTATACTAGTTTTTTTTTTTTAAATGAAGGTTGCTGCTTGGTTTTCTTCCTCCATCATCTCTGAAACAGTATGAACAGCTTCAATATAAACAGTATAACAGGACAAAGAGTCTTTATCCAAGTCTTTGCAAATCTTTTTACTATTTTCCACAGTTCCATCTGCCGTGAAGAAGCTCAAAGGTCTGAATTACACTCTGAAGTTTCCTAAGATTGGTCCTGTTAAGGAACCAACTTGGGAAACCAGTCCGTGTTGTAAAAAACAGGACTGTATAAGAATGTGAGCATTGTACTTTTTAAATGAAACTATTACAGAATTTTCTGATTTATCACTGTATTACAAAGTTTGTCACTATATCTCAAGCAGGATCCAGTGATTCCTGGTACTGACAAGTCTTAGAGTAAAATTGGGAAGCTGCCTGGTCTCACAAACAGGTTCGTATCAACAAATACTTGTTTGTATCATGCGTGATCTTGTAAACCTAGGGAGGCTCCTTGTGGAAACCTGACTGACTTCCTGTTCCACAGGAAGTGTCCACAGTCTACCATTTTGGATGTTATCAGTGAGCAACTGGAGCTCCAGTGAAGAGAGATTTTGTCAAAGTCTTGCGCTTCACTCTCACTCGTTTTCTTTTTATGAAACTATGATTTTTTTTCTTTTTTTGCTTTGACTGATGCTGGAGATGGGGCCCAGCACTCTACCACTGACCTATACTCCCAGCAAAGGGATCATCTGTTTTAATTCCTCCTCAGTGCGTAAGGCCAGATAGGCAGTTTGTCACTTTGAGTTGATAGCTATCCTCTTTGTTCCAAGGAACTATGAGACGTGGTTTTGGACTGAACATTTCCAGGTGATGTAATTGGACAGATAACTGTGTTGTTGCTAAAAGCAAAATCCAAATGAGAAGGCAGTTAGGGAAAAGCCAGGAATACAAAGAACGCTGGGCTTTTGAGTTTGACCGATGTGGGTTCAAATCTCACTCTTTGTAGTCAGTTGCTTATCTCCCTCTCTCTATCTCCCCCCCCCCGTGTCTCTCTGTCTCTCTGTCTCTCTGTCTCTCTGTCTCTCTTTCTCTCTCTCATGTTCTCTCTCTCTTCTGCTTCTCTGTCTGGAGACTGAGCCTAAGGCCTTCACACTGAGCTACATTTTTAGCCCATTTTTATTTTTATCTTGCCAAGTTGCTAAGTTGCCCAAGTTGGACTGGAACTTGTGACATGACCCTCCTGTCTCAGCCTCCCAGAGTGCTGGGGTTATAGGCCTGCACCCCAAGCCCTGGCAACTTATCTCCTTGAGTCTCAATTTCCTCATGTGAAAATAAATTATTACTTCTTAACGCTTTGTGTGAATGAAACGAAATAATGCCAGGTAAGAAGTACTTAGCCTGATGCTTGGCACATATTAAGTACCCAATAAATGGTTACTACTGTAATAATAATAAAAATTGTTACTCACTTTCCTAATTGGCGGCATGAAGATAATACTAGATGCTTCCTAGATCAATTGATAATATAAGTGTATACATGTAATATCATCAATACACAACCATCCGTTTGTTTCAGTTTCTTATTTGGAAACCATCATAAGTTTATGAACCTAGGTGTTAGGAGAAGGTCACTGTCTTTGGCCAGTTATTCTTAATTATCTTAAATGAAGCAAGATTTTAATAAAATATTCATTCCCTTACCCAAACGTATTCTCTGGGAGCAGATAAGTCCAGCAGAAAAGGAATAATTTAACAGATCCCTAGAGAGTTGCCATGTGGTACCATGTGCGTCTTTCCAAACGAGCCCTCGGATGGGGGCTTCAGCAAGCCCCCCACTGCAGTGTCCATGGGAGAGCGGGTGCCCTCTGCTCTAGCCGAAGAAAGCATTCACTTGGTTTTCTGGCTTTTGGGTTGTCACTTTGAGTTAAGTTCAAGGCAAAGGACAGATTTTGCACAAGGCCTCTAGGTGGGGTGGGGAGGGGGACAATTCAGGTCAAGTGCTCAGCCAAAATGACTATCGAGTTGCACAACTTGCCAGCAGACATGGCCATGCATTGAGAGGGCCGGGCCAGACACCTCGTGCTTTGAGTAGACGGGGAGGGAAGGGCAGAGGTAAGCAGGCTGGCTAAGTGCCTGCTCCACAGCCTCTGGGCGGTGGCTTAGCCCCCAGCCTCACTTTAGGCAGCCCTCACCTGGCAGTGCTCCCTGCCTCCCACCTCCTCACTGACGTGTAAGCCAGTTTATGTCAGACTTGAAGACTTCCGAGGACAGCTTTAGGATCTGGGCCTTCCAAAGTGCACGTGTTCTCAGAGGTGAGCGGAGTAAACAATGGGTCAAGCCACACAGTATCCAAAAGGAGCCCTGCCCTTGCAGGATCTTTTGGAGCTGGAAACCAATTTAAGGTGGTGGGCATTTAACACAAGTCAAGACAACTCTAGAGCCAAGATTTGAAAGTTTAGCTGATAGTTGTCAAGGGGGCATAATTTGCAAGTTGGGATCTTTATGGGCTCTAGCTAAGTACGGATAGAGAAAAGTTTTCTGAGAGAATGGTGGGGGAAGGGGTGGCAATAAATCTGTGGAAGCAGGCATGATTTCTAATATAACTGTATAGATTTGGGCAAACACACGCATACACTTACTACTGATACTACCACGGACACTCTGACCCTCTAGCACAGAGCCTACCTTGTATGGCGACATGAGTCCCATCTGCACCTCTCCTCGATCTGTTACACTTTCTCCCTAGACACTCTGTCCCCTCTGTCACATAGAACAACCCCACACAGCATGGATTCCCTCCCCTCCTCTCCCCCATGCACACATTATGTATACAGCCATCAGATAAACACGGTCCCCTTAGGAAGCTGATTAATAAAACTATTTTATCTATAATTACACTTGACTGATAATAATGTCCTCAGAGCCTGCATGGTTAGATTGGCTCAGATTGTCACATCCAGATTAGGGCTGAACTCCCTTTGAACTCTGCCCACATTGCTGGTCTCTCCAGCTCAGAGATTATAAACGGCTCTGAGTGGATTCATCCCATGGAACCAGGAGCACAAGGAGAATTCCAGCCCCTCCTCCCCCCACTTCTCTTTTCTCTTTAGGGTTGTACAGGGGAAGAGACCTCTGAAAATGACACAGCTCAAAACAGGAAGAAAGCCCCAGTCGAGTGACCTCTGGCAGCCCATTCTTGGGGACCCCACTGGGCCCACTTCCAAACCTGTGTTGACCTCAGATTCCATGAAGGAAGAGGCCTTGAATGCAGTCTGGAAGACGGGCACTTGAAAATAAACAGTTTAATTCTTGGGTCTTGGGCTCTTGGGGACAGACTCCAGTGAGCCATAATTAACTCTTTCAAGTCTTCACGATGTCCTGTGAACAGTAAAATAACCTGATTCTTTGTGATGTAACGCTGAATGGAGGTAGCGAGGAGGCCTTTTGGGCTAATTACATGTTGGAACGAGGTTAACAACATGCCAGAGATTCTTCACATGGCTCCTCTGACATTCACAAGTCACTTGGTAACACGCTAGGGCTAAGGACAGTGACTGCTTTTACACAAGGTGGTGGTGGTGGTGGGGCTGGAACCTGACCTCCACGGGCCCCTGATGTCATTTTCTAATGTAGTCCCTTCCTGGTCCCCTCGGTTTCCAGAACCTAAGAAATCTTAGTTTTGAACTGCCACTCAGTTTGGGCCCAGTGGAGCAGGCTTGTCATCGCAGCACTCTGGGAGGCTGAAGCAGGAGGATCGCAAGTTTGAGCCCAGCCTGGACAACTTAGCGACTTAGTGAGACCCTGTCTTGAAATAAAACATAAAAAAAAAAAAAAAAAATAGGAAGAGGATGTAACTGAGTGTAAAGGCCTTGGGCCAGATCCCTAGGACCAAAAAAACTAAAACAGAAACCAAAACCAACCAAACAGATACACATACACGAACAAAACCTCCCTGGCCGTCAATACCCAGGGTCTGGGAATCGAGAGCTGCGTCAGGGTGGATCTCAGGTCCGTCTCATACAATTCACAGCCACTGAGTTTAGCTGTGGAGGAAAAGAAAGCCCGCTTCCTAAAACAGACGCTTTGGGGCCGAGCAGAAGTCACGCTTGTACACGTCAGCAAGACAGGCTTCCATGTTAACCATCAGATCATAGGAAAACACTGAACCCCCGGGAAGGGATGTCTATACCAGCCAGCGACTGAGCTCAGCATTGCGATTCCATTTTGCACGTATCTATGGAGCCATTTCAAAGCTACACAGGAGACCCAAGGGCCACGCTCTTTCTCCGGCCTGCAGCCACCGGCAGAGCTGTCCCCAAAGGACCCTTGCCTAAGCTTTAAAGTGCCCGGCCCAGCTTCGCTCACTCCCCAACCTGCCCTATCTGGGTGCAAATCTCACCGACAGGCTGGAGGAGGAAAAGCAACCACAAAGCACCGTCATCTTCCCGGAGGGGGGTCCTGCCCCTTAGGAGTGGCCTTGAGGGCTGGGTGGCCGGCTGAATGATGTATGGGCACCTGGAGGCTTCCTTGCCTTGCCAGGAGCACCCTGTCCTTCTCCGCCCTGGTGCAGGGACCGGGGAAAGCGCAGCTCTGCCCATCTATGTCCTCTCTCTTTCCTCCACCTGCTCCCCGTCTCCCGGCATCCAGGAACGCCCGGCACCTACCTCAGCTCGTGCATACCTCCAGGCTGGACTGAATTGGGGTCCTCTGCCGCGGTCATTGCCCTGCCCTGCGACGGCTCCGGCTGGACAGGCCCCTCCTCCTCAGCGAGAAGGACACCACATGGCCTCCTCCAGGCAGGCGGCACCTCCCCCAGGTGTCCCGGCCCGGAGCGGCCTTCCAGGTGCAGCAGGGTCCTGGAATGGCAGCCGGTGGCTGGCTCTGCCACCTCCACAGCGCTCAGGTGTCAGCAGAGGGGTAGGTGAGAATCTGGCTGTGACAGGAGCGTCATGGGAGAGAGACACAGGGAGCCGGGGACAGAGAGGACCTGAGTGTGGGAAGGTGACGCTCCGCCACCCGGAGAGCCCAGGAGAAATGTGTCAGGCAGGGCTTGTCAGCACCCCAGCACCCTGCCGAATAGTAATTATCAAAGCCTCGTGCCACCCAGGAGAGGGAAGGGCGATATTTTTACCCCCGTTTTATAGAAGGGTAAGTGGAGGGCTGGGGAACTCAGACAAACCACTTGAGTCAGTCTGTCAGAGGCTAAACTTAGCCCGGAGGGAGGCTGACTCAGAGGTTACCACTGGAGCTTGGGTGAAGCCTGGCCCCTGGGGACAGCCACAGGCCGGTGGCCTCTGTCAGCTCGGCTCCAGCAGTCGGGACCGGTGCTCTCCCCAGGGCCACGCGGGAGCCGGGTGGGGGCTCCCGTATCGGGCCGGCCTCCTGCGGCCCTTATCTGCCTGTGCTCACCATTCCGGCTCACTTGGCGTGAGTCTGAGTCCAGTTTTCCCCCGAGGGAGCAGCAGCCTGAGACGCTGCGCAAAGACAGCGTTCCTCTGGGGAGCTGGGTTAGAAGAAGCCGTGCCCGCGCCCCTGGCTTGGCGCTCACCAAGCATATCCGAGGAGGACGAGAGCCTCCAACACGTCTTCCACGGAGGAACGCTCTCTGATTTTGCTCAGCCTAACACATCTCACGCTTGCGTGGACCCTTTTCCTGGTTCTACCCATTAGCATACCAAGCGCACGGTGGTGGCGGGGCATCGGGTTCAGGCCGGTCACCTGGAGACACGGGAGGCCAGAGCTCAGCCAGCTCGCTCCTTGCACCACCCACTCCACACGAGCGTGTTGGGCAGAACTGAGCAGCCCTTTCCTTTCCCCAGTTTCCCAAGTGCGAAGCCGTCTTTCCCGCTGGAGCCTGCCACGAGGTCGCGGTGACTCCTCCAGCCCCACCGTGGTGTCTCTCCAAGGTCACCCCTCTCTTTCCCGGTCAGTGTCAAGTGGGCTGCAGACAGGACCTCTCCTGACCTCTCTAGAGACAGCGCCTCCTGCCAAGGTGGCCCTGTTGCTCAAAGGAGTGCCTTCTCCACAGCCTCCCGTGCCAATGGAGCCATTTGGAATTGGGCCTTTGCGACCGACTCTGCGCTTACTTTAGTATGCCATTATGTTTACTTACCTATGTATTTGCATATCAATCAACTTTAGGAATCTAGCAATCATTACAAGCTGTTCAGGGCACAACAGGGCAGACGTGGCCTGTATCTGTTCGCTCCTCACCTAACCCCACACCCAGATTGCAAAACCCTGCGCAGCAAAGAAGCGGAGGCCTGGGGCTCACTGAGCGATGCCTTCCAGGCTGAGGGCCCTGGGAGGACTGGCCTGGTCCCGAAGAGATGATTTTATTCAGCGTGCCCTGGGAGCTATCCAGCGTGCACCTGTGGGCTCCAGGGACCCAGAAGAAGACCCTTGGTCCATTTTATAAAAGGTACCATATAGTCTAACCTCAGATCTCACTTATAGAAAGCAAGATCTGTGAGCCGGGTGACTAGTTATTATCCAAAACAAGACGAATTTGCCAATGAATTTTGAATATAGCACATGAATTGAGGGACTCTTTGTTATCTGAATCAAGATATTTTTGAAAGTAGATCTTGTCCTTTTTAATGGTTATGTGGGGAAAACAGATAAAAATTACTACTGTTCTGGGCCAGCCAGAACGTGTGGTTGCCCTGTCTGTGTGGAATGGACTTCCCCTTCATTTTGTTTGTTGGTCTAGCTGCTTTTTCCGGAAGAGTACCTGGCACGTTACATTTATGTACCGTAATGGTCAAGGCAGTGACTCCAGCTTTATTCTCCAAACTGGGCTTAGGAGTCAACTCTCTTCTCTCTGATAAACCATCCTATTGGACTAACCCTCTGATGTAACATCACGCACTCACAAACCTCCCATTCTGCCATATTTAGGATTTTTTTTTTTTTTTTGGTTATACTGAGGATTGAGCCCAGGGCCTTGTTCATGCTAGGCAAATGCTCCACAACTGAACTACATCTCTAGCTCTCTGTTTTTCCTTTCTTTTCTTTTCCTTTCCTTTCCTTTCCTTTCTTCCTTCCTTTCCTTTCGTTTTGAGGCAAAGTCTTGCTCTATAGCCCAGGCTGGACTTGAACTCATGGCAGTCTTCCTGCCTCAGCCTCCAAGTGCTGGAATTACAAGCATGTGCCACCACACCCAGCTCATGTGGTTCTAGGATACTGAACTCAGGGCCTTACACTTGCTGGGCAAGCATTTTTAACTGCTGATCTATTCCTCCAGCACCTCTAACATCTGTCAAGCTTTCATTTTCTTCATTTCTATTTTCTAAAGTATCTTCAGGGAAGCACTAAGTCTACAGTGTTTTTTTTTTTTGAGGAAAGAATAACGGAAACTATGTTATAAATTAACATTTGGAAAAATGGTGGGTGTCCACAATAATATGGTAATGGTGTAACAAGGAGCTACTTACTGAAAAGAAATGCATTAAACTTTGTTTAACCCATTATTTCAAAACTGCGCTTGAAAATGGTGTTCCGTTTTTGACCTCATACATCCTGGGGAGTTGAATGAGAAACATTTTGGGAATATTTCTCAGGAGGCCAAGTTTCTTAGTTTGCCGTTCAAAGGCAGCAACATTGAGTCTATAAGTTTCTCCTCACTGAGGTTTTGCCCTGCAGAAAACCTTTGGTCCTTCTACCATGCACGAATGTTCTCTGGGCAGGCACTCCCAGGAGCTGGGGGCGCTGTGGGAGCACCGAGCAGGCAAGTCCCCGTTCTAGTTCTAGTAGAACTCACGATCTAGATGCTTGCCTGTTTTTGCTGGAAGGGTTAGAGAAGGCCTCTCTGCGGAGATGACATTAAACAGGGACCTGAGTGAAGTTAGACGAATTGATTTGCTGTTCTCTGAAGACATTGCACGCACTCTTGTTGTGTTCCTGAGCTTTAGACCACACTCTCCCCGAAGCCTTATTTTTCCTCTAGTAGATCCCCTTTAGTCTTAATTTCCTCCTTCCTGGGAAAAATCTTTCCCAGCTGGTTCTCTACCAACATCTAAATCCTCACCACACTGACCACATCACGTTTCTTGGCCCTCATCCGGGCTGCTTGGCATCACTTTGCGTCTTCTTTTTATTACTCTTCGTAAACACTCATCTGAAATGTTGAAATGTAACCCCCTGTGTACATTGGGAGTTCATCCCATTTCTGTTTATTGGTAATGAGTAGAGTCTTCACCTCAGGCTAGAAGAGTGACAAAGAGTTTTTATCGCTTGCGCCATATTGGACTGATGGCGTGGCTTCTGAAGGAGCTTGCTGAGAAGGATCCTGATACTGTGCGTGCAGAATGCTGCAATTAATTCTCTCTCTGTCTTTCACAGAATATAGGCACACTGTTTGTCATTCCTAAGATAGACTCTGTGGGTTTTTTTTAAACTTAAGTGAGGGTAAGTGATAAGCTGGGAGAAATAAGTTTTGGGTAGAAGACTAGGTGGGACCTCTGGGTGCCCCGCCTCTGGGTGTGGTTCTTGTCTTTCGTGCTGGAACAGAAAAGGGCAGGCTTCAGGCTTCACATTGCTTTAAGGAAGGGGTGCTGCAAAGAAGCTGTGGACTGAGAGGGCAGAAGAGCGGGAATCCCCACTCATTCAGTCCCTTAGGACGAGACCAGACCAAGCAAACTTGGGCTGCTCCCACACTGTAATGTTGGACTGTAGAAGAGTTTTAGATTTCTAGGTTTGGAGGGAGAAACACTTGGTTAAAGGAAGGAGGAAATATTTTTAATGGCATCTGAAATCAGTAGTAATAACAACAACAAGAAGAAGGAAAAAATAAAAAAAGCAAGTCAGTATAGTTTCCCACCCTGAACATGGATTTTGTTTGGGCAGTTCATTCACACCTCCAGTAAATATTTACTTGGGTCTGTCATGAGCCGGGCGCTAAGCATGGAGGCTAAAATAATACACAAAGTCGTGAATACCTAAGAGAAAACGAAAGACTTCTCTTTGTTGATTATGGAGTACACTGAGTCGAAAAGTAGCTGCCCCAAGGAATAAAAGTCTTTATTCCCAAGAGCCTATGGCTATCACACTGTATAGTATGAGCTCAAAGGTGGGATATTGAAGCAGAGTGTGTATTGGGCTATGTGAGTGGGACCCTTAAATACAACCACATGTCTTGTAGCAGAGACAGAGAGAGTCTGAAGAAATGCATAGGAGAGAGACGAGGAGAAACTGGGTGGCACAGAGACAGAGTAGAGTGCTGTGGACACAAGCCAAAGAATGTGGGCAGCCACCAGAGGCCAGGAGTGGACTCTCCTCTCAAGTCTGGAGGGCATATGGCCACTTTGATATCTCAGTTTAGAAGTTTTGGTAACCACCAAATTTGTGGCAATGTGTTATGGCAGCCTGAAGAATCTAATATACAAATTGAACACATGTTCTCAGTAGAAAAAGTGACAGTCCAAAGAAATATCAGTGACTCAAGTTCACCGAGTCAGGGACACACACAGGCACGTATGAGTGTGTGCACATACACACATGCACACCTTTCCACCTTTCCATGCCTTTTGTTATTCACTGCTAGATTTTTAAATAACTTCCATCCTAGCTCGTCCACACATGTGCTACCCTTGGTTTAACTGCTTCCCTTGGGTTAGGTGTTCTGGATGTCTACAAACAGCACGGTGTGGTCTCTTTGATGGCAGCTCTTGGAGTGGGGCAGGGCAGGGCACCTCTGCACTGTGCTCAGGGTACAGCGTGAGCCTCCCAAAGCCCAACCAGGGCTCCAGTGGTGCCCGGGAAGGTGTAGGGGTGGGGAAGTCAGGCCAAACTTATTAGCATAAGGGAGTAGCTTCAAACCTCACAGCACTTTATTTTTTTCTTTAAATGAATAGGATTAAGGAAATATTTATGTCTCAACTGAGAGGAGCAGTAGGGTATTTTCAGCTTTGGATCCAGTGCAAGATAAGAGACAGTAGAAAATATAGATTTATGGATATGCAATTATATTGCTTGAAGTAAACATTGGCTTGAAGGTGCCTATTGCTTCAGCCCTGCGCCACCCTACAGGCTAAACGCTAACACAGCCTCTTGCTGCATGAGACATCTCTCCTTCCAGGAACCATGAAGGACCATGTGGCCCTTGGGGGAATTTTAGATCTTCACCAGATGTCCCCATAGAAAAAATTATGCACTACTTTTGTGATTAAGAAAAAGAAAGGTTGTGTTTCTTTTGTGTGTCACCACTGTCTTGTGTATTACTGTTTCTCCATATTTCCATTTGGTGGAGAGGGTGACCTAAATCTGAGGAAGCAACAAAAATGGCCTTGAACTTAAAAAGAAATAATCAGAGATCATTAAATTTTGACACATGCTACGATTTAGATAAACAGTGAAGACACTATGCCACATGAACTAAGCCAGTAACCAAAGGACGCATACTTTATGACTCCACTTAAATAAGGTATAGTTAAGTTCATAGAATTATAAAGCAGAATGGTGGTCTCTGGAGAGGAGAAATGCAGAGGGACTAGAGGAATGTTGATATTTGATAGGTGCAGATTTTCAGTTTGGGAAGATGAAAAAGTTCTTGAAGAAGGTAGTGGTGATTGTCACAATACTGTGAATATACTTCTTGTCGCTGAGCTATAACCTAAAAATAGGGGAAATGGTACATTGTATGTTCAGTGATTCTTTGCACAATTAAAAAGACAATGAAATGGTCATAACTCATAAAGGGATTCTAGATAAGAAGGTAGGAAAAGAACAGAGGGCTGTAAGGAGAACACAGGGGCCACACAGACAGGAATCACACAAGATCTATATAAATTTATGTATCAGGGACCGTGCTAAGTGCTTCAGTATTTGTCCCATCACTGAGTTTTCATGAGATATAGTAGCTTTCCAAGGTGGCTTTAAACCTGGAATTATGACATAAGTCCCATGTGCCCAAATTCAGCCTTAAGTCATTTCCAGGGCTTTTGCTACGAGAGGATGGGCTTTGCACTCCACTTAATCCCCATAATCACTGGTTCAGTTGGTCATTATCCATTTGAGGAACGAAGAAACTGAGACTTATGGGTTAAGAGATTTGCCTACTTGTATACAGCTAATGATCCTGCATTTGAACCCAGGTCTGCCTGGATTCGAAACCCACGGGAGGATTTCCTATGGCTTAGAGTTAGCCCAGGCCTCAGGCAGAGTTTCCCAAGCACACTGGCTTGAATTTGCAGGAGGTGGCTTGTTTACTGGTGTTGCCGGACTTTGTACTTTGCTGCTTTCAGATGTTCCTGGCTTATAAGGTCTCTTGTACACTTTCTTAGCAGTGAGGTATGTCCTTGAATGTCTGTCTTCATTACTTTTCTGAAGACTCCTGACACCAACACAATCTTTCCTTGATGATCTACTGTGCTCGGAGATACTGTGTGATAGAGATGTACTGACTCATATTTCTTATTCACCGCGTCATGAGCTTTTTAAAAATTTATCATGTCCCTTTCCTCTTCCCACCATCTCACCACCCTCCCTTCCTTGTCCCTTTCCACAAAGTCTATCTTTTTACTTTCTTTCATACCTTTTACGTTTTTTATGTTTTGTTTTTCTCACATTAGAGAAACCCATACGGTCATAAGCTTTAAGAAGGTAGGGCGTGGGCTCTTGCTGATGCTCTCTCAGTGTCTTCAATGTCTAGGACTGTGCTCATTTCCTAGGAGGCAATCATTAGATATTTGTTGAAAGAATGTATGATTAAAAGAAAGAGGCAAGTGAGAGGTATGAGTTCTCCAAGGTTCGTCTTCTCCGGTTCATAAATGAAATGACCCATGGAGAATACTGGCCAGTTGTACCTGACCTTGGTGTTAACCTCTTTCATCTGAGAGCTATTGATTGACTGAGGAAGGGCGGGGAAGCAGAAATAAATATGATAAATTTCTGCTTTTAAGGAACCTCTGATCTAAAAGAGTATGTAAAGTTTTACCCAAGTCTTATGAGCCATGACCTGTTGAATGTTCTGAGGAGAAATGAGATCTCTGGAGGTCAAGAAGGGAACTGGAGTAAAGTTGTTAAGACCCACCAGGCATTAGCATCTGGTCTGCTTAGGGCCTGTGAGGCCTTGGAAGATTATGAAACTTCTGTAAGGCTCAGTTCCCTCATGAGAGAAGTAAAAGGCAGGAAGTACTGTAAGTTGAGTTGTGTTCTGCTAAAAGATGTTGAAATTCTATCATCCTATATCCATACATGTGACCTTGTTTGGGAATAGGTTTTTTTTTTTTAAAATTTTTAGTGAATGATCAAATTAAGCTGACATCATTAAAGTGTCATTTAGGCAGATCCTAACTCTATGGCTAGTGTCCTTATATTAACAAAAGGGGGAAATTTAGACTTAAAGGCAGGTAAGGACAGAGAACAATTGGTGTGAGATATATATATAGAGAGAGAACAGATTGTGTAAAGACACAGAGGAAAGGACAATGATGTACAAGCCAGTGATGGCTAGAGATGCCAGAAGGTCCATCACGAGACGGATTCTCCCCAGCAACCCTCAGAAGGAAGCACCCAGGCTGCCATCTTGATTTGGGACTTTCTGACTCTAGAATGGAGAAAGAATAAATCAATGTTGTTTAAACCACCCAGCTAATAATGGTCCTATGTTATGGTAGCTCTAGCTACCTAACTGAAGAAGGCAATAAAACACACGCATTTCATGAAGATGTGAGGATGAGATGAGGTTATAGAAACAAAGTGCTTAGCATGTTCTTGGCACACTATATATGCTTAGTAATGATAAGCAGGATGAGCACTTTCCACATGGGACAGTCAGGAGAGATGTCACAGGAGGGGAGCATTTGAACTAAAGCATGAGGCCTGGGTAGGATGTAGGTAGAGGGAGTAGAAAGAACGAAGAACTCATGGAGTAAGCCATTCTTTTTTGCAAGGACATCTTAGTCCCGGAGAGGACGTCAGTCTAACCCTTAGGCTTTTGCCTTTAGGCCCAGGTACAAATAGCCATCGGCAAAGAGAATCTCTGTTATATTTGGCTAACTGGCAATCCTTTTATTTTCTTGTTAGAGCCATTCGTTTTTCCTTTGTATAAGCCACTCCTCACTGTTTCAGTCATTTCTTTGTTCTTTTCCCAGGCTGGCTAGTTAGAGTTTTCTAATCTTAGGGCCATGCATTTTATGCACTTACTTTTGAAGGAGTAAATGCCAAACAGGGATAAGCAGTGTTCTTACTGGGTATAATGATGGATCTTGAGAAAGGGAGGACATATCTCTTTTTCTTGGATAAGGAACAGGAAGCACAATGATCCTGAAAACTTTTGAGGACAATTTCTTTACTACATGGAGGGAGGTCATGTATATAGAAGAAGGAAGGAGGCTAATGGTCATAGTAGATCTGTGTGGAAGAGAGAGATGGAGGTGCCTGGAAAGGGAAGGGATTAGGTTTGGAGTGTGTTCTCTGGTCTCTATAAGGGCACTAATCTCGTTATGAGGACACTACCTTCTCACCTCATCTAAACCCAATGACCAAACCCCATGTCCAAATACCATCACCATGGGGGTTAGGGATTCAACATATGGATTTTGGGGAAAATAACTCAGTCCATAGCAGGCATATTTTGAATGCTTGTAAGTTTGTGGAAACAATTGGGACAATTATAAATTGGCACTGACTACAGGTTTGTAAAAAAAACTAGCTTTACTGATTGATGATTTGCACTTTTTATCCTTTTGTTGTGTACTTAAAATGGGTATTATTTATATCTGGAAGAGTGACTCACATATATTCAAATAGCTGATAAATACATGATTTGTACTGAATTCTAGTTCCCTTCTTACTCCATGTTTCAGCCCTACTGAACTTCTACATTCACTTCTGGGACTCTCCACATTCCTTCTCTCCTCAGGTCCTTGGGAAAACTTAAATCCACCTAACTAATATTTATTGAACACTAGCTGTGTGTCAGGCACTTTCATGGGATATGTGAAAAAAAAAAACCTCAAACATTATTTCTGCCCTCAAGGAACTCCCTTGGAAAAAATTTTTTAAAAGTTAAAAAAAAGTGCATAAAATATATGTTCTGTTACTGAAGAGGAGTTATATAGAGAAATAAATCCAGATGGGATGGGTGTGTGGAGGGGGCTTGGCATTGCAGCAAATCAGCTGGTTTCCACTCACGCACCAGGCCCTCCCTGTGCTCCTGGATGGGAACACTGCTCTCTGATTACAATTCCATGGTCTTTTTAATTCCTTAGTAATTATGCTCATTGTAGCTGCAATAATTCTATGAGAACTATCTTTCCTAGTGGTATGAAGCTTCATGACCAAAGCCATGTGTTTGGCTTATAACTGTACTCCGAGCACTTGTGACTCTGCCTGTCCATTCATGTGACACTCATTAAATGTATACTGGATGACCAGATGAGTGAAAATAAGACATTACATAAAATATATATTTGTGCTTTTTGACTTCCTATTAGCAACTGAGGTACCATTTACAATACCTATGGGTGGCAGTTTGTTGTACCTATTAGCAACGTTTGAAAGCAAACTATGGAATAGGCAGTGAACCCAGAATCTTGGCAGTGCAGGTCTTCTCCAACTTGAATGTGCATATCAGTCACATACAGATCATATTTTCCAAACATGGCTTCAACAATATGTCACCCATATGATTTTCTTAAATTCCAACATTGACACACCTCCCATTGTGAGCTGGCTTTCCATTTTTCACTCCCCTCAAGTCTGGGTAGGGTCACGACTATAGTGGAAGTGACACACTGTGACTTCATGAGATGTTTATTTTAGAATTTAGTCACCAGACTTACTCTTGATTCATATTTAATCTTGGGATCTTTCTCGGTGTGACTGAAAAGAACTCTTTCTCCTGGCTTTGAAGCCGAGTATGAAACTGGAGCTTCTAGGGATGCATTCTGTGCCAGAAAACTACTGGATTATAAAACTCACATGAAGGAAATCAGTATTGACATAGACAGAGGCCAAGTTTCATGGATTGCTTGAGACCCTTGACCCATCCATAACTGAATTCCTTTCAGAGTTTTCATTTAAACGAGTCAATAATCCTCCCTCCTCAGTCCCCCATCATTTTAAAAGCCAGTTTGGTTGGATCTCTGTCACCTGTATCAGAAGACCCATGACAAAGATAATGGTTACTAAATTTGGCAGCAAAGAGACAAGCCTAGCCTGAAACAATTTAATGCTATGTAGAAACAAGAATACTGCTAATCCTGCTTCACCAACAAGGCCCTTGAGAGCCTCGTCGGCCCGTTACTATTAACACCAGCCCTTTGATGCTTTAGGCGTTCTCATCAGGTACTCCTGTCTTCTTTCCATGACCCCTTGTTTCCCAGGCTGCCCTGGGCTCAAGGTTAATCACCCTCCCCCTCTCCCCGCATCCTAGATTGAGACAGGTCTGGCCCAGCCCCAGAGGAGCCACTCAGAGCTTCTGAGTGATTCATCTTGAACAGAGCCCCAGGTTTACTTGGAGACTTCAGAGGAACTGTTCTGCGAGAAACTCTAGAATTCACTGAATAACTGAATTGGGCTGCGGTGCCAACCTGGAGCAATTAAAGGATCTTGTGAAAGCTGAACCTCTAGAGAGACACATATGCTTCTGTTGAACAATCTCCTGATTTCAAAGGGCAGAGGAGCAGCCTCGTTTGGTCCAAGTGCTTGTGCACACCCACTGTGGCCCTTTGTCTTCATGGCATGAGCAGAGCTCTTCACATCATGGCGGCTAGGCCAAGGCTTATCACCCTAGAAATTCCTTCCTAAGGATTCCTCCAGAGGCTTGGCTCAGGGTTTGTACTGATTACTCTTAGTGTGTTGAGACTTGGCCCCTGGGTCTTGACTGCAAGTTTGAGAAGGCAGAAGATAAAATTCTTCTCTCGAGGTAGTTCTTTCCTCATCTGTCTTTTAGCAAAAAGTGGTGAATGTTGGAAGCTGTGCTTTTGAACACGTTGTTCCCTCTGTCTGGAATGTTCTCTCCCATGTGCCTCTCCTTGCCTCCAAAACCCATTCTCCTCCAAGATGGTCAAAAACCACAATTTCTGGGAACCCTCCCTTGCCTCTACCTTGTTTAGACCTGTTGAGTTCATAAAGCTTCAGAGCTTCCTAACTCGTAAGCTTGCCTTAGTTAGGGGATTTTGGGCACAGTGTCTGGTTCAGCGTTCCTTGAGTCCTTGGTGGTGAAGCTTCAGACTCAGAAGCAACTACGTCAACTCCCATTTCTCAAGGACAGCCTCTAAAAGCTGTGGAATGGGGCATATTCCAATCCCTACAGGTTCCAACTAAAGAGACATCAGAACTCACCCTCCTCCCTTCCCAGAGGGTAGAGCGGCTAACCGTCGGAGCTAAGAGATCAGGACTGGAAACCTGTTCCCTCACTTTCTAGCAATGTGATCCCGGGCATGTAGCCTAACTTCTTATTACCTCATTTCCCTTATCTCTACAATGGGAATAATGCCGGATCCTACTGCTTCGCATTGCTGTGAAGATTAAATAAAACGATCTGGGCATTTTCCCACAAGGAAAATGTAGTAAAGATTCTCTGTGGTTGCTATTTTAAGTCAATGAAAAGGTATTCAGGGTTTAGTAAGCAATACATAAATACAGTAGAGCTCTAGGTTCCTGACTTTCCTATGGAATTGACCTCTTGGCCATCTGAAGCAGCGTCCACAGCTCCACTGTCACCTAAATAACTGTGTTCCATCACCTTTTTATTTCACTCAACAGATATTCAGGGTCTGTCGATGCTCAGTCTGCAATATTTAAACTACCACAGCTCCCAGACACGTTATGGGAATCTGGATGAAGGAGGGGACAGGATTTTGTCATTTTGGTTGAATGATGGATTAGTGTTCTGGACTGTATTTTTTTTTACTAGCGTTTCCTTTGTCGGCTCCCAGCTCTGTGGTTGGGGACAAGAAATCCTTCGCCTCTCTTTAGGGGAATGCTAACAGTGAAAATAATACTCCTGTTTTGGCTAGTTTTAAAACAGAGGGACTGTAAAGGAAGCTTAAGAGAAGAGTGTTTGGGCTCAGACAATACTTTCTGGCTGGTAAGGAATGAAACCACAAGGATTAGGAGGTACATTGTGCACGAAAAAAAAAAATAATAAGAAAAACAGGAGCAAGCGTTGGACTTAACTCTCTACGTACTGGGCAGAAGTTCGGTCTTCATGATCTATAATGTTCAGATAGGTTTAGTGCAGTGTTCAGTAAGCACATTTGTTGGTGGTGGGGTTTTGCAGGTGCTTGGTTCAAAATGTAGAACCAGACCCTGCCTCACTGCAGGTGGAGAAATGCTGGTTACATGCATGCAATATCTCGACTGTAAGGAGTCTGGAAACAGAACTTGAGTCACTCATTTACTCAAATTACTTTCCCACTACTAAATTACACTTTTCTTTTTAGATTCTTAGATATATTTTTCCCCTATAGATTCTGCCCAGTTGTTGAATGAGAAGCATCACATGAAACTTGGGCAGGTGGTGGTTGGACACTGCAGACCAAGTATCCTTGTCTGATAGGAATTTAAAGTTGGTTGCATAGGTATGTGCACAAAATGCTCAAGATCAGTGCAAAGATTGTGTAACACATATACACATATCAATAAAATGGGGGAACATAAAGCTGATTGTTTATACTTCTCTATGAAATCTGTTGCCATTTGGGGAGATGAGTCTTCTTTTGTGATAATGTCATTTTATGCTCAAAACCAGTGGTACCCTCTGCCTTCTCTGGGGAGCTACCTTTCAGCTTACACTCACAAGAAAAAAAAAAAGAAGTCTTTTGCTTTTCTCTTTGGTACTCACAACTTCGTGTGTTGTTTTATCCCCATTGTCCAGCTGCCTGGCTGTTTTGATTTAGACCTAAAACGTCCTCCAAGTCTCACATTTGGGTTAGAATGGGCAGGCCTCTGGAGGCATGACCTGAAAGGCTGTATTTTTGTCAGGACAGTAGAAAAATCTCTCCCTCATTTCCACAAGCCATAGAAGAAAGCCCCAGATGATCTTCCCTCCTTAGAAGGATTGTGCTGTCACTAGATGAGAATTGCTACTGACTTAGCAAGTTGCTGCAGGGCTTCTTTTGATGATGGTGTGGAGTTGAGCATAGAACTTTCCTCACTACACTGGGAGCTTTGAACACTGTACTATCCAAGATTGCACCACACTAGACTAGATATCTGCAATTTTGATTGGTTCTTTCTTGTTTTATTTTACTTTATTTTGAGGCAGAGTCTCACTCTGTAGCCCAGGCTGGTCCTGAACTCACTGGTGTAGCCCAGGCTGGACTTGGACTCAGGAAAATCCACCTGCCTCAGCCTCCCGAGTGTTGGGATTACAGGTGTGTGCCACCACACCCAGCCTTATGTTGTGCTACGGAATCAAACTCAGGGCTGTGTGCTTGCAAAGCAAATGCTTTAAAGGCTGTGTCATTCTTCCAACCTTTCTTTCTTTCTTTCTTTCTTTCTTTCTTTCTTTCTTTCTTCCACATGGGACAAGGTTTGGTCCTTATTAATTCTCTCAGTAGATATTTTCACTAGGTTGATGGAAAGTCTATATAGTAATTATAGCATTAATTACACATAATACAGTCAAACTGAACTGCAGAGTGTTTTGTAAGCAAGCATGATATTCAACCCATCTAATAAATAATACTCAGACAGCACAGACCAGCTAGAACATACTATGAAGATTTTGATAGCTCCCTTCCCCCTCAGCTAGAACTTGACTGTTAAGTTGCTAAAGGACAGTCCAGAAGGCTCAGGGATGAACATCAGGGAGGCCAGGGTCAGTGAGGGACAAACCTGTCACAGCCAACAAGGCAACACTAGCACATACTTCTAAATATTAAAGGGATTATTTTGCAAGGCACAGGGCATAGAGTGATTTCAGGACACCCTTTACAAGATGTTCTTTTCTCAGTTCCAGGCTTTCACCACTTACCCTTCTAAAAGTTTCTCTGCCCCTTGCTTAGAAAATGGCAGCCAGATCATTCAAGACACTTTTGAGAAAGAATTGGGCTCATCTTGTATGTCAAGGGAGTAACCTACACACTCCTGTCTTTAGGAATTTAGCCAAGGTTGACTAACAAAACATTAAGTCCCATCAATCCTGACCTTGAGTTCCTGTCCTCTGGAGGAGAGGGTCTGCTGGTGAGTGTCCATGACTTCTGCTCTCTAGATTTTGGCTGAGTCTTTGATCTAGTGGGAAGGAATGGATAGAAACGCATATTTTGATTGCAGGGAATTTCAGTCCTGCTTTTTGCTTTATTTGCTGAGCAATTTTAGGTAAAGAGAAGAAAAGCTCACGTGAATATTGGATGCCTGGGGACAAATTATGTGGTCGTTCCCAGCTGCATCAGTTATAAATCAAGGGTCTGTCTTGGCTGCTCTTGAGAGCTCCTCTAGCCTGGAGCTCTTTGGTTCCATTTTCTGGTTGGGGAAGGTGGAAATCTTGCTTCTGTTCAGATCCCATGCAGCAAGTTGACTTGGCTCATCAACTACACATGGGTGTGACAAAATTGTTATTCTGCACTGGGAGATTTACAATATTTTTTCTTTGAGCATTTTGAGAAATTACTTGGATTTCTTTTAAGATTCATTTGACATTACCATCCCTTCCTATGAACACATACTTACTTCAAGCTTATCTAACTCTTGGGAGTACCTAGACTCATCGCAATCTCTCATGCTTCCTGGCTTTTTCATTTGCTCAGCATGCCCTTGACATAGGCCACCTTCTTTGTGGTGTGACGGGGGACATTTTATTAATAGATGCTTCAGAAATTGGCTCACATTTCACCTCCACAAAATCTTCCCTTACTTCTGCCACTCCCCAAAGCAGAATTAAATTCTCTCTCTCTCCCTCTTTCCTTCTCTCTTTCTCTCTCTCCTCTCTCTCTCCCCTCTCTCATTTGTGTGTACGAGTGTGTGTGTGTGTGTGTGTGTGTGTGTGTGTGTGTATTTGTCTGTGTTTGTGTATATTTATTTTGGTTCCCAGCCCGTGGTCATTTGGTTCCATTGCTTTTAACCTATGATGACACAAAACATCACGGAGGTGAGCTAAGATGGTCACTTTATGACAGCTGGAAGCAAAAAGAGAAGAGACCAAGGACAAAATCTACCCTTCAGGGTCATGCCTCCAATGAGACACCTCTTTTAGTTAAGCCTCACCTCCAAAAATTTCCATCAGCTCCCAATAACCAATTAAGATAGTGGATCAACCCATTCATAAGATCAGAGACCTCATGACCCCAATCATCTCTGAAAGGCCTCACTTCTTAACCACTGCTACGTTAAAGACTTAGCAGGGCTGAAGCACATGACCTTGGGGGTGGGGTGGGGTGGTGTCTTAGATCCCAGCCATAGCAGTGTGCTTTGTAAATATTATTGGTGTAGGCCTTATGCCAGAACGGCATCATTGGTTCTGTTTGTCTGTCTTTCTAGATGCAACTTGTTGAGGGCAGGGCCTGTGTCTTACCCACCTTTTTGTCTTCAGCACCCAGCTCAGTTTTGGGGTACATAATAAATGATAAATAAACAAAGACAATGGAATGCATCTCCTATGCATTCCCGAGAGAAGTCTCAGAGTCATTGTCTTAAAGGACATTTATTTTTCTAAGATTACAGTTTCCTTACTCTAATTTGTTCTTACTTTGGGCACAATTTTTTAAAAGTTTGATGAAAAAATATCTGTGACGGAGCAGAAAGAACAAGTTGGAAGAAATAGGGAAAGAAGCAGTGAAGGGTCAGGGTAATGACAAGAGAGATGACATCTGACTCTCCTGGGGAGAGAATGAATCATTACAGAGTACACAAGTGGGTGCTCAAGTGTGGGTCTCCTGAGAGTACAAGAAATGACTTGGTGGCACAGTGTGTTCCCACACAGCCCAGCGACTGACACGCAGAGGGAATGCCCGGGTACTGACAAGGTCAACTGTACTTTGCATTGCTGTTTAAGAACAGAAAGCATTGAAACCATTTTTTTTTTTTAAGTGAACAGAGCTTCTACCAACCGGAAATGACTCACTAATGTGCTCTATGCATTTTGATACAAAAATTGTGTCTTGGGTCCAGCTCCATAAATCTATAACTACATTCTGGTAGGAAGGCCATGCCACGAATAAACACCAGAATGGTAAATTGAAGACATCTTAAGACACTGCTATTCGGTCTCCTCTTTGGAGCCTGGGAGTTTCTTTTCTTGCAGGTTGGTGCTTGGGGGTGAGGGGTGTGGGAACTGTTTTTTTTTTTCACCTGCTGTGCTCAGCCTCATGTTTTTGCATACAAGTTGGGCATCAATGTAAAAAAAAATATTGAAGGTGACTCCTCAGCTAAAAAAATTTCACAGTGTCCCTTTGGCAATGATATGGGTATTTAGTTTTGTTCCTCAGCTGAGGGATTGTGAGCCTCAAGTCCCTCTTCCTGGCCTCCATTTCTTCATTTTAAATATGTGGGTAATATGAGTTCCTGTCTCAGTGAGTGGGAGTGAACACTAGACTAGCTGACAGATGTTTAGAGAAGTGCCTAGCACATAACATCCTAGTTACCATTTGAGGAGTTTCTTGATGCCCTACACAGGCGAGGCCAAGCTTCAGAAAGAGGTGTTGTCCAGGTTTGCAGAAAATGTAGGAGTTCCCCATGTCAAGGGGTAGGGCATTTGAGGAAGAAAAAGGAAAATAGAGTGAAATATCTTAAGTTCAGGCACCTGGTCAGAATCTGCACATAGGAACTGCACAGGTATGACGAAGATGTCCCATGGGGTCGGTGTGACCAGAACGTAAGGGTAGTGGAAAGTGACCCGGAACAACTTGGGAGGAAGTGCTTAGTGCTATGGTGTAGACAGCCTGTTGCGTCCATCTTGCTGAATGATTCCCAGTGACATCTTTGGGTCTAGGTTTTAGAAAGATGCTCTGGTAGCACTGCGTAGGATAAAAATGATCAGAAGAGATGAAGTCTATGGCTGTACCAGAAATGAAGCTCAGAGGGTGGGTAAGGGCCAAGGGATAGGGAGAGGTCGAAAAGGAGTCTAGCGCTAGCTGGCTTGGATAACTGAATATGTGTAATGCTGTTCATCAAGATGGGGGAGGTGGCGGAGGGGCTGGGTGTGCGTGGGGAAAGGGGATGAATTCATTCCTGGGATGGGTTGGATTTGAGGTGTCTTGGGGAAACTGAGCTGGAGATACCAAGCAGGCAGTCAGATGGCTGAGAATGGTGTGCAAAAGAAAAGGCAGAGTTAGAAATAGTGATTTGGAAACCACAAACTTAGAAATCAGAATTAAAATTTTGAGTGAGGTTGAGTTCACTCAGGGCGCATGTAGAAAGTGATAGAAGAGGCACAAGAATGGAACTGTGGGGGACCTCAGTTCCTGAGGGACAAGCCCAGCAAAGGGTCAACAGGGAGGGTGGCCACGTGAGCAAAGTCTTCCGCCTTAGCCGATGGAGCAGCGCTGTCAGAGGAGATCTTCCCAGGACTTACCTGCTCTACTAATTTATTGGAAAACATGACTGCTCTCAAAGGGCAAGAGGATTTATGGTTTTGGAATCAGTGTGCTTAAGAGTTGGAAAGAATCTTAGAGATTTCATGGTCCAGTGGTTTCTAAAAAAAAGTGTTTAAAGGAGGCAACTTTTTTTTTAAAAAAATGAATCTTTGTGCTTAATCCTAACAGATGATAAAGTGATAAATGTAAATCTGTCATAGGAAATTCAGACTGATGGCTTTTCCCAAATTGTCTTGGAACAACTTGCACTTTCCTTTTCTCATGAATATTTATTGGTGCCAGATTTATGCCAAGCCCTATGCTCAGCTTGGGGTGGACTTGTGGATTGATCACTGTCCTTTTCCTGGGCTCAGTGGTTCTCAGTTGTAACATCACTTGAGCTGTGTTAAAGCACTCCCACAGCTCAGACTGTGAGCCAGGCCCACGGAATCAGAATTCAGGGATCAGTGGGACTCTAGCAACAGGTATTTCAAAACTCTCCTGGGTCCTGGAGCACATGGCCACATTGGAGACAGATTGTGTGGTGAGCTCAACTGTTTCTTGTGGCTACAATGGCACAGCCTTAAGACTGTCTACTCCTTCGTTTTATCCACGAGGGTCCTGGAGTTAGGCTAGCTATGGTGGATCATAAAAAAGAGCTGAGCTGACACCTCTACCTCTGGATCCTTGGCCAATGGCTCTTTTCTTGCACCCTGGTGTGGCCTCAGTCCTCAGTGGTGTGTGGCCCTTGACCTGGTTGGTCACTGGGCCTTGATGTTAAATGAAAATCCAATGAATGACCTGCATTGTTCTTTCTCCACCAGGGCTGTCTTCTCTCTGTGAGAAACCAGGTGAGTTCTTGCTGTAAATGGGGTATTCTTCATTCAGATGTGGCACAATAGGCTTCTTTCACTGGCCATTCAGTCTCTAGTAACAGAGTCTCCAGGGCCTGCCAACAATCTCCTTGTGAAACTGGCATGCTTGGGGCTTTGAAAGTGAGCCATAGCTCTGACACCTGGAGCCATAGGAGACCCACATGCTATGGGGGACGCCTTGAGAGTCCCCTGAAGGGGGAGAACTACAGACAGAGAGGTCTGTAGGCCTCACTGGGGCTCCCAGATTCTCTCCGCAGGGTGTAGCCAAAGCTTCCTCTCCATCTGCCAATCAAAGCCTGACTCTGTTGTCCCCTATTTAAATGGAGAAGAGTGCCAGAGGTAGCTGTGAGATCCCAAGTTAGTAGGGTAACCTCCCTCAGCCTCAGTTTCAGGCTGAGATATTGGGCATGGAAGATCTTTGTGAGGTTTAAATGACTTAATGTTTGCAAAGTGTGGGAAACTTATTATGGGCTAAGTTATACTATTCTCAGGCCTGCTAAAATATATCATCCTTAATTTAATCAGCAAAGTAGATGCTGTAGATTGGTCATTTGCTCATTTCTAAGTAAGAAGGTAAGTCACATGCCCAATGTCACACAGTCATGGGAGGAGCTGGAGTTTGAGCTCAGGTCTCCAATACTGTGTTAGTCATTATATTTTCTCACATGTTGTTTAGAAGTTAGATGGGCAAAGAGAAAAGATGGCCTTGGAGGCTGGGGAAGATTTTGCTTGTTCCTTTGAGAGTTTCACATAGAACCATGATACTTAAGCCAGAAATTGAATTTCATAATGAGAACAGAGAAAAAGAAACCAATGCCACCAGGTACTGGGGCCCAGAGTGCTCTTGGCACTAGTGATCCCATTTGTGGGCATTGTTTACTCCACAGGAACACATCTGCAAGGGAGGGTTCCTTCCTTATGCTGAGCCCGAGGACACAAGAGCTCAGAGAAGTATCATGGAGTGGCGCTGAAGGTGGCTCTGAACCAAGATCTATGTGGTCTGAGTAACATCTGCACTTTGGCTCAAGTGTTTCTGTGTGTGTCCTGACGGCTCTGAGGAATGAAGTCACTTACATGTTTCAGTTTACATTTTTACATGATGATGAATTTGATCCCTATTCTCTAGGTCCCAGAAAAATCAGAATTGGGCAGACTCTTTGGTCACTCAGTTAGGAGAAGCGTGGTGCTAGCACTAGCATTAGTAATAATGGTACTCCATATCAATTGAACACTGTCCTAGTTATTTTCTTGTGGCTGTGACTCCATACCCGATATCCACAAATTTAGGGGAAAAGTTTATTTTAGCTCACAGTTTCAGAAGGTCACAGTCCATTCAGGGGCGGCCAGCAACAATGGAAGTATATAGCAGAGGTGGAGGTAGGGGCAGCTTCTCACGATATCACAAACAGATAACCAAGTCAAGGCAAGTTGAGACCAGTCCTCCAAGGAAGGCAGGAAGCAGCTTATATATCCTTCCAGGTCTCATCCCAGTGATCAGCCCAGGTATGGAAGGTGTGGTAAGTTCTCACTACATGCCAATAATCCGACTTAAATGTCTATAATCCACCCCTTCAGGCTAGGCCCCAATCTCCCAATAGCACATGGTTCCATAGACAATTTATAACATTCAGATACATGAGACTTTAGGGGGACATTTCAGAACCAAACCATAATATTTGAGCCTCCTGACTAGGCACCCTGTTGGCAGTTGCCATAGAAGGTGTTCCATAGAGTGTGTTCACTAGAGAATGACTTTCCTTCCAGGGCAGAACTCTTGTAATTCCTTAATGAGGGGACTCTCTTCCCTAGGTGTGAGTACCCTGTGCTTTCTTTATTTTCCTCATTTTGTGCACATATATATTAAATCAGTATTGCTTATCACCATTTTTGGCCCTCCCACATCCTCTCCATTCCCCCTCTTTCCCACTATCACACTAATTTGCTTCTATAGAATGCTTGCATTCTGGGTTTTCCAAATTAGAGAAATCATGTGATATTTAACACATTTAATCTTCTGCATCTGACTTGATTCACCACTCAGATCACCACTCTTTAGCTCAGCTTCCCACCCCTAGAATGAGCCGCAGTGGACATATCTTGATGCCTCTTCTCTGGTCCAGCAGAGCCCTTTATTGGGACAATTTGTGAAGAGTTCTTTTCTCTGTATCTTACTATATCTTTGTTGAGATTTTTTAATATGGCCTCACCCACCATTCCACACAAGAAAACAACTGTAACAATGAAATTCTTAAGTCTAGAAAGTGTGAGAAAGAAAAAGAGAGAAGTTAAATTTCAAATTCCTTAGCAAGTACTGAAAGGTAAATGTTTGTGCCTTCAAAAGACATTCAGGTTATCCTTACATCAATAGGTTTTCTTAGGATAAATTTACATAAAAGACTGACTAAGTGAATTAGTACATTAAACCAACTTAAGTTTATATCAGATTGCTACATTAAATGAACTTAAATCTATAATCACATAAATATATATACATAAAGCAATAGATATAATGAAATAGTTATTTAACTGTCATAAATCATTTAATCACATTTCACTCATTAGTAACATTTTGTCAGATTTTTGTTTATCATTATATCTATTTGCCCATCCATAAATTCACACATACATATTTTAAAAAAATTTGTACCAATTCCCCAGGTTGAACATAATTGCTATGTTTTGCAAACTAATATGCTATTAAAATAATACTTATGGAGGAATTTTCACAATTTTTATGAGACAGCTCGTACTGTTTCAGAAGGACACCAATAAAATGATTCAAATACCATTTTATTGGTGTATTGGTGTATTTTATTGGTTTATTGGTGTATTTTCTTCAGTGCTAGGCCAGTGGTTGCATATTTCTTTAGGGATTCTTGATCATAAGAAATTTTTACTCTCCTTCAATTTACTCCCCTGTAATTTTTCAGGGTACAATAACTTAGGTTGACACTTGCTGTCTTTTAAATCTTAAACGATCTTGCTCCAGGCTCTCCTGGCCTTTAAAGTTTGCATTAAAAATCTGCAGTAATTTGAATGGGTAGAATAATGTCTTTTTTTCTCTTGCTGCTTTTTATGTGGTATTTCTGAGGTTTTGATTATGATGTGGAGAGTCTCATTGCTGATTGAGATTATTTGGTGTTCTATTAGCTTCTTATACCTGAAAATTGATTTCTTTTTCTAAATTTGGAAAACTTTCTTGCATTATTTCAGTGAATAAGTTCCTTATACCTTTGGTGCTGTTTTCTGCTCTTTTTTCAGCACCCCATAATTCTGAGATTGGTTCTCTTTGAATCATCCGTCAAATGTTGTGTCCAGCAGCTTGGCTCATTTCTGATTTTGGAGAAACACCTAATTATAGCATTTGTTTCCTCAGCTATGTCTTCAGGTCTGAAATTCAGTCCTCACAAGGTTTGAGTCAACTTCCTCTGCTTTCAAATGAGTTTTTAATATCCTGAATTTCAGCTAAATTTCTTCTCAAAAATTTCACCTCTCTATCAAAATGTTCCTTCATATCTTGCATTTTATTATTGATCTCAGCCAACTTTTCGCCTGTGCCTTCTGTATGCTCAGTAAGCTTTGTATCCAATACAACCATTATTTGATTAGTAAGTTCTTCTTTAAGTCTGCTGATCAATGCTTTTTTTTTTGAGAAAATCTTGTTTGTACTGGTTGTTCAACTCATTTATTTGCTTTTTGACTTCCTTCCCTATGAGTTGCACTATTTCAGGGCACATGACATTAGTTTCTGGGGTCTCAGGCCTTTCTGTGAATGTCCTGTTGTGTGTGCTCTATGTGTGTTCTTCTTCCAGTGTTTCTGTTGTTGAGGGACTTCACTATCCCTCAAGGTCTAGGTTTCTTTGAATGACTATGAGGGTGTGTGTGTGTGTGTGTGTGTGTGTGTGTGTGTGTGTGTGGAAATTCCTCTGAGTTCTGCACTGGGAGTAGTCAGTGAGGGAGGCTCTAACAACCTGATAACCTCTGAGGTATCATGATCACCCCCAACCCCCTCTGCAAAGCTCTTCCACCTGTGCTGGCTTCCCTCCCCTGAGGATGGGACTTTCCACCCTTGGAGGTGCCCCCACTACCACCTGAGCCATTCGATGGGATTGGTGGCCTTTCTCTCTTCTCCACAACTGTCCATTGTACCAGTTTCTTCCTAGGCTCTGTTTAAGAATGACCCAAAAACCCGGATGTGCTCTTCTGAGCTTTCTTTTACTCTAAATAGTTTAATCTCAGGCTCTTTTTTTTTTTTTTTAATGGTTCCTGCTTACCTCATTGTTTGTTATGGCCACCGAGCAATGCTTTTGATCTTTTCTCCCAGAGACAATGTGAGGGGAAGCTCACATTGCATTTATAGTATGTACTACCTGCAGGCTCGTTTTTGGAGGCTGGGGCTGCTAGCTGCTCCCATTTCTCCCAGATCCATTCTTATCTTGGTCTGAGACTCTGGGCAGACTTTTCTCTGTCTGTGGATGCTGGCGGCTCAGGGCTGCACTTAATCGTCCTGGGGTTGCTTTCTGGACTGCTGTTTTCCCAGCGTCTGATATGTCCTTGGGAGTTTTGACCTTCCTGTGGCCTCCTTTCAGGTGTCGGGGCACTCTTTTCTCTCCTAGCTGCGTCAGAAATTCTGGGCTCTGGGGGAGCTTTCTCCATGTGCAGATGTCAGAGGCTTCCAGACATTCACAGTGGGTCTGAGGCAGCTTCCTGGGCTGATGTTCTTCCCATCTACCTCTGATATTTCTTCAGGATTTCTGATCTTCCCCTGGTTTCCTTTCGATTGTTGGAGTGCTCCTCCCTGTCCTAGCTATGTTGTGGTTTCTGACTATATTCTCAACTTTTTAAGTGGGTTCATGAGGAGACATTGTGAAGCTCTGTTACTCAGCTGCCATCTCGACCAGAAGTGTCCCCCGCCCCCCGTGCCTTTTCTATCCCACTTTAACTCTGTACTCTGCCCTTCAGACTACTTCTGTGTCCCCTAGACATTAGATCTGAGAGTGCAATTCAGATCCTGTTGTGGATGCTTGGAGAACCCACGTGTATCTCTGGTTTTGCTATCCTATTTTAGGGTGTGGAGACAGTAGCTTTCCCAAAGGCTCGTAGTCAGCGTAGGGCTTGAGCCAGGTCGGTCTGAAAACACTTTCCCAAGTGATGTCCCACTTCCATGTCTTCTTTCTCTTCATCCTGAATCCCAGAATGTCCCATGGGCGGGAGAGAACTTGGGTCATTTGGAGAAGTGTAGTGATTCTAGTTTCTCTCTTCTTGCTCTTCTTGTGTGTTCTGCTGCTCCTCAAATCTCTAACCCAGAGGAACTGCACGCTAGTCTAGGGCATAAGGAAGTCACTTGTTTCTCTCATCTTGATAGGAATGACCCTATCATGTGTGAACGTGCATATGTGTGTATTCCACCTGCCCTTACTTGCTCCTCCTGAGGGACAGCTGGCCCTGTGCTCAAGTTTGATTCATTTTCTAGTGAAAAACAACCTAACTTGAAGGTAAGAATTCACTTCAGCAAGATTGGAAAGTGAGATAATGTGGAGCTCACAACAAGTTCATGTTAACTGGTGACTTACTCCACCCAAGAGTTCTCAAGTGTGAGCAGGAATTCTGGGGACAGAGTGGTGTGTAGGAGAAACTGAAGACACAGATGAGATCTTCAGGGAAAGCCCAGGTCTTTCCAGCTCCCGAGCGACTTGTGCAGGGTGGGATGGGGCAGCTGGAACCTGCTGTTCGTGCTGTAGCAGGCATTTTTCCATGCTTCTGGTGGCTAGTTCTTTTAGATGCTCTTCCGAGGGTTGTTTGTGTATTTGAAGTTTGATTTCCCAGTAGAGGTGACAGACTTGCTTTCTCTTAGAGATGAGTTGGGTCAGAAGACTCAAGCTCATTCAATTAGACACCTTCAGATTAGACTTTGAGTTGGATGAGGCAATAGCAGGAAGTTGGCACAGCAAGAGATCCATTTCCAGGGATGGTGGATGAAATCACGGCAGGAGCACATGTTACATGAAGAAACAGGAAGTCAGAGATTGGAGGGAAACAGATTTTGCTCTTTGACAACACCCCTTTTGAAAGAGCTAACTAGGGTCTCATGATGAGATCTACATTTTTCTTCTGAGGACTGTACCTCAATGACCCAATGACCTTGCACTAGTCTCCAACACTGCAGCACCACACTGAGGTCCAGACTTCTAACACATGCGCCGCTGTGGGGGACAGACCGCATCGGAGCCATGGCAAAGACAGCTTCTGTGTTTAACTTGCTGGAGATCTGTGGGCTACTTAATACTCTTTAAATGTGCTGAGGTGTGTTTAATGGCCTCATCAACCTTGGTACTTGTTCCATGGACACTTAACAAAGGGTGCTTCTTGTGCCGTACTTGTGTGGAGTGTTCTAGAAATATGGTTAGATTCTGTTGGTGGATTATGCTGCTCTAATCGCTATGCTGTTCCTCCAGCCCCGTTTGCCAAGTTCTTAAATCCACTCAACATTTGGTTGAGTTTTCCATAAACTGTTGATGGAAGGGTGTTGAAATCTCCAGCGTGTGGATCTATTTCTCCTTTCAAGCTGTGTTAGCCTTTACTTCGCATATTTTGCAGCACCATTATTTTCACAGATGCCCACTGGGATTGCTGTGTCTTCCGGGGGATTGATTCTCCTTAGTCACTATGCAGTTTCCTTTCAGCCTCTGTGCTTTTCTTAGCTCTGAAGTTTACTTTCTAAAGACATTCATATAGTCAGCTTGATTTCCCTTGATTAAAGTTTGTGTGACCTATCTTTTCTTACTATTTTCTACTTTCAAGATATATAATTATATCTGAAGTGAGACAAGCTATAGTGAAATCATATTTTAAAATACACTCTGATATCTCTGTCTTTTAATCTCCGTTTCTAGACAATTTACATTTAATTAGTTCCATGTTAGGCCTCAACTATACCACTTTATTCTTTGTTCTTTTTTTTGTTTTTCTCTTTTTTATCTGCCTTTCTGTGGGTTACAAGAACATTTTTAGAATACATTGATTTACCTAGTTTTGTTTGTTTTTTGATAGTTCTTTTAATGATTTCTCTAGAAATTATTTTATATAAAGATAATTTATCACAGTCTAAAATGACGTGTAGAAACTTATCTTCCTTTTCTTGACCTCTTTCACTTGCAATACAATTATTTTCAGCATTTTCTCCCAAGACATTTAGAATCCCATCAGATGACGTCACATCCGCTTCAGCTGTAAAGCATAATTTAGAGAACCAAAGATGAAGAATCAACCCTAGCTTCCTCATGTTTTTTGTTATCATGTTTTTTTCCCCCTGAGTGTTCTAAGATTCCTTCTTTTGTCATTTTCCTTCTGTGTAGAGGACTTCATTTATCAGTTCCTTCAAAGGAGACCTGCTGGTGATGACACATACCCTTAGTTTCCTTCATGTGACAACGTCTAAATTTGTCATTCATCCCGGCAGAATATTTGTCAGCCAAGGGGTTCTGATCTGACAGTTCTTTTATGTCATCATTTGAACAACTTTTGTGCCACCTCGTCTGTGGCCCCCACAGCTTCCGGTGACAAGTTCACTGTCATTTAGATGTACAGGTGTGCTGTTGTTTCTCCGTAGCTGCTTTAAAGTTTTAGATTACAGAAGTTTGTCCACGACATTTTCTTGGCTTTGATTTTTTAGAATTTGTTTGGGGTTTGCTGCTTAGCTTCTTGAGTCTGGAGACTTAGGTCTTTGGTAAATTTGGAAAGTTTTCAGCCGTTTTTTTTGTTTACTTAGTCAGTCTTTCCTCTTCTCTTTTGGAACTCAAATGGCATGAATGTTAGGTCTTTGAAGCTTTGTTGATTTTCTTTCAATTCGGTTTGTTATCTTTCTGTTATTCAGCTGAGTCACTCCTATCATTAAGTTTATTGATTTCTTCAATCATTGATTTATCTTTCTGAACACTTTTGAGAGTATGTAATATTATATTTTCAGTGCTAAAATTCCATTTGGTTCTCCTTTACATCTTCTACTCATTTGCTGAGATATCCTTTTTGTCTGACTAAACTTCCTACTTTTTCACTTGTTTCAAGTATGCGCACATAAAAGTGCAAGGAATGATTTTTATGATTGTGTCTGATTGAAATTTTTTGTAGATAATTCCAACGTTTCTGCCATTTGGAATTGGGACCAATTGATTCTCTTTCGTACTTATTTTCCTGGATTCTTGGTATGAGAAGTTACTTTTCACCGAAATTGAGCATTTTGGTTATTATGTTCTGGGTCTTATTTACACCTTCTATTTTAGGTGTATATTGCTTTGATAGGAAAAAGGGAGCCACTGCCTGGTTACTGCCAGGTGAGGCCAGAAGCCCAAGTTCCCCATTTGATACCTGTTGACATCTGAGTGCATCCTTTAGGACAGGAGTGGGAGTTCTGGCTCCTCAGGAAGATTTCTCTGGTATCACTCTGGCTGGGAGGGTGGGAGTACCTTCTTACTGTTTGTCATGTGACCTCCCCTGGCCCTCCCAGGGCAGTGGCCTCATTACCTCTGGGTAGTGGCGGAGCCCTACAGGAAATCAGGGCTCCTCCGACACCACCCTGGCGTGGAGACGGATGGGCGCCTCAACAGTGCTGGGTGGGGATGGGAATCCAGGTTGCTCATGAGGTCTCCACCAACACCGAAGAGGCAGCTACTGGTTTCCACTTGGTGGAGATGAAGGCTACACTTCCTGCTTGGTTTTCCTTGACACCACACCAGCAAGGATTCTGGGGAGCCTTATAGCCTGGCAAAGCTACTTTCCATTTTGCTTTTACTAGACTGGTTGGGGGTGGACAGTGTTTTCACCACCCCAGTACTGGAGGTTAAACCCAGAGTTTTCACAATGAGTTGAGTCTTTTTCTTTTATTGACAGATCCTCCCTAAGTCACTAAGTTGCTCAGGCTGAATTTGAACTTGTAGTCCTCCTTCTTCGACCTCCCAAAGTGCTGGACTGATAGTTATGTGGCTATTGGAACTTCTAACATCTCTGCTCATTCGCATCTCACCACTATAGAATACACACTTTATTCATGTCTGGGATACAGGAGTAAAATGAAAACCAGAAAACTCCCTCTGGTCATCATTCTTGGGATCTGCATTTCCTAGTTTCTCTGCGGGCCCCTCTTTCTTATACACAATGGCTTCTAGGTGCAGTTAGTGAGAGAGACTTCAAGAAACACATCTATGATGGCTTATCAGGAACTTCGGTCTCAGTATCTTTTAATACATTCCTTTTTTTTTTTGCAGAGACTCGTTTGTCTGTATCCAGCACACATTTTTTCTTTGTGATTCCTAAACAACATAGTATAACAACAAGTTACTTGACATTTACACTGTTTTGAGTATTAAAAGTAATTAAAATGATTAAGAAAGTGATGTGCACATTCTATGTCATTTCATATAAGGGACTTGAGTATCCATTGTTTTTGAAATGGGGTAGGGATTCTAGAATCAGTACCCTGAAAATACTGAGGGATGCCTGGAATTCCTATTTTAAGTTTTTTTTTTTTGAGGAAACTTCATACTTATGAAAATAAGTACCTTCTCTCTTGCCAGCACTTTTTTCAAGTTCTTGACAATGACTGTTTAGAATCACCGCTTTTTTAATAGCTACATAATACTCCACTGTGAGAACATGGTTACTTAACTATCTATCCCCTATTGTGGAACACGGAGATCGTTTCTACCATAAATACTTCTTTGTTGAAAGCCATTCTGTTCTTGTCTGATCACCTCAAGATAATCCCTAGAAATGAACTTGCTGAGCTGTAGGGGACACACACTTTTGAAAAAAAAATCTAAAGCAAAACAAAGCTTTTGATACATATCATGACACAGCCTTCCCATTCTGCTCTCGTTGCAGTTCCATTGCTTAGCACTTACTTGTTTCAGAATCGTTCTACGCCCCTTCTCCCCGCCCCTCTATTTGTCCCTGCCCACAAGCGCTCGCACGCGAAGCACACGGGCTGCCGCCTGGTCCAGGGTCCGCTTCCCTACACGCTTTCAAACAGGGGTGGTTACGTGTTACAGTTTTCAGCTGAAATATCTGAAGGTTCCAGATGTAAGGCCTCAAGATTCAGGAGGTGGATGTGACCCCCTGAGAAGGAGAGGGGTGGAGGTGAAGGAAAAAGGTTGACATAAGAGAGTGGCCTTAGCCACTTTCTGAGACAGGCCAGGAAGATCTGGTAGAACTTGCTTCAGGTAATAAGGACCACAAGCTTCCCAGGGTGCGATGTGGGGAGCCAGCAATCTTTAGTTAAGTTCCTTGCTCATTGTAGGAAGTCATCCACGGAGTGAAAATGGGGAATGGGGTGTCTGTAGGGAGAAGGGGCTCTGGAACAGCCATCCAACAGTTTTCCTCAGGTCCCAGAACTCTGAAC
Organism: Ctenodactylus gundi; assembly: GCA_004027205.1. NCBI lineage: Eukaryota > Metazoa > Chordata > Mammalia > Rodentia > Ctenodactylidae > Ctenodactylus > Ctenodactylus gundi. The sequence goes on along the minus strand of PVKB01000621.1, from coordinate 245,955 downwards.
CTTGGGCGTCTGACTGTCTTCGTGGCATCAAATCTATGGACGGAGAAGGGAGAGAAGAGGGACAGAAGGGAAAAAAAGGGAAGGGAAGGGAAGAGAGAAGACAAAACCTAGAGCTCGGAGACTCGGAGAGTCCCGTGAGAGAAGAGCTGCTGGTGGTTGGGGGAACCTACATTTCCAGGCATGTGACAAGGACATGGTGACATCCCAACTTGCCAGCACAAGACACAAGCAGGTGGGATGAGTTCCACCTGAGACAGAGGCTGAGACCAAAGCAGAGTTGCTGAGTTTCTTCTTCCATTGTACACATGGTGACACTCTCCTTACACATAGACACCTGCACATACAAAGACACACAAACATACAAACACGTACACATGCTGAGACAGAATGTGATTGAAAGACAGCAAAGCTGACTTAGTTTACTTGAAAGTAACTCAACTAATTATTTTATTATACATTGACCAAAAGAGGGGCTCTAGATAGAAAGTCTATCCAGTTACAGAGGAAAACAATTTTATTTTTTGCCATCTTGGGGTTGCACTAGCTAATTTATTTTTACACTTACTCCTTTAAACTACCATGGTCTAAGAAAATTTATTTTCCAGATTTGAGTCTTTACATCTCTCCAAATAAATGCTTCTTTGATTTGTTTTTGTGTTTATATATGTTCAAGGGTTATCAAACATTTAAAAGAATCTCATTTTGCTTGAATAAAACTGGGAAAGAATGACCAATATTTTGCAAGGTAATTACACCTTTCATTAATGTTTTAAGGTATCTAAGGGAGCTGGCCGATCCAGGGCGGCCATGTACACGGTCGTACAATGTGTGTGCACCGCACCCAGGCACAGGCCAGAGGAGCTCGTGGGTGTTAAACTTCAGTTCATCTTCCACCTATCAGGACTTGAGTTGAAGAGAACAACAGTACAATGGCACCCTGAGGTGGTTTCTTTTCACATTGACCCACCCAGAAGACATTTTGTATACTGACTACATAAAGGCAGGTGATGGTCCAAACGAGTATGTTTTGAAAGCCACAGTATGCATTGTTTACGAGCACCTAGAATTTGGATTTCTATTTTGAGTTCCCAGCTTGCTGGTAAATTCCAAAACTAGTTCACTACATTTCCTTGTCCCAGACTTAGAACATGGCAGTTTGTGTGTGTCAAGGGGCCAACAGCCTGTCGGGAGAACAGCAACGGGCACTGTCATTAAACTGTGGAGAAACACGCCAGGCAAGACAGTGCCTGGGCAGAATCCCTGCTGCAACTTCTAGGGTAACTATAATGATCAGGACTAGGAGTTCAAAGGACGCTTTAGTGATCTTTAATTTATGATCACTAAAATAACATCTTTATTGCAATCAGGAAATGATAACCCTGAGAGATTATGGTTCATGCTTAAGGTCACAATGTGGAAGAGTTGGGAGTACAATCTAAAGCTTCTAGCTGTGATCTCAGGGCTCGTGAATTGGCTGCATGATGACGAAGACCGTATCACCAAAGAAACAACAGGATGGTCCTCACTGGCTTCTTTCCTCCAAACACAGAGATTGGCTTCGTGGAGGAGGTCAAGACATGGACCAGTCTCCAGAGAAGATGATGTCTCTCTCCAGGCACTATGATGTCCCTTCAGGAATGTGCTATCTTATGAGGTCCACACAAGGGGAAGTCTTACTATGTCAATCAATGTCTTTTGCAGTGAAAAAAAAAAAAAAGCTGGATGAATGGTACAGTGGTTAAAGCATTTGCCTTGCAAGCTTAACGCCCTGAGTTTGATTCCTCAGCACCACATAAAACCAGGCACGGTGGTACACGCCTATAATTCCAGCACTCAGGTGGCTGAGGCAAGAGGATTACCATGAGTCCAAGGCCAGCCTGGGCTACATAGTAAATTCAGGACCAGCCTGGCCAACACAGTGAGACCCTGTCTCAAAAAAAAAAAAAAAAAAAAAAAAGTCTCCTCAATTGTACATGGTGCTGACTCAGCCCAGGGAGTCATATCTACTTCCAGGGCCGCCACAAGGTCACTCCAAACAACAACAATAATAATAACAACACTAATGATGGTAAGCACTGTCATCATCTTGCTTGGTCCAGCACCTTTGATCTGGGGACTCTCCACACATGTTGTCAACAAGGTCTAAGGGTGAGTGTCATTAGCTTCCTTTTACAGATGGAGAAAACGAGGCCCAAGAAGTTTAAGCCAGGGGCTCAAGGTCATGTGGGGCATCAATTAGTGGGGACATGGGAGGAACTCCAGGTTGTTAGCTCTAAAATAAAAGCTCTAGGCACTTAACAGGTCTTTGGTTGGCCATGGTTGCTGTTTATGAGCTCTGTATATTTTTTATAAACTCGGCCATAAAAGTGAATACTGATCATTAGATTTCACGTCAAGCTTGTCCTTCCCAGCCATGAGCATGTGGCAGACACGCCCCTGCTCTGCTTAGCCAGTCGCACTCCTACTCCTTCCCCCGTAAGACTCACCTGGGTCCCCAGTGGTTTGGAAAGGGGAGCTGGACCTTTCCTACTGCATATATGGCAGAAGGAGCACTGGTGAAAGTCTCAGGGGACCCCAACGACCAAGACTGCCCCCTTTGGTCATGCAGAAGTGACTTCTTCATCGTCCACTATAATTTGAATGATTTGCATGAAATCTTTGACGGTAGATTTTTTGGAACGAATTCCTGCTTTTGTGACAATTCACCCTACTACACTGTTTTCCTCTATTTTTTTCCTCAGAGAACCTGTATCAGGTGTTGTATACACTTGTGTGACATGGAGCGTAAAACACAGCTGCCAAAAAAAAAACAAAAAACAGTATTACAGCCTATCTACACATGTGCGCACTGGGAAGACAGATGTTTATGTTGTTATTTAGAAATCATTTAAGTATTTTCATTTAAATTTTTAAACTTAAGCGTAATGTGTTAGTTCTTTTTAATCAGCCAGGTCCAACCTGCGGCCCACCCTTTTCCCCCTTAACTTCCCCTTTAATGTTACACCTAAAGATTTTAAAAGGGAAGTTTTTGTACTTACATGTGTATGTTAACTATATTATGCATTTTATATGTGGACCAAGACTGTTCCTTTCTGCTCAAAAAAATAGGGGCAAAAAATGTAAAAGCTGTAGGTTAGCATACCTGGTTTTAATGTTATAATAAAGTATTAAAAAACAAATCAAGTTTTGCTACATCCACATTTTTCTGTGGCCCAAGACAAGCCCTCTTTAGTCAATGTGGCCCAGGGAACTCAAAAGGTTGGACACCCAGGGAGTAAGCAGTCTGTGCAATTTGATGACATCAGAGCATTTCAGGGAGCAAAGAGCAGTGTCAGGGTGCAGGGACTGAAAGTGTGTGTTGGTACGGAGAAAAAAAAAGAGGTTATCAGTGGATGGACACAAGCAGCGGGAGGGTTCTGGAGACTTAGGAGGGGCGGTGGAGGGGGATGGAAGGGAGCAGGAGGACACCCGCAGGAAGACGGGAAGGGGGCTTGGGGCAAATTCTCCTCATCACATCTTTGCCAAGGACAGAACCTGCTGAGGACTCAGGAAGGCACATCCTCACTCAACTGCACCCAGTAAAGTCCCATATTCTCTTTGGATCAAGCCTGCTTTGGAGAACACACTCGGAAAGATCTGTCCAAATCAACAGTAGTAAAGAACAGTGAACTGAAATGCAGTGTCTGCATCTTCTCCCCTGACTAGAGGCCAGCTGCTCTGGAATTGGCATCAGAAAATGAATCTTAAATAATCCTCTCTGCCGCCTACTCTCTGGGACATCCGTGGTCTTGTAAAATACAGCTGTGTGATCTTGGGTTTGCATCGCTTTGCTCTAACTTTTGATGGGTAGCGAGTCAGGGAATCCCATCTCTGCCCCTCCTTCCCCCTCTCTGAAGTGTGTGGACCAGCTCTCTCTCTCTGGAGTGCTAAAGTACTATTTTTCCATGGGTTTTTGCCCAAGATCAGAGGAGGTTAGAAAGAGGCTGGGAAGGGCATTTGGACTCTGCACGCTGGTTTAAAATCAGAGCTTTCCTGAGTAAGGTTTAGTTTGGAAAAATTCTGCTGCTAATATGAACTCTGAAATCCTCTGCACTTGTTGATCCTTTCCATAAATGCATGATGATCCCAAGAAACAGTCGTGTTTAAGAAAACGCCTTCGAAATGTTCAAAATGCCAACACACCGTTCTAATGGACAAAACGTGTTAGTATGCTAAAAGTTTTCATTGGTTCCTGCCTTGAATTTTGGTCAGGAAGAGTCACGTCTCTTCCTAACGGCTCCCTGGTTAATGAGAAGCCCATTTAATATGGTATCACGCAGGATGAAGTAAAAAGATCCTGTCCTTTTATTTTTTTATTTTTTAAGATTTGTGTTTTGCAACTCAGTGAATTTACTGATATTACTATACTTAGTATACTGTTAGGGGATTTTATTTTTGTCTCTTTCTTTCTTGGGAAAAAAATTATCAAGACTTAATGGTTCAGCTGGGCATAGTGGCACACTTCTAGCCCTGGTTGCCTGGGAGGCTGAGGCAGGAGAATTGCTTGAGCCCATGAATTCTAGACCAGCCAGGGGGCAACATTGTAGGTGCTGCCTTAAAAAAGAAAAAGGGACTGTGGGCATAGCTCAGTGATTACAGCACGTACCTAGGAAGCATGAGGACACAGGTTTGACCCAGCATCGTGTAATAGTGGGATGTGGTGGCATGCCTATAAACCCAGCACTCAGGAGGCTGAGGCAGGAGGATTGCCACGAGATCGAGGCAACCGTAGGCTATGCAGTGAGTTCACGACCAGCCTGGACTACAGAGTGAGACCCTGTCTCAAAAAAAAAAAAAAAAAGACATGATGTTTAAGAAAGATTTATAAATGTTTTACTACTTACCTATATTTTCAAACCATGTAACAATCACCCAGTTTTGCTGATGGATACCTGGGTATATGATAAAAAATGTAAAATAAATATGCAGACACTGAACTCCTAATTCCAGAAAACTCTTAGAGCGGGTCAGTATCTGGAAAGCACCACACTGCAGTACTGGTGTTTGGAATGTCACATTCATCACATGTTTGAAATATTCCCTAATCAAATCAGAGCTCAACCCAAGTCCTCATGTCTGCCTTCAAGGTGCTCAAATGTTGGAACTAGATTTATTTATTTATTTATTTATTTAGTTTTTGAGCCAGGGTCTCACTTTGTAGTCTAGGCTGGTCCCGATCTCATACATAGCCCAGGCTGTCCTTGAACTCATGACAGTTCTTTGCCTCAGCCTTCGAGGCCTGGGATGACAGGCTTGTACCACTATGCACAGCTGATTTTTGTGTGGTGCCGGGGAATAGAATCCAGGGCCGTGTAAGCGGTGAGCTGTAGCCCCAGCCCGGGAACTAGAACTGTTACCACTAGGTGACATTCATGCCCTCAGAACTAGGGTTTTATAGCTGCCTGCACTGGGGAAGTTCCCTTCTTTGGAGCAGTGTTTTCAATATAAATAGGGGTAAAAGTTCTACCTCACAGAGTCCTCAAGAGTCGAGGTGCTGTGAAGCGCATAGGAGGGAGTTCCTGGGATGTAGGAAGGACTCACAGCTAGGTCTCCTTCAGTGCCTTGGGTCTTCTCAGCAATGCTGAGAGACTGGTTCAGAAGGGTCAGAGCCAGAAGGTGATGTTAACGGGATTTGAACCAACCATCACTCTTTCTCTTGGCCAGGAGTTATAAATGAGGTTTACCTGTTGCTTCCTTTTCTCTTTTTCTTTCTGTGTCCTTCAGAGATTCAGCATCCTGGGAACTTTACGGTGCTGGCCTCAATACTTTGGAGTGCTGCGTGTACACTTCCTCGGCGTACCATGGTCCCAGCTCTGTGCTGTGGCCAGCTCATGTGCCTTACAACTTTTTGTTGCCAGAAGAGACCTCTGTTTATCTTCTTCCCCACCAACAAAGGCATTTGTGCTCCCAGAATGCCCTTGGGACGGAGCAGGCAGAGGCGCAGAGCGTGTGCTGAGCTTGGCAGCCATTTTGCCTGGTGTTAACGAGAGTACAGAAATCATCTCATAAAACTGAAGGATGGAGGCCTTGGTTCTGGTTGGGAGCAGGCTGGGTCAACACCAGGGCTACTTTGTCTCTATCCAGGCTAGATCCCCCAGTGTCTCTTCTGACGGCTAAGTGATCCTGGGTTTGAATCTGTCTTTTCCACTTACTAGCTCTGTGACCTTAGGCAAGTGACTTTTCCTTCCTAAGTTGTTTCCTCACTTTAATGTGATGATAGCAATCTTTCCTTACCTTAGGGCTGTTGAGTAGGCTTAAATGTTATCCTGAATTGGGGGCCTTTTGTATGACCTGTTATTGTGAGTTCAGATAGTGGTTTGTAGACAGGAGGATAGCACTTGGAAAGGGAGGATCCCGAGGGCTGGATCATTCCATTCCCTGCAAACCACCACTGCCAATTCCCAATTCTCTTACTGGTGCAAAGCCATTCTTAGAGCAAATCGGATTGATTGTCTTAAACCCTACCCTTTCCAACTTCTTCTGTTCTCCCTGTGCCACTTCTGAGTAGGAGTGGTTTGTGGGGAAGGGGCCAGGAAGGCAGGAGACATCACAAATGGATGCTTTAAGAAAATCCCTGGTACTCTTGGAAAATGCATCCTGGTAAAGGAGAAAGGACACAGTCACGGAAGGGGTATGAATGTGGGTGACTTGCTAGGCTCCCCAAGCCCTGTTTCCTCCTCTGTCAGTCAGGGAGCATAATTTTTTTTTGGGCAAAGTACTGTGCATCAAGTGAGATGAGACATTCAGAGTCACAGCGTGGCACTCAATAATGACCAAGGCAGCTGTCAATAGCTGGTGGCCTCGGAACGGCAGCCTGGGTTCCAGGAAAGAGGCCCACCACACACACCACTCTCAGGGGCTCTCTGCCTGCTTATTTCTTTCTAAGCCTTTTCTGGATGCTCATTTGACCCAGGTTTCTCTTGTACACCAAACTCAGGGAGGAGGGTACCCATGGTAGGGTTTGCACAAAGACAGGCATGGAATTTTTTTTAAGGGCTTGTGGTTTTGAATAGTCTCTTAATTGATGCTGACAGATAAGGCTGGTAGTACCTAGCATGCTTTCAATGCTCAGTGTCTGAAAATACATAGATGTGGGCTGAGAATAGTCATTTCACCAGGACAGAATGAATATCCTAAGCACAAGGCAGGGGCTTGGTTCTTGCCCTCATGGAGCTTATAGTCTTGTAGGGAACATAACTAAGCAAATTCAATGGGGTAAGGGCCTGAGGTGGGTGAGTGGAGGTTGGGCAGTCCACAGCCTTGGCGTGGTGGGAAGGCTCCTGATTGCGGGACTGAGGGAAGTGGGTTTTTGATCCAGGCTCTGCCACTCTGGGCAGACCCCTTCCAACTCTTGGGCCTCCATTTCCCCACCTGAAAATGGAGAAATGGAGAGACTTGCTATACACAGTGTTGTGCTCTGAGACCCATTTCAGCTCTGACTTTTTTTTTCCACTCAGACAGAGGTTCTAGGGTTGAGAGTACAACTGGCATTTTGACTTTAAGTGTGAATTAGATAATTTCGGAGTCCAGAAAGAAAGGCGCCGAAGGAGAGAGGCTCTTTTCTTTTTATTTTCCCTCCTTGAGAAAGTATGACATCTGTTCTGGGGGAAACTCTTGCTGCTTTGGGGAGATGCCTAAAAATCAGTATAAGAAACCAAAAGAAGGAATCTTCCTTAATAGCCTTAGCTCAGAGGTGGTTGCGGATGGAGATCTGGATCTGAACACTAGGTGAGCCCAGGACACTTGAGAACCTACTGGTTGACAGGTACTGCTCCAGGTTCATCTTCGTGCTGGTTTTACATGGTTTCCCCTGAAGTGAGATTTTTTCCCTCATTGGTGTTTCATTTTTTTCAGCTGCTATTTATGAAGAAACTCCTTCAGTATGGTCATTTGGCCTTTTTAAGGCCCCTTGTGAGTGGGAGGTAGAGGGACAGGGTTAATAAGAGCTGCAGTCATCCAGGAACCAGCAAGAACAGAGAGGCATCTTCCTCCTGCCTTGGCGCACAAACCGGGGGCCAGAGCCGTGGGATCCAGTTACTGCCAACCCCAGTGGGGAGTGAGTAAGCAAAGGACAGCTTGTTTCTTGTTCACGTCTCTCCTTGCCTCCCAATGCCCTGCTGAGACCCTCATTGGCTGATTCTAACTAGAAACCAGGGGGCCATGCAGGCTGGCCACGCTGTCCCCAGAGGCCAGCCTTCTGACACGAGCTAGGCCTGTACCTCTGGAGGGAACTGGCAGGGCTGGAAAGCAGAACTTGGTCAGTGCTAACCTAGAGACGCTTCAAAATTTCACAGCGTTTGAACCAAGGAGACCCGGTTCCAGATCCCTAGAGTGCAGTCCCTCAAGCTGTGCACCTGGCCTCTCACTGTCTCTCTTCAGCAGTGGTAAATGATCCATGGGCAAAAGGGGCTGACGGGGCTGAGGGGCACTCACACTCTGCAGGGGGTAAAGAGGAAGTCAGAGTTCTTTGATTTGGCCTTCCTATGAAGACGAGGGGCCAGCTGTCTCCCAAAGACAGATATGCTTTTTCCATTCATGGGAAGAGCTGAGTACCTGTTACGTGTGTCTATGTAGGTGGGCCCTTTGTGTGGGTCACGTTGCCTCTTTTTAATCTCTTGGCGATTAACTCAGAAATAAGCAGCTGCAGAGCCAGCTACCTTTGGGAGACTTAGACAGACTTGGTTCTACGAAGCGAGGTGAGATTAATGACATTAACTTCAAAGCCTTCTGTCCTCTGAGATTCTTGCAAGACCTTCCCCAACTCCACACTGATACTTCTCATATCAGGAGAAAAGGCAACATCTAATGTGTTCATTCACCTGAGGTGTTGGTTCCTTAGCATGTTTCCCCTCCCAGGAGCACCTGTGTGTTCAAGAGGGACAGAGAGTAGGTGGGGCTGAGCCCAAAGGGGTGAATCAATGTGCGTGGAATCCTGGGCATTTGGGAGCTCGTGTTTCTGAGGTAGGTTCCTTCCTGACACTCTTCTCGTGGTGGCTGCCACCTATTGTCCCCTGCAAAGTGGTTGTCCCTGTGGGTGTGGTGATGGTGGAGTGGGATAGACATCTCCAGGCTGAGGCCAGAGGTGTCTGATTTTCAAAACTAAATCTGTCTTCTTGAAGGAGAAGCAGTTTAGAAATTCCCATGGCCTCTTCAAGCATAGGCAGAGATTCTTACCGTGATCTCTGAAACTGGGTTCCCTTCACCCAGAACACAGGCTGTCATTGTGCAATGTCCCTGCTGGCAGAGGTGTTTGAGCCCCTTGTTTTCACACTTGTGCCATTTCCAAGAAGGAGCTGTGGCCTTTGAGTAGAACTGGGCTACTGAATAGAGGTCTGGGTGCCAAAGTAGGGAGCCAAGAGATGGTGGAGAAGAGAAAGTCCTGGCTTTTACGTGAAGATGAGACGACTACCCCCGTGGTAGCCAGATGGCAACTCTGTGGTTCTGACACAACCTTGGGGTCACCCTGGGGTCACACCTGGATTGGGGGCAGGAAGGAGGCAGGATGTGGGAGATGGGAAAAAAATCTACTCTCACCTGGGGCTGAAGGCTTGGTTAAGTCCACAACTCATGGGCTCATAAAAGCCAAGCTGGGGTGGAGAGCTTGCCATTATTTAAAGACATCCTCAGCAGCGACAATCACGACTGTCAGGCCCTTTCCTAGACAATTTGGTTATATCCTTTCGAAAATCTCACTTGTCCACCCAACCATATTTATCCAGTTCTTGCTACGAGTTAGCCACTGTTCTAGATACTTAGGGTAGATCAAGAGATGGGACAAATGAAATTGCTTGTACATTATGCAAAATTAACAACACAAAACTCTAGGGAGCACTGTACACACAGGACACATTGTGCATGCTGCATCAGGCTGGTCAGTGTTATTCCCCCATCACCATCTGGGACATGAAGACACAGGAAGGTTAAGTAACTTGTTAAGGATTTTTCGGTCCAAAGTGATTGAGCCATGACTTATACCACAGTTGGCCTGATCCTGTGATTCACCCGTGCCAGGTACTTGCTATTCTTACCTGCTGGGTAGAGGAAGGAGGGAGAAGCCTGGCTGGCAAGGCACAAGCTAGATTGGCTGGTCTGGTAGAGGCACCAGGTCCTGGCTGGCTGGACTAGGACCAGCCTTGAGGTACCTGAGTCCCTTGGGGAAGAGACCTTAGCTGTGGGAAAGCCTGGTGATGACAGCTGCCTCTGTGGGAAGATTGGAAAGGCAGGCCTTTTCTCTTCACTAGCTGGGGCTTATTCAAAGAGATCTACTGGGTAGACCTTATAGCCAACTATTTGTCTATCCATTTATGTATCATTTCATCATTTATTAAATATGTTGTGAGCAGAGAGGTAGATCGAGGGACTCAGAGGTTTATGTACACAGCTGCCAAACCTCGTTAGTTCAGTAGGAAAAGGGGTTGTCGGGCTTCTTGAATCAGTTTTCCAAACTGCGCATCCAAGGACAAAGCCTGCACACTCCTGCAGGGGCTCAGCCCTGCTAGGGATGGGTCTCATTTTCACAGTAATGAGCCTGAGTCTTACTACCAGAGACACCAAAGGAGGAGAATTTTGTCTACACTCTTCTGTCTTTCGTCCAAGATTCTGCCTTGAGGGGGAGGAAAGATGGCGTCTTCGCTGCGTCTCCCTTCTTTCACCCAGGATGTACTTGCATGAGCTTCTGAGGCCTGGACAAGGCCACAAAAGACTGGAAGCCAGCTCCTTAGGACTCAGAACTCTACGGACATCTCTCTATGCAGAGAGAACCAAATGGAAACCACGTGCAACCCCAGGAAAGCTGATGTCTAAGCGTTGCTTTTATGATGTCCATCATCTTCCGTTACTCAGATCTCTCCTTTCTGTCCCACACTTATTGGTACGTGGAACCCAAGTCGGACAGGAGAGAAAGGAATGTTGAGGTGAATTAGTAGGAGCCTCCTGGGCGAAGGCAATAAATCCAGACGAAAGATCATGGGGCTTCTTCCTTGGGCCTACATATGATGCTTTTGATTAGGGTTGTGGGGGCTGCATGTGTGTGGGGGAACTCTGCCCCACTTCCTCCAGAATTCATGGGTCTTTGTCGTGTGCTAGTCTCCATGGACGGAACCCACAACCATGGCTGGGAAAATGAGAGGCTGAGGTATTAGTGAGAGAAGAGAAAGTTACGGGAGATGTTAAAGAGAAGCTAGATTTGCGCAGAGCCATCTTCACCTTCCTCTCCATTTTGCCCAAGGCCAGTGCTTCCTGGGCAGCCTGCTTTTGGTAAAGTCTTTTCTCATGCTGTTTAGGGTGAGTGATGACAAATAAATGCCTAGGAAAAGTGCTGCTGTCTCAGTCCCCATACTTAAGGGAAGACAGTCATGACTTTTCCTTCCTACTGTGGTTGCAGACTCAGATTATTCTCAATGTAGCCAGGAGGTCAAGAGACATTTGTGAATGAGCCCATTCCTTACGCCTCTTCAAGACATTTTGCTATTAATTCTCTGCAGTTGCGTCTCCCCAGGGAGTCTTATCTTACTACTGTGGCTTGTGCAGCACTTAGAGCCCCACAGGACAGTTCTGTGTTGATTCCCAGGAGGCTTTCAGTGGATACTAGACTCGCCTGACTCATGGTATCTATTTATCTCCTCCACTGACCCAGCTGGTTCTTTGGGCTCGGCAGGAGTTCTGGCTGGACTCTCTCATTGCTCCATATTCCCCCTATTACTAATGAGGCGTTGTTCCTTAATTGTGAGGTACTAGATACCAGAAGTGCTTTCTTTTGTTTCAGTGGGTTTAGCAGAGGGCTTAGGCATGCTTTGACATTCGCTGTCTGATTCTTTTATTCCCCGGGGGTTCAAAGGTCACTGAGCTGGCAAGGGGGACAAATTAAAGTGAGCTGGGACAGTAGGCAGAGTGACATCGGAACGTCTACACTGGTGTAATTCTGCCTCATCCAGACATTCTGCCTTGTTACTACTTGGATCCACTGATCCAAACAAAATAACCAGGATATGGGAAAAAGAGGTGCTACGGCATTTTAGTATTATAATTGATGAAAATGAGTGAAATTATAAAATGAGATCACTAATACTTTTTGTTTTCTCTTTTAAAAAACTCCAAAATGATGAGTCTAATGTCCTACACCAGGATGTCTCATTTCTGAACCTAACTGAGTCCTTTAATTCTTCAGAATATTGAGGCTGCAGGGTCCCAATTCTGAGCAGCAGAAAATGGAGAAATTTTGATGAGGTTTGTTGAAAGTCTAAGGACCCACAAGAGATTGTGTTCTTTTGGATTAAATCCAAGATAGCTTAAAAATACTAGCCAATTATTTCTTTCTCATATAAGCTACAAAAATGAAAGGAAAATAGAAGCAAGTTGTAATTCTTGTAATGAACATGTAAGTATTCTACATCTTGGATAAACTTGTGTTCACGGGTGAAAAGAATGTCTAACCCTGGTGGTTTGTGCAAGCCACATTCAGCAAAAATGGCCTGATGTCTTGATGATCATTATCATCAAAATTTAAGAACTGTTGCTGCCAACATGATTTGACCCTGGGAGGTCAGCTGATATCTATGAAAATCAGTTTCCTCCTCTGTAAAATGAGCAGGGTAAATCCAGGTCTGGCAAAATATTTACATGAGGAAAATGTATTATTTGCGCTCTGAAAAAAATGGAGAAGGACGTTATACATACTTTTACTCAATATCTTGTAGAAATTTATATTTAAGTGTATTTTTAATTAGTGTATATAAGTTATTGAGTTTGCCAAATATTTTACAAAATACTTAGTTTCTGAGTGGTATTTTCCATTTTAATAATCTATTTTATTTATTTTTCCCCAATATTTATTAGTATGTGTGTGTGTGTGTGTGTGTGTGTGTGTGTGTGTGTGTGTGTGTGATATAATGCTTACAGTGAATTTGAGTATTTGGCACACATATATATCATGACAATAATCCCTTCCCCCCTTGTCTGTCCTTCTCTCTCCCTCATCCTCTCTGACTCCCACTATCACACCTATTTGGTTCTATAAAAAGCCTGTATTCTGGGTTTCTGGTATTAGAGAAAACATGCAATATTTTGCCTTCTGAGTTTGATTAAATTCGATAAGCACAACGGTCTCAAGTTGGGTCCATTTACCTACAAAAGCCCCAAGTTTGTCTGTCTGTATAGAAGAGTAGTACTCCATTGTGCGCATATACTACAGTTTTTATATCCGTCGGTCCATTGATGAATATTTTGGGGTCTTCCACAGTTCAGCTATTGTTAGTTGTGCTGCATGTATCTCTATTGTACAAAGATTTTAACTCTTTTGGAAAGATACCCAAAAGAGGTACTTCTGAATAGAATGGAATATTTATTTTCAGCCTTTTGAGACTTCTCCGTATTGCTTGTCATAGTGGTTGTACTGGTTTACAGTCCCACCAGACTGGGATACCAAGAAAGCTCTGGGAGAAGCCAAGGATTGCTCACGGTGACAAGGGCTTTCTCCGGAAGGGAACCGAAGGGGCCACCCTCTCCATGAAGAGCAGTAAGGATGAGTGATATTTTATGAGTGATATTTTCAAACATGCATATATTTTAATGATATCCATTCCACCTGGTAGCTTCCCTTCCACCACCACCCTTCTGATTCTCTTTTGCCCGTCTAGCTTCTTTTTGTCAAAATTTCATGTCCTATTTATAAATTTTAATTTTAGATTGCACATGTTTGGGAAACCATGGTACTTGTCTTTCTGAGTATGGCTTATTTTGCTTAACATGATGCCCTCCATTAACATCCGTTTTCTTGCAAATAACATTATTTCATTCTCCTTCATGACTGGATAACTTACTTTCTTTCTTTCTTTCTTTCTTTCTTTCTTTCTTTCTTTCTTTCTTTCTTCTTTCTTTCTTTCTTGAAACAGGTCTCCCTCCCCAGTCCAGGCTGGCTGTGAACTCAATATTAGCCAATCTGGTCTCGAACTCATGGTAAACCTCCTACCCCAGCCTCGTGAGTGCTAGGATTACAGATATGTGCCATCATGCCTACGTTTTCTGGTGCTGGAGAATTACACCCAGGGCCTTTTGCTTGGTAGGCAAGCTCTTCACCCACTGAGCTATGCCTCAAGGCCTGAATGATTTAGTTTTAAAATTAAGATTTTGTAATATTCCATGATCATTAAATATGTTGCTTTTATATATTTTAAACAATATAGAAAATTAAAAGGAAAACCCACAAAATCCTCTCAAATACAAGTACCCTCAACTTTGGTTTATTTCTATCTAGTCATTTTCATGGAGCGTTTTAAAAAATTATTGTTGTGAAATATACATAAGACAAAATTTATGAGTTTAACCAGTGACATTAACTACTTTACATTGTTGTGCCCTCACCACCGTCCACCTCTAGATCGTGTCATCACCCCACACTGAACCCCTGTACTCGCTAAGCCATAACTCCCATGTCACCCTGCATCCCCACCTACCCGTAACTGGTAGCTACTATTTTATAGGCACTTTAATAAATGAACTTTCTGAAAAAAGTGAACACCAATCCTAATGAACATTGAATTTAGTGTCACGAGTCCTTAACATTTTGACGCCATGAGCATCTTTGTTTGTTTTGTAACATGCTCTGTGTGAGCGCCGTTTTTAATGGCTGACCATTATTGAATGAGTGGTTGTTTTGTTTACATTCTTCTTCCACCGCTTCCAAATGCTTACTATTTTAAAGTGTCATGAAAACATGTTTTTGTACCGATCTTCTATCACAAATAAGCACTTCCTTTGTGCAAACTCAAGACATTCATTGCTAGTTCAAAAGGACTGTGATCTTTCTCAAGCTCACAGGTTGTATGATCAAATGGCTCAAAAAAAAGTCAGATGCTGCCAAGTGCAGATGGGTGGGCTTCTTCCAGCATTTGTGAGGGTCCAATCTGTAGGGCTGCTGACGACTCATAGGGTTGATAAGATACAAATGGTCAGGGAAGGTGAAAATGGCCGCGAGGAGTGCAGAATCCCCGAGTAGGAGAGACTTAGGGGTGCTTGCACCCCTTAAACAGGGTGTACAGATCAAGCAGGGTTTTCTCCTTTCGATTGTGTGCTTCTTTGGGGAACTGATGGTATGCTGGTGGAGGTGATGGGAAGCCTGATGCCTTCCCTCAAACCACCCCTTCGTTCCTCCACCCGGGGGGAGAGGTGACAGTAGTCGGTGTTTCCCACCTCCCAAGTGCTGTGATTTCGGGACTGTGCTCCATACAGGTCACCCACTAGACCCAGGAACCCAGTGTTGTCACATAGCACGGCTCATCCCTACTGCTCTTCTGTTTCATCTTAGACATCATGGAGAGGGTGGCTCCATCCGTTCCCTTCCTGAGAAAGCCCTTGTCACCGTGAGCAATCCATGGCTCCTCCCAGAGCTTCCTTGGTAGCCCAGTCTGGTGAGCACCGCTCCTGGCTGTCTTTAGCCCCTCTCTGAGAAGACGTCACAGCTGCAAGAGATCTGAATCAACCTCTCTTGTCCCCTGTGGCACTGTGTGCTTTGGCTGCCTGGCCGGAAAGCTGGGTCTATATTTACCTATCATTTTGATCCTATCTTGGGGTGTAACTGGAATAGAGTCCTCAGTGTGGAAACTCCTACTTGGAACACAAGGAGAGAAGAGAATTAGAGGCTGAGCTCCAGAAGGACTCTTCCCTGAGGCCTCTTGGCAGGAATGGCTCCTGTTTCTTGGAGAGGGGGTATGACCAATATGTGGGTGTTTCCTTGGGGAGAGAGCTCCTACTTTTTCAGTAGCTATAGGCCAATGGGACACTGCTCTTCCGGTCTTCTCTGTGTGTGTAATGACTGCACGGGCAAATCACTCCGTGGTCTAATCCTGGAGGCAAAGCAGTCGCCATTTGTTGGTCTTGTCCCTCCGGGAACTTTGCTCTGTAGCTCACTATTTTGAGATGTGTCTTTCGAATGGCTTCTTCGAATGATGACCCTCAGTCTCTGCTTTTAGAGCCCACAACAAGGGGGAGATATTATAAATGATTATGAATATGCAAAATGCTGTTCTTTCTACCCACCCCCAAGAATATCAGCTGACTGGTGTTTCCCAGGGCCATCCTTTTCAAGGACCCGTATTTCTTTCCTAAATTTTTTTCCTGGATAGGTAATAGGATGATTTTAAAACTCAAACCCTCTCCTCCTCCTCTTAGCTGTATTTGTAGGATGAGGATAATTGTCATACTAACAAATGATTTGTGTGCATTTATTAGGTAACACATTCGATGCACTTCAGGGCGGCATGAAAGGGCACACAGTACCTTGTCCGA
The DNA here is from genome assembly GCA_004027205.1 of Ctenodactylus gundi. Taxonomy (NCBI): domain Eukaryota; kingdom Metazoa; phylum Chordata; class Mammalia; order Rodentia; family Ctenodactylidae; genus Ctenodactylus; species Ctenodactylus gundi. The sequence continues at coordinate 229,635 of PVKB01000621.1, read as the reverse complement.
AATCCATGTTATTCTTTTTCTCAACTGAGATAGACTTTGACAGTGGTCAGTAGAAAAAAAATCAGATTTTAATCTCTTTTTTAAAAAAAAAACCTTTTGACTGTTTTAAACATAGAAAACTTGGCAGAATAACATCATGTAACTCAAACAGCCATCAGTGCTGGTGAGGCTGTGGGGAAAAAGAACCCTCTTACAGTACTGGTGGGACTGTAAACTGGTACGACCATTAAGAAGGGCAGTATGGAAATTCTTAGAAAGTCTGAAAATAAATATCCCCTTTGGTCCAACAATACCTCTTCTGGGAATCTTTTCAAAAGAGTTAAGTGCATCACATAGCAGAGATACATGTATACCCATGTTCATAGCAGCACAACTAACAATAGCTAGAAAATGGAAGGCACCAAAATACCCATCAACAGACTAATGGATACATAAATTGCGGTACAGTACACAGTGGAGTACTACTTGTCTATAAAGACAAATACTTTGGAGGCTTTTGTAGATAAATGGATTCAATTTGAGACTATTATTATGCTCAGTGAAGTGAATCAGATATAGAAGGTTAAATATTGAACAGTTTCTCTCATATGAAAAACCCAAAATACAGTCATTTTGTAGTACTGAATGCGGTGGGGATCATGGGAGCTAAGGGTGAGGGTGTGAGAAGGTCAAAAAGGGAGAAGGGAGAGGTATGTAATTTTGTGCATATATATATATATATATGCGCAAAATAGTCAAGTTCAATGTAAACATGTGTCACATATATACATATCAATAAATTGGGAAAAACATAGGGCAGGGTTAGTTACGTTAACTGCATATATATATATATATATATATATATATATATATATATCCTACAAAGGCATAAGACATTAAATACCATCATCTGTATTTTGAAGCACGTCTTAAGCCAAGTCATTTCCTGTCATTTCTGTATTTCCTGTCATTTCTGTACAGTCATATCCAAAATATCCAAATTTTTATCTACTTTTTGAATAAAAAAAGGGGCATTTTCAGAAGGGTCTTAGATCAGGCTACAAACTCAAGTTTATTTCTAGTATGGACCATCCTATTACAAAAGGTGAAAAAAATCATGCCATACACGTGCTGGTGAACTCTGTTAGGCAAACTTCAAGAGGGGCCCTAAGATATGTCATAATTTTTAGTAGTTTGTTCCAGTTAAGACTGATTTTGCAGAACTCAAAGTCATGATTGAGAACCATACATGTTGAATATATTTCTATAGATGTATGCTTAGTTCCAATACACACACACAAACACACACACACACACACACACACACACACACACACACACACACACACATATTTGTGGTACTGCAAGTAGAACCCAAGGCCTTCACACTGAGCTACATCCCTGACCCATTTTCATATTTGATTATAAGACAGGATCTTTCTAAGTTTCTAACTTGCCCAGACTGGGCCTGTACTTCCAATCTTCCTGCCTCATCTTCCTGAAGTGCTGAGATTGAAGGCCTGTGTCGCTGGGCCCAGTTGCTGATATCGTTTTTTTCTTGGGATACATCCTGTCAGGTTTGTCAATATCAGTGGTCTGCTAGCCTTTTTGACTCCATATTTCTGGCAGAGAATTAGGCACATATCCATGATTTACTTATTACAATTGTAAATTAAGCACACTGTAAAATATATATTGATTGTATAATAGATGCTGAGATGGGTGAAATGAGAAGTCAAGATACTTAAGAGTTCTAGCATCTTCTTCTGTCCTGTATGAATCCTTTTGCATCTGCCCCAGTCTGAAGACCCCTGGTGAAGGCTGTGGAAACACCATTACACCATGGCACACAGTGGGGTCACAAAGGCAGACAGCCAAGGGTCACCTCTCAGCTCCACCATTCCCTAGCTGGAGGACATATCACTGTTTCCAAATCTGTCTTCTCATCTGAATATGAAGACATTGTTACCTGTAGGGCATTGTCAGGTTTAATATTTATGTACTGCTTGGTCCATGGCAAGCTTTCAATACATTTTAGCTATTAATAATGGTGATGATGATATGTAATAACACAGCCCTACGGGGATGGGAGCATCCTAGGTGGAATGTCTTTCTTTTTTTTTTTTAACTGCACGAAGCACACTTTGGTCCATATTCAAGCATTGCTGGTGTCATCATGGGTATGCTAACAAGGCCATGATGATAGGTGTGGGCAGGTCATGTGGGGTGTAATGCACAGTATGACGTACATATGATCAGTCATCGAGTTTATTTGAACTGATGATGATGATGATAGTGTGATTACTGTTACAGGGATGGTCCATCTGGGGCTGATGCATACGGTAAGGACTGGAAGCCTTTCACAGTCCCTGCCTGAACTACATCATCAATATTTGTACCCATCTTTCTTGAGAATCTATCCTGAGCCACCTGACAAATATGCGGACAAACTTGTTGCATCCTGACTCCCTTCCTGGCCTCTCTGTCTTGTTGACTTGCCTTGCTGGTGTGGCTTCTTTTGTGCTTTCCAGGTCTCTGTCTGTCTGAAAAGCCTGGTACTGGTCCTGCCTTCACCACAGACTAAGATTTCTGGACTATTCAGGACCATTCATTGGCTGTTAGCATTTAATACTTATGTCAAGGAACTTGCTCCTGGTGGCCGTGGGTATAGTGCCTGAAACTTACAGTGTGGACTTCTGTAGCTTTATTCAAAAAATAGCATGACTTTGCTGTCACGAGAAGGCGTGGCTGTTGTGGGGAGCAAACTCTTATACTCGAGTACGCCGGGGCTAATGCCGAACTGGGTCAGCAGGGGCACCCGAAATGTGTGTGTCCAGGAACTCTGCTGCTCAGGTTCATGGGAAAGCTGATTCTCTGCTGGCCTGGGGATTCCAGGAAAGCTGCGGAGAAAAGAATTTCTTTTTTCCAAGATCAATAGAAAGGAAGGTCAGCACTGTGCCCGATGGTGCCCAAAGGTATGACTGGGTTAAAATATGAATGTGTTAAGATAAATATGTATTTGGCAGTGTTGATGATCAAACCCGGATTCTTCCCACTGGGGTATTTCCCCAGCCTTTGTTTTTTATTTTGAAACAGGATCTCCCCAAGTCGCTGAGTTCCTGAGACTGGGCTTCAACTTGAGATCCTCCCACTTCAGCCTTCCAGAGCACTAGAAGTACAGATGTGTGCCACTGTCCAGCTCAGATTTTATATTCCTAATAAGAGTTTGAGGTAGTCATTTTGATGTAATGTCCTCCGAACTAATTCTAGGTATTGACTGGGGAATTAATCTTTTCAGGAATTCTGACAAAGTAGCACCCCATAACCTTTTATTCTTATTTTTTTCTATAGACATGTGTCTACCTAGGAAATTATGAAAATGACCAGTTGCACTTAGGAATATATACTTATCTTTTTATGCCAATTTTCCCATTGGAGTATTGCTCATGTGTCAAAGTTACTTGATTCCAATTCTAAGCTGTAGAGTATGAGCCTTTGTAGAATGAGATTATAGGTTCTTAAAATAGTAACTATCCATGCAGAATTAAAAAAACCCAAAATCGTTATTCTATGGGTTGAAATACTTTATAGGTTCTATACTTAATTATAAATACATGAGGTTAAAACACACTTGATATGCAAACAGTCATGCTATTCCAATCTGAAGATTTTTTTTCTAAATTTCTTTTTTTGAGTTTCTTCACCTGGTTGGGAGACCTCAGTACAAGGAGGAAGAAAAGACATTTACTTGGGATCTAGATGGAATAGAAAACATCTGATGGTGGCTTTCATAGGCACTGGTCACAAAGATTGTTTTTTTCCAAACGGAAGTAAAAAAAAAAAGTCAGATTTCTGTCTGGTTGGCAAGATGGAGCTAATGCTAATACTTGGTAGCATGATCTTGACTGAACACAACAGACTGACCATTCACATTCCCTTCCCAACCCTAACGCCTCACGATAGGAAATGAATAGGCAAATATGTTCACCTGCTGAAAAATGGATAGCCAAAAAGTGGCATATACACATGATGAATTGCTGTTTAGCCAAAATAAAGTGTCAAATATTGATAAATATTATCATAGGGATGGTGGTTACAAACATAAGTGAGAAGCTAGGCACAAATTGTCGGGTTGGATCATTTTATTTATTTATTGAAAATGCCAATAAGGAAAACCTAGAGCGACAAAGAACAGATTGGCATTTTCCAGCTGCTTGGGGAAATGCTGTTTCCCGGGTGTAGGGTTTACTTTCAGGGTGATGAAAATGTTTTCAAACTCGATACAGGCGATGGTGGTAGTACACATCGTGGGTGATGTAATCATCACAAAACTGTACACTTTAAATGGTTAAAGTGGGGGAATTTACTGTTGCAAAAGTTTTACTTCCATTACAGAGAAGAGTAGAAACATAGGTTAGATAAAAGGGGGAAGAAGAAATATCACTGGACAAGAGAGTTCAATGCATCCTGGATACGGGATATATCCTGAAGGAGTAACAAGTGAATTATCAACACTAGAAGCGGAGGAAGCCATCACCTATATGATGGTGGGTGTTTTCAGGGTACCAGTGAGAAACAAGCCGCTTTACTGGGAAGAGCCACAGCAAGAGTGAGGTGTGGAAACAGCACGTACAGGTAGCAGTCGATGGGATGTGTGGGAATTCAGAATATGGAGAATTTGGATGTTGATGTTTTCTTTCTCTTCTCTTCCTTTGCATTTTTGGTGGAGACTCTGTTTTTTCCCATTCCAAGTCACCAGGAGACTTTGCTGTCCCCTAGCAGAAGGTGGTGTAAGAAAGAGCAGAGGGCAGAGTGAGGCATCATAACAGAGAAGGATGAGGAGCCAGTCTGCCAGAGACTCCAGCTCTGTTCCTGGAGTCCTGCCAGTGAAGTCACATCAGCCCTCATCCCCTGCCTCCTGCAGAAGACAGGAAGATCTCCTCTGGAGAAACTGAGAGCTCCCCGGCAAAAATGCAGCTCGCCACCTAATTGGCTTCCAGGAATGGCCATCGATCCGGCACTTAGCTGGCTCCTAACCAATTAATTAGCACCTCAGTCTAAATGAGAAAAGATAGAATCATTCTTGATGGAACTTTCAACACGAAAGAGAAAATAAAATAAAAAGAAACAGGAAACCTGGTAGTGTAAAAAGCAGAGGCAAGTCAGGGAACGGAAAGTTAAGTTAAAAAACAGAGACACCCATTTAATTACAGTCCTCCAGAGAAATAATAAGATACTGCATCCCTATGTCAGAACAAGTTGCCACAGAAACAGATTTATTAGTAGAGAAGAAAGAGATCTTGGAAATTAAAAACTATGAAAAGCAAACTAAAAAATTAAATAGATGAGAAGATTATGCTCAACACTGAAACTTTAGGATTTGAAAGCAATAAAAATCAATCCAGATGGTTGTGTGTGGTCAGAAATTACAGAAAAAGAACAGAGGATAAGAGAGAGAAATATTCTAGAAAAACATCTGGAACAACATGTCATAGGTCCTTATTTATACTCAGCAGAATGGATCACTGCCCACAACACACACACACACACACACACACACACACACAGAAAAGCATCTCTGTGAAATTTCAGAACAGTAAAGTCCTAAGAGCTTCCAAGGAGAAAATGGGTCACACACAAATGTATTTTCACAGCCATTTTATTTTGTCACTAAGTGTTTGTGATACATGACAACCACAGTGGCGTTGGGGAGCTGGTTCACACACAGAGCATCAAGTTCCTTTTCGCTGTCCTTTTCTTTCCCTGGTTTTTGAACTCAGAATGACATTAGGCTCTTCTTACCAATATTAAAAATGAAAAAAAAAAGACATTAACAATACCACCCTGGACTTTCTAAGAAAAAATGATCTTTAACTAGCTTAATAAAAGTCCTGATAGAACGGTGGAATCAAAATATTACCAGGCATTTCAGAAGTGTAAAATTTTACCTCTTGTGCATTCAAACTCAGGAATTTTTGGAAGATATATTTCATGTAAAAAGGCTCATAAGTCTAAAAAGTAAAGAAAATGGGATTGGGGAACTGGGGACGCCCACAGCTAGGGGTTCTTGGAAAAAATGTGTTCAGGGAGATGACAGAGGAACAGCTTCAGAAAGGACAGCCACAGGGGAAGAACAAAAGGAGTATCCGACTGGCGTAAGCAGCTGGAGGACAGCACTACGAATACGCATGTATTTATACCATTAAAAAAAAGGAGAAACATTAGAAGGCACAAAGAAAACCAAATGTATGAAAAGTGACCAAGGCAATGGCTAACAAAACAGAGCGTTTGAAAACAGAGAGACAATCGTGAGTATAACCTGACTAATACCAGGGCGAGAAGTAAACACACACGCAGTTACTAAGATGCAATACTGATCATTGATCTGACCCAAAGTTATGACATTTGGAGCAAGAGCTCAGCAGTGGGGCGTCAAGAGAGCTGAGTTCTCATTTACCACAATGCCTAAAAGTAACTTGGCAAACACGAGCAGCATGGGTCCATTTCTTTCCTTTTCTTTTCTTTTTTTAGAATGGAAGCAAATATCAACAGAATAAAAGAGGTGACAATACCTATTTGTAGAAATAGATTTGGGATGTAATAGTAAGGGAACAGTGGCCGGCCTTTTTGGGAAGGAGAGTTTTTGATACGTCTTTTCATATTATTATGTTTACAACCAAGTTAAAAATAAAAATAATTAGTTAAAATATTTGCTGATGTTGAGTGTGTCAATAACATGCCTGTCAAGACAGACTGATAGTGGGGATTTCCTTGTATTCATGACTTAAATTAGTGGCATTTATTGGGCACTTAAGACGTGCCATTCTGCATTATCTCAGCTAATCCTAACAAGTCTGTGACAGAGGCTCTGTTACTCTCCTTTTACGGACCAAGAAACTCGGGCATACAACTTGCCCAGAATCTAGTTGCCAAACAGCTTCTAGGTGTGGAACCAGGAATGAAATTTAAGGGACCCTGAGCTCCTGGGCTTCACAGTGCAGGTTTACTACCTTCCCTCTGTACCTTGATTAAGTATTTTTGGTGCCTAATTGCCCATGCTTTATAATGGAAGCTATAACGTCAGATCACACAGGCACAATGTACACTGTGACTCTTGTTGACAAAAAAAGATGCTAATAAGCACGTGAAATGATGCTCTGTGCCACTGGTCATTAGCAACATGCAAATCTAAACTACAATGGGATATCACCTCAAATCTATTAGAATGGTGGGGGTTGTACGGAGGATGTGGCCAGGAGGATGAACAGGCCAGGGTGGGAAGGGAGTGATTGAAGTATGTTCTATGCATGAGCGAATCTGTCAAAATGAGACCCATTGATGTGTATGGCCAATATGCACTAATAGAAATGTGGGAAAAAACATCAGAAAATACTCAATGTTGTTGGAGACATGGCGTCATTGGAACCTCTGTACCCTGTTCATGGGATTGGACAATGGCGTAGCCACTGTGGAAAACAGTATGACCCTGCATCAAAATGTTAAAAATAGATTTAGCATGGGACCCAGAAGGTAGATCCCCGATCAAAAGGGAAAATAGGGTATTGAGGAGATGCTTGTACACCCATAGTCCTAGTGGCCTTAATGACAATAGTGAACACATGGAAGTGTGCACGTGTCCGCAGACAAACACGAAAGCAAAATATGGTCTAAGCGTACAATGCACAGCGCAAGGAAGGAAATTCTGACGCATTCTACAACCTAGATGAACCTTGGAGACATTATTATTCAATGTGAAAGGAAGCATGATGGAAAGATAAGCATTGTAGGATTCCACTTCCAGGAGGAACTTAAGGTAGTGAAAATAGTAGAGATGGAATGCAAAATAGCGGTTGTTGGGGCCGAGAGGAGGCAGACTGAGGAGACATTGGTCAGCGAGTTTGGAGTTCTAGATTTATAATGTGAAAAAATTCTGGAGATGCCTGGCGAGCATGTTGCGCAATGTGATGGATGTTTCTAACAGCACTGGACAGCACCCTTAAAGCGGTTGCAATGGCAGGTTGTATTTTGTGTTTATATTATCGCAGTTTAAAAAGATTGGAAAATAATAAAATGTACATGCATACACATTGCCCACTCATTCCAAGCTGGCACACCCTAAGAGGTAGGGCTGATGGCACCTTGGCCTGTAATTATGAATGCTAAAGTGACTTTGGAGGGACAAGGTGGTCGTGGGCAGGGATGCAAGGGGAAGTAAGGCATTCTTTAGGACAAAGCACATCCCTGCCATGCTCAGGCAGATGGAAAATCACCCGTGCCCAATCGATCACCAATAAAAATCTCTCAAGAGGCTGAGCAGAAAGATTGTTGTGTGTTCAAGGTCGGCCTGGACTACAAAGCAAGACTCCTGTCTCAAAAACAGGGAGAGAGAGAGAGAGAGAGAGAGAGAGAGAGAGAGAGAGAGATATCTTTTTTCTCTCTACAAATTCTCTTCAGACCTCTTCAATTCTCTTCTGTTTATGGAGATGTTCCTTTTTTACATTTCAGAACACTGATTTTTATTTTTTTCCTCCTATATAAAATCTAAATGTGGGCATACATCATAAATCATAAATCCCATGAATGTTGTCATGCCTTTCCTTTGGCTCTTAAATGATTTGGTCATTTTTAACCAAAGAAATAGATGATTGTATTTTAAACTTTCAAACACTACTGTTGGTTTGGAATACACGACAGTGGTGTAACTCTCCTCTCAGCCCTAAGTTCCACGTTCTTTTTTTTAAAGTTGTTTCTGATATTTTTCCTCAACATTCTTCACAACACGCTTCAACATTTTTTCTGATCTTTGTATTGTTTATCATTTATTGAGCTTATTGCCGTTGAAAATAAGGACCAGTATATTTTGGGTGCTTTCCCCACATCAGATCCATCCTTGCTACGTGCGCACAAAACTCTCCCTACGTGTACAGCTCTCCCTCCACATCCTCCTGGGGGCCACATTGCTACTGTGGTTAAGTTCAAGGTCAGTATTTACACCTAACTATGTAAATATCATGCATTTGTAATGTGTTAGAATTATATTTTGTTTCTTTATGACTTCTCATCCTCTTGCACCTCCTGCCTCCAACCTTATAATAAACTCACTTTTGCTTTGTGTGGTTTTCTCAACACCCAGCGCCAATCTTTTTCCAAGTCTTTCTCTAACTCTGTTGCCAAGAAGATGACCGATTGGCTCTTCTCTTCCACCTGCTGACATCTCTCCCTGAGCCCTCCAACCTGCTCTCGTGGTCATCCTGGCCGGCTGCTCAATTCTTTGTGGGGTTTGTGCCTTCATCGTCCTGGAGATTCCAGTCTCCGACTTCTCATGTAGGATCAGCTTGTCCTGGATTTATGTCTTCTTGTCTCTGTTTATTTCATGCTTTGGTCGGGCGTACTCTCTGTGAACTTCCTATGAAATTATGACCAACAGATTCGATTTTTGAGTCCTGGGTTGCACCTTGAAGTGACCAGCCCGGAAGCATCATGGCGCCTTCACCTGCATGTCTGGACTCCCCTGCCATCGACAGCTCCATTGTGTGACTCCCCAGCTTAGGGCAAACCCATCTCCCAGGACAGCGCTCTGTGTGTCCTGGTCTGGCATGAGGAACCTTCCATGCCCAACAAGTGCCAATCAACACTTCTCTTAATAATACCTTAGCCTCAACACCTGAGGTTTAAGTTGCATTAATCACTCAATAAAAAAACCTTCACAAGTGCTAATTACTAACCTGATCCTCATGTTAGATCCATTTAAAAAGGTGGCATCTTAGAAGCTATAGTATTTATAGTCATTCAACAAACATTTATTGTCTGCCATATACAAGACAACATGCAAAGGTTTCGCATGGTTTATCTGATTCAGTCCTCACAACAGTGCTGTGAAGTGGGCATTACTGCCATTTGCAAATAAGCAAATAGTTCCAGAGAGATACAGCTCCCCGGTTAGTCATTCAATGGACTGATGGTGTGCCTACTGTTTGCTTCACGAGAATACTGTAGGAGTTAGACACTTGTGCCCTTGGGCTCACGGAGCCTTCAGTTTAACCAAGGGTGACAGATTCTAAACACCCGATTTCACCTATAATTTATTAAGTCCATTTTAGACAAATTTCATGAAAAAGAAAGACAAGAAGTCACCAGAACCAGTAGAGGAGGGAGCTTGTCCTGGTGTGGGGCGTCAGCGATGGCCTCCTGGAGGCAGTGTGTTGAGTCTGTGAGATAAGAAAGACTCTGTCCGATGAACTGAGTTATGTGGGAGGGAAAGAGGAAAGAAGGAGTATAAGCAGCAGCTCAGAAGCAGGCTGGGGCTGTGCGTAAGTGCGACACCGACAGGCCATGTGGCCTGAACAGAGAGCACGCTGGAAGGTTGTGTGCTCTGTCAGCCCGCATGTTACCCTGGAGGATGGGCAGGGTGTTGATGAGTTTAAGATTACAGATTCTGCTAAATAACAACTCTTCATCAATTTACCTGTCAATGGTTTGAAGTTTTCTCGTGAATGATCTTCTTGGTCACAGGTGAGACCAGAGGCTACGTAATTTAAGAACATGCCCACACAGCCTACGTTTCTGGTGACACTCATAATTTCCAGCTGTAACACTTTTGTCAGCACATGGACCCGAAGTTGGTTTGAAAGCAGGAATTACCTTGCAGAAATAGTGAGTATGGACCCTGGAGTTCTTATCGCCAGTGGAAACACTGGGGCTCAATGTGACACCCAGTGCAGGATCCTGCAGATCTCCTGGCTTCTAGAACAGGGAGTCCCTCGTGTGTGGCCCTTGGCTCCCTTCTAGGAGGGGTTGTCTAGCATGGCAGAGGTTGAAAGACAGAGGAAGAACATCTGTTGCTTTGGCACATAAATTTGCTCTGAGGTTGTAAAACCCTGTTGCCTGGACCTGGCCCCAACGGAGTGGTGTGAAGTACATGGGGAAAGTTGTGTGTTGGCTAATATTAACTGATGTGAAGAATGTATGTGTAAACACAGTTTACAGGTAACACTAAGACATGCAATTCTCCTTGTAGCTCTTTAGAACAGATTGGTCCCCAGTAGAATGTTTTGTTGATTTTTGCTCCAAGATCTTGTATCCACGGCATAGCCGAGCTATTGTAATTGACCAACAAGGGTAATTCCCACAAGAATGTGGTTGGTATTTTCCTTTATGTTAACAAGTAGGAAGAAAGGTAAAACAGCAGGGCTGCACACCGGCTGCCAACTCTCTGTCAGTGATGTGAGCAACTTTTCTGGATTGGGGCACAGTTTTCAGGTACAGGGGAAACTCAATTCCTCATTTGTGTGTGTGTGTGTGTGTGTGTGTGTGTGTTCGTGTGTGTGTCTGTGTCATTTACCGTGCAGTGGATATAGACAGATACCAGGATTTAATCTGTATTATTAACATCTTTTTGTCACTTTAAAATTCTGGACCAGTAAATTATGGTCCAGGGAAAGATCTGTTTTTATAAATAAAGTTTATTAGGATACAGTTATACTCATTCTTTTTAATCAGTATTGGGGATGAGACCTTTGTCCTGAGCTACATATCCCAGACCCCCTATCCCTTTTGATTTTTATATTTTGAGATATACTCTCACTAAGTTGCCTAGGCTGGACTTGAACTTGGGATCCGCTTACCTCAGCCTTCCAGAGTGCTGGGATTACAGGCCTACACCACCATACCTGGCTTTGTCACATATTTTTGAGGGCTGCTTTAGTGTTACTAGAGTAGTGTTGGACAGAAATTATATGGGTGCAGGGCCAACATTATTTAGTACCTGGCCCTTTACAAAATAAGGTTTACTAACCCCTGGTCTGGACAGCCAGGGAAAGGCTTGTATCTTACAGAAGGATTTGTATCCATCCAAAGGTTGTACAGTTTGAATGTCTGTTAACATTGCAGGTATGAGAAGTCATCATGGGACTATTTGGCCCTGTGAGGAAGTTACTGTCTTGTAAGTTACTGGCATTGTCCACGCCTAAACTTGCACCTTGGTGTTTCTCAAGAGGTTCTTTTGAGGATCCCCCACCCCTTTATTCAGTTTTAATTCCTTCCTTCCCCTCCGCTTCCCTCCTTCTTCATACCTCCCAGGGGCGGCTCGAGTCAGGCAGATGCTTTACGGGCTTGGGAGGAAGAAGATCCAGACACCTCTTAGCTGCTTGTCCCTATCCAGTTTGATCAGCTCCTGATCTGTGTGGTCTTGGCGGACACCTGCACACACCTGGTGCATCATCGAGTCTGTGTGGTCCAGGCTCCTGGTTGGCTGTGCCTCCTGGCACCACAAAGGGTGGAGCAGGGTGGGGCTGCCCATGGGAAGCTATCTTGGGTATTGAGAAACAGCTTCTTAAACTAAAGACTAAGAGACTAGGGTTGGGGGGGCATGCTTATGTCAGCCCTTGTGAGGCCCCTGGGGCTCATGGGACTTCTTGGCCATGGAGTCAGGTGTGAGAAGGTCTGGAGGTGAAAGAACAGCTGAGGGGGAATCAAGTCAGGCTCTCAATGGGTGGTGGAAATGAGTGAAGCAGGCTGAGAAAAAGAGACTTGAGTTTCCATGGAGATTGACTGAGCATCTTCTGTGGTTCAGAACTCGTCTATGGCGGGGGTAGGAGATCAGGAGAGAGGAGACAGGTCAGAGAGCACCTGCAGGGCAAGTTAGGAGTATTCTGGAATGGTTTGGGCAGGGAGGCATCTTGCGAGAACAACTCTGTAGAGAGTTGGTAGACTCTGGTTGCTCTACAGGGTGACGAGTCAAATGCTACTGTAACAGTCCAGGTGAAGATGGCTGGGTGGTGGCGACGATGACAAGCAGCCAACCGAAGCTCTGCCCTGAAGACAGAGCAGGCAGGAATTCCAGCCGGGTTGGCCACAGGTGGTAAGACACAGAGAGCGATCTGGGGATGACGCTTAAGGTTTGGGTCTGGAGAAGAGACAGAATTTTCATTTGTTGAGATGGGAAAGAGTGTGACAGGAAGCACTGGAGATTGGGGACAACCAGGAGTTCGGATGTGGACATGGTAGTGCTCACAGTGCCCATGTTGGGTAGAAGCTACTCGTGAGTCTGGAATGCAGAGGGAAAACCTGGGGCTGAGGGCGTCCCCTAGGAACCATGGATATAGATACGCAGAGATGGTGCTTAAAGGTGTCAGGTGAGATGACCCGCTCACAGAGGGAGGCGGGCTGCAGAAACGCAGTGGTCTGAGGTCTGGGCTTCCGGCCTCCACAGGTAGAGCGGAAGACCCAGCAGAGGAGACCCGGTACCTCTAAAACAGGAATCCTTCTTTACCAGCGCTGTTACAAAAGGATCAGTTGGCAGAGGCCGCTGGGAGTGCCCAAGGGGGACGGGCTGGTGGATACAGGCTGGTGGCTTTTCTGTGTTAAGGATTCTTGAGATGTCAGTGTGTTTCCAAGAAGAGATTAGAAGATGGGCTTGGTAGCACAGGCCTATAATCCCAGCACTCTGGGAGGCTGAGGCAGGATGATCACAAGTTTGAGCCCAAAGTGGGCAATTTAGTCACTTAGTGAGACCCTGTCTCAAAATCAAAACGAGAGAGAGAGAGAGAGAGAGAGAGAGAGAGAGAGAGAGAGAGAGAGATTGCAACGTTTGAACACATTGCCCAAGTCCATGAGAACGCATCCTACGGCTTTCTGGTGTTTTACAGTCAGGCATAGCAGGAAGACACGGCTGTAGGGAGGTGCGCAGGGAGGCCAGGAACCGGGGGACCACAGTGGGTCAGGTACTAAGTTTCGGCCCTTCTTTTGAGTCTCAGTGCTGCCATCGATAGTTGTGTGACTTCAGGACAGTTGCCTAACTTTTCTGAACCTCTGTTTCCTCATCAGTAATGACTAATAATCCCTACCATCCTTTGTTTGTAGAGACGAAATAATTTTAAGCACGTTAAAGCGTGCGTGAACTGCGAAGTGATACGCAGATGGAAGAGGGGGAAGTCACCTGTGACGACGTGGCTCAGCTGACACAAGGATGGGTCTTCACACGTTGTGTAAATGGTTCCGGGGAGGGGAGGGGATGCGTGCCTGCGTGCGTGGGTGCACGCGGCACTAGGGATTGAGCCCCCGGCCGTCCTACTGAGCTAGTTTTCCTAGCTGGGCTTGAACATGCTGTCCTCCTGCCTCGGCCTCCCAGAAGGCTAGGATTAGAGGCCTGCCCACTGGGCTCGGCAATAACCTGAGTTTCTGCGCTCAGTTTCCTAAACCTCCTGTCTCCAGGTCGCAGAGTTCCCACGCCCACTACTGGCCAGCTACCTCTCCTTGGCCCAGAGAATAGAGCAAGCCCGCCAGTACAGAGCTGGACACAGCAATCAGAACTCTGAGTTCCCAAATCAATCCGCGTTCTCGCCCTCTGGGTTCTGATCCGCCTCCTGATCCGCTTGGTGAACCCTGTAGCCAGTTGGCAGGTGAAAATGCCTCTGATCGCTCTCGGCTGCCTCCCACGAAGTTGATAAAAAAGCAGGAGGGAACAGGCAGAATGAAGTCAGTCCCGGTCGTGCCAGGCCGATGGTGGGAGCGTGTTAGGCTACCGCGTGGGCTGTGTCTGTGGAGGGCTGCGTGTGGTGAGCCGGTTGAGGCTCCGGCCTTCAGATGGAGCTATCTGCCCAGTCCATTTTTAAATTTTAATTTTGAGACTCGCCGACAGGGCCGGGAGGTGTGGGTTCCGGTCTTGGCATTCGCAAACCACCCGTGTAGACAATTCCTCGAAGCCAGCGTGAAGGATCCCCCTTCGCCCGTTCTTTCTGCGGGGATTCTGCGGCTTCCCTCGGTGTAGACCGAGAGGCCAGCCCACCACTTACAGTTTATTGGTGATTATTTCTGGTTGACCACAAGATGGCGATGTTCCCCTAACCCCAAGGCAAGTTTTCAATTGGAAAGAGGGTCGTTTCTTCGCTTCGCTTCTCTCCCTTCAAAGTACAAGAGAACGATTTTCCAAAACTGGAGGAAAGCAAAAACTTTCCTTCTGAGCGCGTAGGGGCAGCTCTTGGCTGGAACAGGCGGGGGCCCTGATAGGTGAAGGTCGCACCTGTCTGCGAGGGCTGGGAGCTCCACCTGGAACGACGTCGTGGTCCACAGCGGGCCCTGGGGACAGAGGCTCAGGGCCGGTGGAGAGGAGCCCTACCCTGCAGGTGGGCGCCCTGCAGAGCGCCACCCCAGAGGGACAGCGGACACCAGGCGTTCCCTGCCTCTGCGCGTGGGGGGCTGCCATGCATGCGCCGGGCAGGAGGGACCTGACTGAGGCAGCAGCGTCCCCTGGGAAGGTCGGCCTTGCCTGCAAATGCGGCCGAGGCCTAGCCCTCTCCTGCGTCTGGGGAAACTGAGGCCCGGAGCGCTCCTGATTCCATCTCCTCGCCAAGCTGCTTTGTGTTTAAACGTCGCCGGTGTCCCGTGTGCTGTCGTGTGCTCAGCTAGGTTTTAAGCCCGTGGCCGGGGCTTGCCCAGCCCCTGTGTCTGCATACCAGGGCCTGCTGCCCTGGGTGGGGCCCGAGAGCAGAGCCACGGGAGCACAGCCGGTAATACAGCCGTCGGCCGTCAAAGACAAGCCTGTGCACCAGGGAGAAGTCATTTGAAGTAATTACTACTAACTTGCAAAATAAGCCTCATGGTAGGGTTTTAAGGCTTAATACTAATACAATAGCAATAGACACGTACGACGTGTTTCCTGTGGATCCGACGCTGCCCATCGCTGCACCCCACGTAATCTGCCTCACAGGGCTGTGAGGTAGTGTTCCTGTGCCTGCTTTACAGAGGCGAGAGAGGCTCAGAGAGGCTCAAGGTCGCACAGCCGGAAGGGTCAGAGCCGGTACGCACACCTGATCTGCCTAACTTCTCATCGGGTCTCTCAGCGTCCGTGCCTGCAGCCTCTTTGCGATCCTTTCTCCCGTTTATATATAGGAGCTGATGCCAGAACTGATCAGTCTCTTACCGGAGCAGAAGTCACCATCGCGTCACTTGCCTGTTGTGACACGAGGGCTCCGTGACGGCGAGCAGGCTCAGGGCCTGAAGTCATCTTGGCGACGACACCGAGAAGCTGTCGCGAGACACTTCGGCACCCAGGTGCCAGCGCTGGCATCCGAGGATCGGTGGGATCTGATTCTGCCTGGATGCGTCCCCACACCTGCCACAGCGGAGAGGGGACAGAGGGGCAGAGCGCAGGGCCGGGTGCTGGGGCTGGGGGTGGGGGTCGGGGGGACGCTTCCTTTGTGCCGGCTTTCGGTCACTTCATTAACGCGTGCCCGTCTTGGCTGGGCCTCATGGCCGCACATGGCAGTCGCACGGCTTGACCCTCCTCGTACTGGGATGCCGTCCCCAATGCAGGAACTGGTTTTACATAAGCAGATGGCAGATAACGATGTCTTCAGAAGTCAAGGCTCCTGTTTGCCTCAAGAGAGCGTGCAGCTGAGCTGGCACTGTCTTCCTCAGATCGCCCTCCATGCCCCCAGCAATCGTGACTGTCACCGCCCAGAGACGAGGATTTCCAGTCTGACAGAGCGGATTCCCGGCTCATCACCGCCCCTCCCACCCACGGGACCTCGGGCAATTATGTCCTTCGTGCGTCTAGATTTCCTCACCTTCAAAAAAAGAAAATGTTATGTGTGTCCCAAGGCTGCTACGGGTATTAAATGGGGTGTTAGGACAGACGTGCGGAGAACGCCGGGTTGGACGCCAGGACACACCACCGGAAGTGGCTGTTTTGTGGGATGGGGACGCCGCGCGGGGCCTGTACACTGAGGTGCACCTGCAGTCCGTTTCTTAGTTTCCATTTTGAGGAAGGGTCTTGGCTAATTGCTGAATTGCCCCAGCTGGGCTCAAAGTTGCAATCCTCCTGCCTCAGCCTCCCAGAATGACTGTGCCCTTACAGCCGGCTGGACAGAACAATCATCTATTACTCAAGACCAGGCTACAGTTTTAAAAAATGGTACAGTGAGGAAATTTTAAAAGGAAGTTCCAGTATTTCTAGGCATTAACTGTGTTATACAATGCATTTTCGTTAATTTTTCACTAGTGTGTATTTGCAATATATAATAATCACATTCGACCTGGGAGAATTGGTGCATATACCCTCGCCACCTTCCCGTTCTCCTTTTCCCCAGCTTCCTTTCCTATCTCCAGAGTTTCCTATCGTCTCCTTTCTCACTCTGTAGTCTGGGCTGGTCCAGAACTCCCTATGTAGTCCAAGCTGGCTTCAAACTCAGAGTGATCCTCCTAGCCCAGCCTCCGAGTGTTGGGATTATAGGCGTGCACCACTGTGCCCACTGTGCTGGGGAATCAAACTCAGGGTCTTGCACTTGCTAGGCAAGCACTCTGACTGCTGTGCTGTTCCTCCAGCCCTATTTTACTCAGTTATTTATATTTTGGGTTTCTCATATAAGAGAAACCATGCAATATTTAGCTATGTTTGACTTACTGTGCTTAGCGTAATGATCTCAGGATGCATCCATTTTCCTGCAAAGGACCCAAATTTGTCCTTCTTTAGCAGAATAGCTCCCTGTGGTGTACCTGTGTGCCACATTTTCTATATCGTTCATTTTATATGTATGCAAGGCAGGTCCTCTTCATTAAAAAAAAAAAGTAGAGGGCTGCAGGTTGGATGCACTTGCTCTAGAGCCTTCTTTCTAGCCATGGTGAGCTGCCTTAGAATCTCTGACCCTATCTAAAGCCTGGTCACGCTTGAGGACTTGACTTCTCCGTCTGTCAACTGTGCCTTCTGCACCCTGCAAAGTGTTTTGCCAGACTCCAGAATTTAAGTGGTCAATTCGCAGGGATTCAGGGGTCAAGGTCTACGATGGGCTTACTACCTGTGACCAATAAATATATAGTGAATAAATAAGAGAATACAGCTATTAAAAACAAAAGCAAAACCAAGCATCCTTACATGCACGTTAGATCTTCCTGGGCCTTTATAGTCAGGCTCCTCACAGACAGACATGCGCCTAATAAAGATTTTACAAAGGGCTTGGTTGGGTGTGAGCAGAGGAAGAGGGAGGGTTCCTGGGTCCAGTACCAGAGGCCAGGTGGGCAACTGCGTGGGGAGCAAAGGGGGCCCCACATTAGCTGGTCTGATGAACACCCTGGAAGATATGAGGACCATAAAGTCCTATCCAAAAAAAGGGAGTTCAGAAATGCAAGAAGGAACACAGGAGGCCTTCTGAGGGTATTGTTTCTGTAAAGAGAAACTATGAATTCACAAGAGAGGGCTTTGAAACCAGCCCTGTGGCATGAGCCTATGATCCTAATACTCTGAAGCAGGAGGATAGTAAGTTTAAGCCCTGCTTGGGCAACTTAGCAACTTATCGAGACCCAGTCTTAAAAGCAAAAGTTAATAAAAATGAGCTGGAGATGCAGACTGGTGTGAAGGCCCCGGTGCAACCCCCAGGCTCTGACGGAGTGATACAGGCCACCTGGATGGTGCTCTACTGCCCGAATGGAAAAAAGATGTAAGAAAGGCCACTGCCACCGCCAGATCCCATCTCCACGCACCTGCCATGCTCTTGGGAACTCCACCATCAGAACTTCTTTTCACTGGGGTGACAACAGATAAGAATAAGGTCTCCAAAATTCTTATTCTGTACCTTCAACTTTGGCTGCCTCTTCTTAATTATAAATACAAATGAAAACTAACAACTCCCTTTTTCTTTTCTAGTGATTCCTTTATCATAGAATGGGAAATAGAGATAAGCAAAATTAAGAAAATTAATTCACCATCATCTAATCATCCAGAGGGAACTATGATGAGAATTTATATATTTCCCATTTGCTTTTTATAAGTTTTTTTTTCTTGTGAAATCTCACAGTGTACAAGTGAGCTAGCTTTTCCTTCACGGCTAATGGTTATAGTTGCTTATCTACGAAATCTTTTCATGAGTCATGAAGAATTCTTCCCTAAGTTTCCTTTAAAAGATTTGTGTAATTTTGCCCCAAGTGGTTAGTAATCCACCTCAAATTGATTTCTCCGTGTGGTATGCACTAGGAATACCCATTTCCCCCTCAAATGGGGAGTCCTTG
Source organism: Ctenodactylus gundi (assembly GCA_004027205.1). Classification (NCBI taxonomy): domain Eukaryota; kingdom Metazoa; phylum Chordata; class Mammalia; order Rodentia; family Ctenodactylidae; genus Ctenodactylus; species Ctenodactylus gundi. The sequence continues at coordinate 210,657 of PVKB01000621.1, read as the reverse complement.
GTATCCAAACCATCTTTTTGCTAGTATTATTCATCTTCATTTTTTGTTGAAAAATAAATCACTTGTCCCCACATGGTTAGAGCACGTTCTAGTCATTCTTTATTCCTCTGGTCGGTCTGTCTGTTGGACAGGCTGTGCTTTGTTTCGGGGAACAGACAGTCTGAACATTTTATGGGTGAACAAACTAAAATGATCTCATTTTCCACTAACAGGTCCCTGCAGATGCAGAAGATCCTGGTCCAGGACAATGATCTCTTCCAAGGTAAGTGTCTGCCTCAGTGGGTGGGGAGGCTCCCCTTATTTAGAGATGGAGACCAAACAAGGCTGACCCAGTCTGCGAACATCATTCCTTATTCCTCATTGGCCAGAACTAGTGAGAGGGCCCCACTACCTGCTGAGACTGACAATTCTGTTTCCTCTCTTATTATTATTGTTTTTTTTTTTAGTACAAAGTAAATTTTATTGGGAAAAATACAAGGGAGAAAGTGAGGTTGAAAGTAGGAACACCCCTCCAGGCAGGAGGACGGGTGAGGGGCCACTCCGCTCTCATTCTGATGTCCTTTTCTTTTTTCTTCCCTTCATCCTTGTAGCACCTGCAGATACCGCTGAATAAAAGTGGTAGTGAACACTGCTGTTCTGTTCATAATCCCAAAGGGAAGATTTTCAAAGGCTTACATAGGTTAGTTAGTACTGATTTCATCATAGATAACATTTACTGGATTACCTACAGGCCCTCTTTTGTCCTAGCTTCTAAGATTTTTAATAAGAAGTCCATGTTGAATTTTAGCAAATGCTTTTTTCCTGCATATATTGCAATGACTACTAGTGCTCCTTGACTTACAATGGGGTTATATCTTAATATACGCATTGCTAATTGAAAATGATATAAGTAAAAAAATACATGTGACGTGCTGAATCTCCTCCCCAGTGCATCTTAGAGGGTCAGTTGTTTACCCGTGTGATTTTATGGCTGATTGGCAGTCAGGCTCTTTGCTGGGGTCCAAGAGCCCAAGAGAGCATCTTAACGCAAATTGTTATGCAGGAAAAGATCAAAAATTAAAATCTAGGATGCAGTTTCTGCTTAATGTGTACACTTTCACATGGCCATAAAGTTGCTAAAGTCGGAAGTTAAATCATGCATGTAATTCTGTTTCCTCTGATGAGTTAAAGTGGCAAATCATGCTGATTTTCTGATGATAAGGCAACATTTGTACTAGCATTTGCACGAGCATCCTGGAATAAGCTAACTTTGGACACGGTGGCCTTTTTATTTATTGATGTCATTGGCTTGTAAATATTTCATTTAGGCTTCTTGCACCTATGTTTATGAAAAACATTGGCTTCTAATTTTGATTCTCCAATTGTTCTTATTGAGTTTTGGTATTAACATCATTCTAGTTTCATGAAATAAAATGAAGGATGCGCCCACTCTTTTGATTCTTTGAAAGAGTTTTTATAGAGTTGACATGACATCTTAAAATATTTACTAAATTGCACTTGAAGCCCTTAAGCCTTAACATTATATTCATGACACATTTGTGTTTAATAAAAAATCTATCCATTTGTATTATAGTTGTAGGATTATGTAGATTTTCATTTTTTTCTTTTGTTAGTTTTAGTAAGTAGAAATTGGTATATTTCATCAACATTTTGAAAAATTTTGCTAGTTTACTGAGTTATTTATATTATCTTCTTATCTTGCTTATGTCTGCAATACATGGTTTTATTTTTAATTACCAATTAATTAAAATTAATTATCTATATCTTCCCTCTTTTTGTCTTTGTCTTAGCAGCAGTTATCACTGCTATCAGTCACTTCAAAAAACCAAATTTTGACCTTAAGGTCTTGTCTATTCCATTTTCACCATTCATTAATTTTTGTTCTTGTCTTTTTGATTTTCTTCTATATTTAGGGGAGATTATTTTGCTGTTGCTTTTCTAACTTCCCTGGGCCCACTTTTATGATTACAATTTAAAATGTTTCCTACAAGTCTCATGTATTCAGGAGTGGGGCTTTGGGAAGGTGATTGGATTATGGGAGTGTTACACTGAATGTGCTGTGAGAGGTGGGGCCTGGCCAGAATGGAAGAGTCACTGAGGACACGACCTGGAGGGTATGTCCTCGTCCCTGTGTCCTTCCTTCCCTCTCTGCTTCCTGGCTGCCACGGGCTGAGCAGCTCTGCTCCTCCATGCCCTTGCACTGTGCCATTTCTGCCTTTGGGCTACTGAATCATGGACTGCACCCTCTGAAACCATGAGCTAAAATATACTCTTCCTCCATTAAGTTGTGGGTATTGGGTGCTTTGTCCAGCAGTGGGGAAGCAACTAATACAACAACTAAAAATCATATTCTTTTAACCTTTATGTTTTCTACCCTTTTTGTCTCTCTTTGCTTCATTTTAGGTATTTTATTTTGACGGATCTTTCTTTTCACTAATCCTACTTGTGCTGGATTTGCTGGTAAGTTTTACATTTTGGCAACTGGGTCTTAAATACCGGAATTCTAGAATTTCTATTTGATCCTTTTCTCAAATTTATGATTTCATTTCAGTTGATTGCAGAAATATTCAAGTGTATGTCTTTGAACTTGGTGAGCTTGGTGTGTTTTACAGTCTTCATATGAGTAGTGTGATTTTCACAAGTTTCCTCATGTTTCTGGTGGTAGGAGTGGCTGTCAGAAGGAGACTGTATAGCATAGTACCTATCTTCATTTTTTCATAACATCTATTATTTTCTTATATAATTTAGATATTTTTCTCTTCTACTAGATGAGCAATTTAGGGTACCTCAAAGATAAATTCCCTGTCTTGTTTATCTTTGTGTCTGTCATAATACTTAGAAGAGTCCTACTTAAAATGAAGACATTGTGAATAAATGAATGACGGTAGTCCTGCCTCTTCGTCTGTCTACTTTCCATTTCTTTATTAGCTTCTTGCATTCTTCCCTGGCCTCAACTTCTCCTCTTGGCTTCTTGGTTCAACCCACAGTAGCCTCCATACTGACCCCTAAATAAAAACATATACCCAGCCTCAAGATCTTTGCATTTGCTTTTTTTCTGCCTTTCTTCTGCTCATCTACTTGTTTCATTTCTCCTTTCATTCAAATCTCTTCTTCTGTGTCACTTCTACATGGGCATATTCTCTGACCATCTTTCCAATAACAGGACTTTTCTTTCTCTTCTCTGCCATTCCCTGTCATCTCATGCTGATTTACAGTATACAGTATACATAATACTAAACAAAAGTGTATTTTAAATGCCTCTGTTCATATGTCTCTCCCACTAGTTTATGAGGTCTCTGAAAGCAGGGACTCTGTTTCTTTGCTCACCATAAGGATAAGCATTGCCTTGAAGAGTCTGGAACATAGAAATTATTAGATGTTTCTTGAGGTAGGCACTGAGATAATTCCTCTATGTAAAATTAGTTTCATTTCTCCAGCAGTTGTAAAAGCTTGCTATGTTATTATTGTTTCCATTTTACTTCTAAGCAAACTGAGGTTACTTGATGTGTCCGGGGAGATACAGCTACTGAATGATAGACCTGAGATTTGAACAGATGCCTATTGAAACATGCATACAAAATTAATAAGGCAGGTTTTGGACCAGCAACTGTTGTAAAGGATAAAGAGAGAACACTAAAATTATAGGAAAGTGCTAGGTATTTTCTTATAGGTCAGCAGCAGCAGTTTTTTGAACTCTACAATTGCTCAGTTTGCTCTGAAAATCCTCACTTCTGTTTCTCCCAAGTTGGCCCTTACCTGGCTGTTCCATTAGCCAGCTTTATCCAAACAGCAGTGTCAGCAGAACAGTGAGCAGATATGTACAGCAATGGATCAGGAAAACAGAGAAGGCAGGTCCGATGATGCAAGATCGTTCAGATGTCAAGCACTGTGTTCACACACTTGCCCATTCATGTTACTTTTAAAGCATTTCTGATAAGCTCAACAGATGGGCTGCTTCCCTTAGGGCCTCTCTAGATGAATTAATGAAAGCATCTGCTGCTATGAGCTTTCTGATTGGCTCCTTAGGCATTGGAGCAAAGCCCCATAGCTTCAGAGCCAAGAGTAAGGGCAGAAGAGCTTCCAAGAACCTCCGAGAAAGACTGAGAAGGACAATCAAGATGTCACTGGTTGCTCCATGTGCCAGGATTCCATCTTGTTTCTCGGTAGTTCGGAAGGGGGATTGGAACACACCACTCACCTGTTTCCTTTTCAGCTTCACTGACGACTTCCTTAAGCACAAGAACTAAAGAAATCCTGGACCCTCTGGAGAGCAGGATTGAGATACTCTACAGAGTCATCTCAGCATGGAATTGTCTCCCTGAAGTGGGCTTTGAACATGAACAGACAAGAACGTAACTTTGGAGTCTGGTAGAACTTGGTTGGAATTTGGGTCATAGCTAAGATAAGATTGTTATCCAACCTGCATCCCAGATATCCCCTCTGTATAATGGGAACCATACTCTTTAGCACTGCTGTGAAGAGTACACACAACTGTTCTCCAGGGATCTAGGCTTAAGCCGAACATATAGTGGTGTGCCAGGAGTTGGTATCTTTTAATGGGTTTGGAATCTAAGGGGCTTGGCTTTTGCATGACTGATCAGAAATCAGCCCTCTAGCGACCTTCTGATCTTTCCTTCTCTTTAGGCAGATACCTCTTTTTTTTCTTCCTCTGTCTCATAGAACTATGAATCTCAAGTATGTTTTTATGAGAATCATCTGGGTTGCTAGTTAAAAATACACCATCTCAGTTCCTATTTCCTAGATTTTCTATTTTCTTCTATTTTCTATTTTTGATGATGGTAGGGCCTAGAAGTTTGTGTTTACCAGAACACCTCTGTTGTAGACTGAATGTGTTTCTACTTCTCAAATTCTTATGTTGCAATTCTCACCCCTGATGTGATAGTAGTAGGAAGTGGACCTTTTGGAGGTGATTATATCAGGAGAGTGAAGCTCTTGTGAATGAGATTAGTGCCCTATACCGGAGTTTCTATGAGCTAACTCACTTTTCTACCATGTGAAGACAAGACAGAGCCCATCTATGAACAAGGAAGTGGTCCCTCTCCAGAAAGCAAATATTCTGGCACCTTGATCTCAGGTGTCTTTGCCTCTAGAACTGTAGAAATAAACTTTTGTTGTTTGTAAGTCTTTGGTACCTTTTTTGTCCCCCTGTGGTACTGGGGAATTGAGCTCAGGGCCTTCACACTGAACTACATCCCCAGTCCACTTTTTATATCAGGGTCTTACAACGTTGTCCAGCCTGTGCTTCTCAGCCTGAGTCAGCCTCCCAGAGTAATGGGATTTATGTCACTCTCTTACACTAACTCAAAAAGATTAAGACACCCCCTCCTCACCCCCTCAGCCAAGTTTGAGAAATACTGCCCAAGGGCTGACAGAATGCTGACAAACCCTGGTTGATTCAAATGCAAAATATTCTTATAAGACCAAAATAGAAGTGATACTCCCTCCAACTCCTTTGGGTGTACAATTTGCATAGTTATAGCACCTTTTCATCAAGTGCAAATGAGACCCAAATGAATCCTTACTGTAACCCAGAAAGAATGCCTTCTAGTGGCAGGGAATGGGGAGAGGGAGAGGTGCCTGAGCACTGTAGGGAAATTAACACCCGCTGCGAGACACCTGGCTTCTGCTTCTGCTCTGTAGTTGGGCAACCTAAGCATGCCACTTGTAGATCTGTTCCCTCCTCTGTAAAGTAAGAGTGGTACTTTTTGCCCTGTGTGTATCTCGGGGATTCACATAGCTTCTATGTAATAAACAGGCTTCAAGAAAGGCAACTGCTTGATGAGCATGAAAGACGAAGCTGTTGATTGGGCTGACAAGTGAAAGGTAGTCACAGTGCCTTGGTTCTTTGAAGTCTAAGTGGAAAGCAGAAGGGAACCCAGGTATTTTCAACAGAGAGGATTTAATACAGGGAATAGGTCTCTTTGTATCGAAGAAGCTGCAAAGCCAAATTGGTGGTGATTTTTTTTTGGGGGGGGGTACTGGGAATTGAACCCAGAACCTTCACATTGAGCTACATCCTAAGTCAATATAAAAAAAAATTTTGATTTTGAGACTGTGTCTTGGCAAGTTGCTACATTGTCTAGGTGAGGCTTGAACTTGTGATCCTCTGGCAACCTCCCAAAATGTTGGGGTTACAGATGTGTGCCACACGTGGTGAGGTAGCTCAAAGGTTAGCAAGAGGAGAATGTCACTAGAATTTATAGGCTGGAAAGAAAATAGGAGGAGATCCCATTAGTCTGGAGTGACCTGGAGCCAAGGAGGAAAGTCAGGGACTGCCAGGGGTATGCCTAGGTAGAGAGAGAGAGAGAGAGAGAGAGAGAGAGAGAGAGAGAGAGAGCTGGGCTTCTCATAGCCTCCATCCAGGTCCTCCTGGTGCCCCCACTGGCTGATCTCAGGGAAACATTTCTCCTCTCCAGAACTCAGTCTCTTCATATACAATGCAAAGGGCAAACACAGTGTTTCTAGTTTCCCTTTCATTTCTCATTTCTGTGACTCCCTTCCTACAGGAGTGTGCTGCCCTGTAAGTGAGCTCAGTGTCCCCAGCAAGCCCACAGTACCGCCGCCATGTACATATACCTTCTATGTCCCCAACGCTGCAGTAAACAAAACTCCCTGAACTGGCACTTTTTCTCTTTGAGTTCTTGTGTGGCTCCTGCATAATCCTCAGAAGTGTTCATCCAAGAAGAAAAAAGTTACACCTCAAGACCATTTCCTAGTAGAATAAAGATAATGAAATTCTGCCATCCATACATGTATGGTACATAGCACAGCTAAAAAATCTAGAATATGTGATGATTTCTTTTGTGGTGCTGGGGATTAAGCACAGGACCTTCATTTTGAGCTGCATTCCTAGCCCAGAATTATTATTATTATTATTATTATTATTATTTTTACTTTGAGACAGGGTCTCACTAAGTTTTTCATTAGCCCAGTTGGGCTTGTAATTGCAATCCTCCTGGCCTCAGTTTCTCAGAGGGCTGGATTACAGGCCTGCACCAACGGGGCTGGCTTCTGGTGATTATTTATTTGGTGTTAACTGAGTAAAGTTTAGGCAAAGGTTGGCCGAAATCCCTACAAACACTTACTTCCTTGCTTTTGTGGATAAGGAAAAATAATATTGACTAAAGGTTCAGATAAATGCTTGATTTGGTGCCATCTCTTTTCTCAAGAATCCTGGTCACTACGGAGGTAGTGACTCAGACCTTTAAGACCTTAGCCTTTGAGACTCTGATTTTTCTAAGCTTTCAAGTTGAACCATCAAGTGCTGCCAAGGAGCAGAATGGAATAGGGTAGCTTTCTTCGTTCTAAGCCAAATCCCATCAACAACAAGCTGTTGGAAGACTTGAGTCTCAGCAGAAGGTCAGAAAATGTGTGTGTGTCACGGGCTCCTCTGTCCTCAGATCCATCCCCACCTTTCCCCTCTCATGGCACCGTTTGCCTCTCCACCTACTCTCCTCTTTGTCCAGGTCTGGTGTCTGAGGCTGGTGACTTTCTCAGACTTTTGTGTCTCAACAAACCAGACAAATCATGGCTCTTTTCCTAGCAAGTGATGAGTGACGCAGGGCCACGAGGGACCCCTCTACCTTGGTAATCCTGCTGAAACCTAAGGTCGGGGTAAATCACTGCACAGTGGGGACAGACCCCATACATCGACATCGCATGTGTTCATAAAAAGGCCCCTTTATTTCACACCTCCTCTGACTTAGGACTCAAACTCCCTGGAGTTGGAGCTGGGGATGCACCTGCCTGTTTTCCCCAGAGGATTCTCTTCTATCTTAATCCAAACTCATGGAAAGTTATTGAATGAAAAATGCATGAAAGAGTAAATGAAACAAAAAAAGAGGACACTAGTCAGGTCGTTTTTCGCCATTCTCTCCCTTCCAGTTATTCATTTGACAGGCAGCGATATGGCAAGTACATCTGCACTGTCACTTTGTGTTTGTGTAATAAAGTCTCCTGGGTTTGATTCTGGATACAGATTGGCTACTTCATGGATACCTGCAACTTCCTCTTTCCTACCATTAGCATATTACTACCCAAGGTGTTTATAACCACTCACACTTCTCCCCCCCACCCCATTTTTATTAGTATATATAGGCAATACACAATGGTTACATTGAGCTTGGGTATTTTGTGCACATATATAGCATGTCAACATTACAATTCTTCCCTTCCCCCCTTTTCTACCCTGCCAAACCCTTCCTCATCCCCTGATTCCCACTACAGCAACCTTTAGTTCTATGAATTGCCTGTATTCTGGGTTTCTCATATTAGAGAAACCATGTGATATTTAACCTTCTGAGTTTGACTCACTTCATGAAGCAAAGTTGTCTTAAGCTATGTCCATTTATCTACAAAGGCCTCAAATTTATCTGTCTTTATAGGAGACTAGTACTCTGTTGTGTACATATGCCACAATTTTTGCCACCTACACCTCTGAACCAGAAGAACCAGGTCACTTCTCCTGTGGCCGTTGGAGAGATCATGTCAACTTGAGGCAATGAGGAAGCGCACTTAGATTAGGCAATTAGGAACCAGCCTGGATTAGAGTGTGAGTGATTTGTGGGCCAGCGAATGAGAGAAGAGCACCTGCCCAGATGTGGGAGGGCCAGCCGGGAACTCGAACTGTATAAAAGGAAGAAAGAAGAAAGATTCTTACAGCTTCTTCCTCTGGGAAAGCTCTCACCTTTGCAGTTGTCTATGAATGCCAACCTGCTACGCGCTGCAGATCTTCCTCACATATTCAGCCCTGTCTCGACTTGTCCTGTCTGCCTGTCACCTACCTGTGGACAACTCAGATCCCCGGCACACTCTCACCGGCTGTCCTGCAGTCCCAGACCAGTGTTCTACCTCGCAGCTGAGCAGCCATCGGAGGTTCCAGCTCTTGCACGTGAAGGCCGCCATCTTGGGCTATCTCTGTCCTCAGACTTGTAAGCCTTCCAAATAGATCTTTTTTGTTATAATTTTTGTAAATTCTGCTTTTGCAAGAACCCAAACTAATACACTTCCTCACCCCCTCAGGGCCAACATTCGTCACTATGAGACTAACTTTTGCCAGTTTAAAAGTCATGGTGTAGCCTCTCATGCCTTAGCTTACACTGCTTTGATTATCAGTGAGGCCGAACATTTTTTAATATGTTTATGCTTCTTTGGAGTTTATTTTATGCCTAAATTTTTTTTGCAGTGAATTTGCCTCATAAGAAAATATATTTCTTTTGACCTGGAATATATAGCAAAGAATGATTTTCATTTGAATAAAAAGAAGTAATTTTTTTTCGAGACAGAGTCTCACTCTGTAGTCCAGGCTGGTCCTGAACTCACTATGAAACCCAGGCTGGCCTTACACTCATGGCAGCCCTCCTGAATCAGTCTCCTAATGCTGGGATTACAGGGGTGCACCATCACGCCCTAATGTGGTGCTGGGGGAATTGAATTCAGGTACTTAGCGCATGCTAGGCAAGCTCTTTAACTGCTGAGCCATTTCTCCAGCCTCCAAAAGGAATTTATACAAACATTTGTAGTTTTAGAATTTCTGTGGCACCAAATAAATAAATAAATAAATAAAAATAAATAAAAAAGGGTTGCTCAGCCCTGAAAGACAGTGGTTCTTGGCAAGCAGAAGATGCTCATTCAAAATTCTTAGAAAGGTTTTGCTTTTACTGGATATGGGAGATCACCTCTGAAGATCAGAGTAAGCCTTCCAGGCCAACTGTTTCTCTATTCTGTGCCTAGGAACAAGTAGCCTGTTTCTTTTATGTTGCTGCTGTGTGTTTGGCTTCATCAGGTTTCTCTTGTTACCTGCAAAGAAGTACTTTGTGCCCAAGAGTCTTTGCTTTGTGCCCAGTTTTGAGGTCCCCTAGGAGTTACTGGTAGTTACCATGGGAAGCCACCAACATGTAGAAGGCCCAAAGAAGTGGCAAGCTTTGAGCTCATAGTGCCATCAAAAACAAAAACAAAAACAAAACAAAATGCAGGTCCTGTGTCCACACTGGGCGTCTCTCGGTTGCCTTTCCTAACATGCTAGTCACACTTCTGCAGCAGAGTAGTTCCCACCCCCAACCTCATCTTTCCCCCCTGAATTCCCAGATCTAGTAATCATGAGTTTCCTTTCTTTTCTTTTGTAATGTAACCAGGCTTCTTACTCATAAAACCCCTGAAAGTGAGAGTCACCACCCCTCCCAGGAAATACCAGGTAGGGCAGGTTTCTTATGAAGTCTTTTGGCTTGGTTCTTCCTATTTCGGTCTTGAAGTGACCACTGGGGAAGCACGGTTCCCAAACACAGTCCGCTTTTCCTACTGTCCCTTGTCTGCCCTTGTCCACCACTGTTCTATGACTTGCTGTTCTCCTGGAGCAGCCAAGAACCTTAAACAATGACAAGGCAAGCAGAGCAGACAGGAGAAGCTGAAGAAGCAAGGGCTTCTGGGAAGGAGACATGGGCAGCTCCAGGGAACTGGCAGCTAGGTAAGAAGGAAGAGGGACTGGGAGTCCACAGATCTTCACGGGCTGTCCTTAGGGTGGACTGTGGTGATGGTCCTAAGGGCCTGCGTGGCTGGGCAATCTCCTTCCCTACGGACCTTCCTCACCCTCCACATGGGAGCCCTTTGTCCCGAGACACTGGCTAATGAGCTAAGGCTTTGTGTGGTTGATTGTCTAATTCAGTCACTTAGCAAATATTTGCTGAGTTCCTTCTTGGTACCAGAGACTGTACTGGGTAGCCCGGGTGTGGGTGGGAATAACGCAGTGAAAACCCGTCTTTGTCCCTGCTGGCACGTACCAGGTCTCTAAGCAGGTAAGACGGACAAGCAAACTTTGATCCCTGCTTATAGAAATGTCTGGAACAGGATATGCTGTAGGAGAGCCAGCAGGGAGATCAGCCCTGGATGCCTCAATGAAAGGAAAGTGGGTGGATGGTCAACAGGCCACAGGTACTCAGAGGAAGCGTCGAGTGTAGGTTAGGAGGCTTCTCACCAGAAATTCTGCTTCTACTTGAAAGAGCTGAGGAAGACAGTAGTAAAAGCATCCAGTGCAGTGTGTGATACAAAGTGGGCACTCAGCAGAATGTTCTTTTTCTGTTTTTGTTCCCTTTTCTTTCTTTTAAAATTTTTTTCTTCTTTTTCCCTTCTCCAATCTTTTGTATCCACTCCACCCCTACCTCCCTCTTTCACATTTTTTTTTTTTTGAGCAGAAGAAACAAACATTTCCTGTAAAGAACCAAGTGGTAAATACTTAGGCTTTGCAGACCTAAGAGCTTCTGTCTTGATTTCTGGACCCTTCTATTGTGACGTGTAAGCAGCTACAGAGAACACACAAACTTGTGTCGGATTTGTTCCCACAGAGCCTCAGTTATGGATGTCTAACTTTGAATTTCACACACACTTTTCGTATTAGTAATGTTCTTCTTTTTGAATAGATGCCTAGCGCAGGACCTATCCACGAAGCAGGTGGGATGTGGCCCAAGGGCTGTGATTTGCCGATCCCTGATTTCGAACAACAGTTCTTACATCGTGAGGTTTGTAGTCACCTCGTCTGTCAGCGCAGGAAAGCTGCAAAGTCATTCATCAGGTGTTCCCGAGGTTCCTGGGCTCCGGATGTCCTGGCAGCTGCTATGGCCGTAGCTGGAAGCAACACAAAGCCCTTCCCTCAGGTAGCTTACGTTCTAGTTACAAACTATAGAAACGAGCTCTAAAAATACAGCCTTGGAGCTTACATTCTATACCCATAGTAAGCGAGTGAAGTAAGTCCTAACACTGGCGATGCTGCGACCCAGGGCCGGGGAGGAGGTGAGGAGGCTTATTCAGCCTGGGAAGTCCGAGCAGGTCTCCTTGAAGGTGACAGATGGAAGCTGAGCCTGGCCTCAGCAAGAGGCTGAGGCAACAGAGACACAAGAGCGAGCGCAGCACAAGTGCAGCCCTTGGGACAGTCAGAGAGGGGGACAGATGACAGGCGAGGTCTTTCAGGTCGCAATTAAGTTTTGCTTCATCCCATTAAAAGCAGGGGACCTAACAGGAAGTGAGCAACGATGTTTTGGGGCAAAAATGGCAAGGTCTGATTCATATCACACTGGTTGAGTGTAGGAACCTAAGCTCAGAAAAATTCTCTTAGATACACACTCCTAATTATTTTGTTATTATTCATATTTTGAGAAGTTCCTAGGCTTCTCTTGAAGTTGAAAACCTCAAATCATAAATCTTGGTGTTAAAGAAAGAACAAGATGAAAAAACTCAATCTTTGCAAGGAAATGGTCTGTGAGTTCCCTGGAAAGCCTGCCCAGTAATTGCTTGGCCAGATCAGCGCTATCTTCTAGGGGGGTTCCTTGTGACCCAGCTGGGGTGGGGCTTGCTGGGAAGTAGGGGGAAGCGGTTGCCCTAGCCTCGGGGGCCATCTGTGAAAGCAGCTTCTACCTTCCTGAGGCTACTGAAGGTCTGTGCAGAAAGCTTGTGTGGCTTTGATGTCTTTCTCTCGTCCTGGTTGCAATTTCTTATCTCTAACAACTCTCGTGCGCTCTCTCTCTCTTCCTTTTCTTTGGTCTTTCTCTCTTTCTCCTGTGTTCCTGCTTCTCACTCTAGCAATCTTTGTTACGGCAGTGTGAATCTCTTGATCTTGTCCCACAGGCCCGTGACCACTGCTGTGCCCGGGGTCCTCCCTGTTTTCCAAAGAGCACTGGGCCCAGACTCAAGTTATTCTGCTCTGACCCAGTGGCCACCTGTTTCCCTGGGGAGCTCAGAGGAGGCTGGGAAACTTGCAAGAAGTTCAACTTTTCAAAGAGTTAATCACTAACCAGTTGGAGATAAGAGAGAATGCATCACCTGAAAAGTGCCCAACCCTGAGCCAGGCTCCTCTTTGCCTGCACATGCCAGGACCTGGCCTGCCCTGAAGCCTGGGATCAAACTGAGGTTGTTCGCGGGTGAGATCCACATGCCAGTCTCTGGGGGGCTGCAGACAGTAGGGTGGCAGCTTCTGCCCTTTCCTCTCGTGGACAATTTCCTTCAGCTCAGTTTCAGCCTGAAGATTCACAGGGTCAGTTGCTCAGGAGGCTTCTCTCTCAGTTCTAACCAAGGTCAAGATCTGGAATCCTGCGTAATCCGTTTCCTTTGCCAGCTCTGTGTGGGACACGGAGATCCCAGATAAATCAGACCAGGGCTCTGCCCTCGCTGAGGCCACCGTGGAAAGAGACAGAAACAGGAGGAATGCCTGCCAGTCGCCTGCAGGTGGAGAGACAGGCTGAGATCAAAGAGGAAAGGGTCAGCCTGTGTGGGAGGCTGGGACGACCGCACTGAACGGGCTGTGATTTTAATAATTAATAGACAGGTTGCCGATGGCAAGCTTTAGCCTCGGAGCTTCCTACGTGGTATCGATAACGCCACAACTGCCCTGCCTACCAAATACCAGCCCTGCTTTCCAAGTAAAGAATCAGGGGCTGGAGAAGTGGCACAGTGGTTAAGTGCAAGGCCCTGGGTTCAACTCACCAGCGCCACATAAATCAGGTGTGGTGGTACATGCTTGCAATCCCAGTACTTGGGAGGCTGAGGCAGGAGAATTGCCATGAGGCCTGGGCTCTAAAATGAGTTCAGGACCAGCCTGGACTACAGAGTAAGATTCTGTCTCAATTTGGAGTTTTCTGGCCTTAAAGTCACCTGGCTTCCTTTTCCTGAACTGCTGTGTAAAAGCATCTCAGTGGTGTGTGTTTCTTACATCCCAAGACTTGAGTTCTGGGGAGAACAAAACCAGACTAGCATCCGGGCTGCTGACAGCCACTCACGCCCGTGCCCTGGTACCAGTGCTGGCCACCCAGCAGGAAGTTGTTGGGGGTGGGGGACAGCAGAACTGAAGGGGTACTGAAGGCAGAGAAAAAGGGTCTTTCCAGAGGAGAAACAGAACCAACAAGAGGCACCTGGCCCCAAGTTTTTCTTAAGTCTTTGCTAACCTGATAATGCCAAACGGTTTTTAATTTACGTGTTCCGAGAATTCCTCCATAAGCGTGCCTACCTTCTGATTGATATCAGTAGAACTCGGCAGAGTTACCTCATCAACTTTATTATCTCTTGTCTCTGGGATTGTGGAGATAAAACTCACCTCCTGAAGGCTTTGAAAGGCTTTTAGGTGTCACGGGCAGACAACTGCCAGCTGAAACTTCAGCTCAATGAGTCAGAAGCCAAGACCTCTCTGGATTTCAGGGCTTTCCTGGGCTCCTTTCCCAGTGGGGCTGCAATCTGGGTGACACTGACCATCCCCCTGCCCTGGACTAGCGTCCTCCTTGATCTCAGGGGATGCTCAAGGATGATTTTTTGGTAGTTTGGATGAGGATTTGCTGGATGCCAGAAAAGAATATGTTGGCTTTCCTGGGCAAGGGGTCGAGGATAGAGTGGGAAGTCTTTCTGACTATATAAGGAAGCTTTCACTCGTCTGCCCTCTGACCACAGCCATGTTTGATACTTTACATGTACAGGTGAGTCTAGGCAAAGACTGGAACACATTCTCAATCATTTAAACCTCCCAATAACTCTGCCTAGGAAGTTTAAGCAATTGGCTTAGCCTATGGTAGGAGAAGGAGCAGGCCAGACTTTGAATCCAGAGATGGCGGCTCCGGCATGTGCTATGCTTTGTTTAAGTGGTGGCCTGGGGCCAGTAGTTTTGGCATCACCTAGGAATACAGAGTCCTTAGCCTGCCCCAAATTTTCTGAGTCAACATCTTTATTTTTAAGGAGATCCTCAGGTGACCAGTGTGTGCGTCACATCTGAGAAGCACCACCTGCGTCGTTATACTCAGCTCCACTCCTGGGAGTAGGTTTGATTCTAAAAATTCAACTGGCCAAACACTACCAAGCTCTGGATACTCTGGCAGGTGACTGACCAGGGTAATGTCCTCATGGGACTTATGGCCAGTCCCTTCATGAGGGAAGTGTGGCAACTGGAATGAAGTGGTGCAGGCCAGGGCGCTGGGGTCTAAATCCTGGTGCCACCACTTGCTGGCTGGGTGGCTGGGGCTGGGTCATTGCACATCTCTGGATCCCAGGTGTCTCATCTGTAAAACAATGCAGGAATCTAGAAAATGCCCAGTATGCAATGTGTTCCACATGCACAAGGAGGGCACCCAGAGCACATTGAATGGGGACCTACTGCAAGAGGGAACCAGTAAACGTGTGAAGAGTTGGACCAGCTACCACAAGGAAAGAGCCCTTCCACTTCCAAATGAAGAAAAGATGTATTCCAGGGAGGGAGAGACGGGAGGCGCCAGCTTTCTTGAACCCCCTTGTTGTGACAGAGGGTCCCAAATTACCTCTGTCAATGGTCTTTCTCTGTCTGGTTTATTTCCCTTGGATTACTCAGCAATGTGGCCCTACTTCAGGGTAGGTAGAGATCATGAGGCAAGAAAAGTGATGAAGAAAGATCTAGAATCTTGACCTCTGACTCTAGGGACCTCCTGTGTGAAGAGTAAGAGGATAAATAAGATCTAGACATTCAACATGACCTTGGCTCACCTTCCCTCACTTCTCTTCCCTCCTCTGGTCTGCAAATTACTTTGCTCCTTTTGGTTGCTAAGTTAAAACCAATGCTAAGCCAGGTCTGGTGGCGCAAGCCTGTACTCCCAGCACTCTGTGGGGAACGTGAGACAAGTTCCAGTCTACTCTGTCTCAAAATCCAAACTAAAAAATGGGATGGAGATACAGCTCAGTGTGAAGGCCCTGGGCTCCATACACAGTGTGACAAAAATAAGTAAATAAAAACAATATCCATTAGTCACTGCCAGTATATTTTTTCTTTCACTCCAAACCAGTCCCTGCATCTTCAAACAACCCGATGCTGTGCAGTTGTCATTGTTACCTCCATTTTATAGGTGAGACAACTGATCTCAGCGTGGTCAGGAAGCTTGCCGAGGCCACTCAGCCACTTCCCTCTGGTGGACCCAGGATTCAAATCTAGGTTTATCCCAAGCCCACATTCTAAGCCACAGCACTGACTGCCATAGTAAGAGAATTTGTGGGTCATGACTTAACGCACGAGAAGCCTGTTGAGAAGGCATCTCCTACAAAGACCGGCAGCTTCGCGATCCAGCTAAACATCAGACTCCGCAAAGGAGGACAGAATGCTCCACCTTTAAGTGACTCTGACTCAGAGGGTTGGTGACAGGCAGCCAGGCAGCTGCATTTTGGCGAAGTTCTTCATTAATTCTGACACAGAGCACTGCTGAGGATCATTATCCTGGGGGCCAGCTGGAATTATGGGGACCCATGGCTACTTACTCATTTAGGATAAGAGGTGGCTGGTTTCTGAGAGAAAAAGGCCATGCACTTTGAGGAAGCATCCTGTGAGTGACCTTTGCCCTTTGTGAAAGTGTGGGGACCAAGATAAGAGAAAGAAAGTGCTGGCTGCTGAGATTGGACTCCGGGCTTAGCTCCAAGGCCTCTCGCAGGTGGGTTGAGTCCATGGGCACTAGAGAGTGGGTGGAGGACAACAGAGGTAGGATTAATTAAAGTATTAAGAGGGAATCTTTGGCTTATTTCATTTTTAAAAGCCCAAGAAGAGGTGATTTGAGTGTGTTTGGGGCTTTAGTCGGAGAATTACTCTTAGCTATCAATAGCTTCTCCTGGCCTGGTGGTCCCATTGTGTCTAAGCCTCCCAAACATCTAGAGTTTTCTACATTTACCACTTTCCCTATTAGCTTCCTAGTGCCTCTTTGTAATGATTCACTCATTAAAGAATAAGCTCAGGCGTTCTCAACATAGGAGGGCGAACTTTATTTAGTACACCACATGTATACGTATGTTTGTATATGTAAAACACATATTTCAAGAACTAGAAAAGAGAAATTTGGGCATTCCTAATATAAAAAATGATAAATGCTTAAGGATAAATGCTAATCACCCTGATTTGATCATTACACATCATACGTGCGTGTCACATGATTTTGCAGTACCCCATAAATATGTATTATATAAGTATTATGTGACAGTAGAAAAGAATTTCATATATTTGCAAAGTGACCCTATCACTATCGCTAATGGGAAATGAAAGCCCTACCTTTCTGCAGGAAAGAGGTGGAAGACATGAGCAATTGTAGCTCTGCTGACCTTCTGCCTGCTCTGGCTGCTGTGTGAGAGAAAGCCCAGAGCAGAGTCCTCTTCTAGGAGACAACCTGCTCACTTCCCTTCCCTCACTGAGCCGTCATGCTGACACAGAGATGTGTGATCAGACCTCACACCGTTGAGACCCGATTCCGTGTCTTCCTGACTATCTGGAAGGGTGACCCAGGAGGCTGACACCATCTTCCTTGTGAGTGTTTGTTTTTAGTAGAACCATGATTATACAGCTAATGTTATTAACAATATTATAAAATCAATAGAGTGGGAAGTGTTACTAACATTAGTAGTAATATTAGTAATAATATTATTCCTATTACTAACACCCCTGTGGCTAAGTCGGTCTTGCTTAAAGGCAGGGGAATGGATTCAATGACCTTTGGAGCCTGAGCTCAGCCCTTTGGTTCTATCACCACCTTGTAAACCTGAGGGGTTGTGGTTAGAACCTGCCAGAGATACCCCACACCATGCCTTTCAGTGGTCATGGCCCTGCTATATATGCCCACCCTTCAAGGCTCAAGAGTTTCCCAGCAATGACAGAGAGGACTGGCTATGTGGATCATGGAAACTGGCTGTGTACGACACCTGGAAGGCTGGGGGTCATTGCTGCAGTTGGATGCCTGCCATGTATTGTGGAGTGACAGGTATACTGTGTTGTCTCCAATTTATTAATATATATATATATATCTACAGGTTCCTACAGTACACCAGCCACAGCGCAAGGTCAGCTTAGAGAGATAAGGAATATGACATTGTGATGTAGCATGGTAAGTGCTGGAGAACGGAAGAATCAAGGAGAGGAACAGTGACGACTTAGATGAGGACTGATGGCCAGAGAGCCAGCCCGTCAGGAAAGGTTCTCAGGAGAGGAAGCTGTGCTTGGGTTCAGATTTGAAGGATGAATAGCAGCAGCCAGGAGGGGGAAGAAATCTGCTCTGAGTGTGCAGAGCCTCTGTTGTGGTTTGGCGGGAGGTGGGGAGAATAGGAGAGTTGTCTGCACATTTGGGGGCTTGTTATATTGTCAGATATATTTTCCATTTTTATTCAGTTTCTTGGCGTAGAGCTCTTAAAATAATTGGAATTTCCAAAGCGTTACATGTCTAAACAGACATACTAGTGCATTGTCTGAGGGCTGGCCATCACTCAGTGCCTTCAGGTAGAGATTGTTCAAAGGAAAACCCAACTGTGTGCTCAGAGGATTGGCACTCAGCCCACCCTCACCTCTAGGAAAGGGGCTGGAAGGTGAGTGGATCACCGACAGACAATGCTTTATCAATGTCACTGAAGTAATGAAGCCTACATTAAAAACTTGGAGTGAGCTGATCTTTGGAGTTTTCAGGAAAGCAAACAAGGGGAAGTGGTGCACCCCAACTCTGCAGGAATGAAGGCTCCTGTGGGATTGGACTGGCTCGAGGCCATCAGACCTTGCCTAGGCATCTCTTCACCTGCTCTTTATGCATATTCTTTAACATGCCCTGTGTAACAAATTGGTAAGCCTAAGCGTTTCTCTGAGGTCTGTGAGCCACTCCAGTAAATCAGCTAAGCCCCAAGGAGGGGGTTTGGGGAACCAGTGTATATCTGACTGGTTAGAAACGCGAGTTAAAAATAGTCTAGAACTTTCAAATGACACCAGAAGTGGGACTGGGGAGCAGTGTGTGGAAGTGAACCTCACTTGGGATCGCACACTTTGTCCAGGTCAATGCGTCAGGACTAGTGCTAAGAGGACAGACACACGGCTGGCAGTCACTGTGTTACTTGGCGTGTGGGCAAAATCTCACACACTTTTGTCACAGAAGGTTTCTGTGTTCTCCAGGGGTAGCAGGAGAAATTAAGTTTTTTTTTTCCCCCTGCATGGTTACTAAAAGGAGGCACCCTCAGGCCAGCTTGGGCTACATGGCGAGGTCAGAACCAGCCTGGATTACAAACCAAGGTACATCGTAGGAAAGCCTATGGGCGATACTCTCCTCTTACCAGTGGTTCCCCAAGAGGATCTTGGGCAGAAGTTCATGAGACATACACAGGATCAGAGTGGTCCCACCAACACAGTGGGGTTCAGCCTCACTTCGTGTATAGCTTAGAGAGCAAAATGGCAGCCAACAACCAGCTCCAAACAACAGAGCCGCCACGGGAAGGAGACAGCTGGACAGTCTTGATCACCTGGTTGTCATGGCTCATAAAACAGGGTGCTCAGCCTCCTGTGCCTTTTCAACCCCATTATGTTTTCTCTCTCCCCATGCCTTTCACCTCCTCTGGCTCCTGCTTGTCTCCTTTCCTTCTGTAGCTTTCTACAGCATGCCCAGGTGTTCTGGTTCTCACATGTGCTAGAGAAGTTCCGACTCAGAACATGCAAGAAATATTACAGGTTTCTGCTGAGGAGGCCTGAAAAAGTGCTTGCTGCTGAAGACAAGTGAGCTGGACTTCTCGTCCCAGTGCCACCAGCCACTTGACTGGGGACAAACCCACCTGTTCTCTTTGTTTCCGTGTTGCTAAAATGGAGGCAATCTCACGGGGCGGTGCTCGACTTAAATCAGGTTTTGTTTGGAAGTTGCTTGCACACACAAGGCTCTGGATACACTGGGGA
Organism: Ctenodactylus gundi; assembly: GCA_004027205.1. Lineage (NCBI taxonomy): Eukaryota > Metazoa > Chordata > Mammalia > Rodentia > Ctenodactylidae > Ctenodactylus > Ctenodactylus gundi. The sequence goes on along the minus strand of PVKB01000621.1, from coordinate 190,976 downwards.
GTCGAGTAGAAGGGTGATAGGAAGCTGCAGGGTGAGATCTGCTGTGTTGGGGTGTTTCTGTCATATAAGTAGAAATAAACACACATCCGTTACAAAACTAAAACAAGGAATGTGAACTTCTCCTTTCTAACTCTAGGAGTGATGCTTATTTGTTGTATATCTTGTAAGTATAAGCCCTGCTAGTTAGCTTTTAAAAACTGATATGGTCATCTTCTAACATTATGGCATGCATATCTGTCTTCTGAATCTTTGGACTCCAATATTATTGAGGCTAAGAACTGGTTTAAGTTGAAGACCATTCTCTCAAGGATTAGGATGGGGGCAGTCAGTTGCTGGAGGGCAGCTTCGAAGGGGCAGGCTGCAGCAGGAGGCGAGCAGGGAGTGAAGTCCTGGCTCCTGCCACGTCAGAAGAAACACTGAAGCCTAAGAGGAGTACGCGGACAAGAGGCGGAGCTTTTGCCCCCCTCACCTCCCGCTCATAGCTCGTTTGTCCCGGTGGCCTTGTGGCCTGGGACTTGGGGACCTCTATGTAAATGGACCGTCATCTGTTGGCGCATTCTTTTGTTGTTACTTTCAGCTTTTCGTCATACATTTTTGTGGCCTTTTGTACATATATCTATGGAAGAAGTTTCTAGAAATAAAGTTGCTGAGCCGATGAATGTGAGCACTGAAAATTCTGATAGATTCTACCAAATTGCTTTCCACAAAGATGTAAAAATATACCCTGTATAAGAACAAGTGTCTACCTCCCAAGCATGAAACTACTGTGGGTAACCATGTTACCTGTTCTCTTGGGGCTTTGAATGCCATGAAATTTTCATTTTCCCTCAACAGACCATGTCGATACTGAACAGCTTTAACTCACTGATCTCTGACTCAGAATCATGGGCTTGTAATGATTCCAGTATTTAGTGCCATTTGAGATATGGCTTCTCAAGAAGATGGCAGCCAGCAGGCCCTTGCATATTTGAAAAGCTTGCTCTGAGGAGTGAATGAAAAGCAGAAGTGAAATGGAAACATGTGTTATGCACATAGCATTGTGTCTGTGACAGTAAGTGACTGGCATTGATTTTGTTATTGTAGAATGTTCGGACACACTAATCTTGTTTTTTTTTTTTTTTGGAGGAGTGCTAGTTAAAGAAGGGAGGAGGGTGTGGGGAGGTTGAGGTACCAGTTTGATAAGTGTGTCTGTGTTTTTGTCAGTTTCTGGCTGGACCCATGTCTTGGTCACATGACCAGGAGATACAGGTCTTTGGTGTTACAAAATGCAAAGCTGTTGGTAACCAAATAGCATTTCCATGGAAAGAGCCCATGGGCTGGTGCTGGTGCAGGCGAGACAGCAAGCACTCAGGAGGGAGAGGGAGGCCACACAAGAACGGGTGACAATGGGCCACTGCAGTCCCCGAACATCAACCAAGGAGCTATTGGGCAGACACAGGTTTCACTCTAACCCATTTGGGATAACAATTAGGAACTTGAAGCCAACCAGACAGGCACATATCTGCATGTCTGTAATCCCGGCACTCTTAGAAGCTGAGGTAGGAGAAGTCCAAGTATGAGCCCAGCCTGAGCACCTTAGTGAGACCTTGTGTCAAACAAACAAACAAACAAAACAACAACAACAACACCAAAGCTGGGGCATGTAACTCAGCACAAGGGCCCTAAGTTAATTCCTAATATAAAACAAAACAAAAACACAGAGTTAGAACCCGAGATTGGTATTGGAGCCCAATTCAATTGAGTCCATTTACCTGCCCACAGCAAGGTGAGAGACTCCAGCTAAGATGACCACGGGAAAATGATCAATGGAAATTGGATAAACTGATAGCAGTGCTGGGGAAAGGAGAGGTGGAATTCAGAATTATAGGAGCAAAAATGAAAAGAGCTTAGAAATGCAGCCCTGGACTCGTATTGTCTAATCAAGTCCCCTGATCGCCCTATAGAATTAGTTCTATCCCAATTCCCACCTTAAGAAAAAGATGAGGCAGAAGCACAGCAAGGACAAGTCGCTCGGCCAAGGTCACCCAGCCACACATCCTCCGATACGGAACATAAACTTGAGCCTCTCTGACTCCCAAGCAGATGCTGTGCACACCCTCCCATCTCAGCGCCGCAGGACTGAGCTTGGAGGCTGAGGCTGGAGGCATAGATTGCTGGACACGAGCGGGATAGGCTTTGCATTTTCTGTCCTGATAAAAAATGAGCCATTTTCACTCTATCGCAGAACAACATGGAGAACCGGGATTTTCGTTGTTTGCTTGATCTTGTAAGTTTGTGACTATCTGACAAGCCAGTCATACTCCCAAGTCACACCTTCCCTTGTCCCCTTTCAGGAGTATTGGGAGCTCCACGCAGGTTTGTGCTGCAGGAAAGGCAAGAAGGCTCTGCAGGGGGGCAGTAGACACTAGGGGAGGTTCTTTTGCCTTTTGGTTTTAAAACCCTAGTTGGGTCCCTTGTGTTTAGACCTCCGTGAAGTCTTTGAGATTGCGATTTACAACCTTATAAACCAGACTTCTCCGGGCCTTTGTGTTGTCTCTCCAGCCTGTAATTATTTCTGCCACAAGGGCTGCCGGCTTTGTTCTGCAGGTGGACGCTCCTTCCTTGGTCCCTCTCTGTTCCTGAGTCACTCAAGCTCGCGTGTGCTTATCCAGCCTTGTGATTCACTCGCCGTCACCGTGGAGGGTAGGAGGGACCAGTCACAGAGGGGGATCTCCCCCTCCCACAGCCCCTTGCCTGGCCTGTGTGCAGAGAACTGGCCGAGAACTGTGGAGCAGAGGCTGCTGCTGCGAGGTCCCTTTGAGCTGGGCTCACTCGCACACCCGTCTTATGGGACACTTTGCAGGGCGGGTTGTAAACGAGTTCACGCGGGTGGAGGGCAAAGGACCCAGTCTGGCCAGGCTGTTTTACACCTTGCCCTTCCACTGTACTAGATGTGTGGCCTTGACCCAAGTTCCTACCATTCTTGAGCCTCAGTTTCCTGAAGTGTAAAATGGAGATAAAAATAGGAAGTGTCAAAGTGCTGTCTTTTTTCTTTTCTTGAGACAGGGTCTCAATGTAGTTCAGACTGGTCTTGAGCTTACCGTGTAGCCCAGGTTTGCCAAGAACTCATGGCAAACCTCCTGCCTCAGTCTCTTGAGTGCTGGGATTGCAGGCATATGCCATCATGTCCAGCTGGGCCCGTGTCGAACCTGGGCCCGTGTGTTTCCTAGGCAAGCACTCTAATCGCTGAGCTATGCCCCCAGCCCTCAGAGTGCTTTCGAGAGGATCTGTTCCAAACGTGCAAGTGTTATGCTCAGCAAACTATAAGTACTCCATGGAAGGTGGTAGTAGAGAAGGTGAGGTCTTACTAATGATCTATTGCTGCTGCTAGGACCCAAGTTATACCCATTTTACAGATGGGTGTACCAACTCTCAAGTTGTTCAAAGTAGTTGAACAACTAGTTGTTCAAATAGTTGAGTTGGGATGAAAGCTCCAGCCTACTTCCAAGTCAGAGGCCCTCTCCTTTACATTACAGTCTGTTGTGGGCTGAGAAACAATCTACCCAAACGACAATGGCGTGCGGGCCCAGGTGGGTTTTACGTTTTCTTCTTGGACTGAAGTTGGAGAACAACATAATAAAATTATGCAAATATTTGCTCCGAGTTCTGGGAAACCCAGCCTGGCTTTAGCATAAACCATCTCCCAGCAAGCAAGGGCTCGTCTGATCAGATTGTCCAGTGCCTACTAGAATGCCCGCTGCCTTTTACGTGGAGGGAGCTGTCAACTCCTCCTGAGGTTTAGAGAGAGGAGGTGACTTATGGATGATTAGGTGGTGGGTGGGACACAGTCCCTGAGAGCAGGCCCAGCTGACTGCCATCTGTTCTTCCCAGCAGTGTGCTCTTGGGCAACAAGTTACTAATATCTCTCAGCTTCAGTTTCCTCATCCCTAAAATGGGTGATTACAAGACTACTCTATGAATCCTTTGTGAGAGTTAATGAGACATTGTGTATGAATAAAATAGCACATGCCATACAGTAAGTGCTTAATAAAAACAATTCGGGTGATCTGAGGAGATTGGGTGTTTGCTTTACAGTACATTAGGAGCCAGGCTTTTGTTTCTTACCAGTCATAGTCTCTGGTAAAAATATGATGACTGTTGTGGCCATGTGATCTTTGACATGTCAGCCTCCAAAAATAGAGGTGGCTGTTAGTTGGCATTAACAAGCTCACAGGTTCTTTGATTCAGCTGTGTTTAGACTGCTGTTCATCCATCTTTCGAAGGTATTCAGGGTAGCTCACTGGTCAGCCCCCCAGACATTCATTTTTCTTTATTCCTAGGAGTGTCCCCGGGGGTTGATATCATCTCCACTTGCACACAAGATAACAGGGGCTCAAGGATGGCTGGTAAATGCCCGGGGACACACAGCTGTTAGAGAAGATCCGATTGGAGTATGTCTCTGTGACAGGCAGCTGGTTGACCAACTTTTCTGGTTTGCTGGGAACCCTAGGTTTTCCTGCGATGTGGGCTAGGCAGGGCTAAAATGGAGAAAGTCTAGGATAAGTTGGTTCTCACAGCTTCTCTGCTGAGGCTTGGTAAAGGAAAAGAGGTGGAGATGAGGGAGGTACAAAAAGAGAATGTGGGAGGGACAGCCCTGTACCGTTTCTCAAGGTGTCCTCAGAGTGCTCTTGGCTGTCCTCGGGCCCGCAGTCACCACGCCACCAGTGCCAGGGAGTGCTGAATACTTCTGTGAGTTTGTTCCCAACTGAAGCTAGGGCTGTTGGGCCTGCAGGGTCTCCCTCGGAAGCTTGAGGAGAGCTGTCAGTCCAGGGGCAGCCACTGAGGACGAGAACTTGGCTTCAGGCCCCTGCCTGCTGTGAGCTAACTGTAGCACTCTGATCATCACCAAATACAGTGGGGTCCCCATTCTGACCATCCTGTCTGCTTTGTGTGTCTCAGGAACGTTCTGGGGAGTGGTGTCTAATGAGAAGCACAGAGGAAATAGTTTCTAAAGCACAAAATCCCTCATAGTCTGTGGCTGTTTTTAGACACTGGGTCCTCCAGCCCTTGGTCTCAGCCTCTGAGCTCTGCCATCTGGCTCAGTTCTTTGGGTAGGTTTGAATGCCCTGCTACTTGGATGGAATTATTTCAGGCCTTTATGACCATATGGCCATATGGTCTTCCTGGATTAGCCAGGATGGCTGAAAAAAGTGCTCACCGAGGCAGCCCTGTACGGAAGAATAAGAAAACTGTCACCTGGCATCCTTAGCATCTGTGTTCCATGATGGCAGAAATCACTGGTTTTCCTCCTATGATTGAATCCCACGGCCTAGCACTGTGCCTAGAATGGGGTAGAAACTTCATGAACACTTGTTCAGTGTTGGATATTCGTTGGCTCCGAGTACAAACAAAAGGTCCTGGGAGACTGAAATTCTGCTCAAAGGAGTCGGGGAGGCTGAACGGAGAATGACTCCATAAAATGGTTGGTGCCCATCTTTGCCTGGTCCTTGTGGTGGGTCACATAGGAATCAGAGAAGCACTTGGATCCTTGCTCAGAAGTGAACTGAGTCCTCTGACTGAGATGCGTCCTATGAGAGAGGGCTGGAGACTGAGGACCGGAGGACCGGAAATGGGTGGTGCAGGATGCAGACGTCATTTCCTCAGGCTGGTTTGGACCGCCTTCTTTGAGTTCATTTTTTCCCCAAATTTCAGTCACTCCCCTTTTCCTGTTACCATTTTTGCTATGTCTGTGTTCCCACTTGCATGGTTTACTTAGGACTTTTCATTATGTCGACTCACCCTTTTACTTTATTAAATCTGTTTTTGTATCATTAACCTGTAACTACTAAAAGATTATTATTTGTTCCCCAAATCATCTTGCATGCCACTTGAGACAAGTGGATTTCCTCTGGCAAACATGGCTCTAGGCGATGAGGGACTGACAACTATTTTTGATAAGGGAATGACCAAGTTGCTCTTCGAGAGAGAAACACAAAAAAGTAGAGAAGAGGATGTGCATATAAAATTTGGACATGGTTGTGACTGAAATGGAGGATATCTTATGAAGTTGTGTTTTGGGGTAGTTGAGTGTCTTTGGAGTCATCAGGATAAACCGCATAGGAGCCGCCTCTTGTCTTTCTCACGTTGCTCCTTTCCCAGCAGCTCTGCCCTTTGACCCCTGCCCTCTAATCTCTGCTTCCTTCCTCCAGGTCAGAGGAACGGGGGAGGAGTTTTTGCTGCAAGGACAAATGCAGGCACTCTAAGGGAGTATGCACTTAGATCCGGGGGAGTCCAGTTTCTCCCAGCATGGTGCTGTGCCTTTCTTAGGCTTGTTTTACCTGATTGATTATTCAAAGAATATTAGCTATAGCCAAGTCCCGAGTTCAGAGCGCTGACCCTTTCGCTAACAAGGAGCCTGTTTTCCCCAGCTGTGTGTTCAGCTTCCAAGTTAAGGTGACCTGACAAGCTGGAAAGAAAAGAGATCAGCATCAAATGTTTGCCAAGAGCACACTTACGCGGCCACAGGCACACACAATGGTGAGATCCAATACTGGACACCCTGACATTTTCTACCCTGGTGGTTCTGGAAACTCCCGGAGAATTCATTTCATTGATTCATTTGAGGACCATGAACCTGTGGTCCTCGTAGTCAAGCAAATGTTTTGATGTGGATCACTAATATCTGTTGACATGGAATTGCCATGGCAAGCTGGGCTGTTCTTGGCTCATACTCCTGTCACCACGGCTCCTGCCCTTGCCCTTCCTATCCTATTCTGCCCAGAATACCAGAGCTTAAGAGCCTTTGTGTTTTCCATTGTAAGGAAGTGAGCAGATTGTGGTTGGTCCCTTTCACAGCCGGGCTATCTCCTCAAGAGAAGTTGTCAATGCACTGACTGGGCTGATGTTGGTTGGGTTTGCAGAAGACTTCCTTATTTCAGTTTTACTGTACACCCACCTACACAACGTTTTCTGGTTCTGAGAATTTCAGAGCTATGAACCCCCAACCTTAAATAAAGATTCTCATAAAACTTTCCTGGGGCATTGCCATAAAAGAATCTAAGTTTCAGGACAGGACTCTTTGGCATTACATCCTTTTCCAGAATGAGAGACTGACTAATTCCAAACCCTGAACTGACATGAAGTTGCTAAGAATGGGAAAGGGGAGAGAGGAGCAGAAAACCATAGAGATGCCATGATATAAGTGGGGAGATTTCATCTGGAGTTCCCCCAAATACAAAATTATTCAGAAATAACTTCAAGGGCTTCTTTCTTCACATTCCACCAAGGTACAGGTGCATATGTTTTGAATGGACTGAATAGATAACTCCTTTATGCAAATGAGCTTTTTTGCATAGTCCCAGCGGATATACTTGTCAATTCTCTGATAGGGATGGACACACCCAGAATTCCTGCTTTCTACTTGGAAAGCTTTTACAGACAGCAATCTGGTTGATGACTTTGAGACTCTCATTACTCAGGAAGAAAGAGAAGGGGGAAGGGGACCCCCTCATTCCTAATTAGGTTTGCCACTGCCCTCGATACTCATATTTGATGATTTCCTCATCTCTGCAGCTTTCTTCTGTATTCCTCTACTTTTCCCTACAACTACTTTTATTGGTATATGTTTGTGATACACCATAATTACGTTCAGCTTGGGAAATCAGTGCACATACAGAGTCCACGTTAATCATTTCCAATTTCCCTTCCCTTCCCCACCCTCCCATTTCTTCCCATCCTTAGGGCCCCCTCTCATTTCCTCACAGTCTGCCTCCCTGTTTCCTATTGTCTACTTTTTATTTCTGGATCCAAATGTCTCCAGACGTCTGAAGACTTGTCCAGGACTGCTGGCTCAGAGAGTAACAGAGTGACCTTTGTGTCAAGACAGCTTCGTGACTTCCCGGGCAAGCCAACTCACAACTTTTCCAATGGGTTTCCCCTCAATTTTTATTCTGAACATTTAGCTTTTAAACAATATTTGGTACTAAAGGACAGGGGCCAAAGATTGGTCTATAATCCTTAGATTGTTTGCGTATTTCATCCTTTTTTCTCATTGCAATGTTCCAGTCTTCTCACTTTTCTAAGCAATGCTCGTACTTCCAATTGCTTTCCAGAAGTGATCTTGATTTCTCATGTCTGTATAGAACACTTGAAATTGAAATCACACAAGCTGCTGAACTCTTTTCTGCATTAGGCTCTGATGAAGAGATCTTCTTTAAGAGTAACACAAATTGGTTGGAGCTTCAGTTACTTGGTTTACTGTGTGACCTTGGCCATGTTACCTTACCAAGGTGATGAGACTTAGTTTCCTTATCTGCTAAGTGGGAACAGTAACAGTACCTTTTTGATTCACTTTTGATTCACTTTTTCACTAGTCTGGTGAACAGGACATGATTAAAACTGAATGAACAGGACATGATTAAAACTGAATAATATTCTTGATTCTCTTTTTTTTCTACGCCTTTCTACATTTACTTTCTTCTCCATCTTTTTAGATTCACAGAGAGTTAATTTTATGACCATCCAAATGTAGCTTTTTGTCCTGGGAAGAAGGGCGCTTAGGGCTCAAGCTTCATACTTTGTGGAGAGAATAAGTACTTTTCCACCGAGAGCACAGCTTCGGGAGGGACGCCCATGGAGTGGTGAGGGAGGAAGGGGACACCTGCCTAGCCAGCCAGATCAGCTGACTCAACCCTGGTGATCAATGGGGTGACAGATGTCGCAGCCAGATCGCCCTCACATCCGAGATTTAGTACCTTCTGAAAGCCACCGCACTCCAGGCACTCTTCTAGTGCTTTGTTTGGTTCTGCACCTGAGTCTCCATATTTCTGTATGTTCAGAATCTGGATATCCCCATAAACAGAGGAGGAAACTGAAACCTAAACTTTAGATAAATATGCCAAAGCTCTCCTAGTTTATCCAGCTCTGAATTTCTGTTTTTTCACCACTGCAGGTTGTTTCTAAACAAGCTCAGCCACTTTGCTTTGTTAAGGCTGAAGGCATCAGTTCTGAGAGCCCTTAGTCTTCTGAAACATAGATTCCCCTAAATAATTGAGTACCTGGATGGAGATTTTGCATGTTTTCTACTTGGATCCACTGAATGTCCTTGCATGAAAGAGACCAGGTCCTAAGAACTTTGTCAGTTCCATTAAAATGTCCTCTGGGACAGTAGGAATAAAATTTTCTGTTTCATGTAACAAGGTAGGAGCCCACAACTGTGAATGAATAGTGGTAAGAACAAAGCTTATCACTTATCACCGCCCTCCTCTGGAGGTAGTTACGGATTTGATAAATGTGGGGGAATCTCAGGAGACGAAATTTGTAGAGGTGGTTCAGGTTGTTCATTGTTTACAGCAAGGTACAGCAGGAAGCTGGGAAGGGAAAACAAACCACCCAGGCTCTAGCTGCTGGACTCCCAAGCCCTACACAGCAGCAATTCTTTAATCCCTTTTATCTTTTGGGGTTTCATGATAATAGAAAAGGAATTCTAAAATAACGTACATAAATGACTACTAGTTATACAACATGGTAGCCAGGGTTAATAACAGTGCACTGTGTACTTAAAATTGTAACAGAGTAAATTATCAGAGTTGTCACTACAAAAAATGTTTGGCATGTGAGGTAATGCGTATGTGAGTTAGTTTAGCTTACAATGTACACAGGTATCAAAGCAGAATGTTTTATACCATAAATATATATAATTTTACAATTATTCATTAAAAAGTACTACTAAATGGGAGGAAAATTCAACTGCTGTTATTGTAAGAAACTCCTCCTCCCCTCAAAAAATGAAGAAAATACTGATCACAGAAAATTTGCCTAGATGTGGCCGACTTTGCTGTGTCTTTTCTTTGTCTCTGAGATGGAGAATTGACTCTCTCTCTCTCTCTCTCTCTCTCTTTTTTTAAAGAAAACCACACAATGATTTCTCATTGGACCATATCTCCAGCTAATTTTTGTTTTTACTTTGAGATGGGGTCTAGCTAAGTTGTCCAGGTTGAGTTTGAGTTTGTGATTCTCTTGCCCCAACCTCCCAGAGTGCTGGGGTAGCAGGTGTGCACTATCGTGCCCAGCAAACTGAGCCTACTTGAAGATGGAGTTGCTGTGATCCCCACAGGTTCATTAAAGAACCAAAGTCTTATTCCAGCAGTGAAACTGGCATTTAGTCAGGCACTGTGAAAAACTATTTGAGAGGAACAAAATGGTGAATAAGATAGGGGGGAGGATGGAGGAACAGGAATGAAAGATCTTGGAGTAATTAAACGATTCTCATTGCAATTTTTCAATCTCACTTTTCTAAGCAATGCAGGTATTTCCAATTGCTCTCCAGAGGTGATTTTGATGTCCCATGTCTGGGGGAGTTTAAAAAATTCATCTTTGCACGTGTGTGTGTGTACCTGCATACACATGTGTGTGTGTGGGTACACAATGGGTCATTCATTCCAATGACAGTGGCTATCTTCCTCCTCTCCAGCCCTGCTGAAGTTGTCCCCCAGCTCAGCAGTTCAACAGCACAGGCCATTGGCTGGCTGAGCGTGTAAAAGCACAGATAAGACAGCAAAAGCCATGTGCAGAAGGCTCCACGCAAGTCTGTGAGGAAAACTGTCAATGTGAGACCTTCAAAGAGAATTCGGCGCCACCTTCAGAGACCATGAAGCTTCTTCTCAGAGGACAGGAAGATCTTCTGAATGTGATCTCTTCCAAAATCTAAAGATATTGCAAATGTGGCCTTTAGAGGGCGTGGGGTAAAAGGCAAGATGGTAATTATAAACCCTAGTCCTTTCTTTGATTGTAGCCAAGGTAATTAATAATGATATTCTGCTCTGTTTGATTATTCCGTCCCTGTGAGTTTTATGGGACCAGAGAGACTTTCTTGCGCCTGTTACACCTAAGTTACCATCCTTGTGTGGCTGTCACCATATAGTTGCCAGGATTCTTCTCTGAGGTAGAGCCATGTGACCAGAAGGGGATGACAGACAGAAAGATAGATAAGGGTACATTTACTTAAAAATGTATATTTATATGTGTGTGTGTGTGTGTGTGTGTGTGTGTATGTATACATATATATGTATATGTATATATACACAAATATATATATATATATATATTTATTAATGAGGGGGCCCCTAGTTAAGAGGTGCTAGGCAAAGTAAGCAGGATGCCTCTTTTTTTTGCAAAACAAGACACTTTGTAACAAGTCTCTGACCCTTTAGGGCTCGCTACTACCTTTGATTCTTTATATTGACCCTGAGATTTTTTGGCTTTGAGATGTGAGTCATGTTGTAGACAACCCATCTGAACTTGGAAGCTGGGAGCCACTGTAAAGAATCTGATTTGATTTGCTTTGTGGCCGCTTCTCTGTGAACTCTGGAAGTAAGCCTCACTCAGAAGCTCCTTCCTTGGTTCAGGTCTGACAGGAGGACGGTCTTGACCTAAAGAGATGACCAGGAATGTTTCTAGGGTTAGTGCTTGAGTTTCTAGAGTTGGTTCTACTTCCTACTGTCTTCTTGATCTTAACCTTGTCCCATTGTTCCCTTCACCTCTCTGTGTTTTTATCAGTTTCCCAGAGAGTCTTGGTTGAACAGAACATACGACAGGGGCCTAAGGTGGTAACGAGTCTCTTGCCTGATCCTTGAGGACCTTGAGGTCCACATAATGTACCAGCCATTTTGATGTTTTCATGGTTGGATTTATTGATGTATGTATTTATTTATTTAAGCAAGAAATAGGAAGATACTTTATTCTGAAAACAAAAGGCAGAGACAGATATTTTCACCGACTGGAAGGCGATCATAGAAAGGGTTGCCCCTTACAGTTACAGTTAAACATTCTGTTTGTGAGGGAGTAATGCTATATCTGAAACTCTTATAATAAAAAGTTTCATCACCAAGTCCAATTTTCAATATTCTCAGCTAACACTCAGGATATCCATCCCATCCTATCTCTGCATCTGTGTTTGTATCTAATTTTTTCTAATATCTATCTATCTATCTATCTATCTACCTAAAACTTTTCTAATCTTCAACTTTTATTGAAGTTGACCTAGGATAAAAGGCCTTTTTCCAAAGGAGTTTCTCTACAGATACTAAATACCTAAAAAATCTGTTTTTTTAAATGCACATAAGGGACATATTGTTTTTGCTTTTTTTATTCCTTAGGAAGTGCAACTATAGTAGTCCCAAGCAAATAAAGTCATCAGTACTTAATAAGTATCCACTAAATACCAGACATGTTGTCAGGTAATTTATATGCAGAAAACCTCCTCAGATAAAGTGGCTCGTGAGGATGAGGCAATTTTTTCTATTCTGTCCCCTCTTACCACCACATTATCTGGAAAGGATTCTTCTTCATGGAGCAGTCATCCTGTTTGAAATGATTAGAAGAGTGAATAAAGAAATGAATAAATAACCAGAACTCTTCAGCTAGAAATTAAAGGCCTATAATTAAAGTGGTTGGAGCTGGGCCAGGAAGCCATCTCACTGCAGAAGTGTGTTTCAAGTTCACCACCTCAGGACCACACACCCCTTACTCCCTAGGCCACCCTGCTGGCTCAGGTCAATCTCAGGCAAAAGAGTAAGAGGCCAAGTTTGCTTCTCTGGAGTCCTGAGGCACTAATGCCCCCCTCACCCCCCCCCCCCCCCCAGCCACCGCCATGTCCCCAAGCAAATACCCTGTTCTGGGTGGGGCTTAGCTACTTCAATATGCTCCTGACTCATCTCTCAAGCAAAATCCCAGCAGTCCTTCCCTCAGGGCTCTGCTCTCAGATCGGGAGCTGATAAACTAATTGGGGCTAATGTGATAATGGGCAATAATGACATTTACTGTTTTTATCAGGCCAGGGCATACATTTGCACGCTAACAATTTGGCCCAGGATACCCGGTTGAACAGAAGGAAAGGGTGAGAGTGTGTGCGGTAGGTTAGAAAGATTGGGGGGCCTTTATAGAGCTGCCCTAAACAGCATGTTCTTGACCTTCAAGGCTTCCTGTAGGATGTGCCCAAGTCCTCAGAATCTGGTAAATCTAGCCTCTGCCCTTCCTCTGCTTTCAAAATCTTTTTGCATTCATGTTGCCTAAACCAAGAAAATCAGCACGAAAGGCTGCGCCATGGCTTGCTCACCATTCCACACCAGGAACACAGCAACCATCTACTTTATGTTCTGGCCAACAAGAGCCTCTGCTCATATGTAGACTCTTCTTTGTTATACAAGGAACTCTTTTGCTTTTGGTCCCAAAATCTTTATCTCTTGGCCAAATTCAATTTCCCTCCCCTTTCCCATACAGGGGAGGCCCCATGAGTTTAAGTCACCTTCTTGACCACTTTGCTTATGCCAGGCCACTATCCAGGAAGACCTGAGAGAGAAAGTTAATGGTTATGGAATGGTTTTTTCCTTGCCAGGGCAGTTGGCTCACCTGTACAGGGGGAGGAACATTTGTGATCCAGTGAAGCAGGAACAGGCAACTCCCTGGGTGCCCTTGGCACAGGGGGATTGAGGTTGCATGGGTATTTGGAATCCACGGATCCCCTCCAACGTCCACCTTCTTCTTGCTTAAACTGTTGCTTTATTCCTTGTTTCGGCATTTTGATCTTTCTCTTTAGAGAGGAAGTGTCGATAAACAGGAAAAAGCTTACCTAAGAACTGACAGGAAATGGATGCTGGGAGTTGACTGAAAAGCAGGGCTGTCTCTTAGTGGACCCTCCCTCTAGCAACCTTCCCTTTCAAATCTTCTTCCAAGGTTCTTACCTGGAGCCCAAGGAGATTGGCTTTTCAAGGTCCATTAAAGTTGGCGGGGGTCACTGTTGGGGAGGCAATCATGGTGCCTAGAGAGAGAGCTAGCTGGGAGCTCCTTCAGAACCTAACCCGCACAACCACAGCAAACATTTTGGTGCCAAAGCAGAATGGACTAAATGCAGATTAAAAAATGAGACAGATGTTCAAGAAGTCCTCCCACCTCCCACCATTATTGTAGCTAGATTTGAACTTCGGCTCACTTTACTCTTACGTCCTGCCTTCCTTATGGAGTCTTTAGAGAACTTGGTGCTTTTCACCTGAAACTGCCCCTAAGCTGAAAAGAACAGTCACTACCAAATCAATTCCTCATCCATTAACAGGTTGTCTCTCTGTACTTGAGACACAGGCATAACCTGGTTAGACCTGTTTTGTTTGAACACTAACGTGTGAGTTGGCCAAATGCAAATGAGCTAATGTTTGTAATCCTTTATTTTATTTTTTTAAAGGGCTGGGCAGCCAATCACATGAGGAGGGAAGTGACTTAGGGAATTCCCGGTTGGTGGCTTATTGCTTAACATCCTACAAAATGATTTTAAATTATTGTCATATGCCTTTATGTTCACTCTGATGAGGGCTCAGACGTGATAACACCCGTGGTTCCCTGTCCCTGTAGGAGCTGGCGTGACAGCGGCTGGCTGTCTCCTCTCCCTTAGCCAGAGCTATTGGATTTCCCACCCAGAATCTTGAGGTAAATGAGGTAAGTCCTTATTTTTAAACCTTTCTTTCTTTTTTTTTTTTGAATCTGGAATTCAAACACCTGTGTGGAAAGAGAAGCCTGCCTTGAGCTAGACAGTTGGAAATACAGCTGCTCCGGGAGGTAGTTGGCGGGAGAGAACCTGGCTCACCTCCGGTTTACCTCACTGCCTCTTATTAGAGTTTTGCTTCAGTGTGCAGCGGGGCTACTCGGGATGTTATCTGTGAGTTTCCTGTGTTGTCTGGATTCCTGATCACTGCTTTCCCTCCAACTCTGGAGACAAAGCCTCTGCTCCGGAAACAAGTTGGCAGTTAGAGACAGGTGATTCTGAAAACGCCCAGTGAAGTGCTGCGTGGCTACATAGCTTTGGGGCTCACAGCGCATGGTCTCGCTTTCCAAGGAGGTCTCTTGATAATAATTTTTCTGACTCATAAGTATGGGAAGAGGACAATTCATCTTCAGTATGTTCCAGTGTTGGAAAGTGGCTGGAAATAGGCAAGGGGATTTAAATCCGCACTGGGAACAGTGCCCAGGTAGTCAGGGTAGGAAGGGACAAAGGGGAGAGCTAGACGCTTAAACATGACTTTGTCTAGAAAAAAAAATCGGTAAAGGATTTTGCCATATTACAAGGGCACAAACTAACCCTTTGTTTGCTCCGTAATAGAATAGTATGGCCAGACGAGCAGACGTGACTCAGCAACAACACATGCCTTAGGAACAGGGACTCTTTTGATTTAGTTAGAACACCATGAAGAAGTGGTGGTCCCAATACGGAGAGAACTGAGAACGGCGGGGAATAAATCTCCTTGTTGGTTTACCATATAGCATCCAGGCAGAAAATCACATTTTCACCATTCGTCTTTGTGGATTAGGCATTTTAAATACCATTGTGGGAGCGCAGGCTTTTAGAATGAAGCGTAAGATTCTGTGATTTTGAGTTCACAGGAGTTGTCTTCCAGTTGTCTACACTGATTTCAGTCGCAGGGAGAAAGTGTTTGGAGTCTGTGAAATTTCTGAGAGAACATCCAGTTTAGGTAATGTTTCTGTAGACACAGGTGTGAGGATGGGTGAGGATTGGGTCTTTCAGTCTGTACAAGGAAGGTGGGGATCACGAGTGATGTTGTCAACACTACTACTGAGTTTAGGGAAGAGTCAATTTCCAACAAGAGAGTTGAAGAGATGGCCTTAGGAAGAATTTTATGGTTGAGATGCTACAAGAAAACGGTCTTGGGAGATGTTAAGAATGACTGGAACAGCTGCATTTCGCTCCACTCATTCTCTTTCGGTGATCTAAAATTTTGGGATTTTGAAATAGCCCATCAATTCCATTTTCTTATAATATGAAGTCATGAAGGACCACATTGCTTCCACATCAATGGCTAATGGCATTGAAAACAGTGAAGGAATCGGAAACGAGATTGAGAATCATTTGGAAGTCTGTAACCACACTTAAAGAATAATAAACAGAGATATTCCCTGCTTCTAAAATATTTTTACAGAGACATTCTAGATAAATGCTCTGCCACTGAGATACATTCCTAGTGCTATAGAGGATTCCAGAAGAAAACAACCACATGGGAACAGATAGGCTTTAAGTTCTTTTTAAGTTACAATCTAGGATGATCCTTAGGACTTTTAAGGGTGGTTGTGGATAGGGCAACACATTTGATCCAGACCTCAGAAGACCTCAAATTCTATTGTATTTATATTTTTGTCCTAAAATTGCTTATTAAAATTCACATAAAGTTTTATGTATTTAAAAAATTGTCTTAATATATTAATATATTATGATTTCTTAGTGGAAGTACTTTGGGCCTTTTCAGACATCTGACAAATCCTACATGTATACTCCTGATTCTATGTTTGTAGGTATCCAAAAGCACTCCTACTCTTTAACCAACTTTAACCTGCTTCTCTTTCGAGATATTTCTGACCCACTGAGGGTCCGAGACAGAATGGAAACCGAGAGATTAAATTGTTTATTCAATTGCACTCAGTTAGTGAGTAGAAACTGGAAGGAACTTGTATGAGGTCTCAGGTTAGAATATGAATGCTTTGAGCCAAAGTTCCCCTCTACGGAGTAGAATTTAGCTTTCTGGAATCTTAAAAAATTTTATTTCTTTCTTGTCTCTCTGAATTTGGGAATTTTAGCCCTAGTTGAATTCACTAGACTCCAACTTATGAAAGCCTGGTGTAAGAGCTCTACCTCATTTACAGAATCAAGCAGTCATACAGGTTTATACAAATCTCTGAAAAACCACTCCTTCCATTCCCATTGTCTCAATGCCGTCATCACTAAGTCTTTCTAAACAAATGTGATTTTTAAAAACTCTGGGAGCACGGGGTATGGTGGATGCCAGGCATAGCATGGTAGAACCTGCTGACACAGGTGAGAAGCTAGGCTATGGTTTTAAGGAACAAAACATAAACTCTAAACCCGAATTTCAGTAACAACCTTTTCTGGCCATTTCAGACCATACCTCTTGTTAAGCTGGCCCTATGAAACAGCTGAAAGGACAGTCTTTTCTGTTGTGGGTGGGACCCTGGCTGGGAGGCATTGGTGTGGTGTTTAGAGACCACACATTCTCCCCTTGATTTTATTACCAGGTAACTGAACACAACACAATGGCCTTTAGCTTGGGAACGTCAACTTCTGTGACTATAGAAGCCTCACCCATATTCTTTTAACAATCTCTCTGAATAGCCGGATAATTAACACGACTGGTCTTTTTCATATCTAATTTGTAACAACGTGATTTTTAAATAATATATATTCTAAGGAGCAGTAAATGCTCTTAGTAAAAATTGCTATTTTCTTTCAATTGGACAGAAATGTAAAGGATCAGATTGTTAAGCCATTGAACAGAAAATCAACAATGAGTTTGGGTGAATGGCTCCCACAAGAGCTCATCTCAGGATGGGACACAGATTCTAGATAAATGGTGTGGAGGTCAGGAAGTCGGATTGTGCTTGGGTAAACATTTTTGTAAATATATTCGAGTTATTTGATAAAATTTTTACTGGTTTTGAATGGGTGAGGAAATCTTCTGTGAAAAAGGAGAGACTTCGTCTTTGGGCTGATGGGTGCGCAGAGTAGTACACGAGACAGTGCGCAGGACGGCAGGCAGGCAGACCTGGCAAGGCTGCGTGGCCCAGAGCAACACACTCCACCTCTTTGGGATTTAGTTTCCTCTTCTACAAAGACTGGACCAACTTTAAGAATGATTTCAACTCTCAGATTCTACGTCTGTGGTGTCCAAGGTGGGAGGAGGTAGCAGATTGGCCAGCTCTGCCTGGGGGTCCAGCAGGATTAGCATGAGCCTGTTTACCCTCATATGACGTTCCCATGTATCAGTTTGTCTGGGGGTCCCAAAGCTGTTGAGAGGGTGCAAGAGAACGCAGCAGGCTGCTTGGAGCTACAGGGCACAGTCACTGTACGTGAACAGGCACCCTAGTGGTGTCTTTCGTAAAATGCCAAAGCAGTCTCCTGGAACATGGGCATTTGGCATTCACACATCCGTGGCATCTGCCCTCTGTATGGGCGTTCATGAACTGGCCTGACCGATTGCCCTGAACTGACAGGGTAAGGGAGAGGGCTAGGGACTCACTTCTCCTAAAGGAGACCCAGTGTGTAATCACAAGGACGGCCCAAGCCAGACCCTTGGGGTTTCCCGAGGGCTCGGCTCTGTATCTGAAGCAATCTGAGCTTGTAACAGGATGAAGCAGGGTGTCCCAATTAGACAGGCTCCTAGGGTATTAATTGACCTTGTTTTAAAGGAGACACCTGTAAAATGCTCCTTTGAAAACTGATTTCACTAGCACCTAATCATATTCTGTCGTTGGTTTTATGGAGCTGGGCCCCTTTTTCTGGTTCACTGGACTCACACTCTCCCTCCCTCCATCCTTCTCTTGGCGCTCAGAGCCTCTCGCATTTATTTTTCCCAGAAGCATCTTACCTGTTGTTAAGGGTATTTAATAAATAACTATGTAAAATATGACCAGTATAGATGCATTTAAAACATACCTCCTGATCAAGCCCTAAAATGCGAAGGAACTGGAACACGGAACTGTAATAATAGTTTGAAGATTAAATTAATAGATCACCTAACCCTCACTCTTTTAATGTAACAATGTAAGTTTTACGTTTTCACGACTTTGTCTCGATGTGCTTCCCCTGATGCTGTTGTAGTTGTGGCAAAGTTAAAACATCACACTTGCCACTTTGTTCTCTTTGTGTAATACAGACTCATCCTAAGTAGTCTTCTGGGCTGGACTCTTGCTTTTCCATATGTGGATCTGCCACGCCATTAGCCTTCTGCAGCCTGATTCAAACTTCCTCCAAAACTCCATGGAGCGTTTCTCGAACTGGGCAGGGGGTCTTCTGCCTTTGGTGAGGTTGGGGGAATGTGGCCCTCCTGCAGAGATTATTCCGAGATCTCTTTGAGGAGTCTTTAAAAAATTTCCCTTTGTAGTGCTGATGGCATATTCGAGGGGAGGGAGTAAGTGGTGTGTGATTGAGGAGAACAACTTTTAATTCTGTTTTCATAATGACTACTGACAAGACTTGCTTTCTCTGTGTAATGGGCTATAGAGGTGGCCCTAAACTCGGCCTGGGCCTTAGCTTTGTTCACTTAGAAAAATGAGAGCTCCTAGCCACCATTTGGCCATCTTAACTCCCCTTGATGGATGGCTGTGGGTGGAGGCCCTGGTGGGGGGTGGGGGGGAGAGGAGAAGTAGATTTTGTCATGAGTCCGAGGGGTGGAAGGCTGTGAATTTTGTGGCCTAGGAGCAGTTGGGGTGTGATAAGAAAAGCATTGGATCTAGAGTCAGAATACTTGTATTCAAATTTGACTCTGTCCCTGAAGTGGTTGAGTGACTCTGGGTAAATTATGTAAACTCTAGCACCTAAGCTTCTTCATCTGGAAAATGGGGTTATTAACATCTACTGCACAAGGATGTTGTAAACATTAAATTAAACACAGAATGTGAGAGCGCCTGGACAAGTGCTTGTGAGTAAATAATTAGTAATTTGAGAAGGGAAGTTAAATATCCAATTTGGGTGTATTTAGGGAGTCTCTGCTGGGTCAGAATGAATAAATATTAGAATCTAGGATTTTGTTTTACCTTAACAATCCACTTTGGTTCTGTGGAAAGATAAATACAAGAGTTAATTATTTTTATTTTTAGTTTTTACTGGTAGTGGTTGGCAGCCCTGAAATGGGCTGGTCCCTGTGAGCAGAGGTCTTCCGATTGAAACCTTGTTTTGAGTTGGCTGAAAATCACAACCCACAGGGGTCCCAGGCAAGACCTGAGGCAGGCAGGCAGCACTCGGCAGCTCTGTCTTCATGCCTGGCATGTAAGGGCCTTAAAAGAGAAGCAATTTCCAGGAAGTTCCAGAAAAAATTGCAACTTCAAAAATCATTGCCCTTCCCTAAAATTCTTGTGACTGTTTCCAGATGTGTATGAATTACTGCTGCTGAAGAGACAATTTCGGGCATTCTAGAGACTTTGGGGAAAAATAAGAAAGAAAGAAAACTACTGATTTAGACACAGTGGGGTCCTCCACTTGGTAAATTGTTCAAATGTTTGGCTGTGCAGAATTGGTTTCTAGGGGCTGGGCTGACCAAGTAGTTCTCGTTATCAGGAAAACCGAAAGAGCGCTTAGCTCGGCTTTCAAAGATCTCTTGGTGCCTATGGGGAGTGTTCAGGGTGTCTATGACCTTGGATGTGAAAATATTACATTGCTACTTTCAATAACCTGTAATTAACATTTAACATCTCTCAATATAAATCTAGGTGAAACTCCACATTAAGTATTAACTTCATGTGTGACCAGCCCATTACAGGGCTGCCCACCACTACTAGTTACCTGTTACCAGGGGCTACCACAAATATTTTTATCTCATATTATACTTGTTGCAGATGTCTGAAAATACTAGAATCTAACATGATAGAGGTTATTATTAGGTTATTAGAGATATTCTCACTCAATGTGCTGCTCATGAGCCTATATAGTATTTTGATACCACATATTTATTTAAAAAAGTATTTAGATAATTAAGATAATTGAGAAGAAGCTCACATGCCTCAATGGTTTGAAAAATGGGCTCATTGTATAGATAAAAGATTACAAACTTCTAATTTACAGCATGCTATTGGGTAGGGGCAATTGGACTACTTCTAAACAATATTGGCTGATAGTCTCTGCTAAAATAGGGGACTGTGTTCTTCCTGCCGGTGGGTAACTTTGGAGTTGTGGAGGGACGCTAGATGACAATAATATCGATGATCATAAAATAAGAGTTAATGTTGGGTTATTTCTACAGGCCAGGGCTAAAGGCCAGGCGGTGACATCATTTGAACATGTGACAATTCCTGATGTTGGAAGTCTGGAAAGGTGCTATGAAAAGACTCCCTGTACCTGCTAACTGAGCATGGGTGGGAAGAGGAGGCCTGTCGAGGAGGAAAGATACAGTTTTTGAGTTAGTGAGGTGTCTTCTTTCTTTTTCCTTTATAGTACTGAAGGTCCAACTCAGGACGTCTGCAGTGAGCTATATCCCCAGCCCAGTTTTAAGGGTTATTTTTGTATGTGTGTATATACTTTTTAAATATCTCCCCCATTTTATTAATATGTGTGTGATACATAATGATTACATTGAGCTTGAATAGTTTGTGCATATATGTATATCACATCAAAATTACAATCCCTTCCCCTCTGCCTTATGACCCTCCCACAACTTCCTCTTCCCCCCCTAACTCCCACTATCATCCCTATTTGATTCTTTTAAAAAATTTATATATTATCTTTCTCCTTCTCATCCTCTTTCCCCTCCTTTCTCCACAAAGTCTATCTTCTTACTTTCCTCCATGTCTCTTACATTTTTTATGGTTTGGTTTCCTCATATTATAGAAGCCATATAATATTTATTTCTGGGTCTGGCTCATTTTGTTAAGCATGATGGTCTCATCATTAGTTTTGATTTTGAGACGGTCTCACTAAGTTGTCCAGGATTTGAACTGACAATCCTCTGGCCTCATGCTCCCAAAGTCCTAGGTTACAAGCCATCACCACCAAGCCCAGCTGGACTGCCAAGCTCTATAAGTTTGGTTTAAACTTTGAAGGTTTCCACAGAAACAATGTGGCGATCACAGCACCATCAACTGGGAGAGATGTAGTTGCTTGAATCATGTTTCTGGTAAGAAGTTCCTTGCTTTCCTGGTGGGTCTTGGTTTTTTATTTCCCAGAGAGCTGGTACAAAGGTCAGTGAGTCAAGAGAGGCAGAATAGAGTCCATTCTGGAAAGAAAGTGAGACACAGTGGGCTGAGAGTCTATCACTCCCGCAGAAAGTCACAAAGGAGATGGCTTTGCTGCCTACTGACATTTAATGAGTACCTGAACAAAGAGAAAATCCTACTTTTTATAAAAAGGAGATCCTCTCATTTGTGGGCAATTCTAGATACTATTTGTGGCTTTAACTGAAAAAATAATCACCAAGTAAGCTTATGGAATTCTGTCTGTGTCTCAGGAATAAGTTTTGTACAAATCATCCCAAGATCTGGAACTGGCTTATAGACACAGTGACAGTATAAAGAGGGGAAGAACTTTGCTGGATTTCTTCGAGTGACAGACTTCAGGATCCCCAAATGGCACACTCAGAGTCTTTCTTTCCTCATGGATGTGATGTTCCCAGCACAAGGATATTGTGTCCAAGATCCCTGTGTGACACTCGGCCATAGGGGCCCCTCTAAAGGAGTCAGAATTACTCTTTACCTTTTCGGCAGTTTTTTTTTTTTCTGTTGTTATGGCTGCTCTTTTATCTTGGCTAATAAGTCTGAAGTGGCTTCTGGCAGCCACCTAACCCCTGAGTCAATGGGGCTTTCAACAGGAAGGTGAATTGAAGCATTGTTTTGTTTTCGGTGCAGGGAATCGAACCAGGGTCTTGTACGTACCAAGCATGAACCCTACCATTGAGCTCTACCCCCAGTCCCTCAGCCTGAAGTTTTGAGTGATGAGTTGAAGGGGCTGTGAAGTGGTCTTCTTGGAGCATTTGGAATGGTATTTGCAACAGGAGGCCTTTTTATTAACACACACACAGGTGACCAGCATGTCTCCCATTTATGTTTAGGGAAAAAGTTAGGGAGGCTGTCCTCAGAGGATTTGGGCTGTTAAAACTGTGACGTCCTGAGACATCCTTCTCCTTTTTAGAAATGCAAGGATCTGTTTTTCAAACTACAAAGAAGTGAGCTATTTTTCTTTTCTCTCTCCTACTACATCTATTACAATGCAAGCAGTCAATTCCCTGGATCTGTGTCTTGGGTGAGCTGCTTAACTTCTTGGTGCCTACTCACTGGTAAAACGGGGACATTTGGTCCAGAGGTTTGGGGTTCTTGTGAGGATTAAGTGAGATAATTTGTGTAAAGCCTGGCTGAGTTCACAAGACAGGGGAAACACACAGTAGTTGTGAATTATCTCCACTGTCATAGTTTTTGTTGCTGTTGTATAATTAAGCAATCCGTGAAATTCCAAACTGGTGGCTGTTCATCATCTCTTGTCTTGAGTACCTTGGTCTTTTCTTGGGAGGAAACTTGACTCTTAAAATAGTCAAATCCATTGTCCTCGTCCATCTCAACCCCTCCCTGGCTCCAATCCTCTCCCTTACCTTCCTCCACCCTTCTCGCATTCCTGCGCAGTTGGTCTTATTTATTTTTCAATCCTTTGAGGGTGTTGTTAAATCTTTTGCTTTTTCTGCTGCTTGATTTAGTTCGAGGCGCTCCACTCCCTGCCTTGCTTATGACAAAAATGCTTGGTAGTGCTCAGCCACCCATATCCCTCTGTCAGATCACCCTGTTCTCAACACTCCTGGGGAAGCCACTGTGGTCTCTCCCCACGGCCTTGAGACCTCCATTAAACTAATGGCCTGGTGGGAATGAAGACCCCAGAGCAGAGAGAGGTTGGAGAAGGTGGTTTTCTGAGGGAACGCTGCACGTCGGCCATGACTGTGCTTCCTTCAGCTATGTGTGTTCAGGGCTGAGCAATGATGCCTCTGCCTAATTAGTGTTGTGCATGATCTCCATTTGGGTATTTGTTTAGCTCTTTGTGGTCCTTTCTGACTTTGGCTCACCAGGTGACACTGACAAGCTTGTGACAAATACAAGGTCCGTGTTGCTTGGGTTAGCACGGAAATGCCACAGGAAACCTCTCAGACCAGCCCGGTTTGGAGGTAGGTATAAGTAGCCTCTCATTTCTGAGATGAGGCAGCAATAGTCCACGCATTGGGGGTTTTCAAATTATGGTCTTTGCCGAGGAATGAATGTAGGATGTCGATGAAAGAGGCTAGATTTAGGCTGGGGCTGGTGGGGTGGTCGGGAAGAGGAGGGCTGGGGCTCTGCCTTAGGAGGTAACCCACAGGACACACCTACTCCCTAAAGCATATTGACTTTCGGAAGTCAGCCATTTGGAAGAGTGCTGTGGTTTGGGTTTCGATCACCTCCCAGCAGCCCATTTTCTGCCCTGGTTAATCTGATTCAGGATCTGGCTGGAGGCTGGCCATATCACTGTGCAGACCTCAGGCACCCCTCAGTAACCTGGTGGAACCAGCCAATGGAAAAGTACAAGGCCTTCTGGCTTCTTGGCCCTGCCAGCTCCCACTGGCCCATCTGATACCTCCTCTTGTTCTAAAGGAGTGGGAGGGCAGCATCCAAACTGGAAGCACAGGGTTTTCTTTGGTTTTTATAGGAAAAACACATTGGCACGCATGCGCAGTCAAACCAGCTCAGGCTGTTCGGGCAGATGCCTTTCTCTGCTTTTTCTATTTATTTTCCAACAAATCAATGCTTAACTGTGTTGTTATCGGAGCAGAGCAACAGGTGCAAAAAAATAACTCTGCTGCCAACTCAAATGAAAAGGTAGGGAGGGCTTATACCCTCTGGGAGGGATTCCGAAGGTAGCAGGAGCCCCTGCCAGCAACCGAATTAACAGCTCTGTTTACGGTGGGTTTTGTGTTAACAACCTGCTCCTAACCCTCAGACACATAAGCACACCATTGTCCTAGGAAGGGATGGTCAGCCATCCAGACAACCCAGGGCTTTATTCTGCTCTGAGTAGAGATTGGTTTTGGCTGCAGCTGCTTGGTGAAACCCAGAAGTATTTATCCTGCCTGCCAACTCCAGGTCTTAGCAGGGGTTTTCTGCGAAGGCAAGGGCATGGGGTTGTTGCAGAGAAGAGGGTCTGTCCTGCCCTTAAACCCAGTTGGAATTCTTTCCAAGGCTGGTTATTCTCGGTGCTAGAGGAGGTTGCCAGGCTGCCTCTGCTCTTGCTCCTTTCCATTACTGTTGTTTTGGAAACGTGTCCGTGCTAGGAGTCCATTAGGGCAGGGCGGTGCCTGTGTTTGGTTCACTGTTGTGGCCCAAGCACTTAATGTGATGCTGATGATCTGATGATATAGGAGACACTAAACACACACACACACACACACACACACACGCACACACACAAATTGGAGGAATGAACAAATTTTTGTAATTATTTATTTCTGAGGTATAGTTTCTTTTTCCCGAAGGATAATACATCAGTTTTCTTGAGCATGAGATTTAACATCCTGGGGGCTGCATAATCCTTTGAATGACTGAAGTCCTAAAGGGTGGAATGGGACCAGGGATGACTGGCCAGCCACAGATTCTCTTGCTGGAATAAGTATCGCAGAGACCCTCTGCAAATGCCGTGTTCTGAGGCCAGATGGTTTCTTCTACCTGCAGAGATGAGTCTTGGAACTTACCAAGTAGTGCTGAATTTAAGAATTTGCTGATACTGAGCATTAGAGTTTTTTTTTTTTTTTAACCTTTCAGTATTGGGGATCGAACCCAGGGCTTTGCCCTTGCTAGGCAAATGCTCTACCATAAATGACATCCTGGCTTTTTTCACTTTTAGCTTTTAATTTGAGATGATGGGTGCTACCTCACTAAGTTGCCCAGGTTGGCCTAGAACTTGTGATTCTCTTGCTTCATTCTCTTGAAAAAATGACCTGACAGGCACGTGCCACCGTGTCTGGCAAGAACTGTTTTGTTTCAAGTTGGCAAACAGTGCAGTGACAGGGTCTTCATAGATGGGTGGGAGCTTGAATTCCTCCTGATTAAATTTTTGTCTCTAATTTTATAATGATTTTCTTTTGTACTTGTACATTTCCTTTAAGGCTGATATCTCTTGGAGTTCATTAACTTGTAGTCAGAAATTGAGGGGAGGCAAGGATTAGGAATGAACTAGAAATTCTTAACTGTGAGAGTGCTTCAACACTTCAAATTTTGTCTCCCTGCTTTAGACCTTTCTCTATACTAAAACTATAAGGCAGTGTTTAAAAGGTGTAGCAAAAATACAGGCCTCATTTCTTATTATAACCACAAGTCTTTATTGAACACTAATGTGGGAAATGGAGTATTGACACCCAGGCACCTCCCATGGGGAATAGAATGGAGCCAGAGCAGAGGCAGCCCGGTAACCTCCTCTGGCACTGAGAATAAGCAGCTTTGAAAAGAATTCCAACTGGGTTTAAGGGCCGGACGGACCCTCCTCTCTCCAACAACCCCATGCCCTTGGCTTGACTTCACTGAAGATCAGTGTCCTGCTTGGCTGAAGAGCCCATGAAGCTGCTTCTCAAAGTTTGGTCCTTAGACTACTGTGTCAACATCATCTAAGGAAGGATGAAATGAAATGTCCTGGGGTCCCACTCCAGACCTTCTCCATCAAAATTTGCATTTCCCACACTAGTGACCTATAGAGAAAAGTCTACAGCAGGGAGACAAAATTTGAAGTTGAGAAGTGTTGGGAGGAGCGATGAGTTCTTGGGAATGATCTCCTCAGGATACATACGGCACTGCTCCTGCTACAGCCACCATGACAGGGGATGGGGGGTGGGTTTCCTAGTCTCAATGGAGGGAAAGAAGATGACTGAGAAGTCAGGGAAGACAGCCAGACTGAAACTCTCAGAAGTGGGAGGAAACTTAAGTCTCCTAACCTGGACTTTATTATAAAGATTTCTTTCAATTCTAATCTAACATGCAGGAGAGATTTCTTAAGGACCCCTGGTGTCTATGGCTCTTTAGGGTCAATGGTGGTCATTAGAGGGATTGGAGCTCACAGAGGACAGGTCAAATTGAAAGTAGATGCACATTTTTGGTAGAAGGAAAGAGTCAAAGCTTTTACAGAGGACTCAAAAGGCTCTGTGACCTTTCAAGACTCAGAGCTTGTCCTGTTCTTACTTGGTGTTATCTGGATAGGATTGATAAGGGCCTTGTGGGCTAAGGCAGTCTTGTCTTTTGATCAACTTTGGAGCCTGCTGCTGTCAGTGTGTGCCATCTTGTCTGGGTTTGGCACTAAGAAAGATAAAGATCAGCACAGTATGCACACTTCCAAGTGGCTTACGGCGAACAAGCTGTACCTATGTCAGATTCTGTCTTGGCTTCCCAATGGTGCTTATAGGTCATGACAACCCTTGAAACCCTGGAATGATTCTTCAGATGGCGCCCCTGGGAGCATGAAATGTCTGCTTCAAAACACATTATGAAGATATGAATTACATGTGAGGTAATCCCAGGAGGATGAAGTGCATTCTCCAAGCCTGATTCACATTTTGATTCATTTGTGAAAACATAAACGATTGTATTATATTCAGCGATGTTTCGCACGTATGTGAATTGCCTTTTCTCCTACTTGGGAGTAGCCTTTTGAACTGCCAGTCATTTTGAACCAGGAAGTCAGTAAGATGTTGCGACATCCTCAGGGCAAATGCTGTGAATGTATCTGTTAGTAACTTTGATGAGGGGCTGAGAATGGTTTGGATGTCACTGTCACCACAGAAGTAATTATTTAAGAAGCCTAATTGCTCTTCTGGTGTGAGGAGGTAGCAATGCCACAGAGCAGCCAGTTCTATGGTGGTTTGGGGACAATGTGGTTGGACAAAGAAGGGACCTGGGAAGAAGGCCCATCGTGACCTCTGCTCTCAGGCTCCTGGAAACGGGGACTGGGGTACAGACACCAGGCCTATTTGAGATTTGTTCCCTGGCTCTTAGAGTCCCAGGAGACCTTTACTCTTGTGGTAAGAGAAAACCATGTGTTCTGGTCTGAGGACTATTTCAGCTGAAGCATGAATAATTATGGGCCTGGGATATTTCCCAAATACAAAATTAAAATTGCTGAGGCATGGGGGAACACTTCCATGATGTATGTATGTATATAAGCTTGTACTCAAGCTTGATAAAGATATAAATCCGGAGGACATCCAGGGAGATTCTGATGCCACCTGTGGGATGGGAGTGGGGTCAGGTGAGCAGAGTGCAGTTTTCTTCTCTGACAAAGTACCTTTTCAGCAGCGTGTAGCCAAGCTTCCAGGATGTTTTGTCAGAGAGTCTGAGTTTGAATTCTCTTCTCCTTCCAGTTCTAGCTAAGCTGTGCGACACTGAACAAGTTACATAACCTCTCTGAGCCTTAGAGAGGCCACCTGCTAAGTACCATCATGACTCACAGATCTGTTGTAAGCCTTGTCTGTGATACAATGTTTAAAAGCTATTAGCACAGAGCTGGTACATGGGAAGTGTTCAATAAACCTCAGGTACTACAGTGAGAATAGTAATTCTTTAGTCAGGGGTCTCCATAGCTTGCCCACCACATGCCCAAAAAAGGACCTGCTGCCCACTGAGCAAGCCCAAGCCGGGCTGATCTGTCACTTCTCGGAGGTTCTCTGTGTCCTTAAAGTGAGAGGCCAGCCCAGCTGTTGGCTTGTTAGAGTTCCGAGACTGGGCAGAGCATCTGGGATGGAGATGCATGGCTCCAACATGCTCCCAGACTCCCAAGGATGTCTCCTTCCCCTCGCCCTCAACCCCAGTTCCAGAGCCCGCTCGTGGCTGTAGCTACTCTCCTGATCCTTCCCTTGCACCTGTGCTCCAGCCGGGGGTGTGGATGTGCAAAGTCATGGTCACTCAGAGCCCGGGCATGCATACCCTCCCACGGTTCTTGGCAGCCTTGGGCACAGTGTGTCTGGGGAGAAGGAGGAGAGAAGGGATGATGGCATGTAGCCTCTTGGGCAAGAATTGTACCCAGAGGGGTATAGCATGGCTTCCGTGAACAGAGACCAGAACCTTCCTGCTGTAGCTCAGCCATCATGGGGCATCCACAGGGAAAGTTCAGACTGGGGGATCGGAAGGCAAGAGAGCCAGCCCCAGGCTTGATGGTGCCAAGCCACTGACACTGGAGAGTATTTTGTAGGTGACAGAGACCTGAAGCTTTGCTTAAAATGAAATTGGGTCTTCATTTCTCCTTACTATTAAACTATCTTCGTTTCACCAT
Source organism: Ctenodactylus gundi (assembly GCA_004027205.1). Classification (NCBI taxonomy): domain Eukaryota; kingdom Metazoa; phylum Chordata; class Mammalia; order Rodentia; family Ctenodactylidae; genus Ctenodactylus; species Ctenodactylus gundi. The sequence continues at coordinate 162,181 of PVKB01000621.1, read as the reverse complement.
ACTATTATGATTATCCAAGGTAGCTAACATTTATCGAGTGCTTACTTTTCCAAGCTTCTTACAGGCATCATTTTATTTTGTCTCTTATAACACTTTTAATATCAGACTCATCTTGTAAATGAGAAGATTGAGGCCCAGAGACATTAAAGGGCTCATCCCTAGTTGTCCCATCAGTAAATCGGCCCAGCCAGGATTTGAACCATGGCCATCTGACTCTTGAGCTTGGGTCTCTCTGATCATTACCTCCCCTGAGGACTATCCCTGCCCCCGGCACGTCCCCAAAGCCAACCAGTCCAGCTTAAAGAGAGACTCGTGGCCAGATCCTATCACGAGAACTGACCTTGACTTGCCATTATTTACCATGCATGAGGCAATATGCTGAGTGCTTTCCATATATTTTCATTTATTCATCAACTCCGTGGTTTTTATCATATTGGGAATTTAAGGCTGTAGACAGGATAAAACTTCACTAGGGTCAACACAGCCGCTGTGGAGGGGCAGTACCAAAAATCCAGGCCCTGCAGACTTTTTGTGGTTGCCCTGGATACACACAGCGATGGGAGGCTGAGTAGGATTCTCCTTATGCCCTGAAATATGTCTGTTAGGCTCTGGGTGAGTGGGATTCTGTGCCTAAGGCGGGGCCTCTAGGCCTTGCCACTTCCCTGGTGCATATTTACCATGGGCTAGTAGCCAGATTGCGAGACTCTCAAACCTAAGTTCAAGCCAAATGCTTCATTCCCTCCCTACTTCTCTCCCTGCAGTGGTACTGCCTATCTGTGCTGTCAGCCAGGCTTGCTTGGAGGGAAGAACCCTCCGATGAAGGCCTGAAAGAAAAGTGAGCTCAGAACACCACAGTTATCTCTACGGCAGCTGAGGCAGAAACAATCAAAACCCTTAGAAGCATCCGCCAAGGGTGTGCTAACATTTACCGAAAACCATCCACAAGAAGGGTAGCCAGGTGCAAAGGTGTATGCTTGTGTGATCCCTGCCCCTTGAGAGGATGAGGCCAGAGGATTGCAAGCTTGAGCTTAGCCTGGCCAACTGAGTGACTCCGAGAAAACTTGTTTTAAAGAACAAAACAAAACAAAACCAAAACACAGCAACTGGAAATGAAGGTCCTGGCTTAAATTCCCATTACTGGAAAAACAGAGAGAGAGAGAGAGAGAGAGAGAGAGAGAGAGAGAGAGAGAGAGAGAGAGAGAGAGAGAGAGAGAAAGGCTGAGAAAGCTCTGTCTCTTGCCAAGTCTCAGAATGGGACTACTTAGCACTTTCTTGCTGCAAAAATAAGTTTCCTGTTGCTCAAGCCCTAGTGGCCCTACTTCTTAGGGGATCTAGTGGTTCAGCCTTCACAGAGGAGTCATTGCCCGCAGTGGAACAGGTTCTGGCTGCAAGGCTGGCAGGAGGGACTTGTCCTTGCCTTCGTCTGTTGGGTAGCATGCCTGGCCCCTCCTTTCCAAACACAGTGCAGACTCTGGTCCCCTAAACTGTCCTTCTTATGAATTTCTACACAAAAGGGTGGAATTTTGGGTGAGCATGAAATTCCTCCTCCCTGAGACTGTTCTTACCCATGATGGGGATTATGGATGAACGTGAAGGATAGGCCTGGATAACCTGCATTTTAATTCACTCTTTAGGTTGGACATAAAATTTAGCAGGTTTTTCATATGTGTGCAGTTTTTAATCGTGCATGTAGTAATTTGCACCTCATTTTCTGAACGCATACAAGTTGGGCACAAACAGACATGGCATTTTCTTAGATCACTTCCTCTGATGGGGCAATTACTCGGTGTGTGCCGGGCACTGTGCTGTGGGCTTTAAGCTCCCTATGCTGTTTAATCCTCAGCATGCCGGTGTGGCAGGGACTAATGCTGTCGGCTCGTCAGGGAAGGAAATGGCGGCTTAGATAGGATAAGGCACAGTCCCAAGGTCGCCCCACTGTGAGAGCACAGCTGAGCTGTCTGCCTCCACAGGCTTTGCTGTTAACCACTGCTCTTAGCTGATGGTGATTTTGCCCCAGGGACATTTGTGGGAAGGATGCTACTGGCATCTAGTGAGTCAAAATGCTTCTAAAGGCGCTTCAGTGCCCAGAGGAGACCCCCCAGAGGCTTCGCAGCCCCGTCTGCACTCTCATGTTTCTTGCCACACTATTGACAATAGCGAGGAGGGGATCAACCAAAGTGTCCACTGACGAATGGATAAAGAAAACGTGAAATATTACTCAGCCATAAGAAGAAAGAAATCCTGCCCTTTGTGGCAAAGGAGATGGAACTGGAGGATATTACATGAAGTGAAATAAGTCAGTCACAGAAAGATAAATACCACATATTCTCATGTGTGAAAGCTAAAAAGTTACTGAGTCTTTCCCCAGCTTGCTTTGGACATGCACAGCACCACTGTGTTTACTCACACTCTGAACTGCGTGAGGCTCTGGTTCTGGAAGAAGTATTTTCTATTGGGAAGTGTATATGCTCAGCCCTGGGCTAAATACCTTAAACCCAGTGTATTGTTTTTTCTTCTAAATTGTCCCAGGCTTAGAGCCGGGGTCCCTAACTCTTCCTGCCTTATTTTCTCCCATCACGGGCTGGTAATGTTCCTGGTCTTTCAAGGATCCGTCAGCTGTCAGCTGGGACTCATGAGCAGCTAACGTGAGCTTACCGGGCTAAGCTCCGCCTCCTGCCAGCAGGTTTCCATTAGGTTCTAATGCAGCCGCCATCTGACAGGAAGTGGGATTCCCTTCCTGGCTCCCTCCTGCTGCTGCTATTGGCCATTTCCAAGCTACCTTCCAAAAGCCTACTACATAATGGCTACCTCTCCCCAGTCCTTGGGAGAATGGTCTTCAACTAAACTGGTCTCTGGTATGAGAAAAGGTTGGAGACCACTGTCTTAGAGGAAATCAGTGTTATGGCTCCAATTTAACCCCTTGTTTAAGCCAGTGAAGAAACCAAGACTCAGAAAAGTCAACATATTCAAGATTGAAGATCAAGCTGGAATCTAGCTGTGGCCTCTGGTTCCGGATCCTACTTTACACCCTGGAATTTTTAAAAAAGGAAATATGGAAAGCTATGTTGATGGTAAGCAAAGGAGCTGAAAATAGAGCATTAATAAACCTCTTAGTTTTTAATTAAAAGGGCTTGTTTTTATATCCTATAAAGTAATCACTGTATCCCACAGCAAGTCTAAGTTGGTGTATAGGGCGTGGGAGGGTGTCTTGGTTCGAATAGGGCTTTTTACAGTTCTCAAGGTCCATTTATTGTCTATTATCTCATTTGATCTCCCCAACCGTCCTGGAAGACTGTTGGAAGACAAACGTTCTCATTTCCTTCCTGAAGATCTGGGCCTTTGGAGACGTAGGACTTAGCCAGAGGCCATGGGGGAGACTAGGCCACGTGGAGGGCACTCTCTCTGCAGCTTCCTGTGGGGTCCAAATCCTCGACCCTCTTTGCTCACAAGCCTGGTGAGCTCCATTGAACTCTGACTCACTAAGGGTTAAGCCACATAAACTCTTTTATGAGTGGTAACCATTTAATGTGCCCTGTAAAGAGGCCCCCTCGTGGTGCTGGCTGCTTTCCTTTGGAAAGGGGTGGCAGGAAGGAGAAGAGCTTGTGCCTATGCGTCAAGGAAGCCTCTGGGGCTGGAGCAAGGGTTCATGGAGGAGCTGCGACCCTAAAATCTTAAAGGTTTCTCTGTGAGTTGAGAGTAGTTCTGGATTCTTCCGAATGGTCACTGTTTCAAAGCTTATAACAAGTACCCATCCTCCTTCCTTCTCCTTGGGAGAATGGTCTTGAACTAAACTGGTCCTTGCTGTCCAAAAGGTTGGGGACAATCTTTGGCGAGAAATAGTGCCTGTTCTGAGGGAGAGAACGTGTGGGCATTTGGCCACAGCTAAAAACTGGATGAAAATAGTCATTAAATTCTTTTCTGTTTTTCTTTCTAGTGGTTGGGTTTTTGAGTGTGTGTGTTGGGGATTGAACCCGTGGTCTGTGCATTAGCTCTTTCTAATTTTTTTTTGAGGCAGGATCTCACTAAGTTGCTAAGTTGCCCAGGCCAGGGTCCAACTTGCAATCCTCCTGCCTCAGAATCCAATGTGCTCGCACTACTAGGCCTAGGTTTGTTGGTTGGTTTTGTTTGTTTGCTTGTTGACTGATTTCTCTACATATACAGTCTTGTAGGATTCTTAATCTGGTGTGGTGTCATTCCCATTTTACAGCTGGGAAAGTAAGAACCAGAAAGTTTCTAACTGGACAAATTTGGAATTCAAGGTCATCTACAGTAGACAGAGAAACTAGAATCTGCGCCCATATGTTCCTAACTCCAAAATCTCCTGCCTTCTGGCAATTAGGAAACAGTGAACCAAACCCCTGAACTGGCTGAGACGGTAGCTGTAAGTTCCACCAGCAGATATTGCTCCCTCTGAAATGCTTTGAAAGAGCCCTGCATGCGAACACTCGGAGAGAAGATCAGGGAAACCTTGCCCCACCTGGCCTCCCTAGGCAAGAGGCCCTGAGCTCCAGCCCTTGCAGGGTTAAACAGTAATCTTTCCACTGCTTGTGGGTTAGCAAATGCTGGCAAATGCTGGCCCAGCCTTGAGCAAACAGAAGCCTGGGCCTGTGTCCCCCTCCCCCTGCCGATTTCTTCAGGACTTGAAGGTTTTCTTTTGCTGTGGAGTCTCCAGACTGATCTCAGCTTTAGGACATTTCTTCTAGAAAGTCAGATGAGCAAATACCTAATTATTATTTGAGAGACAGAGACAGAGAGGAAAAGAGTAGGATTTGACCTGAGTCGATTGTTTATTTTTTTCTCTGAAGGTGAGAATCAAAGAGTTTCTAGAAGAAAAACTTAAGAAACCAGCATAGTCACTTCCTTTAAAATTTCAGATGGGGAAACTGAGTTCATGCATTGTGTCTGGCTCAGAGGATGCAGAAAGAAGTAGATTTCTTCATTGTAACACCCGTCTTACTTAATCGTGTCCTGTGTTATACCAAGTGCTCAAAGTCAAGATGTTCATCTGATTTCCAACCAGTACCCAAACTGGATAGGATTATTTCCGTTTGAAGAAACTGGGGTTCAGAGAAGTTAAGTCGTGTGAGTCCATTCTGACTTGAGTTAGTAAGTGTGAGCGGTTGGAGTGAGCACCAGCTGTCCTGGCCCGAAGCTCTCACACAGGGCCCATGACATAGAATCTGGTCCCCCCGTCTTATCCTGCCAAAATCCTTCACTGCCTCAATGCCCATCGTTGCTACCCTTTCTTTCCTTCTTCATCTTCCACGTTGGCTGAGTTGAAACCTAATCGTTTACCAAGCGACAGTGACGATGATGCTAATAATGACCAGAAATGTTTGCATGCAGCCTATTTAGCCCTCATCATTGCTCCATCCCTGGAACCTAGAGCCTTTGTTGGGCTGGTAACTATGCAGGAATCAGTGAGCACAAGGATCCATATTTAGCTCTTTTCCAGGTCCCTCTTCTTGCTCAGACCTACACAGAACCAGAGGAGCAAAAGTTCTCTTGGTGGGGGCGGTGTCGAGGTTTGAATGACTCTATGAGGACAACTCCAGTTTCCCTAAGTAGGCAGAAGCATTTCCATGCAGCTATAAACTCCTGTCCCCACTCCAACATTTTATAAAGATAAAGAGCAAGTGACCTTCACAGTCTCTGGGTAGAGCTCGGTAGCTTTCCGGAAACAGCCTCGTTTCCCTTGGAATGACTACTCACACCTCTGGGGCCTTGGTCTGGAATGGGGAGGGTGCCCAGGTTGGGGTCATAATTGTAGGATAATCACAAGTGTAACTTTTTTACATTGTTTAAAAAACCAAGACAGGCCCATGAAGAAAGCTCCTCCCTTGGGTCCTTGAACTGAGAAAATGATCCCACAGACTGAGGAAGTCACCATGAGATCAGCTTCAGAACCCGTTGAGTTTTCCAGATCTGTCACAGCAGGAGACAAGCTAGTATAAGAAAGGAATAATTTTATTTTATTTTATTTTTTACCAGAAAGGGGCAGTTCTTACCAGAGAAACCAAATGGTTCCCGACGTTATCATAAAATGCTGAAGGAGCTCTACTAAAATTCAACTGAGCCCCTCAGCCCTCTGCCCTAGTCTGTGGCCTGTCAGGTCTCCTCACCGAGGCGACGCTGCTGTGTTCCCAGGTGTGGGGTCCCTTGGGTGTGAGGACTTCTGAGTGTGTGGTTTCAGAGGCCCTGCATAGGTGCTGGGCCTGAAATTTCATTGATTAAAATCCCACTTTAATAACATCTCTCTTGCATTTTCACTTTCATTAAAAAGAAGTCTTGGAAGCCAGCCAGAGTCGCCTGGGAGCAGGTGCTGGGTGTTCCTTCTCCTCTACTACCAATCAGGGATTGTTCACTGATGAATGGGTAGCTGTAAAACCTTGCCTCATGCATATGAAAATCAAACCTGGAAAATTTTAAATGCTGTTACCAAAAGGGCTGTGGCAATGGGTGAGAGGACGCTTTTTTTTTTTTTTTAATTAACACTGTGATCTGTACTCTCCAATGATACTTGTCCAAGAAGCAGTGACTGAATGGGCCATTTGATCCCTTGCAGATCATGATTCTGGAAGGAAGTGGTGTAATGAATCTCAACCCCAGCAGCAGCCTCCTTCACCAGCCGCCGGCCTGGACAGAGAGCTACCCCACGTGTAATGGTAAGGGCCACACGGAGGGGGTGCTACTGCCCACAGGCATTCTTCCTTTATTTAATTCCCCTCTCAACCCGACATTTAAAAAAATAATGAATAAAAACTTTCTTCTTCCTTCTCCTCTCCTCCTCCTCCTCCTCCTCCTCCTCCTCCTCCTCCTCCTCCTCATTCTCCTTCTCCTTCTTCTTCTTCTTCCAATGGTAAGGACAGAACTGAGGACCATGAGCATGTGAATCATGTGCTCTACCAGTGAGCTACACTCTCAACCCCAAGAACTCTGAATGCCAGACCTCTCTGTAGGCCCCATGGGCTCCAAGACAAATGTCCGACAGAGATATTCTACTCTTTCTGCCCCAAATGCAAGGTGCTAGGTTGGCAGCCTGGCAATGAAGGCCTCCTGTTTAGGCTGTCAGCTACATTTTGCTGGGTTATCAAGATAGGATAGAGAAGACGTGCTCTCTCTGTGTGTGTGTGTGTGTGCTTGTATGCTCACGTTTGTGTCTGACACACATAAACATGGGGGTTAACAGCAGCTAAATCTTTTCAGTTAATATTCCAGTGGTTTTCCTGGAAGTGGTAGGAGACCAGGTGCTGTCCCTGGGTGCGTTAATCTCTACATATTGATTCACAGGAGGAGGACCTGGTGGTTAGGCTTGGAGAGGGTTTGGTTTTCAAGCCGATGGCTTACTGCAGAAGCTGAATAGAATAAAGCTGTTGCTGAATCAGGGGCCCCACCCGCCATGTGAAGGTCTAGAGTGTAGGCAGGCTACTGGTCACCCAATAGCACTGGGCTTAAGAAGCTCCTGGCCTTGTCCCACCCACGCCTGCTGCTAATCTCCCCGCCAGAGACTCTGCTACTCGTTTGCCTTGAGGTATGGACTCAACTGAATGGGAAGCACAGTCTGAGAGGCAGGAGTGGGAAGGTGATGTGGGTGATGTTTTCCCATGGGCAGCTGCTCCACATGCAGCTCCATCTCTTTTAATTTGGAATTGCAACCAAACAGATAGGAAGTGTGACCAGGTGGCCTTCCCTTATTCTATCACCTGTCCCACCAAACTGCTGCCCTTTTTGGACAGTTACATTTTCTATTGCAGGCTTTATGTTCCTTTTGGGAACTGAGAGAGAAGCTTGCAAATAGAGCAGGAGATCTTGGGCATTCTCGGACTCGGGGGTCATTGATAAGAAGGCAGTGTTCCTTCTGTTTGCTTTGGAAAAGACGGGTGTAATGCACTTAGTAGGGAGGAGAATTAGGGTGCCACTTTAATTTCTTGATCTCTAAAGGCCCCAAAGAAGGCCCAGCCTTTTATAAAGATTGAAAGACAGAGGGAAGCCAGCTGAATGACTGACAAGATCAAAACCTATAGGATTTTCAATACTTCTTTAGAAACCTTAGGAATCTCACCAGTTCTCTGTCTGAGGGAACATCCTTCCCTAGTCAGTTTTAGACAAGCTTCTCTGATTCTCTTGAGTTTGAACAAGATGTAATACCAGAAACCATTCTTTAATCTAGATCATGTTAAAGTTTGCAGAAGAGATTATTCCAAGCCTTTCATTGGGCTAGGAAAAGTTATTGCCTCTTGTTGGGAAATCCACAGTTGCACTGTTGCAGCAACACAATTATTTTAGGAAAAACAAAGATTTAGTGTGGCTACTATATATATATATATATATATCCCATTCTGAAACAGATGTATTTTTCATGAAACACCAAAAAAAAAAAAAAAAATTGGAGGACAAACATTGGAAGCATTCGGCTTAAGGTCTGTGTGTTTGAATGTTTAACCGTTGAGGGCTAAGCCATGGGCATTATGGGAATTAAGCCTTTCACCTTGTCATTTGCCAGCCCAACAGCATCAGCATCGTGGGACCTTTGATAGTACAGAAACTGTGGCCTCACTGTAGACTCATTCATTTTAGTTATTTCCTTGTTCTGGAACAAAATATCTGGCATGCACAATTTAAGGGAGGAAAGAGTTACTTTAGCTCATAGTTTCAGAAGGTCACAGTCCATTCATAGGTGGCTGGCCTGGTGGAAGCACATGGCAGAGGCTTAGCTGGAAGAAAGCTGTTCACAGTATTACAACAGGAAGCAGCGTGAGTGAGAAAGGGTGGAGCTAATGTATACCCTTCCAAGTCAAGCCCCAGTGTTCCACCCCTTCCAGGTCAAGATCTCGTGACCTACATCTTTCAACCAGGCCCCGCCTCTTAGTAGCACGTGCAATCCATAGGCATTCACGTTCATGAGGCTTTGGGGGCACATTCCACATCCAAACCATGACAGATTCATTGAATCAGATCTGCATTTGAGCTGTATTTCCCTGTAGTTCCTGATTGTGGCTTTTTTTTTTTTTTTTTTCCGAGACAGGGACTCACTCTGTAGCTCAGGCTGGTCCTATGTAGCCCAGGCTGGCCTTTATGGCAATCCTCCTGTCTCAGCCTCCTGAGTGCCAGGATTACAGGTGTGCACTATCACAGCCAGCTTATGTGGTGCTGGGTAATTGAACTTGGGTACTTAGCCTAGGCAGGTGCTTTAACTGCTGAGTCATTCCTCCAGACCCTCCTGATCACGTTAACATTTGAGAAATAATGATTTAGCATGACTTTGATGAGACTGTTAAGGGTAGTTAAACTGGCAATGCATTTTCCTCTTCTGGTCACATCTTGAGTTGGTGACATGTTCAGGTGGCTTTCTCCTGCTTGAGCTTGATGAGATGGAATACTGTGTGCCCTTCATCCTTCTTGGAGCAGAGCTCCTCCCCTTGACATGGGTTTAAAGGGGACTGTGGGATCTTTCAGCCTTGTAACACAGCCCCAGGGCTGTTGGTCTCCTCTGTACTCCTCATGACGCTGGGCGAGCTACATGGTACTCAAACAAGCGCAAGGGCATTGCAAAAATAGATGAGCAGCGCATAATAGGCTCAGCGATATTTTTACCTATCACCTGTCTGTCTTCTTGCTCATTTGTTTATTTTTGTGGTACTGGAACTCTATCTAGTTCAGGGCCTTCTCACTACACTACATCCAGCAAAGAAAATTTTTTTTTTTTTTTTTTTTTTTGAGATGGGGTCTCGCTGAGTTACTAAGTTGCCCAGGCTGGGCTTGAACTTGTGATCTTCTTGTCTCCACTTCCCACAGTGCTGAGATTACAGGTGTGCGCCACCAGGCCCAGCCCTAAGTCATATTTATTCACTTCTTTATTAGTGTCTGAATTAAATATCTTAATAAACCTCACAGCCCTGTATGATTTCTTCTTCAGCAACCAATTCCGCTGGCAGGAGCTCTGAGTAAGACCAAGTCCTTGACCTTGAGTGTAGAAAAGAGAATGAGACAGTATGTAGAGACCTGTAGAGGTGACCAGAACATGACAGAGGCCAGTAGAAGACATGCCTGTTCTCCAAGCATGTCTCCCGGAGAACCAGAGTATGTGAACGCTCCACATCAATCGGCAGAAGCAGTGATAGGTTCACAGGTGGCCAGCACTTGGAAGACAAGTGGAAATGCAACAGGAACGATAGATAGGCAGATGCAACTAGGATGAAAGAACAACACAGGAAAACAGAACAAAACACCAGGAGAGTCATGGGTTGCTTGCAGCTAGCAAAGAGCCTCAGTGCCTGGCTTGGCTTGTCCGTCTGATACCTAGCTTCAGTGGGTAATGGAGGCCGGCTGTTAACGTAACTGAGTGGGAAATAGCCTCCCGACAGCTACAGCGACCAGCTGGGGCCGGATGAATAACTTGGTGCATGTTAGGGAGGTTCAAGAGAATCAAACAAATTCTAGAGAAAAGAATCATAATAACAGGCCTTATCTTTGGTTGAAACGGGTCTGAATTTGGAGTGTGCATGCATGTGTGTGTGTATGTGTATGTAAGAAGGAACGCAAATGTGAAAATGTAAGAGAGAGAGATGGAGAGGTGTAATAGAGGAAGAGAGGGACAGCCAGCTGTCTGTATCGGGGCGTTCCGCCCTTGTGGATTCAGCGCACCTCAGAACAAAATCTCAAGGGCTGGTACTGAACACATACGGGCCTTTTCTTGTCATTACTTCTGAAGCAACGCAGTGTGACAACTCTTACATGGCGCTGGTTTGTGTTAGAGATTACAAAGAATTTAGAGATGGTTTAAAATATATGGGAAGGGAAAGGGGAATTAAAAATGAATAAGATGTGGTATGGGTATGTGCCAATTCCCCTTAAGTGTACTTACTTGCAAAAATATACTAATAAAAGTTGTAATTACGGAAAAAAGAACACATGGGAGGTTATGTGTAGGTCAGAAGCAAATACTATGCCTTATGTAAGGGATCTGAACATCTGAGGATTTTAGTAGCCTAGAGGGGTCCTGAAACGAATCCTTCCCAGATACCAAGGAACCATGGTATTTGGCGTTGATGATAATCTCGTAAGTTGTAACTACAGCAGGGCCATTGCTTTTGTGGCACTTTGGGAGGGAGGTAAGCTTAGAGCTCTCAGGTCTTATGCCCTTGCCCAGTGTACAGGGAAGTGCCCTGGTAGGGAGAATGTGGAGGCTTAGTGACCGACCCACCACAGTTGGTGGAAGAACCACTTTACAGGCTTCTCTTCAGGGTTTATCTCATGCTCTACCTCACCCCCCCCCCCCCCGACCCCTGCTGATGACCAGGGGCTGGGGCTGTGTTCCCCATGACATCTCACAGCCAGCAGTGATTGCATTGCCACATTTGGGACTGCCTCCAGAAACAACAACCAGGGACCCACTCACAGGGCAGCTTCCTGTTTTGCAGTTTCCAGTGGTTTTTTTGGAGGCCAGTGGCATGAAATCCACCCTCAGTACTGGACCAAGTACCAGGTGTGGGAGTGGCTGCAGCACCTCCTGGACACCAACCAACTGGACGCCAGCTGCATCCCCTTCCAGGAGTTCGACATCAACGGCGAGCACCTGTGCAGCATGAGCCTGCAGGAGTTCACCCGGGCAGCGGGCACGGCTGGGCAGCTGCTCTACAGCAACCTGCAGCACCTCAAGTGGAACGGTGACTACCTCCCTCCACACCCTGCTGGCCAGCTGGGCTCCCTATCAGGGACTGCAAAGAATGGTCTCACCTCCAAATGTCCATTTCCCAAGACAGGGAGTAGAAGGGGGTGAGGGGACAGGAGGGAGGCAGAGCAGACCACGTGTGTCTGATCCTTGGAAATGCCGGTGTAACTCAATTCCTCCATTCTCTCCTCATGGTTCTATTCATTTCCAAGGATCCGAGGGCTAGCTGAGTCTTGGCAGGATACTTGCTACTCCTGCATGGACTCTCTTAGCTTTGTTATCATAGTTCAGTAATTTAATTCCCAATTATTTGCTTGTTAAAGGTTATTTTGGCTGCTTAACAATTGAACTCATGGAAAATAAAATCTTCCAGATGTAAGTTCTTAGATGAGGGTCTAGAGAGTATGAAGATATATGAAATTAGATCTGTGTACTCTCAGATGTTCGGCGTATTCTTAAAAGTTCTGTGACTTAAGAAAAAAAAAGGAAAGAAAGGACACTTAGAACTGATTGTCTGGACATGTGTGAGCTTGTGTAGTGATTTTATATTTCATGGTGATGGGGGTGGAATGAGGCCTTTCACACTAAGCTACATCCCCAGACCTTTTTTTTTTTTCTTTTGGTTTTGATTTTGAGACAGAGTCTCACTAAGTCATTAAACTGCCCAGGACGGGCTTGAACGGGCCAGAACTCTCTTGCCATCAGGCTCTATGAATCCTGAGAATATAGGCCTGTACCATCAGGACTGACTTTTTGCAGAGATTTTTGGTACTGAGATGGCTCTGAAGTTTCAAATGTCTTTCCCAGGCCATATAGATCGGTGTCTTTCCTCAGCACACAATGGCCACTACTCCAAGCATTGTCCATCCATGATCACTATTTATGCACACACATTCACTACTGACTTGTAAGACCCAGTAGGGCAGACAACTAACTCATCGTGCAGAATATTTTTGACATTGGCTTCAGGTTGTTCTGCCAGGGGTTGCAGAGTTCCTCCGAGAACTGTAGACAACATGGAAAGAAAGCCACTGTCAACACTGAGGAGGACCTGGGAGTCTGGCTGAGCAGCTGGCTGATGGGGTGGCCATTGTGGATGACCTCATCCAGTGTGTGGGGAACTCCCTTTTTCCCACCCACCTTGTAGCCATGGTAGCTCATTTTTCTTTTACTAGAACCAACCCAAACAAGGCCCTATAAATAACTCAGAGGAGTCTTCAGAAAGAGCAGGCTTATACTTGAAGAATTAAAAATATTTACCTCCTCACCCCTAATTAAAGCCATTTCTTTAAAGCTTTGCTCTGATTGAAGCCTGAGGCAGGGAGGCCTAGGAGGTGTTGTGGTCAACTTTGACCTTCCGTCTTTGACCTTCCATGACTTCTTTGCTTCATTGCAAGTTGCTGAGTGTCTCACGGGCAGATTTTTTGTTTTGTTATTTGTTTCTTTTGTAGACATTCTGTTAACTTATATTTATTGACTGTTTATACTGGGTGCTTAAAACCAATGGATATATTTAATGTCCTTTTGTCAAATAAATACTGTACCCATGCTATAGATGGGAAACCGGAAGTTCAGAGAGGGTAGAGGCAGGACTTCCACTCCTGAAATGGTCATAGTCTGTCTGGGGAGGAAAATCATTCTTTATTTATTTGTATATGTATTGCTTTTACATGTGGTTCGACTCAAGCAGAATTGCAAGCATAGGGCCATGTGGTGTTTCCAAATTATCTCAGTGCTGAAGGCATCAGTAAAGGAAGAATCGCCGCTCGTGGCTTATATCTTATCAAGATGAATTGAATTACATTATTTAAGACCAAAGAAGACTCGAGCTAGTTAAAAATAATTTTTCTTGTATTTTTAGTTTTAATTCATATCATGTCTGTGACAGTTTCTTAGATGTTGCTGAGTCATTCTATCTAGCTTAATCCTCTAAATTTATAGCTGGTGAGACTGAGATCTAGGAAGGTAAATGCCTTCCACCTAGCAATGGCAAAACTGGTTTTCTGACATCAGAAGTTCTATGCCCTTGTAGTAGATGCCTTCCCATCTTAATGGCGCATAATTCCATTGGAGGTAGATCCTGTAGATTACGGATTTTCTGGGTCAGCGACAGACTCTAGACTCGAATATATGAATATTCAAGTCTGGATGATATATGTATGTGTGTATATATATGTATATATATATATATGTGTGTGTACACACACACACACACACACACACACACACACACACACACATATATATATATATATATATATATATATATAGAGAGAGAGAGAGAGAGAGAGAGAGAGAGAGAGACTGAGAGGGAAACCTTCTCTCATAGACAAACACATGTGACAGGTGACCAGGCATTAAGATGACAGAAGTTCATTAAAGAAGCCAGCTTGGTCCTTACCGAAGCATCAAGTTTTGGCTCCGTCTGGGCTCTCTCTGACTTTTCCAATCTGTCCTTCACAGGCCAGTGCAGCAGTGACCTGTTCCAGTCCACACACAATGTCATTGTCAAGACTGAACAAACAGGTGAGTGGTGAGAGACTAAGGGAGCCAACTTGGCTAGGCAAAGCCCTTGGGAGAACAACTGGGACAGAATGCAAGACAGAGTGGGGGGCAGGCAGGCTTTGGCAGGAAACTCAGCCAGATCGGGTCCCTGCCTGGCTCCAGTGGCTTCGTTTCTGGCCCTGGGAACCAGTGACCACCATTTCTTTTGGCTTGGTGAGCCTCCCTTTGCCCCCACTTCTTGGCTTCTTACCACATGAAATTAGAGTCTAGGCCAGTAGCTGAGGAAATGAGGAATGTAAAGGGATCCTGCTCCTTGGAAAATAGTAAGGAGATTAGCTTTGGCCAAATGCAGAAAAGCAGGGCCAGAGAAGAGGAAGAGTCAGGGCTCTTGTGGTCCTCCTTCCCCTTTGATGAGGATGTGTTCCCCCAGGAGGGAAATGCTGCCTGGGTGCTGTAGTCTGAGTGGTCTCTGGAGTTCTAGGTCGGGGCTGGGGAGAGTTTCTATAGGGATATCTAAAGGCAGCTGTGAACCCAGCTCCGGCCTTAAGGACATTTTTTTTTTTCTTTTTGCAGGAAAAGTAGCATTGTGGGTGCCAAGCAGAGCCTGTAGCCTCATAGTATCTATGCTTACTTTTTCCCCCCTTTCTCGTCCCAAATCTCTTTCCTGGAGATTGTCTCCCAAAGCCTACAGCCATTATAAAACTACAGGTGCTACTGCTTCAGTGTCACTCCCTGGTCAGGGGAGATTGTGAGCCACGTGGGCTGACCATGCTTACCCCAAGCCTTTCTGAGGGTTGCGTGCCAGTCACCAAGGACAGGATTTGACCTGGGGGTGATTTGTGAGTCATTTAGTACCAAAATTGGCCCATGTAGTTATTTACACTTTTATAAGGGGGCTGGCCTGGCCTATCATTATTAAAGAAAAAAAATAGCTGCTAAACATGTTAATTAGGCCTCCTTGGCCCTGCCCTCTTCTCTGGAGACTGGGGGATGGGATACCTGGATGGTCTGTGCTTTTTTTTCTTTCTTTTTTGAATAGGCTTGGCTTAGTCTTAGAGACAGACACAGGACTTGGTAAGAATAATCTGCCTGGTCCCCTGCTCTTATAGATAATCCCACTAGAAGAGCCAGGGTGATGTTGAAAAAGCCCCAGAGGACTGATAATACCTCCTCTTGACCATCCAGACATTCTTGCGTTGCCAGTTCAGAAAAGCTGAGCTGAAGGGTGAAAGAAAAGATCCACCCTAGGAGGGGGGAGGAATAAGGCTCACTAAGGGGCCAACACCCCCAAACTTCTTTGGTTTGGTTTGTTTTCAGAGACAACAACAGGTGTATGAGATGACCCAACAAGGAGAGAGGGTGTAACCCCAAAAGATTGGGCTTGGGGTGTCTAAACACGTAGCTATTAGTTCAAATACCAGCTAAATCCCTATGTCGTAAACAGGACTTAGCCAGTGAGTCAGGTTTTATACCATTTATGCTGTAAAAACAAAATGAAACTTAGCCAATGGCTTACTACGATGGTCCTAAAACTCAGCACCCAGGCTGGGGTTGGCGTATGAACCTGCCTCGATCTATGTGGAAGGGAGATCAGTGTGTTTTGGGGGGGTCAAAGTAGAAGGGAATGTGAGAGATCTTAGAGTTCCTGACCAGCCAGCAAAGAAAATACTCTGTTGGAGAGCAGCCCAGATCTTGGGGTTGTGTGGGAGCTGGGCTTCTTGGGCTTCATTTGGGGTGGGTGGAGGGGAGTTTCCTTGGAACCCAAAATCTGAGGAGTCAGGCAGAGTGGGGTGTGCTTACCCTACACACAGGAGAAAGAGTCAGTGACCCAGAGAACCAAGGCTTCTTTTCCCAGACATGAGACAATGGGGCCCCATTCTTGAAAGTTGTTTGATTTGGTAACACTCTCTTCCCTTTTTGTTTTGAGAATTTCATGTCACTCCCATTAGCCAACTGAAAAAAACCTTAGAGAGTGAGGGCTGCCACCCAACTTGTTGGGAGATTCTGATCTTGGCAATGGAGAAATTATAACAGACTGACAAAATCTTCTCCAAGAGGAATAACATTAATTCTCCCAGGAATATTCTTAGAAAAAGATGTTTGTTAATCATTTGTTATGTATTTATTTGCTCCCAATAAGGCTTTCTCTCTACGTACAGTAAAAATACTTTAGTGCTTATGTAGCATGCTAGATAAGGTCACGCTGGGCCAGAAAAACTTCTAGAAAACTCAAACATTGGTCTAGGACAGGATTCTACTGTTGTAGCTTCTATTACTTCCCTAAAATTTCAACAGGTATGGCTCACGCGGACATGGCCAGGACAAGAACAATGAGATACCATTATTATAAAGTAATGTATAGATGAGACAGAATCTTTTCTCTCTGAGGGTGACCCCTCTAGAATAGATAAGTTCTTTACTTTGGGATAATAATTGAGATTCCTCACTTTCTATTCTTTGAAGATCCTTCGATCATGAACACCTGGAAAGAAGAAAACTACTTATACGACACGAACTATGGTAGCACAGTAGGTAACTAACTCCCCGACACAGAAAGCCCATGTCCATTTATATTCTGATTACCTAACTGCTGAGGTATAATTTGTAAGGCGAGGGGGGATCTTCATGCCTTTTTTCTTTTCATTGCCACAGATTTGTTGGACAGCAAAACTTTCTGTAGGGCCCAGATCTCCATGACAACCACTGGTCACCTTCCTGTTGGTAAGTTGTCCTGTCATCAGAGGCTAAATGTGACTCATGTGAGTGCTTACTGAGAATCAATGAGATTTATCAAATCCTGCATTTCTACTTTGCTAGAATCTTTCTCACTATAAGGCCAGGCAAGGAACTGCATACCATTTATAAATGTGCTTTTAAGTCAGTTTTTATACATCAAAAATGGCCAATAGGATTTCCCTAGAAGAGGTGTTTGTCTCTCATGAAACCAGCCACCCATTTGTGATGACAATATTGTTCATGCTTCCTTCTTTTTTCAACAAAAATTTGCTCTTGGAATATATCTGAAAACATAATCATTGAGGAAATGGCTTTTATTTTTCATCTGCTTTCAAATATTAATTTTAAACTATACTTAGCCTGAGAGAAAGAATGTCTAACAGTGGAATTCAGAGGTCTGTAAACCTGTGGTGATGGTTTCTGCCTAGAGGAGTAGCCGCTGGAATTTTCTGGAACCCTTGGAATTCTCAGTTTTTAAGCCTATCCCTGGGTTCTCTCCATCAGTTCTCTCTAATCAGTCAGAATACCTGCAGCGTATGAATTATGTTCACATTGGTCGCATTTGTTTAAAATTAGATCTGTTGACTCTTTGAAAAGTTTATACAGTGAGAGGATTGTCTTGCTGGGAGTCTGGAGAGTGACTTTCAGATGGCAACCTCCCTTATAGTTGGGTACGTTAGCTTGTACCGTGTAGAAGTTAGTTGAATAGAACTTTTCTTTTTCTTTCACTTCTTTTTCTTTCTTTCTTTCTTTCTTTCTTTCTTTCTTTCTTTCTGTCTGTCTGTCTGTCTGTCTGTCTGTCTGTCTGTCTTCCTTTCTGTACTTGGATGCAATATACTGGATCTCTGGGTCTACAAACTACAACTTAGACATCAGTCATGCAGGAATAGCCTTTCTCAAGGAATTAAATATAGAACAACTTCAGAACTGGGATTTAATTGAATCTTTGTAAAAGAAAGCACGGGATTAAATAACAACAACAACCCCTCCTCTTTTGTTATTGTCCAGTTGTGTTTCTGAGCCTGAAATAATGAAACCTTTTGGCTTAAGGTTTTGTGTAGGTCAAGCCCCTCCGATGAGACAGGGCCGGTAGCCAGTGTAAATTCTTCTGCAATTGAGGCTGAGGCCTGAAGCCAATCACCTCTCCACTCCCCCTTAGCATTCTGTCACAGTAGAATTTACTTGTTGAAATTAGGAAGCAGATCAAACGCTGGAAACTCTCTGCAGTGCCACTCTGGAGGAAGAGCCCATCAGCTTACAATTTCTGTGGCAGTCATTGCCAGAGTCAGAAAGAAAGGCCCCAGGGCTGAGGAAATCACCTCTGACTGATTTCCTCTCACACTTGCTAAGGTATCACCTTCCCTGTGTTCTTCTAGTTGGGTTTCTGACTTGTGGCAAAAGATTCCAACCAGAATGAGGCTGAACCAACTGCTTGCCGAGCCTCAGGTTGTTAGGCCTTGAGCTCCTGGGAAACTCTTCTTCAAAGTCATAGTCACAGCTCTACTGCTTTACAACTAGGTCTTCCTTCCCTTTGCTGTGTCATGGCTTAGACAGAATCTGGGAGCCAACCGGGGCCTCCTGAGAGGCCGGTTTCTATTTGTGTATTTGCAGTAACCAGGAGCTCTGTAGCTCCTCGGGCTACCTGTCTTACTTTCTGAAAGTCTTTCTTAAAATAAGCTTAATGAATCTGCTCTCCATCGTCCCCTCCCCCCCCCCCCCCCCCCCCCCCCCCCCCCCCCCCCCCCCAACCCCCCTCCCCCCCAAACCGCCAGGGACCAAAATCCCCTGAAAGACTCTTACCGTCTGCCTGATCTTTACATCTGAAGCTTCCATAAACCTGAGTGCAGTTACCTATCTGTCTAAGTTTTAGTGCAAGTTCAAGCGGGCCTAAGGCGAGGCCTGGTAAACTGATGGCCTCTGTTGATAAGGCAGGTGGGGAATCGGCTTTGTTTGGATTTCTCCGTCATCTGCCCCTTCCATAAAATGGCCGCCGCCAGTGCTCTGATCTGCTCGATAGTCTCCCAGCCACTCATGCCAACTCAGGCTTGATGTGTTTATCTACTGACTTGTCGAGCCTAAAGCTAGGGTGGCACGCTCTATTAGAACACCAGAATTTGTATATCCCGTAAAGAAATGGCTCACAGCTGAATCATATGCAAATGCTTCTAATCTTTGCTTCTTGTGAAGCAGCTCAGCTGAAGTCATGCTCTCGCACTTGCATCATAAACTCGGGGCTAGTTACTGCCTCTGCCTGGACCCGGTGGACCTTGGCCTCCCGTGCTCGCTTGGGAGGGGACTGAGAGAGAAAGCCAGGCTGGACAACCTCCCCAGAACAAGCCATTATTTTATAACAATGAATCATTGAACCACATGGCTAACTTCAAAGGTCTGGACTTGTATTTTGCAGCCCTGGGGAGGAGAGGCTGGTTGCATTAAAGTCAAGTCATAGATCAAAAGATTTTAATGCCAAGGCACGTTAGTGATTCCGTGGGTCGCCCCTGCATATTGAAGTAGGAAGAGTGGGACTGGAAGAAGTGAAAATATTTCTTGGCTTTTAGCCGCTGTTGCCTTATCTGGTGTTAGAAGCATTTCTGTTGTTGTCGTTTTAGTGTTTTCTTAAGCTGGGATGGAGATCTAGTTAAGAAAAATGAGTGACCTTTTAAGGAAGGAGAATTTGTATGTATGTATGTATGTATGTATGGGTGGGTTGTGGGGGACAGAGGGGACTAAACCCAGGGCCTTTGCACTGGGTTATATCCCGCATCCTTTTATACTTTTTTTCATTTTGAGACAGGTGTCTTGTTAAGGTCACTAAGTTGCCCAGGCTGGGCTCAAAATTGCAAAACTCCTGTCTTAGCCTCCCAGAGTGATGGAATTATCAACCTGTGCCCCAAGGCCCAGCTAAGAGAATATTTTTTCATGCTTCATCTAGTCTGGAAGTTTTTAGTCTATAGTGTACTAACTCTGGATAGGCTATGGATCCCTGAATTTTCGGCAGAACTTCACAAGTGTATGCACACGTGTATTTTTCTGGGGGAGAGAGTCCCTCAGGCCTGTATCTCATTCTCCAAGGTCCCTTGGTCCCACAGTGGTTCTGTCTTTCAGGTTGGACTCACTGTGAGGACTGTATGTTGAAAGACACTTGGGTTTCTGTAGATCCAAACCTGGCTCTGAAATAATGGCACTGAATAATTCCTGGATGCCATTTGAAAAGAACTTTGCTTGTGGCCTTCTGGGTAAATGCCACTCTTTGTCTGCAGTACAACGTGGCCCTGGCAGAGCAACGTATCACTCGGAGACCCGGCAGGGTGCCAGGCCTGTTGCAATATTGTCACATCCTGATAGGATGTTGCAACTTCGTTCTATAAACTCCAGGGCTGGGCATGAGGTTTTCTTGAATTTCCTACGAATCTGGCCTTTCAGAGAAAGCTGAGTCAGGGGCAGACCTTCCTGATGACAGTGCTAACTAGGATGACGTTTACCTGCTCAGCTCTTATTCAAGCCCCTTACTTCATCCCTCCGTGGCCTTAGAACAAACTTCTGGGAGGACTAGGAGTCGGGACAAGCTGGGTGATCATAGACGAAGAGGGCTTATATGCTTTGGGAGATACTAAATCAGTAGGTGGGAATTATTCTTTCCCCAGCAACGAAAGCAATAGAAAAATGCACCTGACTTTTGGCAGGAAAAACTTACAAAACCTGCTATGTACTGAAGGCGACTGAGCTCAGGCCAGGCCATTATCTTTGGAAATAGCACAGACTTTTGGTTTTGAGTAAAGCCACTTGGTTCAAACTGTTTGTGTTTGCACCCTGCTTCTATTCTCAGGCCCTGTGACTATAGGGAAGTCATTTGACCTCTTTCAGGTCTTCCACAAGTCATAAACTTTAGACCCGAACAACAACTGATCTTATAGGGTTATTGAATAAATTACATAATAGGATTTGTGTGAAGTGCTTAATATGTAATATTAAAGTACTTGGAAAATAGTAAGTACTCAGTAAATGGTAGGAATTCTTCTTAACTATTTTAATTAGGAGCTAATGGTCAGTGGTTCATAAACTGTTTTGAATAATGAACTGCTCTGGCAATCAAATGAGTTTTGTAGACTTTTGCATATGGCTGTGGTCAGTCCAGATGCTCTGGAAGGCCACACATGAGTCAGGGAACCATGGGATGGGGCCTGACGTCACGTGCAAGGAAGAGATGAGTTATATGAGCCAGTTTCTGACAAAGATTAACATTTTCTGGGGACAGCTCTGTATTAAAATAATCTGATTTTTGAGAATTTTTGATAAGATCTATCTGGGTCCTTACAACACTAGTAGTGCTTCTGACACACACACACACACACACACACACACACACACGCACACAGAGCTAGATTATTTTTTAAGTTTATTTTTATTTAATACATCCTAGTGGACCATGTGGGTGGGGTACAGTGTGGTAATTTGATTCATGCATATGAGCTCTAATGACCAGTTCGGCATAATTAACATTTCCTTTTCCTTAAGCGTTTCACATATAGGAAAGAACATATAGCATTTTTTTTTGAATGGGAGTTTTTACTGCATAATCTGTCTCTGTCATCTCTGCACTGGGGACAGTTGAAAGGGGGCCACAAAGAGTCATTTGTTAAACTCATCTGCGTTTCTATGTTCCACTGTGGCCCGCTGTCCTGATCTCAGGCCCCGCAAGGGCTCTTTTGTCATGGCAATTGGAATACGGCTTGGCATGCCAAAACCGGCACTCCTTTGCTTTTCTCAGAATAAAATAATTTAAAGTCCTATAGGGCACTAATGATCACAACCTCATCTCCTGCTCTGCCTCTCGCTCACAGCTATGCTGGACTTTTCCCATTCTGGGTACATACCAAACACGTGTCAACTTCAGGGCCTTTACAGTTACTATCAGCATTTCATGGGAGGCTCCTCCTCTGTGGCCAACGTTCTCGTGTCCTTACAGGTCCCTTTATCAGAGAGGTCTGCTGTAAACAGCCTGTGTTAAGTTACAAATCACTCTCACCGTCATACTTCTATCCCCATTTCTTACCCCCACCCCCATCATCACAGCATTTATCTTTGGTTTTGTTTGGTTCACAACCGATGACCAAGCACCATCAGGCATGCCATCTGGTGCATACTGGTTAAAGTACTAGTTAAAGAGGTGGATAGGTGAGTGAAAAGGATAATTGTGGGAAATGGAAAGACAAAATGGCTCTCCTGTTTCTCCTCAGCAGAGTCACCTGATATGAAAAAGGAGCCAGACCACCCTACAAAGTCCCACACCAAAAAGCACAGTAAGTCTCCTGACTCTCAATGGCCCTGGGTCCTTTCCTGCATGTTGTTCATCCCCGGGAATCCCCAGTCTTTTAGGCAAATGTTGTTCCTGCCTCATTCCTCCGTTTGGGTTTGCGCTGGATTAGGAGAGAAAACTAGAGGCTTTACTTGGTGGTGACGTGGCCCCTTATGCAACTGATTGTCCAAGTCGGGCCCCTCGGTATTTTCTCCTCATTCTGCCATATTTGTTTTAAAAGTGGACACTCTGAGAATGAGAGCTTCCTCTAAGCAGGGCCGTAATGATATCCACACATTCCACAAAAAGGTAAAAAAAAAAAAAAAATAGAAAAGAAGAAAAAACCAGTGGGAAGAGAGTGAGATGGGAAGAAAAAGCTAAGATGCATCTCTGTTTCGCCACTTTCTTTGGCTGAACACCAACCTCATACCTCTGTGCTATTCTTGTTCCAAGAAATGACTGTTTATGCAGAAGATGTAATACTGATCTTTGGGCCTAGAATTCCCCCAGATCAAGCCTCATGAACAGTTATAACAGAGACACATCATTGAGACGGTCCTAGGGAGAATTCAAGATGGTAGAATCTAGAAATGACAGGGAATTGGAGTATCTTTATTATCTGTGATTCTAGGTCATCTCATAAAAGTAAATCAATGTAAGCCTTCAAACGGTGTGTGGGAGAGGAAGTGTTAAAATCCAGTGGGAGTAAAATTGACTTTGGTTGATCATCTCACTGTAGTAGCTGCTGGCCTCATTTTCAAATATGTGCTCTAGGCCTCTTTGTGATAACCCCTTCCCTAGTATAGTGCAAGAGATAAAATTCTACAGCCGTATTGATTTACATTTGGCTGTAGCACGGTTGCTGAGATAGAGCAACTTAATCTAGTAGGCATTAGATGAACTTGGTTGAAGTTTGCTTTCAGGGGAAACAACATGTTGATGTGAAGCCCAAGTAAGATGTGAACAATATTTAGCAGAAACTTTTCCTCATCGAAGAGACCTAAGACCTGTTCTTTAGTCTTGAATTTGCCAATAGTTGACTCTGCACCCTTCGTCCAATCACTTCAATTCTCTATTTCTCAGTTTTCTAATCTATAAAATAAAACATGATGTTAAGTGTTCACTCTTCAAATTCCTTTTGAAAAAATATTCAATATTTGGTGACCGTGCTCCGTAGGGGGAAATAGAGTATGTCCTCCTTGAAGGAAGGTGTTGAAACTCAGCTCCCACCCTGACCTTCCTTTGCTGTGAGTTAGGTCTCAATCAGCCCCTTCCTCTGCTTTCTGACAGACCCGAGAGGGACGCACTTGTGGGAGTTCATTCGTGACATCCTCCTGAACCCAGACAAGAACCCAGGGTTAATTAAATGGGAAGACCGGTCTGAGGGCATCTTCAGGTTCTTAAAATCAGAGGCTGTGGCTCAGCTGTGGGGAAAAAAGAAAAACAACAGTAGCATGACCTATGAGAAGCTCAGCCGGGCCATGAGGTGAGGTGGTTCTCGTCTTTCCAAATGCTAAGGCTCCATGACAAGCTGTTCGCCTGGCCCCTCAGTCTGAGTGGCCACCTTATAGAATTTCCTTTGTTACAGGTACTACTATAAAAGGGAAATTCTGGAGCGTGTCGATGGACGCAGGCTGGTGTATAAATTTGGGAAGAATGCTCGTGGGTGGAGAGAAAATGAAAACTGAGGCTGCCAACCCTGAGAACCCAAAGCGAAGCACACACCAAATGAACAGTACCCAATAAAGGACTCCAGGACGTAAATATTTCAAAGACTGCTTTCCTCTGATATTTATGTACCAAGAGGGGGAAAAAAATCTACTTCTAACAGCAAGACGGAGACACTACAGTTGATGAAAAAATCTTTTTGTTACTTGGAAGTATGTCCTGTATGGGGAACAAGCGTACACAGCTATCTGTGAAATGTGATGCTGTATGGGGTGGATTTGTTTTTGCCTCTGTTGTGAAGTTTTTTTGTCCACCTGAAGAATAACAAGCCTTGTTGCCTCGTGCTTCTTGCTAAGGAAAAGGAAAAAAAAAAATGGAGGGCATTAAATATTTTCATATGCAAAATGATTTAGGAAAAGATGATGTGTCCTTTGCACATAGGCATCCATAGGTCCATATTAAGAGAGATGGATGTAGTTGCTGGAATGAAGTGCCAGGGATTTTGGATTGATGGGATAAACCAGAAGGATACTGGGAAGTTTAACTTGATCTTTAGGAGCCAAAGAGTGGAGAATTGGGTCTTCCAGCAATCAAGGGTGGGCTGGAATCACTGCATAATCATATGGCTTGGAATGCTAGAATTTGCTCAAAGAATAATGGTGGAGGGCTTTATATTTATTCACGAATGATTTACCTGTTCCTTCTTCTCCAAGATGGAGGGGGGAGGTGTCCAGGGAAAATCCTCTTTGCAGGCATTAATTATTGTGATATTCCCTCTTGAGTCATCTCTATCCTGTCTCACCTGAACTTACCTCAGAGTGAAGAGCTTAGTGCCTACATTTGTACTCAAGAATATTTAAAAATGAGAAAGACAAAAGACAGGAAAGACAGAAAAAACAAACCAGACTCAGCTCAGGAATGAAGAGTTGGAAGCTTCTTCAATCCTGGGATTGTTCTGGAATACCCAAATATTTACCACTGGGCCATGCAATCCGTGGAATGTGAGTCTGTACACACTCCGGGTGTGAACATCCAGACCCCTCGTTGTGGCTGTGCTTTCTCTCTTCCCTGCCTTCCTCCTCCATCACCTCTGCATTTTTTTTTTTTTTTTTTTGCAACAGTGTGGAATGAAAACTGGATCAGAAGGAGGAAGGGCTCTACATCAACCATAAAAAGCCCTACTATTGCATTTTACCCAGTGAAAGGGAGCAATTCACACTCAGTGCTTGCTAAAAAGCTCATCATGTATCCAGAAGGCTAGAAATTAGAAGAATTAAGAATTCATCCTAATGATAATGAGGACTGCTGTGGGTGGTGATCTTGGAATGCTTGTGATTGATCCTCCGAAGTTATAACTGAGTTCATTTCATTTCTGCTGGGCTTGGTCCCATCCACAAAGTTTTACTAGGTGTTTTATTAGGTGCGGTCCCGTCCCAGTGGCTGAGGGAGCTGCGAAAAAGAACAGTGAACAGCAAAGATCTTGATGGTGCAACTCAGATTATTTCTGCATAAAAGACACGCCTTACTTTCCAAGTTTAAAAAACCCAGAATCCTCTTCGGCTTGTGGCCATCTGTTATACAGGATGAATGAGACATCTGGATGTTTGAAGTGGTATGACATGGGGATGTCTGTGGTCACAGCTGCATTGAGTTGTGTGACATTCTAAGGGGCATCTGCCCGCCCTCTGCTGTTCCTTCCCTGCGTTGACTGTTAAGTATTTCCACTAGCTAGATCCTTTCCTGAGCTCACCCTTCCTCAAACCTGAAAGTTCTTGACATCCCACCAGGTGGTCTTGGGTTCCTTCTGTAGCCTTTGAATTGACAAACGATCCTTGCTGGAGAGTAGGTGGGTCTGGGGAGTACCAGGAGAAAACTCCTGCAGAGAAGTAGCAGATTGTGTTACTTGTTGAAAGTGACAGTTTCTTGGCACCTGGTGCCTGTTTAAATAGGTTGGAGTATTAAGTTCTCAGCCCATCTCCCTGTTGTCGCGGCTTGACTTTGCTGCATTTTCTATGTGCCTTCCGTGACTTGGAGAACTTAAGGTAATCAAGCCATGCCAACTTGGGGTGTGAGCAAAAATACTTCCCCTCTGTGTTGAAAGGGATAACAGAGTCCTGCCAAGCAGCACCCTCCCCTTCCTTTTGGGGGACAGGCAGCTTCTCACTTGACAGGCTCATCTGTGATGGATGTCCACCTGGTCACCACACACGGTCTGCTGGAACCTCCGTAAGCTAAAGGCTCCGCTCTTTCTCTTTAGCAGGGTTTTGTTGGAACCCGAGTGAGACAATGTGCAGCTAAGACTTTACAATACTGAGATCACCTGAGGCTCCTTTGACTTGGTGTAACTTGAGCAAGGTCCTGGCTCCCAGTGATGCATCTCCTAGCTTCTTGATGGTGCCACCCGAGCAGGGTAGACCTGGGTTATGAGTTTTCTTTTGAATACACTGATCCTTCCTCAAGTTCTTGTCTTGCTAGACTGTAACCTTTCTGAGGACAAGGAGCACATAATATCCCTACTGTTTTCCTGCCACTTGGCATGACACAGGAGCACAGTAAATACTTGTCCAGTTAATGAATGGATGTCTTCTGGAAGATTCCTCAGGTTGCAAGGTCATGTCTATAATTGCAACATGGACCCTTTCTTCACTGGGATAAACATGACAGCCAAATCCTCAAGGACACAATACCAATTATGAACATTTTACTGTGAGACTCTTTACTTGGCCTTCCCATTGGCGCTGAAACAAAACCCAAGCAGGCTGTTTGGTCCTGCAAGTCAGCGTTGTGTTGGAGGAGAATTCGTTACTTGGAACTGTGAGATTTCTCTGGTACAAGATGCCAGTAATGAACCCTTGACCTATTTTAACCAATGAA
Source organism: Ctenodactylus gundi (assembly GCA_004027205.1). Taxonomy (NCBI): domain Eukaryota; kingdom Metazoa; phylum Chordata; class Mammalia; order Rodentia; family Ctenodactylidae; genus Ctenodactylus; species Ctenodactylus gundi. The sequence continues at coordinate 135,431 of PVKB01000621.1, read as the reverse complement.
GATTATGAATGTGTTTATATGATGTAAATTGCTATTTAAGCATGAAGCAGTTCTGAGTTTTAGTATTTTGGGGGTTGGTTTTTATTATTTGTTTCTTTTTGAAAAACATCAAGGGATCTTTTGATAAGGTTAGAAATGCATGTTAATTTTAGTTTTGTGAGTGTGTCATTTTTCAGATGTATAAAAATGTAAGGAAAGTTAAAACAGTAAGGACAATCAATTATATAATTCTTCTCTAGTTTTTTTTTATACGAAAAGTATATGTTGACTGCCGTGTATGTGCACAGCCTGGAAGCGTATGTATGAGGAGCTTGTTAGTTACATGAGCCGTTAATGGATACTCCAAAGGTCCCACTGGATGGAAAGTCATCATAACATCAGAACAGAATAATCTTCAGTTTTGCTTCTCAGAATTAGTTTTGGAATCAGAGATGAAGCACTTAAGGAAAAAAAATAAGCCTGTTGAAACTGTGTCTTATTAACCTTGAGACGTGCAGGCCTTCACAAGTTTGGCTAAATTGGGATTAATCTTCCTGCAGCTATCTGCATAGCTCTTGTTTTGTTGCTTTCTGGCTTGTGGGAAACAACCCTCCGGCCACTGTCCTGTGAAAAAAATCAGAAACCTTTTCCTTATGACCATGTGAAATTCAAATTGAGCATTTTATGAGAGACTTTTTTCCCCCCCAAAATGTGTTTTGTTTGTTCGTTTGTTTGATGGGCCCCAGAAAACACTAATAAAAAATGCACAGGTCACCCTGTAATTGTATATTTTATTCTTCAACAAACCTTCCAGAACTGTGCTGGGAGGAAATGCACTTAGTTTACTTAGTAATAGTATACATACTTAGTACTTTGTACTTAGTAATAGAACACATACAGCTGCTGCACTTGCTTAACATTAACTTAATTTATTGGGCATTTTCTGGGCCTGGGAAGGATCCTAGGCACCGAAGTTATGGTAGAGAAAGACATGAAAATACTTGTTTCTTATGCAGCTCATGTATTATCAAGTAGAAGTAGAAAAAAACCTACAGACAAATGAAATACAGCGTAGAGGCAGCATTTCAACAAAGAGCTGGAGGGAATAACAGAAGGGGTTGTGCAGATGAATAGGAGAGTGAGCCACACCAGAGGGACCAGCAAGTGCGAACATCCCATGGTGGCTGTGGTCCTACCCTTTCCAAAGAACAGCAAGAGAGGTTGTTCTTCAGGGTGGTGGAATTGCAATAATAGAAAATGACATAAGAGAAGCATGGATTGACACTATTACCTGCACCTTGGAGGCCCTTGTGAAGGTCTAGTTTTCCCTTTGCATGGGATGGAGAGCCACAGAGGAAGGACACACTCTAACTTTTGGTTCGAAAGGACTCTGCTGGCTGTTGTGTTGAGAACTGGCTGCAGGAAGGCAGTACACTGGGTGTACATTCGCACTAAGGGATGAACACAGAGAAAAGATCTCTTGTCCAGGTTTCCAATACAATACTTACAAACATTTCCAGGTGTTAAGTGAGCATTGCTAGTCCATAGTACATTTTCCCCTGGGCCCCGACAGTCTGTCTTTCAGTCACTTCATAAATGATAGAGAAAACCAAGTAGCTAACCATCTGGGGACGAGTCCCTTGCTCTCAGAACATGTTCATTGCACACATTGAATTTTACCTTCAGGCAAACCTATGATATACAGATAAAGTTCTTAATTTTCAAATGAAAATTAAGGCCTGAAAGGTTAAGTGACTTCCTCAGGATCACACAGCAAGTAGAGAAGGGCTTGAACTTGCAATCTTCCTCCCTGAGTCTCCCAGAGTTCTGAGGTTTAGGCCTGCACTGTGAGACTGAGGAAAAACGATCTGCAGAGATTCCCTCTCAAATGTTGAAGAGGTGGCATATTCATGTCTGGGCCAAATAAATATCTTCATAATTTCCTGCATATCGAACCTGACCAAATTTAAGTATATTTTATTTATTTATTTTTCTCCTTAGGAAGAACTTCCCTCCTTCCCTGACCTGAGCATGATTTCTTCTCAGTGACCACAAGGAACTTGCATAGTGGCTGTAATCTGTGAGCCCTTCCTCCTTGGCAGCACCAAAGCTATAAACACTAGCCACATGTGACTATGCAAACTTTAGATCAGTTAAAATTGAATCCATTAAATATTTAGTTCCTGAATCCCACCATTCACTTTTTGATGGTAAATGTACAGCAATTGGTTACTGCATTGGATGAAGAAGATGTAGAACTTTTTTGTCATTGGGAAAAATTCCACTGGACCCTGTGGCTCTGGTATGTGACCTGGGATGGGGAAGAGGTCAACAAGGTAGAGAGCAAACTAAGCCGTGGTGAAACGAGATTCAAGGGTGAACTCAGATTGACCAACTGTGACCCGAGAACAACAAAAAATATCTGAAGCAAATGTTCATGTTTGCTGGCACGAGGACAGTATCTTTGAGTACAGACAAGTTTGATGCTGTCAGTGGAGGCTTGGAGTGGGAGGATTTAATTATTCTTATCTGCAAACCCCATAAATATGTTAAATATGGATATTCTAAATATGTAGGTTTTCTGGTGGGAACGTTGGCCCTGAGCGAAGGTCACTGTGAGGGGAAAGGAAATAGAAGAGCCCTCACGTAAGAATGGCTACTGCTGCCTGCCGTCTGTTCCAAATAGCAATCCGTGGATTGCCTTCCATTTTTGTTTTCAAGATTACCTTCTTTTAGCTTGCTCTTGGGCTCTCTGGGTAGTTTTTATATGTCAGTTCTTCACTACCGATCACAATCTGGCCTCTGTTCACAGCAAGTTGAAGGTCAAATTTAACCTAATTCCCGCCTCAGGGACTTGGTTGTTGTCGACACTTACAAAGCTCTTTTATTTGATCTCTGTGTGGCTGGATCCTTCTAGGTCTCCGCTTAGAAAGCCATCTTTTCTAATCACACTAGTTTCGGCAGCCCACCTCTGCCCAAGTCATTTCCTATTATATGACCCTCTTCCTGTCTTTACAGAAGGTACAGCCTCTGAAATTGTATTTTTACTTCATTTGTTTATTTTCCTTGCCATGCGAGGACATGAGTTCTCAGAGAGCAGAGACCTGGCTTTCTATGTTCACCAACATATTCTTAGAGCTAGGATGTCTTCGCATGTTCAGCAGACTCCATATATATGTACACACACACACACACACACATATCTGTATGTATATGTGTGTGTACATATGTGCACGTGTATATGTGTATGTTTGCATAGGTGTTTGTGTATATGCATATATGTGTGCATATATATATATTCCCCTCCCCCGCAAGATGTAGAATAACAGATCTTTACTCAGGTAAAAACTCCCACTATCTGGGAAGGGGTCCCAAGGGGGTTGCCCCTCCATCAATATTTGTTAAAGATTTGGACCCAGTGGTGCAGGCTTAAATTCCAGCACTCTAGGAGGTCACAAGTTTAAGCCCAGCCTGGGCAGCTTAGCAATTTAGTGAGGTACTGTCTCAAAAACAAACAAACAATAAAATAAGTAAATAAAGGGTCTGGGATGTATTTCGGTGTGAGGATTCTGGACTCAATCTCTAGTACCAGGGGGAGGGGAAGGATTTGTAATTTTGCCACGATTTGTATGTGCACAAAATACTCAAGATCAATGTGAATATTATGTATTATATATATATATATATATATATATATATATATCAATAAAATGGGGGAAAAATCTCTAGTACCAAACCTAAACAACCCCCCCATACACACACAGAAAAACCAAAAATACACCCAAAATTTTGTTGCTGTTTGAGTAAAAGAAAGACCTGCAAATTTGAAGGCTCTTCTTTTGACTCCATGATGTCTCTTTTTCGTCTCTACTTTTGGAAAAGTTCTCCATCTTTTGACTTCTACAACAGTGAGGTTCCTGCTCCTCTCCTTTCCGAAATGTCTATCTCCAGGTCTGGCTCTCCTCACCTGTTCCCCAAGACCAAATCCTCCTTCTTTCTTTACATCCCCTCCCCACCCCGCAGATGAGCTCCCTGGAAGTCCACCTCACAGCCTTCACGATGACATGGGGGTGGGAGTGGGGAGTGGGAGAGTTGAGGGAGGAGGCACAGACGATTTTCTTTCTGGTTCTGTCACTAACTCTAACCAGATACAGATTGTGGACACATGGCTAATTTCTCTGCTTCTTAGGTTCTTCTTTATCAAACGGACACACACCTGCTTCCTGACGGGGGTGTGGAAATGAGGTAGACAGACTGTAGCACCTGATTCTTCTAGAATTTCTGGAGAATTTACACAGATGGGTATTATGCTCAGCATTTTCCTTTTATATTTTATTTTGATACATAAACACCAAGATAATGGCCTACTGCTATTTTTCTTTAGAGAAGAGAAAATGGAAAATGAAGGGTCAGGCCTGAGATCCTTTTGCTGTTATGAGGCAGGGCTAAGATTCGAACCTCTGCCTGATGGACTCCATATCTGAGGTCTTCTCAATTTTTTTAGAAGCTAGTATATGTTCATAATTTAGAATAATTCATTAGGGGCAGTTGGTACATGTACAGAGCATACCTTGATAGTTTTTGAACCCTTACCCCATCCTCTCCATCTACCCATTCCCTTCCCTATCATAAAAAGTCTTAATTACATTGTTCTATCATCTCTCTTTGAAAGAAACTTGGTTTTTTTGCTGTTGTTGTTTGTTTTTGTTTTTTCCTTTTAGTACTAGAAATTGAACCTAGGGCCTTTACACCAAGCTACAACCCCAGCCCATTTTTTAGTTTTGATTCTGAGATCAGGTCTTACTAAGTTGCTGAGTTGCCCAGAGTGGGACTTGACTTATGATCCTACCGCTTCAGCCTCCCAGAGTGCTGGGGTTACAGGCCCATACCACCAGGCCTAGCTAAGACTTAGTTTAGAATATAAATAACCCAACGAGAGAAATTTTTGCGTGTCCAGCCTGAGAATGCACTGTTATCTAACCAACATGGTATTTTCATGGTAACTCACTCACACTGGGGTAAAAATTTACACCTGGTAATTCCTAGCTGTAGACTGAGATTCAAACAAAATTTGATGTCTAATTTGCCTTCAAAATCATAGTCTCAGAGGTATTGTAGAGTTGAACAACGATTTAGCACAAACTCCTATCTCAAGAGTTAGACTCAAGGTCATTAAGCTCTCGGCTAAAAGAAGCAATTTGTCCATTTTCCCATTTATAAATCTCCTCATTCAAATGTGAACCTTCCTGGTTGTATTCTTCCCTTAATCATGAACGGAAACCATCTCCAACATGGAGTCACCGCCAGGGAAGCTCCTCTTTCCGCTTGGCCTCCTTGGTGATGCCACAAATACTTTTGCTGATTCTCCTGATCGATCCAACGTCATCTCCCCTCTGAGTCACAGCAAGTCAAGGACTGTGAGCATACTAGATACTGGTGCAATAGAGCCATGGGACCACAAGGGCCGAGTCGGGACTGCCAAGGAATGATGACTGCACAAAACTAGCCTTTCTGGAGAAGAAGCCCTCGAGAGTGTGAAATCTCATCAACAACCCCTGAATCATCAGTTCTTGTCTCCTCTGCTTGACTGTGCAGACCGCATGCGCGCAAGGTGCCTGCCCTTCTCTCGCTGCCCCTGTCTCTTTCAGAGCCCCGGCTTTTTCCCCATGCCCTTCCTTCTCTCGCTCACCAGTCCCTTTCAGATTCCTTCTCTCTCCAAACCTGTCTTTCCAGGTTGCTGAAAGACAGCGCCAAGGAGACAGTGCAGGATCAGGAATGGTGCCACCTCGCTGAAAGCCTCAGTGGTGACAATAACAAATGGTATTTACCTAAGAGTTATTAACACATCAACTGTTCTCTCCTTTACTGTTTAGTCATGTCATTCAGCACTAATGGACTTTTCCAATGGCAAACAGAAAGAGAAGAAGGAAAACAAATAGTGTATTCACACCACATACAGGCAGTGATCCCTGCTGAAGCTGTGAAAACAGAGGAAAGCTCTTAAGTTTGACCTGAGGACACGTCTCACCTGAATGGAGAGCCACAGGACTCTGAGCCTGTGTGGGACTCTACCAAGACCTCTTGTCAAGGGAAAGCAAGAAACAAGGACGTGGCTTCCTGGTGTAAGAAAAAAGGCACTTGGCTTACTCAACAACTTTCAACTACGTATTGGTGACTGCCCTGGGTGCTGCTACTGTGTACCAGACAGACTGAAGGCGAGGTCAAGTGACTGGTCCACGTCCACGCTCTAAGCCAGTGCCAGTGCCCACCTAACTTCCGGTTCTACCTCACCATAATACCACTCTAGGTGACCATTGTTTCTTTAAGCATGAGACGGCTTCCAACCGCCAGATCTGGAAGACAGGGAAACAGAATAAGAGGCCCAGGCTTTGAGTTGAGACAACGCCGGTTCCAATTCTCACACTTTCACTTCTAACTTGGAAGACCTTGGGCAACTGCCTTAATCTCTTTAAATTTCAGTTTGCTTATTAATAAGCAGGAAGCTTTAAGTTGAAGTGTGAACTTTAGGCAGGAGATAGTCAAATGAAAGCTACTAGGAGGGCCTGGTGGCTCAGGCCTGAAATCTCAGCACTCTGGGAGCCTGAGACAGGAGGACCACAACTTTGACTCCAGACTGTGCAAATTAATGACTTAATAAAACTGTTTTAAAATCAAAAAAGGAGGGAATGCTGGGAATGGAGATCAGTGTGATAGCCTTAGACTTGATCATCAGTACAACATGAAAACAAATAAAAAACAATCAAACAAATGAAAAAAAATCAGGTATTACATTGCAGTTTGATCAATGACAGGGAACTCCAGGGAGATGGGATGTGAGTCCCAGGTTCTAGTCACAGCTCCGCCACTAACCAGCCAAAAGCCCTTGGGTGAAATTCTTAAGTACTCTTGCCTTAATTTTTTTTTTAATCTGAAAATTGACAGGTTAGACTAGATTATCTCTGAGTTTGTTCCAAGTAGCAAGGTCCAGGAATTTATGAAAATAAGTTTGAATTTAGTCCAACATTCATTGTAAGTGTTTGTGATTCAGCCAGCCACTGATGCATGGCTTCCCCCTCTCCCTGGGACGTGCTGGGGAGCTAAAGCGGACACTGAGGTGTCTCGGGTGGGGCTGGAACCCTGGGAAGTTGGGAGAACAGAGGCAACGGCAGCAGAGCTGGATCTCTGCGTACTCACACAGCTCCAGGGGAAGCTGCCCTTTTGGATGTGAGAATTTCCTTTTCATCTCCTAAAGCTGCTACCTGGGGCATGGCACACAGGTCACAATAATGGCTGATTCTTTTTAGCACTTCCTGTTTCAGGCAGAGTACTACATTTTACCTGTGTGATTTCATTTCACCCTTGAGAACTATCATTTTGAGCATGTGTCCGTTGGAATGAGGATGCTGAGATTCAGAATGGCTATAGTGGTCTTCAGTGACAGAATTAAGACTTGAACCCAGCTGATGGCAATGCCAGTGATGGAACCTGCCTGCCACAGCAAGAAGCCATCGCACACCCTCAGGTGCAGTGAGCTCAGACAGGGCAGTGGGTGAGGGACATAGAATAGGGGTGTGGGATGTCAGAGAAAGGAAAGGTCATCTCTTATCCAGACAACCAGGAAAGCTTTTCCCAAAGTTAGGAGATACAATTTTTATTCAATGATAAGAAGTATTTTCATTTTAGTATTTAAGAATTATATATGATTATGAATTTTAAAGAATCAGGAAATATATATCTCCCAAATATCATCCTTCAAAATAATTATTTTACATATTTGGTAGCCAAATTTTCCAGATTCTAAGAGTAATAAAAAGATAGGTGATTGAGAGCTAAGAAGTGGGAGGGGGGAGGATATAGTGAAAGACTTCATGTTAAGACTTCACATCTGAATCATATTAATGTATTAGTTATAAATTCATTATGCAGTTGAGAATATATGAATATATAGATGGAAATGGTTTTATACCTGTATGATCTTATATAACATTCAAAAATGAAAAGCCAATTGACTTGAATTCAAATCAAAGAATAAGAAATAGGAGGAACTATTTAATCCAAATAAACTTTCCTTTAATATAGGGTCTTTTAGTTTAGTTTAAAAAGAGACCACAGAATTAGTGAAAATATATGTTGGCATTGGCACAATAATATATTAATAGTATTTCCATTTTAGATAAGCTTCATTGATGCCTTGCCGTGAAGGATGGTAAGTTAACTCCTGCTGTTACTACTTCTCTTCCTTTTCTTACTCATCAGTGTTAAGTGATTTTGCTGGTAATTTAGAAAAAGTTAAGATCAAGGGACTGGAGGTGTAGCTCAGGGGTTAACAACTCTTGTTTCCCAGTAGTTCTCAGTTTCCAACGCGAAGTCATGCTTCTCTGAGGAAATTAACTCTTCCTTTAACTTTAGATGCAAGGTACATGGCCCAGGATGAGCAAATTTCATTCAGCTTCTACATTCTAGGTGATTGTTAGTTGCACAACCCAGGATGATGCAATAATCTTGCTGGGAACATTGGGACATAGAACGCTCTTTCTCAATATTGTGTGACGTAAGAATGTGAATCCTGGAATTATGGCAGCCATCTTTTTAGTGCTGTAAGGGAAGCTCACACAGAGTGAGAGGGAAAAACTAAATTTCAGAGAACTGTTGATAGGTCACTGATGATATCATGAACACCTGACCCGGTTGGACTTCCATTTGAAATACTCCCAGCGACTACACTTTTCAGTGACATGAGCTAATACATCCCTTTTTAGACAGTATGAGTTTTGTGTTGAGCACAAAGTCAGGAATACTAGTTGATATTATTGTGAAGGTAGCTGGTGAAAGGGACTTTTGGAAAAAACACTACTACAGAGGAAATGGCATTAACAAAGCTTTGGGGGACAGAGAACTGAGGGCATGTGGCTCAGTCTTTGAAATTTAACTCTTGCTCATGTAATCAGTGCCTTACTGTTATAAAGGAGGGAGGGAACATGGTGGTGACAGCTTGTTTATCATAGTATAAGTATTTCTCTTATAGAAGGATCTTACCTGGATCTAGAAAAATTCAAATAAGCCAAGAAGACCCCGGGGGAACAGTTTGGAAATAGGAGGAAAGTCTTGTTCTGACAATTAAAGCCTTTTTCATTTCATTTTCTGGTAGTGTTTTAAGGCACTGGGTGCAGTGCAGTCCCGCAACAAAGACAGAGCATGTAGTAAGAGAAATCTAAATTCATACTGATGAAGGCGACAATTTTCTTTTTGGAATTACAATTCTGACTGCTGTCTGTCTATTGGACAATATTTTCTCTGCAGCCTCTTCAGAGAGTCCAACTTTTAGGAGTCACCGATCTCTGATCTGGTGGAAGTTATGAGCCAGGGCAACTGCAAGACTTGCATGACCTTCCATGAAGGGAACTCTACTGACCCCAAGCTACCCCATGCCTTGGAGCTTTCCGGTGGTCTTTTGGGACTGTTTGACTTGGGAAATTTTATCAAGAGTCTCTGACTCTCAGAGAGGCTATATATTGTAAGATTTAAATTTTAAACACTTGGCTCCAAGGCCAGATTGCTTGGATTTGAGTTTCAGAGCAACCAAGACACTAGCATCATATTTAATCTGTGCCATACCTATATGATGTTAATATTCCCAGTTTATAGATGAAAAATGAGATTAAGCAAAGTTGTAATTGTACCAAAGCCATTGAGGAATAGCATTCAGTTAGCATCAGAAATAGCATTTAAGCAAAGGTATATCTGGCTTTGAATTTTTTCTTTAGTCATTTCTGTAGGAGATGCTGCCCATAAACTCATTGTTTCAGGACACATTTTGCTTATTTTTTCTAGAGCAAAAAGCCTGTGCCTGAAATGTTGGATCATTTCTCAAGCAAAGAATAAAAATAGGGAAACGATTGCTGGTTTCCCTCCCTGTCTCCTGCCTCTCCTATTTCCATTCCATGTCATGCATTTTTGTCAATATAAACCACAAAATACAGAGCTATGATCATTTTGGGACTTAAAGCTTCCCATCATCTAATGGTTAAACTCTTCAGCTATGTTTTTCCCCCATATTTTATTGATATGTATATGTGAAAAATTCAAGGTTTACAATGAAGTTGAGCATTTTGTGCACATACGTATCTTGTCAAGGTGACAAGGGCTTTCCCACTCTCCTTTTGTCCTTCCCCCTATAAAAATAAAATAAAATTGTGTTCCGGTGAGCTAACACATTCTCTAAATAACTCAATAGAATTCCGCTTTCAATTATGATCGAATGACTTTGATCAAAACAACCTAGAAAAGCTAAAGGCACCGGGAGCTTCTAAGGAAACAGTGACTCAGGGAATAAAAATTCAAAGAGAAAAGAGTCACAGAGAAAGGCGAATTGATGTTTCAAATGACTTTTTAATCTCTTGAAATTTTTTTCATTTTTGCTTTGGGAACCAAGGGCCCAGACAGGAAGCAAGTATTATGAAGAAGAATAGCCAGTCTGAAAGGTGTGAGGTTATTTTTCATTTTTAATATTGGCCTTTCCCTGACGACTAGTGGGGTTGAGAAGTTTTTCACATACTTGTCAGCCATTTTATGTCTTCTTTGAAAACTGTCTATACAGTTCCTTTGCCCATTTTACAGATCAAATTGTTTCCTTAGTGTTGGCTCCTTAAAATTCTTATATATTTTGAATATTAACTCTTATCAAATATATAACCTTCAAATATTTTCTCCTTTTTGGTAGGTTATCTTTTCACTTTATTGATTGTTTCCTTTGCTGTGTAGGACTTTTAGTTTTGTATAATTCTATTTGCCTATACTTTGCTTTTGATTTCTAAGCTTTTAGGGTACTATCAAGAATGCTATTGCTCACATCAACATCTTATAGTTTTACCCCTATACTTTTTTTTCTGGTAGTCTTAAACTTTTGAATCTCACTCTTAAATCCTCAATCAATTTGGAGTTGACTTCTGTACATGGTGACAGATGAGGGTCTAATTCTTGGGCATGTTTTCCCAGCCCATTTATTGAACAAACTCTTCCCGTTGTGTGTTCTTGGAACTTTTGTTGAAAATCAACTCACTATAAAAATGTACATTTATTTTTGGGTCTCTGTTTTTATCCACTGATTTGTATCTGTTTTATGTTTATTACTATATCTTGTAGTAGATTTTTGAAATCATGCTGTGTGAAGCCTCTGTTTGTTTGTTTTCCAGATTGATTTGGCCATTTGGGATACTTTTTGATTCCATGTATATTTTTATTCTTATGAAATTTTTATTGGAATTTTAAGAATCTGTAAATTATTTCCCAATACACGAACATGAGATGTTTTCTAATTTATTTGCATGTTCTTCAATTTCTTTTATGAGAGCTGGAAGTTGGGTAAAACTCAAGGAAGTCTCAGATTGCTACATAAACGTAAATATACTTTTAAGTATCATGAGACCATGATAACTTGACAATGGAGATATACTAAAATTCTCAGGGACAGAGAATATCAAGCATTATATGTTAGCAGTATAGTCTCATCTTTTCTATATTCTCTTTCTTTGTTTTAACTTCACCAGTCTCTCTCTCTCTTTTTAAAATTTCTTAATTCAGTGTTTTCCTTGACTTCTAGGAAACTCTTTTATAGGGAAGTTCTCATATATAATTTTCTGAACCATATCTCATATGGCTGAGTCTCAAAATATTATTGATAAAAATAAAACTGTCCAGACACCAAAAGGAAGCTTTAAAATAGTGTGAAATTTTAAAAGTTATATTTCCTACAAAGAGTAAAGAAATTTTGGAAACTTTTTGTTCTTTTCCTTCCCCACTTCTCTTGTAACAACTGCTCCTTTTAACCTTTTCCTTCTTCAGGCCTTTCCTTTTCTCCTAAAATTTATTCCAATCCTAGGCTGGTCTTCTTTCTCCCTCCATTCCTTTTCTGATTCTGGCCCCAGTACTTTGACTCTTTTAGCAGTGGGAGAACTCCTCTTGAAATATGAAGGGTGGGAAGAAACTAACAAAAAACCAAAGCGATCACTTGCTGGCAGTGAGTTGGAGAAAACTTGAAGCTGTTGTATATTAAACATTTTTTATCTACTCCCAGTATTTCATGAAACATGAGCACTCTGAGTGTTTACGTGCGTGCGTGTGTGTGCACGCGCACACACGCGCGTGCGTGCATTTGTATGTGTTCAAGGCTACCTGAATTTCTTTCCCTTCAAGGCCTTAGTATTCATCCTTAGCTACTGTATTATAAGTAGCAGAGGTTCAAATTCTCATGCTATAGTGTATTAAAAACGTCTTACTATAAACCATCTACGATGTTCTATGCTTTCAAAATAGCTTCATTTTCTTTGTTTTTCATTTATTCACCCGTTAGGATGCTCAGTAGAACAAAGGAGATGGTGGAATGTGATGAATAAGAATATAAACTTTAGAATTAGAGAAATGTACATTTGAAGTCTAGTTCTCCCACTTACCATCTTTAGTTATGAATTTGGGCAAGCCACTGCAATCCTGTGATCTCTCCTGTGTAAAATGAGGGTAACATTGACTTTGCAGGGTTCTTTGGAAGACTTAATTGGGGAAAATCTCTACTTCTAGGTACTGGGACAGTGACTACAAAACAACAAACAAAACTCGCTGCCCTCAAATCTCCTAGGGCCTAGTATAATCTACACAGAGTCTGCACCCAGCCTGGTGCATTACAAGCACTCCAAATGAAAGAAACCATTACATTATTATTACATTTCAACATTGCCTTTCTGGCTTGTCAATTTTTGAATGAGGAATAATAGAAAATTTTATTTGTTCAACTAAATAAAGTCTTAGAAGTCTAAGTTTTTAAGTTGGAAGGATTACTGTCTGGTTCACTGTTTTTGGATAAGAAGATTGGGGATTGTATCACTTTGTGATCTTCTCTAGTTCAGTGACAACCTCTCAATGACATATTCTTCTTGGTACTTAAATTCTTATGTAGTCTGTTTGTACAATATGCTAGGGTTGATTTGTGAAGCCATCATAATATGGTAGAACAATGATAAGAAACTTCCAACATTAAGTTGTAGAAAATAGCAAGGTTTCCCCATTGCATGTTTTCTATTTCTCTCAGACGACTTGCTCTAAGAGAAGCCAGCTATCATAGCATAAGAAGCTACAGGAAGATAGTCATTTGATGAGGCTTCCTGACAATGGCCACATCAGTGAGCTTAAAAGTGGATCTTCCAGCCATAGTTGGGCCTTCAGAAGATAGCACCTCTAGCTGACCAGGCCTTCTTCATGGGAGACCTTGAAATAAAACCCACCCAGCTAAGCCAAAATCAGAACCACGATCTTCAGAAACAGTGAGAAAATAAATGTTAGTTGTCTTAAGACTCTAAGGTGCTCACTTTGGCAGCACATATACTAAAATTGGGTCGATATAGAGAAGATTGGCATGGCCTCTGTGCAAGGATGATGTACAAATTCGTGAAGTGGTCCGTATTATTTTACAGAGTGAGACCCTGCCTCAAAAAAAAGATTCTTAAGTGTTGGAATAATTTGTTACGCAGCAATTGTATACCAACAGTGTCATTGTAGGCTCTTGATAAACATCTGTGGTATGATTTAATTGTCCTGTACTTGATGCCTTACTCTTAGTTCAAAACATTAGGTAACTTTCCAAAGATGCCACATATCCCTCACTTGGTTCTTCTTTCTCCCTTCTTGATCATGATGGCTTTTAGTTCTTCCTTCTCACATCCTGCCTTCAGCAGAAGGAGCAAGAAGGTTAACCTCTGTGCGCCATGTTTTGGGTTGGTGTTTCTTCAACAGACGTGGCTAGGTATATTTCCTTAAGAGATAGTAAACATTTCCGATTGTGCATCCAGACTCCATGAGCACGTGTTTCCTCTTTTGTCTGTCTATTTCAACATACTAGCTAACAAAGCTTATATGTAAGTCTCTGAGGAAAACATCACTTAGAAATTACTGCATTGTGATCTTCAAATTTCTTTCTGGAGGTAGGGCCATTTGGATAGAGAAGGAAATCTTTTTCAGTCATTCCTGCTATGGCAAACTGGGTACATCAAGGCAGAATCTGGTAATTGTCGGGGTCAAATCAGATCCCAAAAAGATAAAGGGTCTCTATTGAACAATTGAGGCCTGAGACAAAGCCTGACCCATGGGAGAAATCTCTAGCATTTATCGTGTTGTGACAGGAACCACGACAGATTTCTTAGTGTCCAGGAGCCAGGATGTCATAGTGCTGCATTATTGTGATGTGTCACACTGAGAAGAGTTTTGATATCTCTCCTCTCTCTTCTTCTGTGATTATTACATAGTACTGGGTCACACAGTTCTGGTCATAAGTGTTGAATGAAGGCCATGACATTCATTGTCCACCTTCTGTGATTATCTGATTGTTTTAAGGTTACTTTTTCATTCATTTTGAGGACAGAGGTGTTTCTCTCTTTTGTAAAAGAAGAACCAATCACAAAAACAAACTACTAAAAGCAAAACAAAAACTCAGGTTGATTATCCAATCAGTGTCTTTTTAAAAAACCTTCCCTGTGTCACCTACTGTCCAAAACTGTTTTCATCCATCGTTGCATCAGTTCCACCTCTCTTGAATTAAGAGGTGATGAAGATGTCAGGCTGATGTTTTGGGAAGAGGTGAGCTCTGAGCTGACTGTTCATCATCAACACAGTAGTTCTACTTTTATTGGCTTTGCTTTTCAGGCTCTCCTGTAAAATTTAATCCGAACAAAGTATTCTAAGGCCAAATCAAGTTGGGACAAACACAGAAGTCAACTGACTTAGTGAGCAGGTGACTTCTAAGGTCTAAGTTACCAAATTCCAGCTTGGTTTGTTGCATTTCAGAGCCATTTGTGTTCAGTCTCAGGCTTCCGCTAAAGGACAAGGAACATGGAGCAGATCTCGTGTAAGATGTGTCTGACTCCCTCCAGTCCAGCTCACTTTCAGTGTTGGGGCCTCCTGGGAGACGGAAAAGGAAAGAGGGAAAAACAGGCAATATTAAGCTGAAAACATTCTGCATGGGACAGTCCACTGGCAGAACTATACGCCCCTATGTCCTAATAGATAGAAATATAGACCTTGGGCTGGACATATGTATCTTAGGCCCTGAATGCTTTCTAGGTTTTTGACCTTGGGCAAGTTCCTCCATTTCCCTAAGTGTCAGCATCTTCATCGGTAAAAGAGAGTACAGTTATGAGCATTTCATAAAGATGAAATGTGACCACATAGGGAAAGCTCTGGCAGCTGCTGTTTGTTGAGCCCTTTCTGTATGCCAGGTGGCCAGGTGCTCTGTGAAGGTTGAATGTGCTATTGCCTTAGTGTAACTTCACGTCAACCTTCCGAGGCAGGCATGTTGGCCTATGACCACATACACAAGAAACAGTCAGTAAGTGGGAGTTGTCGCTATTATTGCTGTTACAGTGCTATGATGTCAGGTCAGCCGTGCTGAATGATTGCACTGAGTGCCTCTGTGTAGTGGTGCAGGCTGGGTCCTCCTGCCTCCCGCCTTCACCTGGCTCTGTGGCTGGGGACACTGGCACCTCTACCGGATCCCGACCAGAGCTAAGGGATTTCTCAATTTCCTGTTGGATTTTCTTCTCTCTTGGCCTGAAGAATTGTGCCCCCCTCCCCAGGCTAGTCTCTTACACCCAACCACCATCCTAGCTGTTGTGGGTAGGTGAGAAGGTAATTAGAATTAGATTATAAATCAGAGAATGAAACTTAAATTCCAGCTCTTTGACTTCTAAACAGAGAAGAGATGTCTGCCGTAAGCCACTAATGAATGCTTCTCTAAGTTTCAATTTCCATGTCTGAAAAAAGTAAGAAGAGAAGGGATAAGACGCAGAGTATTGATTGAGCACTTGCAGTGTGCCAGAATACCCACATAAATTGTCTCAGCTGTTCATTTCAACATCTTATAATTATTGTCACGACTTTACAGGTAACCAAAACAGGCTCAGGGAAGTTAAGACTCACCCCAGATCTAACTGCCATTAAGTGATGGAAATAGAAGTTTCTTCAACCAAGTCCTATGTTTTCCCTACCACATCAACCAGTGATTCCAAAGGCGACCATGAATGACCTCCCATCTCTCCCTCTGGGTACATGGAAGGACAAGATCTCTTTGTTGCCTTGAGTTGGAGTTAGAAGATAGTAACCCCACCGTCTGCAGGCAACTTGGCTCTCTGTCTCCTACAGGGAATTTAGAGTAATCTGAGCTTCTGCTTAGCTCCTTATGTGGCGTCTTCCCTGAATCTTCAGACAAACACAAATGCGGCTTTGGTACCTATAAACAAACAGTGACACAGCCCCATGACTCACCCACCACTCACCCCAGTGCCTTTCAAAGCATGGGCATGGCAGGGCACCGACCATCTTTTTTGTCTCCTTGGAATCTTGTTCTTAGGACACACCTGGGAAAATTAGCCCATGTGTCAGCCACCTGCGCTGGGCCCTCCTGTTAGGGCAGATTGAAGTTGTGAGGAATGAAGTTGGGCCTGATGACACTGGCCTGTAATTCTAGCACTCTGGGAGGCTGAGGCAGGATGATTGTGAGTTCATAGCCCAGCCCGAGTAATTTACTAACTTAGCGAGATCCTATCTCAAATTTAAAAATAAAAAATGAACTAGAGATGTACCTCAGTGTGAATACTCTAGGATCCATTCCCAGTACAGAGAGAGAAAAAAAGAGTGAAGTATGAAAGTAAGAGGAATCCATGGCTTTGTCTGGGAAGAAAGAGGCTTTTTTTTTTCAGTAGGAGATGCTGGATTATCAATGAATCATTGCATAGCCAATGTATAATCTCAATGATCATTGGATAACCAGCGGATTGTCCATTCCACTAAGAACCAGGTGTGTGGAGTTAAAAAAAAAAGAACTCCCCCCAAACAAAAACCAACTAACCAACCAACCAACCAAAAACCAAGTCAAGGACCTATGAGGCACAACCAGGGTTGGAATAGATTTTTGACCAGCACAAACAGGCTAATCAATAGTGTGTCCAGGGAAGGACATTTGCAATTTGGAAGGTCAACTACTTGGTAGTATAATGTGAAGCTCCTAGATTCCAGCACCAGAGGGGGGGAAAAGGAAAATAAAGCTGTTGAAATTCCAGTTTTTCTCTCTCAAATATTGGCCATCTAAAATTCCACCTAGAGATTTTTCTTTTTTTTTTTTTGGCTTTAGAGTTTTGATTACCACGAGGGTATAAATATCCTGGGGAGGAACACGTGACACGAAGGGTAGACTCTCCCAAGGCGCTAGCTCAGTGGACTGGAGGGAAGAGCGGGGCGATCGTATTGGTGACTCTAAGTCTCAAGCAGGAGTTGGCTTCCTAGGGCAGGAATGGGAAGTGATGTGACGGATGCTGAGTAGGCACTTTCCCCAGGGCTTGTAGAGTCCACAGGAAGCACATTTGTTTACTTACTTATTACTGTGAAAGAGGCACCTATGAGTAAATCATAATACCAAAAAATTTTGTGATTAAATGAATATTATAGGGAAGTTAGGAGGCTAGAAAAAAATCCATGATTTTCTTTTAAATACATGGTATGTATATTGACATAGATGCTAACATTTTAATATGTAGCTATCCCTTGATACCTACAGAGGGAGGTTCAAAGACCCCTCCTCAGATACCAAAATCCATGGGTACTCAAGTCTTTTATATAAAATGGCAAAATATTTGCATATAATCTGTGTATATCCTCCTATATAAGTTTTCCTTCTTTTTGTGCAATGCTGAGGATTGAACTGAGGACATGTGCACTGATATGCACACCCATTTCTTTTTAGTTTTTATTTTGAGACAGTCTTGGTAAGTTTCCTAGGCTGGTTTTGAACTTGCGATCCTCCTGCCTCAGCATCCTAATAGCTGGAATTATTGGTGTGTGCCATCCTTCCTATGTATCCTGTATATTTGAAATCATGTCAAGATTACTTATGCTACTTAGTAACAGTGCAAATGCTCTATAAAAAATTGTTGTACTTTTTTTTTAGTGAATAACGACAAGAAAAAAGTTTGTGTTTGGGATAGATACAGTTTTTTTTTTCTTTTGTCCCCTTAATATTCTTGATCTGTAGTTGCTTGAATCTACAGTTGTGAAAGCTACAGATATGGCAGGCCAACTTTGGGTCTTTCCCACATGATTTTCTATACATTATCTTTTAAAAAACACAGTTAAGGTTTAATTACATTATAATTTTGTATCTCACTTTTTCATCACCACTACGTCATAAGCACTTTGCACATCATGACTAGTCTATTATTAATATTAAAATTGGTAACATATTTTAAATAATGTTGACCCCTCTGGGCTAGATACTCTTCCTTCACTATCTTATTTAAACTCCAGCATAAACTAGCAAGTTTTGTTGCTCTTTTTATAATACAAAGATTGACTCTGAGGTTTAGGGAAGTTGGTTTACCTATTTACAGCCACACAGCTAAAAGTGATAGCGTTGGGTATAAATTTCAATTTGCCAGGCTGTTGAGCATGGGTTACTGTTAAGGATGGCATAAGGCCATAGTTTAATTGACTGTTTTTTTCTTACTTAATGATACATAAAACGTGGGACTTCTTACAGTCAATGGCCACTTAACATGGATGATAGTTAGACTTACTACGCTAGGATTACTCATTGTACTTCTACAAGTCACTACACCCTCACTCACTCAATCGCAAAAATACCTTATTATTATTTTTTCTTCAAGCATGACCTACTATTGTCAGCGTCAACCATTCGGAATTTCCAAAGAATGGGTAGAAGCGTGGAATCTACAAAACGCAGGGAGAGCAGCCAAGCAACTCACCAGAACACATCAGGCTCTGCTCATGAGAGCGAACACCTGGCCAAGGCCCAGCGTTTCCTCCTTGGGGTTTCCACTCTTCCACGTCTCCTTTCACATTATTTTTCAGGACCTTATAATAGTCTAACAAGTAGGAAAAATAATTGACTTGTTGATTTCCCTGTTTGCAGGTACTTCTCTTACTATCTAATAACTAAGATCCTAGGAGCAGGTATTAAAAGACAATGGGAGAGAAACTTTGGAAATGGAGAGAGGGAAGAGAGCACAGAAAAGCTGTTCATTTTCTCTTGGCACTATGTCCCTCCAGAGGGTGACTCTGAAGTCTTGAGGCAGGCAAACACATGAGACAAGTGTTTTATTGATCCCGTGTGCAGCATGCTGACAGTGCCGTCTTTTCCTCTGAGTGCATAGCTCCGAATACTGGTGAACGTTGCCTGACTATCTCCTTGCCAGACGCCACGTGTGTCCTTATTATGCGTGAAATCACTTTGACACTTGCAATATCTTCCTGTCTAGGAAACAGTGAACGCGTAGACGGTGAGAATGTCTTCAATTGCAGATCTAATCGCACTCTGTAGAAACATGATTATTTTTGGTCTCTTACGGATTCCTTTTTAATTTTATTGTTTTTTATTTGTATACCTGTCCGTACTACCTTCCACGAGCAATGGTTCTACTTAATGTGTTTGTCGTTGTGGTTCACATTTAACTCTTTTAAAAGCATGTGCTTTTTAGCTGGGCGAGTTGTGTATTCCTGTAATCCCAGTACTCAGAAGGCTGATGCAGGAGGATTGCTGAGACTTTGAGACCAGGCTGGACTTCAAAGTGAATTCAGGACCAGCCAAGACCCTGTCTCAAAAAAATGTTTTTTGAATATGTCTTTGTGCTTATTTTAATGTTATGCAAGTTTACTTTTTTTCACTAAGTCTAAGGTACTTAAGGGTCTCCTTTTGTTAGTAATTTACCCTGAATTCGTCCCATCTCTTTCCCAGGTAATCCTCGCAGGGGCCTCTCACAACTGTAACTCTCACCTCCCACTGAGAGCTACACTGGCTGCCTCCCAAGCTCTGCAGCCACCAATAAAACCCCAGTGAACATTCCTGTACAATTGGCCTTTTATGGGATTGGGTAAAAATGCGTTTGTGATGTAATCTAGAAGTAGTTTCTCGGCTCTAAACTCCTCCTCACTGTGCAGGGAGCGACTCCTGACTCCTCTTCACCCACACCCCATTGTTCAGCCTTGGGGTGACGGCCCATCTCAAAAGTGGGAGTGTCTTGTTCTAAGTAGTTTTTCTCTGTAGCCCAGGGACTGTAGTTAATAGCAATGCGTTGAATACTTGAAAATCATGGAGACAGTAGGATTTAAGTGCTCTTGCTGTAAGTATGTGTGGTAATGTACATTCATGAGCTCAACTCAGCCAGCTGTATATGTATATATACCTCTTAAATACAGTTTATTATTTGACCCCTTTAAAACTCAGTTTAAAATTTATGGCTGGAGATATAACTCAGTGGTAGAGCACTTGCCTACCAGTTCTGGGGTTAGTACTCAACACCTCCCCACCCCCCCAAAAGAAAAGAGTTGCATTCTATGACAATTAATAATTTTGTAAGTCTCTCATGCTAAGTATTTTTGTGTTTTCTGAGAATCTACCCATTTTCCTACTGAGGCCACTGTCTTTGATTATTTTAATGTTGGATTTAGAGATTGCGAGTATCTGCCTGAAGTGCCCTCTGAAGCTGTCATTCACCCTTTACATTTTTTCAGTGTCCTTTTAAGAGCAACAATTTTTAATTTTGTTGTAGTCACATCTTTTATGATTATTTTTGCCCTAAGGTTTGTGCTGTGAAAATTTTATTAGCTCTCCAATCCATCAAATCAGAGGTCACCTAATACTCTCCTTTTTTGATCAGTTTTTTTGGTTTTACTGTTGACACTTGGTTTTTAGTCCCACACAATCTATCGTTGTTTGTAAAATGGGAGAGGAATTAGTTCCCTTCCTTAGTTTCCCCATGGTAGTTATTAAACAAGCATTTTTCTCAATGAAGCTGTGATCTATCTGTCTATCATCATCTAATCTCCCTCTGTGTGACAGCCTTCCACGGGCAAGTCCCTTTGTTTCTGACTCAATCCCACACTTTTTATTACTGGTCTTTTAATACCCCTCAGAAGTCATGTTGTCCTGGTCACTTGGAGCCAAGATAAATTATAAAGAATTAAGATCCTCAAAAATGATCCACCTAGAATTTTATATTTCTTGTACAACCAAAGCCCCAGAGCAGTGTGGCTGTTGGTGACCTTGTGACCTCTGGCAATAGGCTGCTTTGGAGGAAGGATCGGCAATGCCTGCGCATCTGGTGAAGCCGGCACTTCGGGGCCCTCCCGGGCTCTTGGAGTAAGGGATGACTCATGGTTTCATGAAAAGATGCTGATCTCATTAGTTTCAGAAATGATTGCATGGCTGGGCAGGGACTCTCGGGAGAAGGCCTGCTGCTGGTGTCCCCCACCCGGCGGCAGCACTTCATGCTCCAGCCAGAAGCTGGTTCCTTTCCAAACCGAGCAAACTACCTCGGGAAAGGTCGTGCGAACACTGGCCAGAACCCTGACCAAATGGTTGCTTGTAGAGTCTAGGAAGAATGCTTTTCCACCACACATTCTAAATGCTTGTTGCAGAAAAAATATCTCCGTGTGTTAATTTTCTGTGTTTGTGATTATTAAGTGGGTCATAATGCTACGCAGATGATGAAGAAGCGCAGTGATTTCAGAGTTACTAAAAATAAAAACTAATCGGCCTTTCTGGGCAACCAGGCAATGAAAGAGGAAAATCCCCAAAAAGACAAACCCACACGTCCACAGGTGGTCAATACCAAAAACCTGATTCTATTTCCCCCTCCTGGATTTCAAAAATAATTGTGAAATATTTCATATACAAGGAAATATTTAGGTTTCTTTTTTTTGAGAAAGGGCTGTCATGACAGATCAGTGAGAGACCACAAAGTGACCTAGCCTTGGTCCTATTTTCTTCTTTTCCGAGAGATAACTGGTCTTTTGAAATCTCACGCTTATTTTTGTACTTCTACTATGGACTGGTGTGTTCCAACCTGAGCAAAATTTTGCATATTTTAAGACTTTATGTATATAGATGACCTTGTTTCTTCATGCAGTGTGAGTTTTGTTAATATTGGTATATACCACTATCACCATTTTAAGTGCTGAGTAGTATTCCATGACAGAAATACATCACAGTCTGTTCATTTCTACTGATAGATAATGAAATTATTTCGAAATCTTGCTCCCATCAGAAAAGCTGCAATAAACTTTCTTGTACATATTTTCTTAGGTGTGTGCATTAGTTCATCTAGAGCAGAGTTTTAGAAGTTGAGCATCTTTAAAATTCCTGGATGTTTCCGGAGTGGTGGAATCAATCACCTTTCTGCCTGCATGAATAAGTATCACTATCAGTTCACATCCTCACTCACACTTGACATCACCATACTTCTGAATTTTCATGAATCTGAGGGACATGAAATGATACATCATTTCCTGGCATAATTAGCATTTTACAATACTAACAAGGTTGAGTGCACATTTTCATATATTAATTGCCTTTTTAGTTTTTCTTTCCTGGGAATTTCCTGTTCCTATTATTATCATCCCGTTTTTCATTGCACTGTTCTCTTCTTCATTGATTTGTAGGAATTTTTGCTTAATATAATCTGGATATGAGCCTGCTGAGTTGCATAATTTGCAAGTATCTATACTCAGCACCCGGTTTACTTTTTATTTTGTTTGAGATGTCTTTTCTCTGCAGAAGTGAACAATTTTAATATTGTTAAATGTATCAGTCTTTTCCTTTATGGCTATACTCTTACGTTGGGTGTAAGAAATATATATATTCTATGCTGAATGCACAAATGCATTCTTCCCAATTTTAAAATTTCACAGTCTCACAGTGTTGCTTTCCTAATTTCAGTTTTTAATTCTTCTAGATGTGTGTGTATGATGGGATTTTTAATTTCTGCTTTCCTCATAAATAATCAACTGTCCCAGCATCCTGTATTCAATACTCTATTCCTCCGTCCTCCGTGGTTGTCCTCCACCTGCCTTGTGTTTCCCATACGGCTAGATATGGTTTAGGCCAATTATTTATCCATTTGTTTCTGTAGCTAGCATATGTTTTTTATGTTCCTCTAACTTTCCTTC
Organism: Ctenodactylus gundi; assembly: GCA_004027205.1. Taxonomy (NCBI): domain Eukaryota; kingdom Metazoa; phylum Chordata; class Mammalia; order Rodentia; family Ctenodactylidae; genus Ctenodactylus; species Ctenodactylus gundi. The sequence goes on along the minus strand of PVKB01000621.1, from coordinate 112,454 downwards.
TTTTATTCTCAGCTCTTTGTTCTTCTGTACAAAATTTTTAGGATCAAATTCTTACAACTGAATAAAAACTCTAACAGGATTTCATTTTGAATCACATTGCTATTTTAGAAACTAGTTTGGAAATAATTGACATTTTAAAGATTGCCTGTATTTTCACTTGTGACTATGCCAGATATCTTCCTTTATTTAGATCCTATGTTATGTCTTTGAATAACATTTTGTAATTTTATCAAGAAGTCTCTGCATATTTATTAAGATTTATTTCTAAATGTTTTATAACTTTTTGAATATTATTTGATATTCAAATTTTCTTATTGGTAATACTTATTTCTGAATAAATTACTGATTTTTGATCTGTTAATGTCTACCAATCATGTTGAACTCTTTTGTTAACCAATTTAAATCAAGTTCTAATCCATTTTAAAAATGCCTTCATCTTTTCCATGTCATCCAATAATATCTTCTAAACATGAGAACACATTTGTCTTCAACAGTTTTTTTTTCATTTCCTTGTTTTGTGTGGTTGCCTTAGTTAGGTACACAAGACAATGGAGGAAAGAAAGGTAGATGCTGGGTAAAGATTTTGTTCCTGAGAAGACTATTGTTTTAAATTATACATTTACATATGATGGAAGCACATGGTAGAGGCTGGTGAGCTGCACCCGGCATCGCAGACAGAAGCCGATGAAGAAGGAAAATTTGATCTCTAGAGACTCAGGTGAGGCCAGGCCCTTCCCAGGAAGAAACTGTAACTATGTTTCTCCTTCCTTCCTTTACTTAAATTTAAGCTGCCTGCATGGGACTCTCATTCCCAGTGTGGGTGCCCCTCCTTCACTTCCCGGCCTACAAGTCAATAACACACACCTGACAGGTCTGCCCTGGATGCCCCCCCAAATCTCAACAAATCAACACAATCCCTCCAGGTCAAGCCCCAAACACCTGCCCCTTCCAGCCAGGCCCTACCTCCGAAGAGCACGCAATTCCATTGTTATCCTGCTACATCCAAATACAAGAATCTCTTAGGGGACACTCCAGGTTGAGGAAGGACGATTGTTTGAGCTCAAGGCCAGCCTGGGGCTACATAATGAGGTCAGGATTAGCCTGAACTGCAGAATGAGACCCTGTCTCAAAAACAGACAAATAAACAAACAATGAGTAGATAAAAAAGACATGGTATGCATACACAATGAAATATTTTTCAGCCATAAAGAAGAACAAAATTGTGTCATTTGCAATAATATTGATGGAACTGGAAATCATCATGTTAAGTGAAGTAAGCCATATTCAGAAAGAAAAATATTGCATGTTTCCCCAAATATGTGGAATCTAAAAGAATAATGTAAAGTAGATGGGAGATTATTACCAGACAAGGGGAAATGAACAGGAGGATTAAGGAAGGGCAACAGGCAAGGTGAAAAAACGCCATTACACCGTTAGGAGGTCATGAGATTGATGCGACTTATGAAGAATTCATTGAAGAGAAAAGGCGTTTTTTGCATTGAGTGAAAATACCAGTTATAGAACAGTATATATGGCATTGACAGGTTTTAAAAATGCATTTGTATGTAGATATCAGGAAATCATTTTGAATGCTGTTCACTTAACTTTCAATCTGTTTCAGGTGTGAGATACTGAAGACATTTCCTTTTAAACCAAGGATATTTTTTATTTGTAATATAAAATATTTCTAAGGAATGGAAATTAAGAATTGCTAGAAATACGTGAATTGATGTAAATGTTAATTAACTTGACTGTATTGTAATAACCATTTCATAAAATACATGTATTTCAAAACATCACATAATGCACCTTAAAAATAGACTTTTATTATTCAATTACTCAGAAAATAAAACAGAAAAGACGACAGAGACTATTTTGAACAAAATTGCTAAGAATTTTAAAATTATTTCTTTAAAGTTATTTCTTTAAAGTTCTTTCGGATTTCATCAGATGAATAATAGAAAGTCACCAACCATCTTTAAGTGAATGGCACTGTTTATGCTGCTGGGGCCAATTTTAGGGACAATCCTGAAGATGAGACAACCTCTAGTAGATAGCATTGTTCTGGTCTCATCCCCACTGGCCATAAAATATCATCTAAAATTGGGATCACCATTTATTTATTGAGACAGGGTCTTGCTGTGCAGCCCAGGCTGGTCCTGAACTCACTATGGAGCTCAGGATGGCCTTGGACTCAAGGCGATCCTCCTGTCTCAGCCTCCTAAATTCTGGGATTAGAGGTGTGCACCACCATGCCTGGTTTATGGGGTGCTGGGGAATTGAACTCGGGTACTTAACACTTGACTTAGTGCTTGCTAGTTAAGCGCTTCAACAGCTGAGCCATTCCTCTAGCCACCCACTATCTCTTTAAAGTGGAGGATGACTTTTTGTCCACCAGCATACAGGCAGCTCAGTTGACCTGTCTGTAACATCTTAGATATTTTGAGGGCATATTGGCCTCAGCTTTATTAGCACAATGTGTTCAAAGCTGCATCCTCCTTGCTCCCTATATTCAGCACACAAAGACCACAGTTCCTTCTCAAGGTATTGCCCTTAGATCCAAATAATAATGACATCTGAGCAAGACCTTGAATTGAGAAAGCAACACCCTGGTTACCCTTCCCTATCACCCTCCTATAAAATGAAGTGTTTATGGCACACACACACACACACACACACACACACACACACACACACACACAAACCTAAGACGAAAGAGAACAAAAGTCGCCTAGATTAAATATCCTTCCTTGTAGGTCATGACATTGGACACGATAATCTCTGCTCACAAGGTCTTGAACCTGCATCCGGGACCTGCGGAGAGCTCTTCCCTGAGTCTACATTCTTGAGGACGAACAGCATCCCAGGGAGATGTGACTAATGGACACTGAGTTTTGAAAGGCTGCATGGAGTTTGGATGTGTGGGCTGGGATCTCGGCAGAGGTGTGCGCAGGGCACTCCTGGCGTAGGATGGAGTCAGGAGCAGAATGAAAAGCAGCCCAGGCTCCCGAAGACTGGCGGGGGCTGGCCTCCCATAGTCACCACGTTGCGGTGTGCTGGGGAATTCCAACTGACAGCCCAAACTTCTATCTTGCTCTCAAGGAACATTTGTCAAGGTTGGGAGCAGAAAACTTCATTTTATAGTATGTGTGCTTAACTTACAAGTTTGGGAAATATGGTGGCAATTGGGCGGTCCTTTTAACTCCTGCTCTGAGCTCACCTGAGTATCTTCCTATCCCAGACACCTTGTCGTGCACGCTACCATGGTTTGAGGCAGACATTTTTTGGAACTTTTTCCTTGTTGAAGAATTAAGGAAGGAAGGAATCCTACTGCATCGACTTTCTGCCCACAGACCTGGACAGCTGTGTTCATCAACTTGGTCAAATCAAGTCGTGCAGTTCAGAGGATTCTAGTTCATTCCCAGCGCGTTGACAGGGCCAAGGAAGCTTGATAAAGGTCTCAGGTCTTGGCTACCTGTCCAAAGTGCTGTGAGTTTGTGGTTTGGCATGGCTGATTTTTTTGAAAACTCTTCTCTTGGTAAACCAGTTTGAAGTTTTTCTCTGACGTCATTGTGGTTTCTGGTCTGGCACACTCCGGTACTACCCTCACCACACAAGTAAACTGTGGCCAAATTGAGATTCTACATGGCTGAAGCTCATCAAGTTGAGTGTGACATAGTCCTTGCTCTCATGTGGCTCACAAGCATAGACAATTGGATTGCGAGACAAATACTGTAACAAAGACAGAAAGGCACTAAAATATTAAATATTAATAAATTCCAAATGAAAAGAGCCTCTATGGATGAAACCTTTGAGAAAAAAAATGAAGTCTTGACATTTTGACAGGCAGAGACAGTGAGGACAGAAGGGCAGTAAGAAAAACTCAGATGGAGGAAGAGCTAAGAAACTTTCTGTAACTTTTCCACTTGCCAGAACATTCTTCCTACACAATGCAATGAAATATTCAATAACAGAAGTGTGTGTTAATATGTTACACTGTGTTGTATATACATTTCTACGAAGGTCAAAATCACAATTGTCTTGTTTATGGAAGTATTTCTATTACTCAGCATGGAGTTTTACACATAATAGACACTGAAGAAAACTTGGATAATAAAGAAAGGTATGAATGACCAAGTCAATATATCATGTATGCATTAATTAACAACACATTATTTGATTGGTAGGAGTGGAAGAGTAGGTTGCCCATAGAATGTGGAGGTTTCTGAGTGACATTCTAATGAGTTTGGGCTTCATTTAGCAGATAATAGTGTTTGATTCAGTTCCTTATTCAAACTCAAATGGAGAGCCACGTAAGTGTTTATTTGTAACAATAGGTATTGTGTTAAATGCCAAATATAAAATGGTAATTAGAATACTCTGCCTGCCGGGATTTTGCAGAATAGTGGGAGGAGGGAGATAAATAACTAATTAAAAATGTGGGAGATCTTCACTAGCAATATGTTCCAAGTATGTGAGGTCATAGACAACGGATGAGTTTTTTTTTTTTTTTTCGCTTTTGGAGGAAAAGGGGAAAGTAAATGTTCCTCAGAAACATGACTTCTCATTGGGAAGGGTAAAGATGAGGAGGAGTTTTCAGGGAGGAAAAGGGGACAAAGATCATCATGGGAAAATAAAGAATAAAACAGAAAAAAGTTAATGTTGAATAAAATATAAAGTAGAAAAATTTAAAGCTACATAGCTGGTACTGCAAGAGAAGAGCAACTTTTATAGACTAACTTAAAAATTGGAGCAGAGAGAAATGAGCACTCAATATGGCAGCTTCTCCAATAACATATAACGCAAGTGTGTGTGTGTATTTTATTCATTTATAAAATGAAAAAATGTATAAAGGCTTGTAAAAAAATGAAGACAATGGATAAAGGCTTGAGAATGCTCAAAGTGGGAGTCAAGGCAGAGAGTCTTATATAAATAACATTAAAACCACAAGAGGGTTGGCTATTCCCTAGGGGACATAATGTCTAGGAAAGGCAGATACACCCAATAAAGGATGGCAAGGGAGAAGGTGTGTCTCACCTTTGGCTCTGGGTAGAGGAAAAAATTATTTCCCCTCGAGAGTTCATATCTACAAGCAAGTTCTCATCAGAACTAGGATTCAGATTCATCCTACCTGTGTGGTATAAAACAGATGAAACTAATATCAAAAGTAGTTCCTGGACTAGTTCTCTCAAGTCATTGGCAAGGGTAAGCACTAATCCTCCCAGGTGAGCACCATTGCAAACCAACCACAAAGAATACCCACGGGTAATGTTTTAATGACCGTGTAAGTAAGATCACTAGAACATGAGAAAACAAGCCACTGTATGTGAGGAAAAAGTCCCATACATTCTGAATATACTTGACTCAGAGACCTGGAGTAAAAATTAAACATTAAAAAATGAGTGAACATAGACAGGCAGATTTAAATAATGATCAAGTAGAAGTTCTAGAAACGAGATGTACAGTAACAGAAACAAAAACACAGAAACGAATATATTTTAGTTGGAGAGTTACTTACATTGAAGTTAGATCTGAAGAAATTGCCTTAAATACAACATACAGGAATCAAGATGTGAAACATATGAACAAAGTATTGAGACAATGGAGGATGAATGGAAAAAGCTAGCAAATATCTCACTAGCATTACAGAGGAGAAAATAGATTGAGAGAAAGCTGGCAAGATTGGTGGGGTGAGGTCTGGCCAAGAGGGCAAGCCTTTCTCTCCTCATATCCCGCGAAGCTGTCCCCCAAGGACTGCATGTACTAGACAGAAAATATCTCTCCTCACCTCACCAAAATTGTCCACATTTTATTCCTTAGAACCCATGAATATGTTACATTCCATGGGGAGATGGATTTTGCAGATGAGATTAGAGTTAAAGAGCTCTTGAAATGTGATTATCTTGAATTATATGGGTCTATTCAATGTAAACAGTACACATTAAAATTGTTTAATTCAATATATTAAAAAATAAAGTGTTTACCACATGGAACCATACAATGAAGGGGAAGCTATAGACAAGATAAAATATATAGATGTTATATACACACTCTACAAATAATTAGGATCCAGACTGCCTAACAAATAAAAAGTTCTACAAATGAATAAAAGAAGATAACCCGGTACAGAAGCATCTAGAGCTATGAACAGGCATTTCATTAAGGGAGCTACACGAAAGGCTAATAATCACCACCTATGGAAATACCTTCAAATCTTAACATTTGTTGGGAATGTGAATGAAAAACTATTTTGTATTCGTAGATTGCAAAAAAAAAACAACTAAATGAAAATTGCACAATTCTAAGCATTGTGAGGAAATAGAGTCATACAAACTGCCTTATGCGCAGATAGTGGTATAAGCCAACGTCATGGTTTGGATCCGGAGTGTCCTCCAAAAGCTATGTTCCTATGGATAGTATGTGGGGTTGCGAGGCGGGGCCTGGCTGGAAGGGGTGGATGCTTAGGACTTGATCTGGAGGGGCGTGTGCTGGTTCCACCCTTCCTGCCAGTCTCTCCCTTTCCCACCATGCTCTAAGGATCTTTGTCCCAGGAACTCCGCTTCAGGTCCTGTCTTGCCTCCAGCCCCACCATGCGATTCCACCATTTTCCAGCCGCCTACCTGTTAATGGACTGTGACTTTCTGGAACTGTAAGCTAAAATAAATCTTTCCTCTCTGAAGTTGTACATGTCTATATTGAGTCACAGCGAAGACAAAGTGACCAAGACAACTGGTATCACTTTGCCCGGTAAAAATGAATAGATTCCTCACTATAGGAAACTGAAATTACTTCTCAGTTTGTAATATGGAGACTCATAGTTTTAAACCAAGAAATTATGAATGGAAGTATTTGTAGATAAAGGTAGCTTCTAGGAGTTAAAGATTCGTAGGAATTGGCATTTGAGAGTAGCAATAGTGTTCCAAAAAAGAAAATATGAGGTAGATAGTGAGACACCAGCTGCTCTGAAGGACAAAACGGAGAGTCCTAAAAGTAGGCTTAGGGAAAGGAACAACGACCTCAATGTGTATAGTTATAACTGTTTATTAGGTGTCAGAGCCAGAGACACAGGGCCTCAGTTTCTAGAACCAGGCACATCGTATTCCTAGCTATACTGGAGGTCCTCACCAACTCATGAAGAGTTAAGGTGATTACATCTCGGAAGGAGAAGAGGCAGAGATTATGGCTACAGGCAAACCAGAAACTACCACCGGGATGAAATACTTCAGTGAATCGGAAGTTCTCTGGAGGGAGGGGATATGTGCCTCCCTCCAAGTGCCTCCAAGTTTCCCGTGTTTTCGTGAGCCAATCCAAATGCATGGTTCCCCACGTGGTGGGTTCGGCCCATCCTGGGATTGGGCAGCTGCTTTTGAGTCCCACCCATATGGGAGCACAGTCAATCTGTGCTTTTTCTGTGGTCAGAAGGGTCAGGACTTACAGAGAGAAATCTTTTGTCACTTGGGCTGAGAGAGAAGGTATTTGCAATTTCTGTGAACTTGCTCTGCTGAAGCATCCATCCAGACTCCTGTCTGGAAAAAAGCTGCAGGTTTAGAAACTCCTTACTTGGTTTGCCAAGGGCCTGAAGAAATTAAGACGTGGACCATGTGAGGTCTCCAATTCTTTGGGTCACAAAGAACCCAGAAAAGGGCCCCTGAGACCCTTGTGTGGTAATTAAGAGACATGGCTTAATGGCTTTGTGTATTCATGAAAATGCTTCTTCTATGAGCCTTAAATATGGGCAAATCTGGGTTGGAGCTTGGCTCACTCATTTACCAGCTACGTGACCTCGGCCTGTTCATGCTTGCTTACCCTGGTTTTTCGTCTCCATAGACTAAGGCTATTACAGATTGTTGTGAGAACCAGGCATATTATAAAAAACAGTCAGTATATCGTAGTGCTCCACAGATAGCAACTATTGTTACTGGCCCATGGAGCAGAATGGGCAACAGCCATCAAGAAAGAATGAAGAAGAAAGGAGCCAGTACTCACCACGCATTTCCAGTGTCTCAGTTTCCCTTCAAGAAGAGGGAAGATAAAATCTTTAGGGCTGGGTGAATTACAATTAGAAAAGAATATTCCCTCCAGGTAAAATGTGAAGCAGAAGTATGAGGGTGTGGTGAACATGAACGGGACTTAAAGATTCAGGATCAGAATGTGCATCCTGAATCTACTGCGTGTTGGGTCTGTAACACTGGGAAAGTCATCAAAATTCTCTAGACGTCAGTTTATTCTACATAAAAATGGAATAATAGTGCACTAGGCTGGTATGATGAGAAATACAAGAGAAGACATACATAAATGGCCCCGTAAGCAAAGGATTATATGAAAGTCTTTATAGCAATAAAAAAGACAGGTTTCTCTTTTTCATCCTCCTCTTTGAGACTGTCCAGCAATCAATTGGCTCCCAGTAACTGCTAGGTCTAGAGGTCCTGCTTCCTGACATTCCAATTTCAGGTCTCTCATCCTCATGATATTCCTAGAAAACTGATTGATCTGTTGAATGAATCTGTACTCATCTATCAGCAGATGGTCACAGATTCTCCCTCCTCACCCTCACCTTGTCATATGTAGGCTCTTATGCCAGCATTTTAAAGATGAGTCTTCAAGAGGGAGAAATTATTTAGCACAAATACCAACAAAATGTTAGTTGTTATGATGGGTTGTTCAGTGTGATCTACTGAATCAAACAAGCTTTCCTCAAATGACGTTCTAGAAGTGTCTAGAATAATACAAATTGTATCCGCATAACATGTTAGCACACTTAAAGAACTTTTATATGTTATGACATCCAATATTTATTTCATGCCTGAAAAGGAGAAAACTGAGATAGGATTTGTGACTTGGGCTTTGTAGATGAGAAGAATCAAGCTCAGTAGGTTAAGGAGCTGGCTTGCATGAGGTCGCGCCCTAATCTAGTGGCTGTGACCCTTCTCCCTGCTGAGCACCTGGTCACACCAAGACCATCCAAGATAGTCTGGAAGGAGTCAACAAAGATCAGTTCTTCATTAATGCGTGGTGTTCCTAATTTTTTAGAGAAATTGGCAGGTAATGCCAGCCAGCAGCCCAGGGGAAAAAAAAAGGGAAAAATCATTTCAGACTCTCGTACATCCTAAAACACGCTGCCACTGTCCTACAGCTTGGTTACTTTGGATGCAGAAAGACCCAGCTTTCCAGCAGAAGTTGAACATGAGCCAGGAGGGGTAAACCTGCATCCCTTCCACCTTCCTTATCCTTTTTCACAGCTCTCAAGACTTTCCCCCTTCTGGAGCAACAGAGCGCATCCAGAAACTTTAGCTGTGATAATTAACGCATCCTCCTAGTGACTTAATGATACTTGTATGTTGCGTTTCAACAGGCCTGATGTTTTCAGACTTCTTCACAATCATTATATCGGAACCCAGCTGCCTGGAGCTGTAGGTCACCTTGATCACTGTCAGGGTGTCGCTGAGTCACCAAGCCAGGCTAGGGATCTACCTAAGGTCACTCAGCAGTGTCTTCAGGTTATAAAGTCAGGCCTGCCCTCAGCATCTTCTTTCCCAACATGCAATGCTTTCAAATTGCTTTGCTTCTCTGTCCCCTTTGCAACAGGTGACTTAGTCCTTGAAGGGTCATGTTAAAGAAGAGATAGCCCAACATGATAAGTTACATTAACATACGATGGTCAATATGCCCAGTTTTATATCCCCAAAGGTATGTGTATTTTAACAGTGTCTTCAGAAGCTCTGAAACTTTAATCCATGGGGATAATGTTCTAATGGTAAAGTGAAGATACCTGTCACCAACATTACACAGGCTACTTTAACTGTGAGGAGAAAAGCTCCTCCTCCTACACTGCAGGACTTAAGGTTGAGTATCATGCTGTCTCTGTGCTGTCTCTACTCTCCCATGTGTCTTGCCTTGTCCAAGTGTGACCACTTGTTCACTTTCTAGGAACTAGAGAGAAGCAGTGAACTTGGATGCTGGTACGACACATTCATTAAGAACTAGAAGTCGGTAGTTGGTTTCTTGCTTAATTAATTCCACATTCCCTCAGACAGCCCAACTGTGTGCCAAGCCAACATTTCCCCGGTGTGATCTGGGCCAGCCCAGCACATGGTGCCAGGATTTGGGATACCAAAAACTGTGACTCACTTAGGCTCACTGTGTGTGTATGTACACATGTGTGCATGTGTGTGTCTGTGTGGCAAACAGCAGCAAAGGAAGGCTGAATGGTCCCGAGCTACTTCAGCTGGGCAGCTTTGGGAACCCAATGCAGGCAGCCCAGTAGCGCGCAAATGACTGACGAAGACGGCTGTGCCTTTAAGTTCCCAGTGACTGTGTGTTCGAAGGAGAGGCTCAGGGGTGCAGCGCTTCCCCCAAAGCATTTGCAAGGATTTAAGAGTAACATAGTCCTTATTATTTGTGCCTGAGGTATTGCTGGAAAGAAATTGATAAGGACTGGCAATCAAGTGGGCAAATGTGGTCGTGCCTAGGACCTCCCAAAGCTTGAATACTTGTCATTTTCTCGCAGCTTCTTACCCCAAAGAGAGTTTTTGGAGCTACTTATCTGGATAAAAACAGCGGTCAATGATGCATTGAGCAGGTTCTGGAGCAATTTTTTATTCCTGGAATCTCTCCATAATGTGTCAAAGAACTTGGTGAAGAGTCTGAATGGTAATTTTTTCTATGGAAGATATGCTTTCTATCTTTTTTGTTCATCTTTAAAAATTTTTAATTCACTACTTAGAGTTCTGTAGGTTGGGCAAAGGATAACTCTCTGAGCCTCAGTATTTTCATCTGTAATAATTTGGCAGGGATTCGATGGTGGTTAAGCAAGATAATAATTATGATTGTTGTTTATGATAACAATAATTGTTAACATGTGTTGACTGCTTACCATATGCCAGGGTACATTTATGTTACCGGTTTATAAATGATTCGTGAGATACAGAGTAGGAAAGTGGGGTTAAGAGAGGTTACATAACACCTGCTTGCTAGATATTTGTTTTCTCAAACTGGGTAAGCAAAGTAATTATATTTTGGTTAAACTGGAAAGTATTTGGAGATAAAATGGAAAGGATGTTTCCAAGTATTAATTATGGTTTTATCTGGGAGGTAGATCTGCACACAAACTTAATTTTTAGTAATCTGCATTTTCTAAAATGACTACTTACTACTTTGTTGGCATGAAAAAATCCCAGTGGGGGAAGGTGTGGGTGGTGGAGAAAAGGCATTTCTCCAGTCTGCCTGCCTTCAGCATCGCCTTGGGGATTAGGGATCAGGCCCTGTTCTGCTCACCTGGAAGGGCTCTACCACCTCTATCGTTCTGCGGAGAAAATCCAGAACTGGACATTTGCTGACTGATTCAGACCTGCCTCATTTATTTCATTTGCTCCCTAGCTTACAATTACAAAAGTGTGTCGAAATCAATTAACTAGCAACACATGTTTGCTTTGCTTATTCACACACATATGCATATATACATATCTATGCCCTTCCCCCTTTCTCTGAAAAAGACTTTTAAGCATCAGGGCCCAAACTAAATTGTGTATGAATTAGTGTTTATATTTAGGGCCCAGAATTTGTAGATTGAGAAGTGAAGACTAGACATAGCAAACTTACCACCTTGGGTCATAAGAAGGGATGTGCTCATAAAAGCATCTTGGGATCAAAGAAAGACCCAATGGCCCCTCTCAGGACATAGGAATATAATTTCGGTTGAGGACTGGTCTTGGTATTGTCCCTCTGCCTCTTAAATTTTATGCGCAGTGCCAAGGCATGTTCAGGGTGGGGAGAAGGAGGAATTTTATAGTCTTAACCAGGATTTTCCCTTAAGATACTCCAAAAGTGTCTGGTGTATGGGAAACCAATGAACTCCTGGGGTTGACCGTGGAGGGTGGAGAGCAGGTTGGGCAGAATTGCCCCACAGCTCACCCATCTCTCCTCCCAAATGCTTTCCCCTTAGCGCACATGATCTAACCACAGACCAAGAGAAGACCCGCTAGAGATAACAGCAACAGTAACTTTCATTAAATTTTAAGCCCTTTAAATCTCTCAGTTAAGCTTCCTGACAACCAAAGGAGACAGGTGCAACCACTGGGCAGCTTTATTTCGCAGCGGGGGCAGCTGAGGCTCACTTAAGCTTAAGTGACTTGTCCATGATCACGCAGCTATGTGGCAGACCTGAGACGCCAACCCAAGTCTTTCTGACTCCACAGTCTTCATTATTTTTCTTCTTATGCAATTATTAGTTTTATTAGTGTTTTCTTGTAGTATGTAATAATGCATTTGGGACATTGGTGCCTATACATCTCACTTTTGCTTTCTCTTCCCCTTTCCTTCCTCAATCTTCCCTCCTCCCCAGCTTCTATTCCCATCCCCACAAAGTCTACCACTTTGTTTTCTATCATTCATCATTTTTGGCTATTTAAGTCATTTATATTTTGCAGGTGATATCATACAAGAGAAACCAAGCATTATTGAACTTCCTGTGTCTGATTCATTTCACTTCACGTCATTGTCTAATGCACCCTTTTTGCTACGAATGACTCAATTTCATCTTTTGTTTTGCATCAGAGTAGTACTCCATTGTGTATATATTTTCTTTATCCATTCATCTGTTGATAGGCATGTAGGTCACTTCCAAAATGTATCTATTGTGAATTGTGCTGCTGTAAACACGGACTGCATGTGTATTATGGTATCTTTAGCTCTTCTAGGAAGATACCAGATAAAGATCTAGATGGGTCAAGTAGAATTTCTATTTTTAAATATTGAGAAGTCTTCATACCATTGTCCATACTGGTTGTGTTGGTTCACATTCCTACCAACAACATGCAAATCTTCTTTGCCCCCCATAACCTCATGAGCATTCGTTAGTTTTTTGTCTTTGATGACAGTCACCCTTACTGAAATAAGATGGTGGCTCAGTTTGTTTTGATTTGAATTTATCTAGAGGCCAGAGAGATTGCACTTTTTTTTCCCACTGGCCATTTATAGTTCTAGAAGTATTTGTGCATTTCAATTGCCCATTTTTTGATTGGAGCTTTTTTCAGGTGCCTAATTTTTTCATTTTCTTCTATATTTTATCCTTTCATGTATTAAGTCATCTATAGTCCTTTAGTCCCTTGCAGTGACATGCTTTCTCCCTAAACTCACTATATTAAATCTGCTTCAATTTCCTATCCTGCCTCTTGCTCCACAGTTTCATTTGTCCCACAATAGGCATATAGATGACTCACAATCTCCTCGTGTGCTAGCTTGAGACTCTTTTCCTCCTCTTTACCGGTTTGAGTTTATTCATCCATCAGGCCCAGCTGAAGTCTTTCCAGGTCTTCCCTGTTAGAACTAGTATTTTATTCTGAAGCTCAATGAGTCATAAATAAAATTTATATATGAACATTAAGTTTATATATATATATATATATATATATATATATATATATATATATATGATTTTAAAGGTGAGTGGGATAATGTTCTCCTTATCCCAGAGATGACCAAGTCCTAATTCCTAGAGCTTGTGTCTCTTACCTTACACAGCTAAAGGGATTTTACAGATGTGGGTAATATTAAGAACCAAATGATGAGATTATCCCATTACCAAGAGGGTCTCCATGTGGTCACTGAAGTTTGACAAGTGGAAAGGTAGACAGAAGAGTGGGTCAGAGAGACATGACATGAAAAGAACTTGGCCTGCTACTGCTGGACAAGGCCATGAGCTGAGGAACGCAGTGACCTCGAGAGACTGAAGACAGTCGTTGGCTGGCCACCAGCAAAAAATTGAGGCCAAACAAAACAAAAAGCAACTTAACAAAAACAAAACAAAAGACTACTTGCCAGTACCCCGACTTTAGTTCAGTGAGAACTGAGTCAGAATTCTGACCTAATGACTGTAAACCAATACATTTATGTTATTTAAGCCACTAAATCTGTAGTGATGTGTTAGAACAGCAATAGAACGGTAATGTGTTTTCATAGGGGGTGTTATCATTTTATTATAGCATTTTCACAATTCTGCCTCCTGGATTGCTTGGGTATGGATATATTTATCTCACTAGTTTCTCAGTGAGTAAGTTTTAGCTAGTCTTGTGTTTTGTTTTTCCCAGAGCCTCGGATAGGACATAAATCCTACTGCATTGAGTTTAGTTAGGTCATCTATAGTCCCTGAATAGCCACCTTGTGCCCAGCATTACCTCAGGTGCAGCAGTAGAAAGCTGAGTGAGCAAGACAGACAATGGTATATCTCACAGATATCCAGGCTCTCACTCCTTCCTGGCACACAGGAAGGTTGTATGTTTCTGCTCAGTAGGAATGCAGCGTGCCCATGTGTGTTGCATTGGTCAAGAGTTACAATGAAAGGCTTTGTCCCTCTGTCTGTCTGTCTGTCTGTCTGTCTCTCTCTCTCTCTCTCTTGTCAGTATGATACTTGGGGCTGCTTGAAATGGTGGTGGTCTTACAGTTAGCACCCCTTAGGTATTCGCGTGTGCAGCCCTGCTAGTTGATCCCCAGTGGGATTACATTGGGAAAATGAGAAATAATCTTTTTGTTTTACTATCTCGGATGTTGAGATACTCACCATGGACAAGTTATAGCCCGTCCTAAATGATTAAGTTTCTACCATTCAGGTTCTCATAATCTTTGGAGAGGGGGAAAAAGACACATCTACAACCATAGAAAATAGGTAACCCTATTCATTACTAGACATTCATTGAGTCTCAAAGGAAGTGGGGCACGGCCCCTGACACAGCTGAAGACAACAGGGCAGTGTACGGGTGACACTAGATCATAGGCTACAGTCAGAAGAGCTGGAAGAGTTGAAAATTATGTACAACATGAGGCATGAACCCTGGAGTGACACAGGCTTGGTTCAAATCCGTGCCTGGCTCCTGCATAGGGAGTAGCTGGAAATTTACTGAGCTCAATTTCTTACTTTGAAAAACAGAGATAATAAAGTCAAGCTTGGAGAGTGGCAGGGATTGGGAAATACTGTAGAGTGATTATAGTGTAGCATGGTGCCTGGAGCACAGCAGGTGATCGAGAGATGGCAGTGAAATAGCATCTCATGCACAGAGTGGCCAGTCAGTTTTCAGCAGATGGCACCATGTTGTGCTACAAAATGAGCGGGCTGTCACCCAGACTCTAAGCTAAGTGAGAGAAGATGAAATTTGGTTCAGGCCCACAGTGCCCCACCACAGATGGGCTATCTGACCACAGATGACCTGTCTGTGACCTCAAGGTTTGATGCTCATATGCTTCTTGTAAGCACCCAGCAAGCCCTGACTCACCAACCTCCTGTGGGTGGCTGGGACCCTTGTGGCTGCAGCCAAGACTTAATCTTCTAGCCACCTGTCGTCAGATAGCTTGGAGCAGCCAGAAACCACAGGCTGATGGAGGGAGGGTTTGCCGAGGGGCCTTCTGGAGAAATCACACCCTTTGGTGAAGATTCTTTGAGTAGCTGGAGGCCTCTTTCCTCCTTTATCCAAGATATTTAAAATATTGCTCACTACTGTTTCTACTCTTTTATATTATAAAAGCTAATTAGGCCTACCTGTAGGTAAAATAGATATAACTCAAATAAATAAGCAAACAAACCATTATTTAACTAACCTAGATATATCCTCTCCCAATGCCTTAATACTTTCTTCTGTCTGATCTATGTGTGTACAAAAATAATACGCAATATGTTCTAAACAACTTTCTGCATTAGTGAATACATTTCTATCACATCATCATGTGTCATATGCTACACAACATTCTATCACATGAAGGTATTGACCAAATTTTTACTGAGAAATGCATTCAAGCAAATTTTGGTTTTTGAATACATGGCATTATTTCAGTAAACATCTTTATGACTGTATCTTTTCTCAGATCTTTTATTGTGTCATAATTTCTGGAAGTAATATCTCTCATCAATTTCTTGGTCTAAATTCTACCAGCAATGTTGCAGTATCAGAAAGGAAATGCACCTTTAGGGCAATCAACCTGACTTCCGGCTGGATTCCTTTCTTAGAATTTCACTTAGTGTTAATGAAAAACATCTCTGGGAACCAAAGCAGAAGTGAGCACCACTGAGTCCCTAGGAGTTTCAATTAGTCATGCTAGAGGGACTTTGCCCATCTGGCCTCAAGAACAACAATAACGAGTAAGATTACTGTTGTTGCTAGAGTTACTGCCTTCTGCACTCTTGCCCTGCGCTGAGATCCCCTCCAGCCAGGTTTCCAAGCAAGGGTGTACTATTTGCTGGGGGCTCCATTAGCATCCCACGGGAATGAGCACAGGGGTTGTTGCACATTCTCTGCCTGAGTGAGTGAGCCTGAGCTCTGCTTGACCCCTCTGAGCCCCTCCACTCTAGACAATGGGTCTTCTATGCTGTTTGCAAGAGCCTGGTGTTCATTGTTATGCCCGTTTCTTGGGAGGCTCGTCTGTTGAGCTTGGCTTCTGCTGACTAAAGTAAGGGAAGCTGACCTAGTTGAGGTGAGCAGCTTGAAAGAAAAGTCTTAGTGTTGCCATATGGCCCGAGGGCTCCATGTGAACCTGTCAAAATACATACATACAAATTAATCATCCCAAAGCAAAACAAGTCCCAGCCCTGAGCACGGTACATGGCACTTTGCAAGTCTCTGCTGAGTAAAAATAGAGGGGAGGGGGGCGGTACAAGAGAGCGTTGATTGTCTCTTGCCATACGTTCCAACCCATGTGCCCAGAAGTTGGCATCTGTGTCTGCAGGAATCCTTTCACAAGAAAGATGGAAGAAGATTCTACTTCATTGGTAAGGTGAATTCACATTTGCTCTTCAATTCATGGACTGTCAAGGACTGAAGGGTCTAACAAGCACCACAAAATTTATAGCAAAGATATACTTTGCCCTGCCAATTACGTATCAAGTATGAGCATATAAAAAGGTCACTTTCTATGCAACTTTTCTTGGGAAAAGACTACAAGATGCACTTTACTAAAAGAAGAGGTATGTATGAGGGGAACAATAAACTGAGGCATGGAACCCAGGATCTGGTGTGGAAGACAAGACCAGAAAAGTGTTTAGGAAGATGACAAAGTGAAGACCAGGAAAATGGTGATGAGGCAGACTCTCAGGGCAAAGAGCCTGCTCGGGAGGAGGAGGACCAATGGCTCCAAGAGAGATATACCTGCTAAGAGAAAGTGGAATTCTTTGATGATAAGATGGATTTGTCTTCACTGTGAGTTTTATAGCCCTATGCAAAGAAGTACAGGAAATGGATTCGTGTTAGTTAAAGGAAAGTAAGCAGAGGAAAAACGAACTGATTGATCACTATACAAAAAAAAGTCCAGTGAAGGAAATAGGATGATGATGTGTTGTTTGGCTCCCATGTGAACACAGTTTCCATACATATTGTCATGTATGCAGTGAATATTGAATTACCACATTGATGCATTTACACATGAGAGAAAAGGGGAGGGGCAGGATACAGGATGAGCCAAAGTGGGGTGATGCTTATAGCTAAATCCTTATCTTCTACTACAGAAAGGCAAAAGATAAGTATCTAAGACTGAAAAACCAAGAAGGAGAGGCAGAAGAGTATTATTTAAAGATAGGAAGATGAATTCCAAAGAAACAGGTTACAGGTTGAAGTCATCATTTTTGGGGGAAGCAACTTAAGACAGAAAGAATTATACATCAGGGAAGGCTGCTTTTCATGATGAGACTTTGCCTTTTAGAAACCACTTACATCTATTTTAAATTTAAATTCACAAAAGCACCAGAGAATATACAGGTGAGATTTTGGTGCAGGTGTCTTCTCTTTTATAAACAATTCTTTTATTTATTTATTTTTAAAATCAGGTCCCCTTATGTTTGCTTGGGGGACAGTCATAAAGAGCCAAGGACATGACTCAGAGAAGAGGTTCTTGGACACTTTTCCTTTGTGAGTTGGATTCCTCGTGACGTTTCATTTGGACTAAAAGGCCAATGTGTAAATGTTTGGAAATACAGCCTTACTGACATAACTTTCTAGGGACTATATTTCCCCGAGGAGCCTCAGAGGTTAGGTTGCCAGCCTGGGGGGCTTTCTGCAAGTTACAAGGTGTCACCCGTGAGGAACAGCTGCCTTCTCTCACCACCGCGGACTCCAGCCTTTATTTCAAGGACGAATGGGTTCACGACAGATTATCTATGTAAGTTTCTTCATTCCCTCTGGGACCAAAGAGCTATGTGTGTGAGTTTAATGATTTGGGATTGTGGTATGATGCCAGGACAGCGATCAAGTGAACAGAGGGCACTATGATCATGAGCCCACAATTTCAGAATCTCTGTCTTCTTCCTTCAGTGTCCCCCAACTGGAGCAAGCCACTGGGAATGCAAACCCGGACCACACCCACTCTAGGACACCTCCTTTAGAGATGAAGGTGAGCAACTCTGGAACCTTACATGTTGACAGGCACTGACTTAATCATGTCACCTGGACTAACTCCTTATATCATCACAGCCCTAAAGGCGGCTACTTCTCACCACATCAACAGCTTTCCCTTCACCTCCTTCCTGTCCGTGCTTTGTGATTCCTTTTCCTTAACTTGGAGACTCTAATTGAGGTATTTTGTGGCTTTTTCGTTCTTTAACCTGTCTGGTTAGTTTCTAGTTAGACTAGAGTTTTAGCAAACATCAGACTCACTTAACACCCAAGCCAGGAGAGAGAAAAGCCTTTCATTGGCAAAACGTGTGGCCCAAGCAAAGCCAGCCACTGAAATCATCAGCGGCAATCGGATACCCGTGTGGGAATGGCTTGGAATTAAGAGTTTAAGCCTCACACCCAGTGGCTGCCACCCAGAGAAACTGCTCACTAATCTCTGGGCTAGGTGCTGGGCAGAGGCAGGGGGGCTGGGGCCTCTGGGAGGATGTGTGAAGCAAGGGGCCCCTCTGCATAGCAAAGACCAGAGACTGAATCAGCCCAGGTAACAAGTACCTGGATCCACCCAGTCTCCGAGTGAATGAATGGACCATTGTGCAGGGTTTGGGGGGTGAGGGCAGGAAGGAGGCTAGAGACAGCCTCTACCCGCTCATTTTCTGCCTACTCCCCATTTCTTTTATTTTTTTCACCCCGTCTCTTATTCTGTTTTGGCTTTGACGAAACTTACTTGAATTTCTCCAGCAAGTGGGGCTTGCCCGGCAGCTGTGCGCTTGCGTGCCCCTCTGTCAAGAGGTCTCTTCCCTTGTCCGTCCCCTCACCTGGGTCTCACCTCCTCCACCTTACCTCTCCTGAGGACTACCTGGCCACCCTACTTAAGGGAACTCCACATTTTCCACCCCCGGCCTCCACATCATGTCTTAAAGCAAAAGGTAAAGTCTCCGTAGCACTTACTACTAGCTAAATTTATGTGTTTATTTTATTTACTTTTTATGTATTTATGCTTCCCTCCCTGCCATGAAAGCAGGGATATTGACTGGTATAAATTTGCCTGGAGTGACATTGCTACACAGTAGACGCCTAGTGAATATTCTTGAATGAAGGAATGCGCGCATGCTGCCTGCAGACAGCGCAGGCAGGTGGTGGAGTTGAGCCCACGCCGACCGCGGGAGGGAAAGCCGAGGCTTTCTCACTGGGGACTTTCCATCCCGCCGGCTTCCAGCCAGCGGCTCCTTTGCCCGTCGCCCTCTTTCCGTGCTCAGGCAGCCAGTGTAAAGCTTTCCTGCCGGGGGATTAAAGCTGGGTTACCTCAAGGCGGAGGGAGATCTGAGTGGCCTACCCATCTGCGTTTGGGGACTGCTTGGGAGAGCCTGGAGAGGCCTTCGTGGGCCTAACAGCGCTCAGTGTGGATCCTGGTTTCTCAGCTCAGCACTCTCAGGCTGCTCTCCCGAGGGTTCCAGGCTCAGGATGCCTCTAAGCTGATGGGCAGGGCCCAGCGCCCCTTGAAGGAGGGGCCGGAGCGTGCGCAGCTCTGTAGATGGCCCCACTGTCCTCTTGCTCTGGTCCTCACAGTGAGCACACTCGTCTCCGAGGCGTTCCTGCTTCCCACGCTGTGGAGACCAGGGCCCATTTTCGGGGGATCAAGTCCAGTCTCCACGGGGCTTTCGATCACGCTTTTCTCCGCCCTCACCTCCCGCCCCGCCCCACTGTGGTGCAACCTCGTCCTGATGGGTCACCAGACTGGTGGAACCTGAACCGTTGGAGGCCAAAGGAAGCACTTAATGACAAGAGGGTGGGGAGGTGAGCGAGTGGACGAGGAGTGGGGGCTTCAGCCAGGGCCGGAGGAGCCTGGGAGGGACAGAGAGACATCCAGTGACTTACTTCCGCAGCGAGATGGATTTTAGATTTCAGCGTCATTGTTTTTATCATAATGAAATCTTCCGAGGCTGATGCGAGCGAAGCCCTGTATGCATTGTTATGCTATTTGGTTTTGATAAAAAGTGGCATTGTACGAGATGTTCCTTGGCTACGAAACCTCGCTGCAGAGCTGATGGTGGCACAGGGCCACACCACAAGTTGTGCAATGTCGTGGCAGGGAAAACAGAGCTGCTTCTCAGGGATTAAGACTGGCATTTTAATTTGAACTTTAAGAAAGACATTGAAGGAGCAAGGGGAAAAATAGGAGAGAAAAGAGAGGAAAGGCAGGAATGAAAAAGAAATGAAAGAAAGTGGGGGAAAAGAGAAAAAAGAAATCAAGACTGAAGGTGAAAGAGAAAGACGCCATCAAGTGAGAGAGCATCGCTCCAAAATCAGAGTGAGCTAGCAGGTTGTGATATAGAAGATATTTCTTCTTCTTCTTCTTCTTCTCCTCCTCCTCCTCCTCCTCCTCCTCTTCCTCCTCCTCCTATCTTTCTGCACACACTTTTTCTCTTTCTTCCTAATTAAGACTAGGAACCAAAATGTGGGATGTGCTTCCCTCAATTTTGAAGGCTGCCACAGTAGGTTAGCGATGCTTTTTCGTTAGTACCAAGACACAGATCCAGCCCCCTCCCCCCAAGTCTAACCTTGGAACTGTGTGGGGTGGTGTATGTCAGTGGCCTCCATGAAATGTGGGGACACAGGAAGACCACTTTTTTTTCTCTTCATTTCCTTCCTTTGTACTCCTCAGGAGTAAAATGCTAAGACTTACACAATGTTCTCAGGGAAGAGCCCTAGGATAAGGTGGTGTAGTGGCTGAGTATGAGTTTGAAATCAGTTAAAGGTATGATTGGCACATAGCATTTTAAGAAGGTTAAAAAGGAAACACTTGGTGTGATTTAGGGATTTGAAAATTTTTGATTCCTAAAGTGACAATTCATTTCATCTTACTAAAGAATTGTGATTCCTCATCTCATAAAAACATGCTTATTTCTTCATGTTATTCCTGAGCAAAGAATTTTCAGGTAGTAAAATACCAGGTGCCATTTCTGAGATAAACTCAAGCAAATCATTGAAATGTAAACAGATACTTTCCACCTTGTGCTGTCTCTAAGGACTATATGACGTGATGTAGAAAGAAATTGATCAGATGGTGGCTGAGTCCCTGGAAACCTCTGGAGAACCATGATCATCAGTGGAGTTATCAGAGGTGACCACTCTGGCCGCCAATGTCAGTGGTTCCCGGTTGAGTTGGGACTTGGTGCGTTCTCTTCTACAGTTACCACGTGTGCACACAGATGTTCTCGTTTCTTGAGAAGGTCATTCATTGCCTGGGACGTCTGACTCCTTCTTCCGTGGGTCTACACAACCCTGTCCCACCCTGATCTCAGCAAACTTTCCAGATTAAATGAGGCTTTGGCACACACACAGGTCTTTGTGCACGCCACTCCTTCTGCGTGCTGTTCTCTTCTTTTGAAATATATTTTCTTAGCAGATACAGTATTTTTGGGCGCACTGTGACATTTCAGTACTTGCGTACAATATGTATGATCAGATCAGGGTGACAGGCATATCCATCATCTCAGGTATTCAATATTTTTCTGTGTTGAGAACATTTGGTTTCTCCCTAACAACTATTTTGAAATACACAACTAATTGCCGTCCACTCTACTTTCTCCTATGGTGCTATAGAACATCAGGGGCTGCTTCTTCTATGAAACCGCACCTGATTCAGTTTGCTTCTTCACTCCTCCATCTGGTGAGCACCCACTTAGATCCATGACTTACCCTTGATGTCTGTTCTGCACAACCTCTCCTGACTCCTCCCCGGAAGAACCCATCTTCCCCAGATGTCCCCTGTGCTGACTGCTGTCATAGCCTCTTTGCTTCGTTTCAAACACCTTAAAGCTTTCTGAGCTTAAGGAAAATATCTCATTCATTTTTACAGCCCTAGTGCTCAATACTCTGCCTGGCACAAAGGGAAATTTGGTATTTACTCATTAAACAAATGAATGTGTATGAAGTGAATAATAGGAGGGAAGAATTTTTTTTAGCAAAATCTATACTGATAGCTAAAAAAATAAAAAATAAATCAAGATGCAGGTTTACCATTCTGACATATTTAACCTTTGTCATCATTACAAATGTATTTAAATGTATTTAAAAATTCCTAATGAAAAGTCAGCACCTCACGGAACATATGGCATATATTTCCCCATTTTATTGCTATGTGTATATGTGATACATAATGTTTACATTGAACTTGAATATTTTGTGCACATATGTATCATGTCAAAATAACTGATCCTTCCCTTCTTCCTTTTTGACCCTCCCACACCTTCCTCCTCCCCACTGGTTCCTGCTGTTCCTCCCATTTAGCTCTGAAATGACTGTATTCTGGGTTTCTCCTAGTAGAGAAATCATTCGATATCTAACCTTCTGCATCTGACTCACTTCACTGAACATGATGGTCTCAAGATGCCTCCATTTACCTACCAACGCCTCCAACCTGTCTGTCTTTATAGATGAGTAAGATTCCATTGTGTACATATACCACGATTTGTGTATCCATTGGTCTGTTGATGGGTATTTTGGTGTCTTCCACATTTTAGCTATATGGCATGTTATAGGTACCAGACTCTTTAAAGTTTCCAGACTAGATGTGCTCTCCGAACATACGAAACAAAAACATGAGTTTAATAATTATGAGAATCTATTGCACTCAAGGAAGAGAAAAAAAGGAGGTGCTAAAGAAGAGTGGAAGAGAGGAAAAAGATCCAATCATTGGACCAGAATTCTTCTAGGGATTTTCAGATATTTCACTTATTTTTCACAAACAGCCCACGAAAGTTGACTATTATCCCATTTTACAGAAGAGAAAAACCTGGTCCAGAGAAGTGTAACAGCTGGTGACCTCTGAGAGCTGAGCAAAGGATGCCTGCCTCTCCATTCCAGAAATTGTGAAGTTTTACATGTTAGATTGTTGCAAGCTTCTCTCCATCCACTTTTTCTTGGAGTTTTTAGACATGGAAACAAAAGTGCAGAGACATTTGGGTGTCACAGTCATCGTGACATTAACTGCTTGGTTGGTCAGGGGTCTGGATTTGCGTGTGCAATTAATAAATGATCCACTCAGAGGGACTTGTGGAATCTTCTCACGTATTGTATGGAACAGCTTTATTTTTTCCTCCCAGCCCTCTATACCCAGGGAAAAACCAGGGCCCATGCTGAGGGGGAGCAGTTTAGCAGATTTTACAGGTGATCTGTGTGAGGCCTTTCTCACCTCCCAAGTTACAGCCCCTACTTACAGACCTCCTAAGTCAATTCTGTTAATTTTATGGAAGTCAACCTTTTGTCCTCCTGGAGCAGCCTAGAGGCTCTTCTTCTCAGCTTTGAAATTCGTGGCCGTCTTCCTCTAAGATTGCAGGACAGCAAAAGGAGTTTCCTTTGTTTCAGGGGATCAAGAGAAATCTTGCAAGAAGGAGCTGTACATGTTTTGAATCCCTACATATAAGTATTGCCTCCAGGTCACCCAGCAGCAGCTCCTGGTGGTTGAAGATTCAGCCTCACCTCCCTGAATTCCACACTGTGAGGGGAGGGGAGAAGGCTGTTTTTGAAGCTCATATAGACAGGATCCAAGTCCGCTGCACTCTGGTGTCCCAGGCAGGTTGGTGTGCTTGGAGTGACTGAAGTGGCCAAGGCTATGTTGCAATAGAAACAGCTTTAGAAATATTCCCCAAATCTTAGAAATCATTTCTACTCTTGGAAAGGGGAGGAAAAGACTAGCCTGCATACTTAAGTAGCCCCTGTGTCTTTCTACTCTTAAGTATTGACAGCAAGGTAATGCTATAGATTAAACTACTATTTTAATTCATTACTTATCTCTCATATTTCACATTGATAACATGTATTTGCTGGACTGTAAATGGTGCATTAGAAGATTGTATATATTCAGATGAACTTAAGATTGTTCCATTGTTTTGAGTGATAAACACCATCACCCAGGACTTTGGGTGGGACATTTCATGTTGTTTTCATGGAACATTCCAAAGATTCTTATTGGCTCTTGAAGATGTGTACAACTGAAAGCCAGTTCACAGAGAGGCCCAACTTTCTCGTAGGTGTGATTCCAAGCACTTCACAGGTGTTATGTAATTTAATAGCAGTAAGAACCCATGAGCTTCTTAAGTAAGTCTGACTGAGGTACAATGTAAATACAGTCAAACATACTTTTTAGGTATACTGGCTGATGGGTCCTGCAATATATACAGTCATGTGACCACACCATAACAAAAATATAGACTATATTTATCACTCCAAAATGTAGCCTTATGGTCCTTTCTAGTTAATCCAGTTGTCCACCTCAGACTATCACTGGCTTGTTTATGTCCTTTCCCACAATGTCTTAAACACACAAGATGAAGCGCTCTGTCCTGACTTAAGTTAACATAGTGCTTTTGACATTCACCAACATTATGAGTTACTTTTATTAACTACCTTGCATATGAAGAAGTTAAGGCTCAAGCTGGCTCAGTGACCCACTCAAATGTTTACATAATGGAGCTGGAACTCAAATTCAGGCAGCTTCATTCTCGCACTCACGTTCTTATTCAACCCCCTTGACTCCTGTCTCTGCAGACTCACCCATGTAAGAGCAGGGCGAGGGGCCTTGTCTAAACACAGCACTGTTTGGAGACATCGTCTCATCGTATGACCAACATGCTACCATTAGATATGGATTCCCAGGATGTCGTGCAAAAGGCATGAACTGCTGCTGCTGCTTCTTTCATATTCAAGTTTGGCCCAGGAAATGTTTCAGATACAACTACAACAAAACAACTTGGGCAAGAAAAAGTGTCATGTGTTCTCAGGATGAAGGAGTCTTTGCCTTCTGTGCCCTATGTTTCTGCATCCTCAGCCACAGGTGTCACCCAACAGAAACTGAGTAAATATTTATTGAACGCAGAATCTAGTTCAGTCGTTTGCTTACCAGGTGTCCTTGCGCAAGTAGCTCAATCCTTGAAACTTTAGTCTCCTTATCTGTAAAATGAAGTTCAAAGACTGCGTTGAGTATTAAAGACAATGACGTACATTAACACAGGGTTGACACATTGGTAATAATCCCATGAGTTCTAGGTCTTCTTATTTCTATCACAACTGTCATTAGAAATGAGTCGAAATTCAGGTGTGACCATGATCTGCCAAGTTAAGAAAAAGAAAAGCAATTATGCGAATGGAGGGTTTGATGAATTCACTCAACAAGCATTTATCGATCACTTACGGTGTGCTATCTAGAAAGTTCTTGCACTGTGCAAGCACCTTGCCACTACACAGGCTCATCCTAGCAACGGAAAGGATCAGGCCGCTATTGTGAATTATTCCTGCCCACAAAAGACCTCTAGTATATTTTGTTAATGCATGTCAATAATGAGGATAATAACTGCCAACATTTACTGCATTTTTTTAGGCACCGACGACTGCGTTGAGGGCTCATTATGCCTATGTTATTTTGTTTAATCCTAATAATAATCCTCCATGGCTCCAGAATTCTTCTTCCAAGCAAGGAAAATGAGGGTCAGAGCACTGAATGACCTTGCAGGTAAATAACTGAGCTGGGATTTGGAGCTAAGGCCAAAGGTTCACTGTCTGAGACAAAGACTTTTATGCTAGAGGGGTGGAAACTTACACGAGCACCGAGACAGTCCATGTCACCGACACCACTGAGAGCCCCGGCCTGATATTCCTGCTATGTGGAGGGCTGGGGCTCTTGAGCTTGAGAAGATGAGCAGAAGGGAGAAAACATCAGGACTTCCTCTTGTTCAGGACATTTCGTGGAGCGGGCATGTTCTTCCCTGGGGCGCCACTGAGGAATTCCTTGTTAGGTATTTATGGTCTTTGGCCATGCACAGCTTCTTGAATCTTGGAGTCAGACAGGATAGCCCCCATCGCAGCATGACTTTTGTAAGACTGGCAGTATGACACGACTAACAGCTGTGCTCCTCTGCACGGGAAAGAGCAGGGGTGGGAAAAACTGTCTTGGCTTTACATTGGGAGGCAGCTGGCTGCAGCCACGGGCTCAGCACCTCCAACACATCAAGAAAGTCAGGGCGATTCGCTTGACCTTTTTCTCTTGTTTGCAGGGTAATTCCTACACTCTCGAATACCAAAAGCACACACAGAGCAGGAAGGGAGGGGTGGTGGCGCCAGCCTCATCTGGTTCCTTTCAGCAAGAAAGCGAAAGTTGTTTCAGAGACTGCCACTCACTCCAGATGTCCCATCATCCTCAGAGGCCGGCGTGGTATCACCTGCCATCGTTGGCCGCGAGGAGAAAGTTAGCATTTAGCTGTGTACACAGAACCCCTGGTCAGGTCTCTGGAGGAGGAAAAGAGGAGGCAGGGTAGAGAAAGAGTGTCTACTACAAAGCTGCATTTTACTCTTACAAAGACCAAGAGCAGGAGAGGTAATTCCTGCTCTCAATTTCCTCAAGTCTAGCTTGGTGACACATATGGTTTCCAAAAAACAACTACTATGCAGCAGAAAAATTGTTGGAGGAAGGTAATTAATTTTCCTAGAAGGGCCAGAGAAAGTTCTAGAAAAGAAAGAGCCATGTTGGAGGCCAGGAGAAGGCACAGGTGGGCAGTGAAAAAATAAGCATGGGGATCTGGGGATGGGAAGAAGCAGGTGCCATATGGCTTGGCTTCTGATCACCTGAGTGTGTAGAGTCCAGGCTGGATGGCCATAGAGGGAGGACAACAGAAAATGGCCCAAAGAAGTCACCTCCCAGTTCTGTAGACAAGGGCCTAGGAAGGGCAGGGGACAACTCCTACTTTACCTTCCTGCAACCCTGCGTTTCTCCCATTCCTACTCTACAAGACGGCCAGCCAAGTTTCTCTGTTCTAAGTGTGGCCCTGACACAGGCGGAACCAATCAGTCTTTCCTGGGAGATAATACAGATACTGAAAAAGAGACTGTCTTCAGGAATACATAAACTTGGCAATTCTTGTAGTTATATTTTCCTCCTTCAGAAAAAAAAGAGAAGAGAAAGCTGACGTTTTGAATTCAAGTAACCTAAAACCATCTTTACCATCGGCTTAAGCTGTTAACACCTCCAGTTTTCATTAAGCTAGTCTGAGTAGGGTTGTTATGGAAAGGCCTAGCCGAGGACGCAGACCTAGAAGCAGAAAGACTCATCGGCAGGTCTCGCCGCATTCCCTCCCAACTGGCCACAGGCAGAGCCTTCACTGCCCTCGCCGGCCCTGGCTGCTCCAGAGACGACAGAGAGCAACTTTCCACCAACCCCACCTCAGCCTCCAGAGGAAGGTTTTCCCCAGCGCGTCCTGTCCTGTGAATGTCGGCTACGGTTCTGGGCTGTTATCTGACTCCGCCATCAGCCAGCCCACTTCTAGGAAAGCAAATGCGTGCAGCCAGTGCTGATGGAAACTCGAGCAGCCACGTGCACAGTGGAGCCCTGGACACTCACTGTTCGTGACCTCTGGCATTCAGGAGGCTGGCAAGAGCTCCGTGGTCAAGAGAATTAACATTACTGGGCTGGTAACTCAAATTCTCAGAGGCTGTCGGGCTAACTTTGTTTCCAACGTGTTTCTCCCTGCGGATTTTTGTCTTTACACTTCAATCCAGCCACTTACTAGCCGTGTGAGCCTGGGGAAGTTTTATCACCTATCTGAGTTTCCATTTCCTCAGTGTTAAGTAAGTCTGATTATGAAGGTGGATCGAGTGCTGACTAGGGCCAGGCACGCTAAGTGCTGTATCAGAGTGACCAACCTCCTGTGGGGACATGACAACAGGCAGCTTGGGCAATGCGGTGGCTGGCACATAGGGAAATCTTGTTATTTTGAAAAAAATTTAAGTTAGACACAGCGCCTTGATTGTTTTTACTCCCTTTCCCCCTTCCCTCTCCATTACTGCATCCCTACATTTCCTTTCCCTCTCCAAAAAATCTGTCTTATCACATCCTTCCATTTCCTTTTTACCTGTTTATGGTTTGGTTTTCTCATATCAAGCGATTTTTAACCTTCTTGTGTCTGATTCATTTTGCTAAACATAATGGTCTCATGGTACATACATATTCTTACAAATGATTCAAATTTATCTTTCTTTATGGCAGAGTAGTACTCCCTTGTATAAATATGCCACATCTTCTTTATCTATTCACCTGTTGATGTACATATTGTCTTCTTCCAATATTTGCCAATTATATGTTGTGTTGCTATAAACATGGGCGTGCATGTATCACTCTGGTATGATGACTTGAACTCTTTTGGCAAGATACCCAGAAGAGGTATAGCTGGGTCAAATGGGATATCTATCTTTAGTTCTTTTTGAGAATCTCCATATTGCTATCGATAATGATTGTACCAGCTTACAGTTCCACCAGCAATATAGGAGGGTTCCTTTTCCCCCTACAACCTCACCAGTATTTGTTGTTTTTTTAATTCTTGATACCAGCCATTCCTACTGGAGTTAGATAGAACTTTAGAGTTGCTTTGATTTGCATTTCACTGATGGCTAAAGACGCTGAATATTTTTTTGTGTATTTATTGGCCATGTGGACTTCTTCTGTGAGCTGTTTATTTTTGTTGCCCATTTTTTTGATTGGGTGTTTAATTTTGAGGGGGGAGTCTAATTTTTTAAGGAGTCTTTTAAATTTGATTTAATCCCATTTGTTGATTCATGGTGTTATTTCATGTGCTCTGAGTGTTCATTGTTTCCATTTTTATGTCTAGGTCTTTGATCCATTTTGCTTTTTGATTTTGGTACATCATGAAAGGTGTGGGTCTACTCTTTCACTCTTCTGTATCTGGCTGGTCAGTTTCCACAGAACCGTTTGTTGAAGAGGTTACTTTTTTCCCCCCAGTGTATGTGTTTGGCCTCCTTGTCAAAAATCAGAAGGCTAAAGGTACTTGGGATTTTCTCTGCATCCTTGGTTCTGTTCCATTCGTCCACCTGTCTGTTTTTGTGTCAGTACCATTTTCTTAAATATGATATCTGGAACTGTGATGCCTCCTGCTTTTGTTTTGTTGCTTGGGATTGTTTTGGCTGTTCTGGTCTCTTCTGGTTTCATATAAATTTTTGGATCTTTTTTTGTCTAGCTCTGAAAAATGCTGTTGATGTCTTATTGAGATTACAATGAATCTGTGTATCAGTTTTGGTAATACGGCCATTTTTGACAAGGTTGGTTCTGCCTATCCAGGAACAGGGGATGTCTTTCCATTTTCTAATATTCTCTTTCATTTCTTTTTCCAGAATACTTTAGCTTTTAGTGTAGAGGTTCCTCATATCCTTAGTTAGGTTTATTCCAAAGTATTTAATTTTCCTTGAGGCTAACTGTGAATGGGATTGCTTTCTGATTGCCTTCTCTGTATTTTTATTATTGCTGTTGAAAAATACAGTTAAATTTTGGCGTTCTGATTTTATATCACGCAATATGGCTGAATTTGTCAATTAGGTCTAAGAATCTGTGCTAGAGTTTTAGGGTCCTCTATGTCAAGGCTTTTGTTATTCACAAATAAGGATAGTTTGATTTCTTCCTTTCCTTTGCAAATTCCCTTTATTCTTTTATCTTGTCTGATTACTATGGCTAAGGTTCTGAGCACAATATTGAACAGAGTGGCGAGAGTGGACACTTCTCTCTTATTCCTGATTTTAGGGGAAACACTTTCAGCTTTTCCCATCTAGGATGATATTGGCAGTAGGATTGTCATAAATTCCTTTTATGAGCTTCAGGTAAGATTCTTCTACATGAATTTTCATCAGAGTTTTTATCAAAAGGAGATTTTATATTTTGCCAAATATTTTTCTGCATGTAATGAGACAAAAATGTGATTTTTGTCCTTGCTTTTATTAATGTGGTATATTATATTCATTGATTTACATATATATTAAGTCATCCTTGTATCCCCGGGATGAAGCCAACTTGGTCATGTTGCATGATCTTATTAAGAATTTATTGTGTTCTATTGTAAGTACCTTATTAAGGACTTTTGCATCTATATTCAATAAGAAATTTGGCCTATCGTTTTCTTTCTTTGTTGGGTCTTTATCTGGTATTGGGATCGAGGTGATAGCAGCTTCCAGGAAGGAACTGGGCAGTATTCTTTCTCTTTCAGTTTCATAGTTTGATAAGCACTGCCACTAACTGTTCTCTGAAGTTCTGATAGAATTCTGTGATGACTCCATCAGATCCTGGGCTTTCTTGGTTGGTAGACCCTTTGTTACTGCCTTAATTTCATCCCTTGTTGTTGTTCTATTCAGGGTTTTTGTATCTTCTTGGTTCAGTTTTGGTATATCATACGTGTCTAGGCACTTACCCATTTCTTCTGGATTCTTGAGTTACTGAAATATAGTATCATATCAGAATACTAAATTCTTAGACTTGGGAAATTTTCTGCCATGATTTCAGTGAATGAATGCTTTATAACTTTGTGCCATTTTCTGATCTTTATCTTGCACCTATAATTCTGAAGTTGGTTCTTCCTGAGACAGCCATCAGGTGTTGTATCCAGCCACCTTGCTCACTTCTCATTTTGCTGTCATGCCTGATTATAGCATTTAATTTATCAATTTTGTCTTGAAAAATCTGAAATTCTGTCCTAACAATATTCAAGCTGACTTTCCCTGTTTGCAAATGAACGTTTCGTACCTTGAAATTCAGCTAGATTTCGGTTAGATTTTCTGCTTCTTTACCGAAATGTTCCATCATTTATTGCCTTACCCTATTTACTTCAGCCAGCTTTTTCTTGGTGTCTTTTACAAGCTCACCAAACTTTGCATTCATTAAGGCCATTTTGTATTTAGTAATTCCTCTTTAAGCTTTATGATCATTACTTGCATTCCTTCAAGAGTATCTTGTTTAAACTTTAGTTTGCATGAATCAACTGGTCTACTTGGTTCTTGACTTTCTTTTCTAAGAGTTCTGCTGTTTCCGGGCCCATGACATTAGCTTCCGGGGAGTCAAGCTTTTCTTTATGTGTCTTATTGCCTTGTCTTCCCATGATTCGATTGCTAAGGGACTTCACTTTAATGCTTATCTTAGAGGAGTCTTTGAATGTATGTGAGGGTTTGTGGGGGGAGCCAAAGACAGGTGTGTCCTTGTTATCTGTGGTGCCAGAAGGCCATCAGCTTAAATCAAATCTTTTAACAGATGAGGAAAATTCACTCAGCAGTGAATGACTTACCTAAAATCGCACAGCTTTACCAGTGACACAACAAAATTTAGAACCCATGCTCTATCCAAATTTACATGCACAGAAGCAACAAAGTATGCTTGGTACCCAGAAACTATTTAACCTAAAATGCACTTAAGTATTCTAATAAAAAAAACATAGATGTGACCCGATTAAGTGAAGCTATATCATGCTCTTGAATGAGCCACCTCATACTATAATAGAAATAGTTATTCCTTCCATTTATGTATTTATTTATTCATTCATTCGAGACAAGGCCTTGCTCTACAGTTCAGTTTGGTCCTGAACTGACCATGTAGCTCAGTCTAGCTGAGAACTCACAACGATCTTCTTGCCTCAGTCTCCCAAGTTCTGGGGTTATAGGCATGTGCCACCACACCTGGCTAATTTTTATGTGGTGCTGGGGAATAGAACCCACAGCCTGTACATGCAAGGCAAGTGCTCTAACCACTGAGAGTGCTATGCCCCTAGACCTTCCCAAGTTTATCTATGAAGGAAAAGTGGTCATATCCTAAGTGGGCCTTCTGAGGAACTTGAAAAATGTATCTTACGGAAGAAGACAGAGCCATGGGTAGCTAAGTTAACATTGGGAAGAAGAGGGAAGAATGCCTTACTGGCCATTGAGAAGTAGAATAAGGTGATTATAGTAATTAGCAATGAGCAGTTTGGTGTTGGTATAGGAACAAACAAGAAAATCCTTGGAGCAGAAAGGAGACTGAGGCAGACTGGTGTGCGTGGAGCCCCATCCACGACAGAAGAAGGCGTCAGGATTCTAAAAGGGAAGATTATTGCTTAGTAGAAGGGCTTGGGAAATCTGCTTTGCCATTTGGAAAAAAGGAAATAACAGGATTTGCATCAAGGAAGTCCCAGGTGAATTAAAGATCTAAAAGGAAGACAAAATACCAAGTCAAACTCTGTGACCTAGGAGCAGGAGAAGCTTGTAAACAAAAATACGGACTTACTGAAATACATGGATAAAGTTACCAGAGTGCAGGGAAGATGGAAATTTCCTTAAAGCTAACATTTAAAAGGCATTTATGTACAGCAATGATATTTTGCTACTTGAGCAGAAGAAAAGATCAATTCCTGTAGGAAAAGAGTATCTAATGTATCATTACAAAAAACCTTAAAAGTTAATAAAATTTAATAGAGAAATGTCAAATTTATTACTAACTAGTTAAAGAAAATTAGGGCAATAAGATTGTTTTAAATCAAATAGTCTGAAAAAATTAACAAGCTATTTTCTTTGATTTTTTATTATAGCAGTAAAACTGACTAATATAGACATGTAAATTAAGTTTTCACTGAAGTGTTATTTGCTAGAATAAAATCAGGAATACCCTAAATTATCATTTGTTTTTATATGTTTTTAGCTACAATTCCTTTGATCCCTTCTCCCCTCAAAAAACTCCATAAAGAGAGCAGATGTGGTAATTCTCTTTTAATAAGTGTGGAATTGAACTGTGAGTTTCCTGGATTTGCTAGTGAAAACATTTTTTCTTTTTTTTTTTTTTGTGGTACTGGGGATTGAACTGAGGACCTTTGCTCTGAGCTAAATCTCCAGCCCTTTTTGTTATTTTTATTTTGAGATGGAATCTCCTTACTTTGCTAAGCTTCCCAGGCTGGCTCAAATATAGTATCCTACTATCTCAGGCTGTCAGAATGCAAAGATTACAGGCATGTATCTTGGGTCCCTTACCATGCTCAGCCACATTAAACCAAAGCCTATGCAGCGGCAGTACTTGCTCATTGCCTTA
The DNA here is from genome assembly GCA_004027205.1 of Ctenodactylus gundi. Taxonomy (NCBI): domain Eukaryota; kingdom Metazoa; phylum Chordata; class Mammalia; order Rodentia; family Ctenodactylidae; genus Ctenodactylus; species Ctenodactylus gundi. The sequence goes on along the minus strand of PVKB01000621.1, from coordinate 79,217 downwards.
TACCCATGACCTCACTGCTGCCTCAAAATAGCCCTATGAATCAAGAATTATTGTTATAACTATTTTACAGATAAGGAAGCTGAGGCCAAAAGTTGTTCAGTTGCTGGAAGTTTCGTAGTTTGTAATAAATATGGGTCTACTTGTTTAGAGCTCATCTTCCAGCTTCATCTTGTTCTTTAAGGACATCAGTTCATCATGCCAACTGTGGGGGTGTGTGCCTATAATCTCAACACTCGGGGGAGCTGAAACAGGAGGATTACAAGTTCAAGCCCTAGAAAACTTAGTGAAACTGTGTCTCAAGAATAAAAAGTTAAAAAAAAGTAAGGGGGTGCAGAGACTGGCTGGGGATGTAGCTCAGTGTGAAGATCTTGGGTTTGGCCCCTCATATTGAAAAAGAAATTAGTTCATTGGTTCTCTTGTGGCACATTGAAGAATGTCTGGTAAGAAAATGTAGGCCATTATTCCTCATTCTAACCCATCTATGAGGTAGTGGCAGCTTCTAACAGCTCTAAGATCAACATCATTCCCCCTCATTTTTGGGAAAACCTAGTCATTCTGAGATTTACAAAAGAAATATGTGTTGATTGGGGGAAAACACTCATCAAGAGAATCTTTTGAATATTTTGCAACACAGAAAGAATTGAAGACAAGTAAGATTATAGCAAAGTCTTTTCCCGGGAGAGAAGAAAAGAAGCTGCTTGTGTAGAGGGAAACTGAGTCACCATAACTGGCATTACATCAATGGCTCGGGCAGGTGAGAAAATGCTCCTTATCTACTACCCTTGCAGTGACTGGCTCTAGCTAAAGTCTCATGGGCATGTTCATTGAATTATTGAAATTAAGACCATTCATGTTGGCAAACTCAAGAAATTTTAATTCCAATATGATCCCTGAAACTTAATCCTGTTTTAGCTTTTGAAGATGAATAGAAATTAAAAGACCTGGCGTAGGCGTTGAAAGTTCCTGAGGGATAACTTCTTCCCCCATCAGGCAGGGATGGTCATCAGCCTCAACCATGATGTAGTAGGCGAATTCAAAGGGGGAACATTTTCCTCCGTCCTGTATGGCACACTGCAGAATCACAAAGTAATATTTTGTCTGGTTTGAGTTATAACTAAAACAGACCTTCAAGTCTCAAATCTTCATCTCTTTCATTATGTTTTAACTTGAATTCAAGCTTTAAGTTTGGATTAATGCAAGAAGTATGGTGGGTTCCAGTCCTGCTCCCATTTATCATCATTACCGAGTGACTTCATCTCCTCAGAACTCTCTCTTCTTTTCTCACTTGGACAAGTGAAGCAAAAGTGAGAGATTTCGAGACTAAAAATTCTTCAGAGAAAACCATTTTGAGACTCATCTAATTGGTTTAGGGTAAGTAAGATTACCTTCCTAATAGCATTCTCTGGCACAATTCCTCAGCCAAGTTAACAAATTGGACAAATAGCTCAATGATGTGGTAGCACAGGGGTAAAGTCATGGTGGGTAGAAAAACCAATAGGCAGCTGCCAAAGAAAATGCACACATTTATAAAGGCAGTACCGAGCCTAAACCTCATAGGTAGAACAAAATTATTATTCCTTTTCACGCAGCTTAACTTTCATAATGCTCTTCAACGCTGGGAGCTTAGCTTGGTAAATATCCAAGAAAACACGCGAACAGAGCTGGCTTTGAAAGTATAAGAATTCCCAAAGGGTGGAGCCGAAAAAGGGTTAGAAATCAGGGGGGCTGAAATAATCCATCACTGAAATACTTGCAATCAGGTCTAGCGATGCCCCACTGCGTGCCCTGTTTCTGAGGAAGAAGCCATCGGAAAATGCCCTCAATTCAGATTTGAGGTTCTGTTGATTAGGCCTTTCTGGTTAGAGTAGCTACCCTTAGGACACAACCTTTGTTTCTCCTGTTCTCATTTTCATTTCAGTGTTAGTGTGTGCCAAGTACATGGGGCAAGAGGACTTGTAAGGACCAAGCCTCAGATTCTCGGGCCATAGCAAGACGATGTTTTACAATGTATTGTGATTCCTTATTTCTGCTCTGGAAGCAGAAATCATCCATCACCAAAAGAGGACAGAACAAAAACAGCAGCAACAGCAACAACTTGGAATTCTTAAGTCCTTATTTTGGTCACTTTACACATATCACCTCTTTCAATCTTAGAAATTTTATGGGATAAACACTATTATTCCATTTTACTGATGAGGACATTGAGACACAGAAGATCTGAATAACTTACTCAAAACCAATGAGTTATGAAAGATGAAGCTCCCTTTTTACCTTTCAAACCAAGCTAATTTTAGAGATGGTAGTTATGTACACTAATGCTTTTCATGTGCAAGTTCTTGGCTTGTTTTTTCCCAAACATTTGCTGAGTTATCACAGTCATCCATTCTAAAAAATGCACACGTCAACTGTACAGATCAATTAGGTTCCACAAAGTAATTATTCTCATGTAACCAGATTCAGACCAAGAGACACTACGTCCACTCAGAACTTCTTAAATTCCTTTCCAATCTCTACTTTAAATTCCTTTCCAATCTCTGCCTCCCATAAAGGTGTATATGGACTTCTGAAGCAATTGATTTATTTTCATTTTTAAAAAAATTTCTGGAATTGAAATCATATATTGCATTCACTTTGGTGTGTCTGGCTTGTTTCAGTCCAATTTGTGAAGTGGGTTCTCCACGCATGTGTGACAGTGTATTTCGTGCATTTTACTCTCGGTTGACATTTGTATTGTGTCCTGTTTGGAACTATAATGAACAATTATTATGAAAATTCTTGTATTTATTGCGAATATAATGTGTACTTCTTTTTCCCCACATTTTATTGATATGTATACGTGCAAAATTCAAGGTTTACAATGGAGTTGAGCATTTTGTGCACATACGTACCTTGTCAAGGTGACAAGGGCTTTCCCACTCTCCTTTTGTCCCTCCCTCTATCCACTCCTCCCTCCCTCATCCCCCACCCTACTCCCCTCTTTCACTTTGTCTTTCGTCTTAAGTTCCATAGCTGTTGTGATCATACTTCTTTTGAATATACACTCAGGAATGAAAGTAGTAAGTTACGTGTTATACCTATATTCACTTTACAGATATTGCTCAATGGCTTTCCAAAGTAGTCAAACCATTTTCCATACTTACCAGCAGCAAGTGAGCATTCTGCTTGCTCTATGTCCTCACCAAACTGTCTTGTCACCTGTCTTCTCATTTTAGACATTGGGAAGCTCAGGATTACTCACATAATTTTGTGGAAAACAATCTACAGTACAAAATTGGAAATACTTGCTTGAAATTATTAAAAAAATTGAGACAGTAACAGCGAAGCCTTATGCTAAATGTAGTGTTCTTTTTAGTGTGAACCATGTATGTGTGCACAGATCCTTTGCTCAGAATGCCATCTCTGATGTCTGTAGTGATGGCTCATTACGGTTTTAATTATGCTGCTTTGGTGAGTAATGAAATTGAACACATTTTAATATATTAGTCATCGGTATAACAAAGAACCATCTTTTTGTTATTTAACTATTCTGTTGTTGCCCTTTTAAAACATAATCTGTAGAAGTCAAGTGAATTTTCTGCTCTATGAGGCCTTCATTCCATATACAAACATAGTTATGAACTCATGTGTTCCAAATCTCTTCTTCTACTCCCTGTTTTGCCAATACACTCAGTCCATAATATCTGGTTGAGCAGTCTTAGCTTTAATTTATCAAATCTTTCTTTAATGACCAAAAGGTTTTCATATTTAATATTCATTTGCTTTTCCCCAAATTATGAAGATACTATCATCTGAATTTTCTCAAAACTTTTTTCATATTTAAATGATGAAAGTTTAAAAAATTATTTGATAAGTAAAAACTGTGTATATAGTGTGCAACATGATATTTTGATATATGTCTTAGTTACTTATCACTGTGACTTAATACCTGACATCTACAATTTTAGGGATGAAAGATTTAGTTTAGTTTACAGTTTCAGAAGGTTAGAGTCCATTCACAGGTGGGCAGCTAGAAAATGGTGGAATCACGTGGTGGGGCTACGGTTAGAGCCAGAGCTTGAACCAGTGGTCTGGGAGACAGAGATGTTTACAGTATGGTGGAACAGAGACAGTGTGGAAGGAAGGGTGGAACCAGCACACGCCCCTCCAGGTCAATCCCTAAGCATCTGCCCCTTCCAGCCAGGCCACTCCTCCCACCAGTACCCAGTATCCACAGGAATGTGAGGCTTCTGGGGGACACTCTATTTCCATACCACAGCAATACATATGGAATAGAATGCCTAAATTAAATTATTTATGACATACAGTATATCTCTTGAACTGATTGCCCTTGTTCAAAGGAAACTTTGTGTCCTTTCCCAATGTTTTCAAATTCTCCATCTCCAGCCTCTGGTAATTACAATTTTACTTTGTTTAGACAACTTTAATTTTTTTTGTTTCCATATAAAATGAGATCATATGGTATTTATCTTTCTATGCTAGCTAATTTTATTTAACGTAGTATCTTCTAGACTCTTCCATATTGTTGCAAATAACAATATTTTTTTATTTTATTACACATACATACATATAATATTTCCTTCCTTCATTCCGAAGGACACTTACACTGACTCCTTGTCCTGGCCTTTATGAATAATGCTGCAATTAATTAATTTGGGAGTGCGGCTACTCCTTCATATACTGATTTTTATACTCTTTGGTTATATAGGTAGATGTGGGATTGATGGATCATATGTTAATTCTATTAATTTTTTGATAAACTTTCATAATGTTTTTCATAATGGCTGCACTAATTTTTATTCCCACCAACAGTATATAGGAGTTCTCTCTTCTCGACAGCCTCGTAAATGGCTACCTTTTAGCTACCTTGGTAATAGGCATTTGACAGGTGGGAGGTGATGGCTCAGTATGGTTTTAATTTACATTCCCCTAATTACTGATGTTGAACATTGATACACTTGTTAACTACATGCACATCTTTTTTTTGAGAAGACGCTAATAATATCCTTTGGCCAGTTTTCAATTGGCCTATTTGTTTTTGTTTTTGTGTTTTTACTACTGAATGAGTTTAGTCCTTTCTATGTGTTGAATATTAACTCCTTATCCGCTGTGTGGGTTGCACACATTTTTTCCTGTCCTGCAGATTGTCTCATCACACTGTTGATTGTTTCCTTCGTTGTACACGAGCTTTTTGGTTTGATGTAACCTCGATTGTCTATTTTTCTTGCACTGCTTGTCATTTTGGGTCATACCTCCCAGTTCCCAACTCACGACCCTCTGCCAAATCATTGCTCAGACCAAAGTCATGAAAAGGAAACCTCAGAAAAAAAGACCAGATTTTCTCCTTGTACTTTTACAGTTTCAGGAGTTATGACGAAGTCCTTAATCCGTTTTGAGTTGATTTTTGTATATGTTGGTATTCAGTTTTCATCTTCTTTATGTTGATAGTCAGTTTTTCCCAGCATCATTTACTGCAGTCCTTTGTGTATTTGTGGGGTCTTTGCCAAAACTCAATTGATCATAATTACTTATATTTCTGGATTCTTACTCTATTTCACTGGCCTGTGTGTCTACTTTCATGTCAGTACCATGTTGTTTTTATTACTACAGATTTGTTTTAACAGATTTTGAGGTCAGATAGTACGATGCCTCCTTTTTTATCTTTTTCTTCAAAATTGCTTGGGCTTTTCAGAATCTTTTGTCATTCCATATGAATTATAAGATTTTTATTATATTTTTATTTATCTATTTATTTTGAGACAGAGTCTGTTTATTTATTTTGAGACAGTAGTCCAGGCTGGTCCTGAGCTCACTATGGAGCCCAGGCTAGTCTCATACTCATGGCTATCCTCCTGTCTCAGGCTCCAAGTGCTGGGATTACAGGCATGTAGCACCATGCCCGGTTTATGTGGTTCTGGGGGAATTGAACGCAGGGCCTTGAGCTTGTGAGGCAAGCATTTAACCCCTGAGCTATTCCCCCCACCAGAATTATAAGATTTAAAAAACTCACACAAAAATATGTCATTGAGATTTTGAAAGGGATTGTATTGAATCTCCAGGTCACTTTGGGTAGTAGGGATGTTTTTAACAATATTAATTCTTTTATTCTATAAACATGGGCAATTTTCCCATTTATTTTTGTCATCAATGGCTTATAGTTTTAAGTAAACCAACCCTTTTCCTCTTTGATTAAATTTATTTCTAATTATTTTATTTAGGTTATAGCTCTTGTGAATGTAATTATTTTCTTGATTTCTTTTTCAGACAGTTCTTTATTAGTACATAAAAATGAAATTGATTTTCGTGTATTGGTTTTTGAATTTTGAAACTTTACTGAACTTATTAGTTCCAATAGTTTTGGATGGGACTTTTTTTGGAGGGAGCTGCCTCAAATTATCATATTATTAGTATATATTTGCAATACATAATAATTACATTAAATGATGATCTTGGTCATTTTTATTTTCTTACCCCTTTTCTGCCTTCTCATTTGCCCCTCCTCACATCTCTTTTCCCTCTCAACAAAATCTGTCTCCCTATTTCCTACCTTATTTTTTTTATTTTTCTATTTTATTTATTTATACATTGAGTTTCTCATATTAGAGACACCACGTGATGTTTAACCTTCTGTTTCTCACTTATTTCACTGTGCATTATGGTCTCAAGATGAATCCATTTTCCTACAAATGTCTCAAATCTATGTTTTTTAAATGGCAGAATAATAACACATCGTTTTCTATACACAAGATCATATCATCTTCAAAAATAAACAACACGACTTCTTGTTCAATGTGAATGAGGATATCATTTGGTTTTGATTTATCCCCTGAGAATTCAAGTGTTGGTCTTCAGTGGGGCAATTTTGAAGTAGTGAGAACTTTAAGAACGAGACCCTAGTGGGATGTCACTGATAGTGTGCCCTTCTAAAAGGATGGAGGCAGTTCTTATGGGACCTTGAATTAGTGCTCAAGACAGGGTTTTTACAGAAAGACCAAACCTGGTACCTCCCTTCACGCTAGCTCAAGCAAGAATCTGTTCTTTCTGGACCCAGTTCCATTATTGTGTTCTATTCACCTGAAAGTCTTCAACGGAGTCAAGCTGGTGCTAGTGCCAGGCCCCTGAACACCCAGAACTGTAAGCTAAAGAACATCTTAAAAAAATAAACTACTTAGTCTTAAGTATTTTGTTATAGAATCAGAAAATGGGCTAAGGTGGATATCTTTTATTTCTTTTTCTTGCTTAATTGCTTTGGTTAGAATTTCCAGTACTATGTGGAAAGGAAATGACGACAGCGAGATTCTTTGTTTTGTCCATTGACCATGATGTCAGCTATGGGCTTATTACGTATGATCTTTGTTGAAGTACATTTTTTCTATATCTAATTCACTATTTTTGTTTTTTTACCTTAAGAGAGATTATTGAATTTATCAAATGCCTTTTTTGTATCTTCTGAGGTGTTCAAATGTCTTTATTTTTTACTTTTCCAATGTGATATATCACATTTATTGATTTGCCTGAATTAAATTATCCTTGTATACCAAGGGTAAAAGTTCACTTGTTTATGGACGATGATTCTTCTAATATTTTGTCAAATTCAGCATACTAGTATTTTGTTGGAAATTTTTGCACCTATGTTCATCAAGTATAGTAGCCTGTCAGTTTTTATGCCATACCCTTTTGAGATTTGGTATCAGAATAATGTTGGCCTTATAAAATGAATTTGGGAGTATTCTTTCTTTGATTTTTTGGGAAGAACGTGGCAAGGGTTGGCATCATTTCTTTAAATGCTTCGTAGTCTGATAGTGATCAGAACTTGAACTTTTCTTTGATTGGAAACACTTTAGTAACTGACCAATCCCCTTGCTCATTATGAGTCTGTTCAAATTTTCCATTCTTTATGACGTTGTCTTGGAATTTATACATTTCTTCTTGTTCATCCGATTTGTTTGCATATAATTGTTCATAGTTGTCTCTTGTGCTCTTTGCATTTTTGTGCCACCAATTGTGTCTTTCAGTTTTGACCTGGCTTATTTGAGGTTTCTCTCTTCCTTGGTCTCATTCAAGATTTGTTGAATTTTTTTCCTTTTCAAAACACCAACTCTTAGTTTTGTTGACTTTTTCTGTTGTTTTTTTCTAGTCTCAATTTTACTGATTTCTTCTCAGGGTTTTGTTACTTCTTTCTTCATACTGAATTTGGGGTTTACTTTGTTTCTCTTGTTCTGGTTATTGAAGTGTGACAACAGATTGGTTATTTAGGATCTTTATTTTTATATAGGTGCTTGTTGACATAAACTTCCTTAGAATTTCTTTGGCTGCATCCTAAAAATTTTGACATGTTGTATTTTAACTTTTGTCTTAAGATTTTTAAATTAAATTTGTATTAGTTTGGGTTATTTCAGAAGTCAGAATTTACAGAAATTATTTTTAAAAAGGATCTATACAGAAGGCTTACAAATCTGAGGATAGAGATAGTCTAAGATAGCAACCTGCACGTGCGAGAGCTGGAGTGGCCAACGGCTGCTCAGTCGCAAAGTAGAACATCTGTCTGGGTCTGCAGGACAGCTGGTGAGATCTCGGTTGTTAGAAGAACAATGGCAAAGACTGGAGACTGAAGATCCGTGACTGAAGAGCAGTGACAGGCAGATAGGTGCAAGCTGAGATTGGAGTGAATCTGTGACGAAGATCTACGGTGTGTATCAAGTCTCTGTTTGTGGACAATTGTGAAGGCGAGAGCTTTCCCAGAGGAAGAAGCTGTAACAACCTTTCTTCTTCCTTCCTTTTATACCAAATTCCAGTTGGGCCTCCCACATCCGGGGGGGGGGGGGTGTGCTCTTCCCTCATTGGCCCGCCTACAAGTCATTCACACTCTCGTCCAGGCTGGTTCTCAATTCCCAATCTAGGCGTGGTCCCCAAGCCCTCATCCAGGCATTGCTCCTGATGGCTTCAAGTTGACATAATCTCTCTAATGGTCACACCCTCCTTAAATCTTTCTTTTACCCATTGGTTATTAAAGGACCACGTTGTTTCATTTCCAAGAATTTCTGGTTTTTCCAACATTCTTTCTATTATTTCCTAATTTCAAGCAATCGTGTTTGAAAAAGTTTTCTGACATGATTTCGGTTTGTCAAGATCCATTTTGTTTTGTAGCCTGTCCTAAGATGTGGTTTATTCTCGAGAATACTCTGTGTGTACTTGAGAAGAATGTTTAGTTATCTAAAGAAATTACTTGAAAAGACATTAAGAAAAAGAGGTAACTCTCTAACGTCCTAGTTACCATTCTAGATGTTTAGAATATGTTATCTATGGTCCTTATAATAATCTTGCTAAGGAAGCTTGTTGACCTTCATGCAAAGATGAGAAATTTCACACTCTTCAAAGATGTCCATAATTGTCTTCATTTAATATTTAATAGTTTATGAATGTCTAATCTGAAGGAAAGTCTGCTCTACCACTGGTCCATTTCTGTTTTCACGTTTCTCCCTTCAAAATTTGCTGCTTTGGATTCTATTTGCTGACATGTTTGTGGGAAGCTTACACAATTCGTTTTCACTTTCTCTTCTTTGTTTGTTTGTTTGTTTGTTTCTGATAGGGCAGTGTGTGTAGCTTAAACTGCAAAAATAACTGCTACAGTATGATGCAGATTCAACACCTGTAAAAGGATGAGGAGAAATTATTTTAGTGGTTTCTAATCTGGGTTCTCTGAGTTCCCAGAATTCCAAAACTTTCAAGACAGTGGTGGTCTTAGAGCTCTTGTGACTGATCTAATAACATAATTGAAATTCTAAAAAGAAACACAGGCCAATGAGAATTTCAACATTAATTTAGGGATTGGGAAACTGCAACCGATAGGAATCACACTCAACTTGTGAAAGCAGAAAGTTGAAGTATTGCTTCCTATGGCTAAGTAGTACTAAGATGGAGCCAAGAGCTCAAGTGGCATTACTGGTGCTCTACCCCAAAACACCCAACCATCCTGGCTTAGCTAGGATTTTATACATTTAGCTTTCAAAGTCTCTTTTGGGAAATCCCTTTAGTCACTGGAAAATGAATATCTTTAGGCACCCTTAGTGTCTCTTCATTTTTCAATGTGTTGGTTGTTGTCTTTAATTGTCAGGTAGGCTCTTCACGTGACAGCAGCGATGAACACTGTAGCTTTATATTTGCATGATCCTCACCCCGAGCAATCAAAGAAAAGAAAGAGTACTTAGATTCTGAAAGAAAGAGTTGTACATCCAACAATTTTCTGGGCTGATTGTATTGCTTTCCCTTGAGTTATATGACCTTCAAACCAATTATTGGGCCTAAGAGATTAAGTATTCAGTTGGCCAGACTGATCAGATGGCTACCTCAAGGTGGAAGAGGTGAACCGTTTAATTGACTACTACGTGTGATGCGATAACTCCCAAGAAGAAAGGTCCTGGGAAGATAAGAAGAAGAGGTATTCATTCTAGTGAGTCATTTATTGAATAGTTAACCCATGTCAAAGTTTTTCTATGTAATCATTACTGAATAAATATTTTAGAGGAAAAAATCTGTTAATCAGCGACAGAGAAATCTTACTTAAAGGGTGCTTACTGGCAAAAAGACTAAAAAGAACTAACCTTGATTCTGACTCAGAGCTATAAAAATTTTTTTAGAAACTAAGTCGCAGAGCCTCATTTCAGTCTCTTTATAAACAGAGACCTGTTCAGAACCAAGATTCTGATCTGTCCAACTCACATGCAGAGGATCAGGACACTCAGGAAGTGGCTGTGGATCACAACAGGGAAAAGAGTTTTCTTATGATGCAGATTGAAGTAGGCGAGCTGCCTTTGAGGTCTGCCTCATGGAAGACTTCTAAAGTTTTCCAAGGGTCATCTAGTTCCCCAAGTGACTTTTCCACTGGCTTCTTGGTGCCTAACATTCCTCTTATGAAGTTAGCAATAAGCCTTAAAGAATACAACTAGTTCCAAGGGAAAGTAAACTCTTAGAATAAAAATCAAGCTAAGGAATGCATGCCCAATGACACCACATGTATAAAATTGGTTTGGCTTCGGGCAGGGTGATGAGGTAGAGGGGAGGGGACTGCTGACTTGGAGAAAAGGCTTGAAAGAATTTGGAAAATTTCAGTAAACACGCAAAGTGGTAGAAGCAAAGTCATGAGCGGTTCATGATTTGAGGAATTAGGACCCTCAAGAGTCCCCGATCCCAAGGACTCTGATAGCATCATTATTTTCACACAAAGGAAGCTTTGAGTACTGCCATCCTGGTCAGTTTCATTAGAGAGAAAGTCCAGTTATAGGAAATGGGGAAGTTACAGAACTGGGAGAATATACTGTCATCTATCTTGAGAAGAAGGTCTACAGAAAACTTTTCCCAAAGTCTGTGGCATCGACGCCCAACCTCCCCCACCAGGGCACAGCATCAGTTTCTCCATGTAGTGTGGAAAGACAACAGCTCTTATGCCCACCATTGGGCAATACCAGTGACTGTCAGGCGACTCCATACTTGGCTCAGTTGGTATCTGGCCCTAGATTGATTATTTTTTTAAAAAAAATACAGAGTCATACAAATTCTTTAGAAATTTAAGATGTTGACACAAGGTTTGGTATTAAAACCAGTTGCAATGTTATTTGAGTTTTGTCTCCATCCTTGGGGGAATTCATTCGTGTCTTTGCTCAAACAGAATTTTCTCCATGAAGTATACATTAAATGATTGGTTAAGAACTGCACCACAGCCCCCAGACAGCTATATTTATTTTTCCTAAGGACAATAACTTCTGCCTTCAAACATATGATCGAATTTGCCACCTCAGCCACTTTATCTCATCTGGGACACAACACCAGACACCCACAACTTAAGGAAAGCTTATTTTGGCACAGAGTTCAGAGGTCTTAGTCCACGCATGGTCAGTTGTCAATGGCAAAAGGGCATGGCAGGATGGCCTGGCAGAAGACAACTGCTCATAGCATCGCAACAAGATGCAGAGTGACTAGGGAGAACCTGGGGCGAAACTATGTCCTTCCGGGTCGTGCCCCCAGCTACCTGCCCCTTCCGACCAGGCTGCATCACCGAACAGCTTGTGAAATCAATAACTAATCTATGTGATCCAATTCACCTCACTGCCTAATCCCCTTCCAAATACAGGAGGTTTTGGGACATTCAGGATCTAAGCTATAATATTTGCTTATCTGTTTACTGCTTTCCTCAAGGAAATACACAGGCGTGTAAGTCTGTGAAGGATCTCTGAGGGCTTTGCTTATCGCTGTGTTCCTGGAATATAGAACAGCGCTTGGCCCTTGCGAAACTGTCATAATCAAATTGGCCAAGCCGTGCTCTAATAGTAATAAAACCAGGAGATGAGGAAGGAGAGGGATTTCATGCCTGTGTGTCTGAAAACAAGGATTAGCACCAAGAGCTGATAGAACCTTGCGTGAAGGTCACAGTAAACTCAACAGAAAAGAGTTCTTCTGCAAGGACATCTGTCCAATGACTACTTGCTCAGTCTTGGGCTGGTGCCACCCATGTTATCAATCCTTGAGCATCTACTTTTGCAAGATTTTCGGGGTGTCCCTTTTGACCATGTCCATTGTTTCCAAGCCATCATATTCTATGTGACAGAGCTTCTTGCGTGTTTCTGAATAGATGCCATTGTTCTTTAAGGTCCCTCTCAGTTCTTGGGAACCCTGATACTGAAGTGGATGAATGAAATTAATTTCTGCGTGTAGAGCATTGACGAATGTGTTTGGCACATGCTCAGCATTCAAAAAATTGAGTTGTCATTACTTCATTATTATGTCGGAGTTCAATAGAGTAGAAATATTTCTTCTAAGTCTTTAATGTTAAAACAATAGAAAATGAAGCATCTTTTCCACAGCTATTTCAGAATAAGGAAAATGCTTTGTTCCTAATGTCCTCTGCTGCTTTTATCGTTTTCCCCGCTAGGTGCAGATTGCTTTGTTCTCATTTGACCTGTCACCAAAGGCCGATGTCAAAGTAAATATATGGAGAAACTCCATAAAGGCAATCATGGCTTCTTTTGGTTTTGATTATTGAGGACTTCCATCAGTGGCCCCTAAATAAACTTTGATAAGAAGGAAGGCTCCAGGTCTTATTTGTTCCCTCAGCTATTTGTCAACTTTAGGGTACAACAGGACCATATATTAAATGTTAAATGTGCTTTGTGTTAGAAGGACTTAATCTCTCTCTTTTCGAAGCTTCATAATTCATTCATGTTCTGCTGATTAGTTAGTGGCTTTTTGGTACCATCTAAATCCTTCTTCATACACCAATTGGATAATAAGGCTTGATATGGCCTTTCTCTCACCCGAACTTCTTCCCCAAAAACAGGCATAGCAAGATAGCAGGCTGGCAAACCTTTGCTCTCACCCACAACTTGAAATTAGCAAACTCCTTCACAGGTGAGATGTTTGCTGAGTTGCTAAGGAGTACACAGGGACAGGAGATGAAGTTCTTTGGGAGAGGTCCAAATGCTTTTAATATTAAAATGCCTTTCATAATTAAGGTTGCCAGCAGGTAGAGGGAATACTTGGGAGAAGTTTCCAATATGGATGGAAGGAGTGTCCCAAACTCAGGAATGGGGTACATGTGATTTTTGTGGGTTTCTGCCATTAAGAAGAAAGAAGTGCTTCTCAGAAACAAAAAGTGAAGAAGTTGACCCAGAGTGGTGCAGGGTGAATAGCATCGTGGGACTTCCTGGTAACACAAACCTTGCTGTCTTTTGTGTAACTACTTTATACAAGCAAGTAGGAGATTCCAAAGTGGGATAAAGGTCAACCTCTATTGTCTGGCACTTTTTGTCCTGTTTGGGTTCCTGTCCATCTCCTGTGGGCATAGATGACATCTGTGGAAAGTAATGTCCCAAATCAGAAGGTATAGGCTTCACCCCAGTCAGGATTACTCTGCAGAGTTCAAGTCCATCACAGAAGTCAGGAAAGTGACAAGATGACTTCATTGTTCGTTTGTTTGCATAGATTTGCAAGACACTAGCCTCAGTAAAGGAGAAGATGGCGAGGAGGAGGAGGAGGATGGTTGGTGATGACTGTCAGTGCCAGGATTCTGTCAAGCACCTCTTTGAAGAGTTTATTTAATTTTCGCAATACTTCCAGCAGGTGGGTATGTTTTTTGTATTATGCAACTGAGAAAGATGAGGTCTGGAGAATTCAAGTAACTAGACCACAATCTCATATACCTAGCGTGTGGAAATAGAATTGAAGAATAAATCTGTCCTGTGTTTTTAGCCACGTTAAGTACTTGTGTGAGTCCGAAGGCCCGTGACATTTACAGTTTGGTGATAAAAGTAGATTGATGAACCTGTGAGGGGTGTGGTAACTGCTGAAAGACCAGTCTATATGCGCACACACCCACACACCCACGCTTATAGCAGCACAACTTGTAATGGCAGAATCTAGAACTGCAAAACAAAATGAAAGAAGGAAAGAAGGAAAAAGAAAATAATGTAATTTATAATAGCATTAAAACAATATAATACAGAGGAATATTGTAACATAAACAGTACAGAACACTCAAGCCAGCAAAATGTTACTGAGGAAAACTATAGTTCTACGTAGATGGAACACCACACCATCTTCATAGATTGAAGGACTTGGTATTTTTCATTTTTCTCCCTACATTGATTTACAAATTCAGTGTAAATTCTATAAAATCCCAGTAAACTTACTTGCACATATTCAATGTATATAAGGTGATTCAAAACTGATGTAAAATGAAAATAAAAGTAGTAAGTACTCTTTTGGAGGTTTTAGACTACTTGTCTTCAAAACTCACTACAATTCTATAGCAATCGCAACCATGTAGTATTGGAATAAAGACACACATACAAATCAGTGGCACAGAATAGAGAACCCAGAAATAATCTCGTTGAGTTTTCTACAAATGTGCCAATATAATTCAATGGGAGAAAAGATAATCTTTACAAAAAATAAACAAGAGTACATGTAGCAAAATGAACATAAACTCTACCTCACTCTGCACATGAAATATTAATTTAAAATACTTCATATGCAGCACCATGAATGGAACTGGATGATATTATGTGCAGTAAAAAAAAAGGTCAAAAACTAAAAGACAAATAATGCATGATCTTGCTCTCCCGTGAAGCATGAAAAATTGGCCTTATAGAAATAGAAAATAGAATAGTAGTTGGCTGGCTAGAAAAAGCAGGAGAGAAAAGAAGGATGAGCAGGATGATTATTGCATACAGAAGTACCAATAAGTAGGAGGAATAACTTCTCATGTTCTGTTTAGCATGGTAGAGTAACTAGTAGAAAACAATTCACTGTGCATGGCAAAATAGCTATGAGAGAGAATTTTGAATGCTTCTGACACAAAGAAATAAAAAAATACTTAAGAAGGTGGTAGGTATGCTTATTATCCTAATTGAATCTTTATAGGTTAAATATATGTCCTGAAATAAAAATTTTTATTTCGTAAGTAGGTACAATTATTTTTTCAGTTATAAAAAACGCTTTTAGACAATGGATTGCAGACCTAAATGTCACAGCTAAAAGTACAACACTTACAAGAGAAAACATAAGAAAAAAATCCTTCAGACCCTGAGTGAGGCAAGTAGTTCTTAGATATAACAAGAAAGCCATAATCCATTAAAATGTTTAATTACACATTGGACTTCATCAATATTTACAACTTTCACATTTCAAAATGTATCCTTGCATTAATCACTTTCCCATTGTTGGGACAAAATACCTGACACTGAAGAAGGAGAAGTTTAATTTGACTTATGGTTTTGGTGGATTTAGTCCATGGTAAGCAGGCTTCAAGGCAGAATGACGTGGTTGAGCACACCCTCTCACCTCACGGCACCTAAAAAGCCAAGAGCAAAGAGACAAGGTGTGAACAACAATACACACCCTAGTGACCCACCTCCTAAGAGGCTCCACAATGCTTAGCTACCAGACTCACTAATGGAATAATCCATAGATGATACAATTACCTTCCAAATGTATGAGACTTCTGTAGCACATTTTAGATCAGAGGCAAGAAACCGTTTATTGCTAAGGGCCATTGGGTATTTATGATACCACTCATGAGCCATATGAAGTTACAAACCTAAAAATTAGCCTGCTATATTTGGTAAACATTTAATTAACTCATTCCTAATACGATGGCTGCTTTGGCCAGGCTGGACTACATCGTAGCTCATGGACTGGATGTCCCCCTTTCCTGTTTTATATCTAAAACTTTATGTTCTACCCTTGGCCTCCAAAAGACTCATATCTATTTTATTATGCAAGATATATTTAGGTCATATCTAGGAGTCACCACAGTCTTGACAGTTCCAGCATGGCTGACAAGTCTTGTCTCTGAGACTCAAGGCCAATTCTCTGCAATGAGCTCCTTGCACTTGTGAGACAAGTGCTCTAACTGCTGGGCTGTGCCTTCAGCCCGAGAGAACGTTTATACTTAACAATAAGAAAAATGACCCAATTGAAAATGACCAATAGATTTGAAACTGTGACTTCATCAAAGGTTTAGGGACTACAATAAGCACAAGAAAAGATGCTGCTACTCATAAAATGGCAAAACGGTGGGGTGTCAGTGCCCTTGAAGTTCAGTGACTTGTGCTCTGAGCTTACTTCCAAATACTTCACAAAGGTGAAAGAATTAGACATACCTGAATTGTCAGCTCTTGGGAGGGTGAAGCAGGAGGAAGGCAATGTGTTCAAGGCCAGTCTGGACTCCATAGTGAGTTCCAGACCAACCTGGATGGCAGAACGAAAAGAAAGAAAGAAAGAAAGAAAGAAAGAAAGAAAGAAAGAAAGAAAGATAGATAAAAGAGAAAGAAAGAAAAGGAAAAAAGAATTAGATGGATTGTGTTATACTAACCAAGTTATATATAATATATACAATCATATACCATCCGTAACATTACATACATATAGCTCATGGCCCTAAACTATCAAGAAGAATTTAGACATGTAGAAGTGGTTTAAAAAATAACCTGTGATACAAATGTGAGTCCACTGTTAGAGGCAGCTGCCACCAACAGATGCGAAGCTTGAGCAGTTTTTAGGGTGGTTCATGAACCACTGCATCAGAATCGCCAAAAGACAGACTCTTGCCTTAAATCTGCCAATAAAGGGACCCGAACCTCACTCTAGAACCCACAAATCAGACAGCCCCACATTCGTTGCCCTGGTGAGGACTTAGGAGCAAATCAAGATGTGCATTTTCAGTGAGCATGTTGGCACCTCAAATTTAACAGCCATTCAATGAGGTCTTACTTTTTGGGGTACTGAGCTATATGCCTTCTTTTCTTGTCTTTTCTTGTCTTGTCCTTCCTTCCTTCCTTTCTTTCTTTCTTTCTTTCTTTCTTTCTTTCTTTCTTTTGAGACAGGATCTTGCTAAGTCATTGAGTTGCCCAGGCTGTACGCGAACTTCTAATCCTCCTGACTCAGTCTTCCAGAATGCTAGGGTTACAGTGTGTGCCACATATCCAACTTAATTCTGTAATTTTTAAATGCTTTTTTGTTGTCATACATTCTTGTCCTTTTTTAAAAGCCTCTAACTTTCCTCTGATCAGATTTTAAAATTTGTATACATTTGCATGAAAAAGGCTGAATCTTTCTCACGATGCATCTGTTCCTCCCCATAAAAGGTCCACACTCTAATTGTTACCGCACATCAGTGGATGGGTGTGAACTTTCTCAGCTTTTCTAGACATTTCTTCTTATCTACCCCTCGGGTAGGATGTAGCTTTGTGCTTGGCAACCACTGCAGAGACATGACAGTGGAGATGAATAGGGGCCAGACAAGGGATTCAGATCCCACTTGCTACTTTGCTCATGGTGGCCTTTGTCTGCTTGCTCCAAGAGGCACCCCTGGTTACAATACAAGTGACTCTTGCACGTTTCCCTTGGAGTACATGTCTGGGTTCAAATCCTGGCTCCCCCATTCAGTGGCTTGGACAAACTCTGACTCGTCTACTCCTGTTCTTCTTCTGTAAAATGGAGATAAGACTTTTCCTGCATCAGAGGTCTCTCTAAAGTTCAGATAAATGCTTGGGAGACTCCCTTGCATATAATAAATACCATGTAATGAAATGTTAAGTAAATGTACTTGTTTAGGTTGGTGTCGAGTATCAATTTCCCATGGGACAATATTAAGGTATCTGAGCCGTATTTGGGGATATGTATGAGGTAGAAGCATTTGCTTCTGGGCTTTAACTTTGGGGTGTCCACACAGGCAGACTCCAAAGAGAACCAGAGCTCCACAGCATGTGCACCTATGTGTGTGTGTATACGTGTGTGTGTGTTTTGTAGTAGTAGGGAGAGACAGTAACGTAGTTAGCCCACAGTGAGCAAGGAAATCTCAGCCAGCAGTGCCACGAAGTAAATAAAATAGGATGATGTGACAATAAGAGACTGAGGCCTTGCTAGAGTTGGTCCCCTGGCACCTGTCCGGCCATACCAAGCACAGCCTGCTCCCCTCCCAGAGTGGGCAGCCAGGACCAAACAACTGCACACAGCGTAGGTGTGTTCCACATCACCCACCTCATTTGATCTACCCTGAAGGGTCAGATAGGCCAATTGCCCACATCCTGTGCTTCCCTTTATTTAAAAACCCCACATGGCTATTCTAGTGACACTCCTGTGAAAAATTTTCCATGAACTTCAGGGCTAAAACCTTCCCTTATTTAATTTCACCTTAATTGCATCAATTAGGCTCCTTTGGGTGTTTGCTCAACAAACTCTTTTGTTTCTTTCACTCAGCCCTGGGCAACAGCTGCCAAATGGAGTCTTTGTTCTGAGGATTTTTGCTAATGGTCTTCACACTGGTCCTGTTTGTTTTCCTCAGTGGAAACACCTAGCAAACCTGAGAAAGTGTGGCTATTAAGCCTCGGAGGCCAGGCTTAGTTGCCAGCTGCCATTTATCCTCCTCCCCACATTCAGTTCCCAGAATTGAACTCGATGCCTTTCTTCTCTGCTTTGAAGCAAAGTGGTTGTGTTGGGAGAGGTGTCACACGCCTTCAGGAAACTTGAATTTTTCTCATCACCTCACTTGATGACACGCCCACCTCTTTCTCATCATCCAGCTCTGAGTCCCTGGAGTCACTTCTGCTCTTTCAGCCCATCGAGATTGCTGCACAGCTCTTCTCCAGACTCATTCCACTGCACACCTTTCTTTAGAGCTATCAGAAATGGATGATTCTAAAATGAGTCAGTTCAGATAATGATCATGCTTGACTCTTTCATGCTTCTCACAGAATTCAGGGTGCACTGTTTGACTCTTAGCTTGCTACTCTAAGTTCTTCAGGTTTGACTCTCCAGAGTCAGCCCCGGAGCTCAATTTGGAAAAATTTTCTCCAAGATGGCCACCACTGAAGTTCCTTCCTTATTCTATATGTAAATTATTTCCCCAATAAGGACTGGCTGTCCTGTCTCTTTGGATCGGGGCTAACGATAGTGAAAAGCTTTAACATAAGGATGTAGCAGAAGTATGTGAGAAAACTTTCAAAGCTAAGTCATAAGAAGCTTTGCAACTTCTGTGTGGGCCTTTTTGAGTATTCACTCTTGGAGAAACTGGGTGCCGCGTAAGAGACTTGGCTGCCCTTCCGCTGCCGTATGAGAAACCCAAATCACATGGAGAAGTCCTGGATAGTAGGGCACCATGTGAGAGGGAGAAAAGCCGGGCACCAGACAGGTCCCTGAAGAAGCCATTCCAGAAGGGGACCTTCAGCCCCAGGCATAGCAGCTGATGCCAAGTGGGCGAGAGATGAACTATCCAGCAAAACCCTTCTACATTCTTTACCCACAGAACTGCAAATCAAAACAAAATAATTGTCTTACCACTAAGTGTTGAGTAAATTTATTACATAAAAATGTACAACCAGGAAAACACTTCTTCAAACAACTCATTCAGACTTCTTAAAGTCTTTGCAGAGCTATCCCAAATTTGCTCATCTCACTACCCATGTATCTATGACTTTCTCTGAAATAAACTTTCTGTTCTTCTCGGTGTACCTAACTCTTGCTTTTTCTTTGACAATCTAAGTAGTGCTTTCTTTGGGTGAATCTCTAAGTCTTTAAATAATGCTTTTCCCCAATATTTTACAATATTTATTATGGTAAAACTTACTTGTTCTCTGCAATGTGCTAGGCATGAAGATTTTAATGGTGGAGGATATTTTCATGATGTTGTGGTTCCCTGTTACAATAAGTGCTTTGCATTCTGTTCAAAACGGCTTCGACTTCTGTTAGACAATGAGCTCCCCAAAGGTGGTGGCTGTGTGAATCTTTATCACGCCCTGAGCACCTAACATAATGTTGATATATAGTAACTGCTCAGTCGGTTCCAACTAAATAAATAAACAAATTGTGCCTTTCAGTTGGTGTTTATATGAGCAATTGGATTTAGATTTGGATGAGCCCATCCAAGTTGATTTTGGCTAAGTCCAGCCTTGTGAAGCAGAAGTATATCAAAACTCTGAAAGCCTGATAGTTATTTCCTGGTTTGGGTACTCTTTAAAAGTAAATGTAACAGCACTAGGAACCCAATGGTTGAAACCCACTGGAGAAAGTATTAAGACATGTTTGCCCTGAATGCAAAACAGATCCTTCCATGCCCATGGTAAGAGGGAAGATCAGCCGGCTATCACTCCCACTCCTCTGCTCTACAGTTGTGTGCCCCCTGAACCTGAGGACTCAGTTGTCTGTCTCTCTCCCTTGGGCATAGCAAATAAACAAAATGATAGGAGAAGGAGGGCGGACAGTGCTGAGGTTACTGTTTGTTTGTTTGTTGGTTTTGACTTGATTTTATCAAGTAATTTGAGCGTAAGAACTGGCTCTTAAACAAAGTAAAGGCAATATGCCCTGACCTGAAGCTAGGTTCAAAGGAGAGCTTAATCGAGATTGAAAGCCTCCACCTGTTTTCAGGAAGCTGACTTGGGGTTTCTTCTCTTTGTGTTCATCATTATCATGTGTTAAGGAGCCACCGAGCCTGGTAATCATCAACACAGCCCAGAGGAGCAACAAGTAATTTGTGTATTATTTAATCTAGAGGTGCATTTACCTCCTTAATTCTGAAACATTTGGTGATGACTGGAGACATTTTTGGTTTTCACACTGGGATGTGGAGATGGGCTAGTGGCATCTACAGGGTAGGGATCAGAGTTCAGGGGTGCTGCTGCCCATCCCACAGTGCATAGGTCTACCGAGCTACATAGAATCAGCTCACCCCCAGCATCAGTTGTGCCAAGATTAAGAAACCCTGGCACGGAGCACTAATTTAGAGCTTCACAGTACATCAGAATCTGTCAGAAGATTCATTCACAGGTTGCTGATTTATAGCTCTGGAGCAAGGCCCGTGAATTTGCACTTCTAACAAATTCCTGGGTGATACCAGATGCTGTTCCTGAGAACTGATGGTCTAGACTAGCTTCCTTTTTCTACTTAGAAGAAGCTGAGAGTGGTACCCCTTACTGGGGGGCAGTGGGAAGGTCAAGGAAGGGAGCCTCCATGCAGGTTTTCTTGAGGACCTCTCCGACCTCTCAACTGCAATCCTTCCCTTTGGTCAGTGAACTTCATTGTGGTTCAATCTAAAAATCTGCTCAAAGTTGGAATTGAGAATAAATAAATAAATAAATAATATGCTTGCAAGAGAGCTACCTAAACCAGGAAGGGAAATCAACTACAGCTTGGGTCAATTTTTTGGCACATCCCACAAAAGGACTCAGAGAGAGGATAAGAATGCCTTCAATTCTCAGGAGGGGCAGCCAGACCAACAAAAGTCTAATTAGTAAGTCTTGGCAAATAAAGACAACAAACAGTTTGGCAATAATAAATTAAAGCCATGCTTGGCTTTTGCCCAGGCTCGATACTGCATCCCTGCCAGGCTTTGTGAAAGAGTGGCTTTGAAAGCTTCTGAAAAGGGTCCATTTCTCGAACAATTCCTGCTTTTGTTTATGGCCATTCCCTTCTCTTCATTCTTCTTCGCTTATTGTGAAGGGCACTTACACAAACGTTAAGCCTCTGTCCTCCCGAGAGTTTGCCAGTTCATTCCCTTCTTCCCAAGAGGCTATAAGGAACTCCCTCGCTGAGTCTGCTGTCAGCCCCAGAGGACACTCTGGGGACCAGGGTGAGGTCGAGGTGGGATGGTGAGAGGGGAGTTAGAAAGGAGGGACTCAAAAGATGAGCTTTCTAGTTTACACATTCCATTTACAAGAAAACAGACTTAAAAAAAAAAAGCAGGCCTTATACTCCTAGAGACATTGCTCCCATTTTGAACATGTTTTTAAGGAGGAGGAAATAAAATTATCTGGCCAATGTGGCAAGAACTTCAAAACCTTGCAGAATATATTGTGGAGTTCAGATCCCTCCAGGATGTCTGAGCCCCTTAGGAGGTAAATAATGGATTCATGATGATGTTAATACCTAATATTTATTGAGCTTTCCCCTCAGGGCCAGATATAATTCTAAGAACTCTACATCTGTTATTTATTCTTTTGAAAGAGCCTGTGAGAAGCTAGATGTGCTGGTACACACCTGTAATTTCAGCACTCTGGGAGGCGGAGGTGGGAGAATTGTGAGTTCAGGACCTTTCTGGAACGTAGTGAGACCCTGACTCAACAAAGCAAAATAAATCAAAACAAAATAAAATGCCCACAAGAGAGACATTTTAGTGTTCTCACCTTTCATTTGCACAAAGAGAGACAAAGAAAAATGAAGTGTCTCTGAGACAGGGATAGAGATTATATTTCCTTTATGGAAAAGTGTAGCCTGCTTCTTGTCGATAGTATAACCATCGTGTACTGGGTGGACATGCCCCGTGTGTGATCTTAAGCAGATGTGCCTACTTTAGGCAACAGGTTGCTGGAGACCAACCGTTGCCACCACAGGGTGGGTCCCACTGACGGGTGCTCATTGTCCTAACTGCACTTTGGCAGCTGACACGGGTGACTTGGGGAAAAAGAGGGATGTTTGAGTTGCACTTGGGCGGAATAAAAAGGGGTAGAAGGCCTACCAACAAAAGAGAAGCGATAGAACTAGCTTCATACTTTGTGAAAGTCAACCTCACAGGTTCTAGCCAATGATCACCACGTCATCCCTCCTCTGCATCCCCAGTGTCCCAAAAGGGGCAATGGAGGCTCGGGGAATCAAGCTCATTACGGAATTTACTCATTCCGTAAATTCTTGCCTTTCCGTCACTTAGATCCCTACCACTGGTTGTTAATAACAAACCATGTGGGATTTCTGGATTCAATGAATTTGATAAAATTCACATAAGCTTAGCATCCAGAGAGACCTCTTAGGGTGTTTTCTAGGAAGCTGGAGTGAGGGCAGTAGGGTTTTACAAGCATTTTTCTATGGTTGTTTTTAGAAATGTGAGCTTTATACCACACTGCACTGACTAATCATTCAGTTAACCCTGAATCCCTCTGTAAGCCAGGCTGCTATGGGTTACAGAGCCAAGTAAGATGGTGCTCTGTAGGGACAGGTCCTGAGGACCCCGCAGGTGCTGAGGGCCCTGGGATCAAAGAGACCAAATGAGTATCTTCCCAGGACATCAAGGAAAAGGCAGGAAGCTAATATGTGGAGGGAAAGTTAAGTTGTGGAGAATGAGGTGAGACATGATGAACGTCTCTCCAAAGATGATGGGGAGTACTGGAGTGTCCCAAGTGGATTATTGGCATACATATTTTAAAATGAACAACTGTCATATGAAACAATGTGAAAGAGTTACAGACGCAACTCTAAATGAAAGTGCTGGATGCCAGAGAGTATGTACAATATAATTTCATCTTTGTGGACTTCTGAGATAGCCAAGTTAACCTAAGATTTTAAAAAATTAGAACAGACTATCCTCTAGGGATGGGAGAGACACAGATACGGAGATAAAAAGATTCCAGATCGTGACAGAAATAGGGACTGAATGAACGTCTCCATATATCCGATTTATACAACAAAGATTTACGTTTCCTTTACTTCGGACATAATTGTAAAATAATAAAAGTAATTGAACAAGGGGATAGAGAATGGTATAATATTGATAATTATAGTAGAACCTGAGGAATGGGCACGTGGTGGTTCATTATACTATTCTGTTTATTTTAAAAGTTTGGAATTTTTCATAGTAACATTTTTTAAGTAGTATCCCTGGCTCTGCATCATTTCGAGGCCACAATCTAGTGAGAGAGACTGGCACAGAATCCAAGTGGCAAATCATATTCTGGGGCTCTGGAAGGGGAGCTCCTGGCCTACCAGATGAAAACTATGAGCAGTTCAGGCTTTTGTAGTTTAAGAACTTTCCAGATGCCTGGGAAACACCACAGTAGGGCTTTGCAGTTTCTACGTGGGCTAGAGTACATGTCATCATAGATTCCTGGACTCAGACAAGACATTGAATTATATTAAGGGGATATTTACTAGGTACCTACTATGCCAAATCATTATTGTAGGAACTATGGGGGGGGATTAAAAAATTGTATAGCCACAGCTTTTAAGTAGCTCCCAGACAACAATGAGGTCGGAGACAGCTGCGCAACTATACAGCACCGGAGACCACAGATGAGGTGAACGGTAAGTTACTCTGCAGATATTTTTCAAATGCACAAAGAAGGGACGGAGAATACAGCATATTTCAGAGACCTCAGGTCACCTGTTCCAAGCTTGCTATTCAATTTCAACTGAGTTCTGAGAATACTGACTTATTCAGTCCTAACTCTAGTGCCCTGACCCAGCTTTCTCCCTAATCCGGTGCTATCTCTGTGGCAGTATTCCAATTCTTCCATATTTATTGTAGTTAACACTTTCCCCCTGCACCTGCTTTTCCACCCCCTTTGACATAACGAACTCTGGCAACAAGGTGCCCGGAGTGGGTCTGCTTCCCCAACTGCGAGCCTAGTGCAATATACTATAAAATTTAACTCTGGTTCAATGTTATTACTGACTTGCCCTCATTGAAAACCAATCTTGACATCAATTAAGACCTTGACGTAATAATCTCTAACTGTGATTGAACACAGTTTAAAGATACAATTAGTTACAAGCAGGAGCCATGAAGGCCTTTGATTTATAATTGGCCAATTGTTTCCTAAAATTTAATCAAGGGAGCAACAATACCCTATTCGTTCTGCAAGGTCCATTGCAAACACACACCCTAATTCCTGCGACTGCCTGGAGTTGAAGAGACTTCTTGCCAAATGGGGCCCTACCTACCTCTAGGATGTCAGTTTTCCAAAATAGGATTATATCATTCCTTGGCTCAAAAATCTCTTGGAGGCTCATCATTATCCTTTGGAAAATTATCTCAGGATGTTGGTGTGGGCCCAGAAGCTCTTCATGCTCTGACCTCTGTCTCCCATTCGGCCCACGGAAGGTGCCCATTGCATTCCAGGAATCCAGCCTTTCAGATCATGGGACCTCAGTAGCCAATTTCTCTAGCACTTCCATCAGCAAACCCATGTTCACTCATCCCTTATTTCATTCAGTCATCGATTCATGCAACAAATATTTCATGGGCCTTTGTCAGATGTCAGCCACCATGCTAGGCACTGAGGATTAAGTGCTGAACTAGGGGATCAAGGAGTTTCAATTCTCAGAGATGTTAAGCAAAGGATTACATATCCACACGATTACCAATGTCAGAATACAAAAAGCTGAAGAAAAGACATTACAGGCAAAAAAAACAATGAGATCAGGGATTCTGGGCCAGTGACGAGCCTGACGTGAATGACATCCCAAAGAAGGAACATGAAATGAGCACAGTTTGGAGAACAGCAGAGGACCCAGTCATGCTGCACCTTGCAGACGGTGATGACGAGAGAGAATTTTCTTCCAAAGACAGGATTTTAAGTAGCGGGGGATGACAGAACCATCTGTGATGTCAAAGATCACTGTATGAGATACTGGCTAGGGAAAGTTACAGCCAAGCAAACCCAGAAACTAAAAAACACGAAAGGCCAGGCCATGGGTGGCTAACCATTCTGCTTTGCCTACAACTGAAGGGTAGAACTTACAGGATGCAGAAACTCCCAGGGGAGCCGGGAGAAGGCAGTCATTTTCTACGGAAGATGGTTGGAGGTCTTCGGTTGTAGGATGCCATTGGATGGAAGCATTTGTGGGTGAACTGGATGAAAGGGGTACAAGAAAAAAATGTTCTTAGGTTCCGGCTGTTGCAACCAGCTAGGGCTATTTATTGAGAGCAAAAAGACTATTTCCCTTTTCTCCATCTAACTTATGATGGGTTTTGGTTTCGTGTGTATGTGTGTCTGCGTGCGCGCGCATGTTGTGCTGCAGTGGACTGAACCCAGTGCCTCGTTCATGCTAAACAAGTGCTCTAGCACCGAGCTACGTCCCCAGCTCTGCCTTTCGATATTTGTAGCAGAAAAACAAGACTAGCTAGTAGAGCAGAGTGAAGAAAGCCCGCTGCTGACTGTGTGGCAACATCCAGGGCTTCAAGCAGATAATCGGTCTCTTGCACCAGGGCCAAAGGCATGGCCAACCGAGAGTTTACCTTGTGTCTTGTTTTCAAAGAGATTAAGGCAATTTATACATTTTACAACAATTTTCATATGAACTCATTGAACAGAGGGAAATAGATTAGCATCATTATTGCTGGCACAGCCAATGCCTCACTGAGTTCACTGGGTAACTAAAAGCAGGTGACAATGTAGCTTCTGGCAAGAGCTGGCTCCCCCTAAAGAGAAGGCTGTGTGGTATCATGGGAACTAAGCTGGCGCTCCAGTCCTCCGGCGGCCATTTCCCTGCTACTTGACCTAACCTCGGGAGCCTTCATTTTCTTGTCTGCATAGTGAGGGTGATCATTACCTACCTCGCAGAGGTTTGATGAAATGAGAGATAAAGTTTGTGCCTGTTGAGTAATAAGCTTTCGATACTGTACCTCTCATTCTCTTGACATACATCCTCCCGGTATAGTATCTAAGCTTTTATTAATACATAGTAAGGGGAAAAGGAAATCAGTGAGTGATTTCACTTTCAGGGAGACTTTCCCAAGTAAACTGGCGGTGAGGCCGAGCAGACGGGACCTCATTTCAGAGGATGTGAGTGCCAGCTGCCTCTGGGCCTCGGCCTGCTTCTCGCTCGAGGTGTGATCCAGAGCCACTTACCTGGACTGTAAAAGAAGTCGGCTTGTACTGTATCTATATTACAAGCTTTCTGTGTGTATGTAATGAGATTATCCATGCTCACTGCTTAGCATGGTTCCTGACACACAGAGGGAACTAAATATTCTTTACTATGTGTTATTACTAGTAGTGGGAAGAATTTGCTGCTGGCTTGCTCCATTATCCCATTTACATCCAGTTGTGACTAATGTCATGCACGTGGCACCAAGAAGGCTCTCATCTGGTGCAGAAGTTGAGTTCCAAAGGTAGTGAGTGTCCAGTATAAAAATCAACATTTCTCTTGAAAATATCTCCCACTGTCCCCAAAATATTACATCTTGGGCTTATGCTTAGAACTCTATAAATTCATTAATACACATATGCATTCACAATGCATTCAGTATTTTACAGTGTATAATAAAAATACTTATAAGATTGCTCTTCCTAGATTTCACAGTATTTTTATATTTTTGCCAAGCATAAGTCTTTGAATTTTCGTGGGTTAAGTACACATGAGGTATGATCCTACTTTGATTATCAAGTGTTTCCTTGCGAAGTTTGGGCTTTTTTGTAGCTACAGGGATGTTAGAAGTAGTAATACTAAAGGGACAGTAATGTCACCAGTCATAATTAAAAATATAAATCAACATACTCTGTTCAGCTAAGTAAATACAAATAAATAGTTGTATTTATAATCATTAGAGTATAATGTGTTGATTATAATAACTGAGCAGGTGATACATCCCAGATGCTTTGTTAAGTGCTTTATACGCAACGTAGTCCTGTGGTTAATGTTCTGGAATTAATTGTTTGGGTTTCAATCCTGATTCCACTGTCTACTAGCTATATGACTTTGAGCAATGTTTTCATTTGTGATATAGAGATATCACAGCACCTGACTCAATAAGTGGCTATAATGTATTAGTAAGAAGCACAAAGTTGCTAGAATGATACTTTGTCCATAGGAGGCTCTCAGTCTTTCGCTGCTGTTTGTACCATCATCCATACAGCAAACAAGGGTGAGAACTTCTCTCTGCTGTACAGAGGAGGGTGTTGGAATGGAAGGCTTATAGACTAATGGTTGGTTAGTGTTTGCTACAGACCTGGTGCTTCTCCTACGTTGCCTTACTTATCCTTACAACAACCTCATAGGTCTAACCTATTCCAATTTGCAGGTGAAGACACTAAACATCAGTAGGGCCACTGATTAAGTCTGAGAAATGGATTTGAAGAAAATCCCATGTGAATTTCTAACAAAAACAAGTAAGAACGATGATTATTCCATAAAGAACCCTTTTCAGGTTATCTGTGTTCTAGGTCAAAAGAGTTCATCTTTCTTTAAATTTATTCTGTCTTCCCTCTATTGTTCTTTGACCAGTACATGCAAATAGTGTGGTAAAAATCAGTGACTTGTTCATTGCTCTGTTAATGAAGGTCCTACTGCACCAGCTGCCGGGGAGTCTGTGATGGAAATTCGGCTCTGTGTCCTCAACTTGCATCAGTACATTAGGAAGTTCAGAGAGGACAGTAATTTCCCGTTGAGTGTTCGTCCTTGTGCAATATCTCTTCAGTTGCCTGCTGGAAGGTGTTTCTCTCCTTTTGGATGATTCCATTGATGTCATATGTCCCTAAGACATTGACTTCTTGAGTTATCCTTAACAGCAATTGATCCTACTGGCTCTGACTAGCTCTGCAGCCAAGAGAAGGCTCTTTTTGCAGAGAGGACAATTTCTTTCCCCCACCATTTTTATTAATATATATATGTGTGATGCATAATGTTTACAGTGAAATTGAGTATTTTGTATATATATATATATATATATGATCAATTTTACTGTCCCTTCCCATTTTTGGCTCTTCCACGCCCTCCCCATTCCCCCTAGCTCCCACTATCACACCCATTTGGTTCTCTAGAATGCCTGTATTCTGGGTTTCCCAAATCAGAGAAACCATGTTATATATAACACATATAATCTTCTGTGTCTGACTCATTTCACTCCAATCACCACAGTTTAGCTCAGCTTCCCATCCCTAGAATCTGGCTGCAGTGGCCAAATCTTGATGCCTCTTCTCTGAGTCCAGCAGAGCCCTTTATTGGGATATTTGTCAAAAGTTCTTTTTTTCTATATCTTACTATATCTTTGTTGAGATTCTTTAATATGGTTTCACCCACCAGTCCACACGAGAAAAGAAAAGTAACAGTATAATTCATAAGGCTAGAAAAGGCGAGAAAGACAAAGAGAGAAGTTATATTTCAAACACCTTAGCTGAGTACTGAAAGGCAAATGTTCGTACATTCAAAAGATGTTTAAATTACCATTACATCAATCAGTTTTCCTAGGATAAACTTACATCAAAGACAGAATAACTGAATTACTACAATAAACGAACTTAAGTCTATACCCGATTGCTACATTAAATGAACTTAAATCTATATCACATAAGTATATTACACTTAAAGCCGTAGATATAATGGCATACTCAGTTATTTCATAATTTAACTTCCATAAATTATTTAATCACATTTTACTAATTACTAACATTTTGCAAGATTTGGTTTACCATTTTATCTACCTGAAGATAGGACATTTTCAACAAAGGAAAACACAGATAAGCGTGACACGTTGGAACTTGTGCTGACATCTTGAATAGTTTGATTTTTCTCTAACTCTACAGAAGGAACTTCCTCATGTCTTCAGGTTAAACTGAGTTGCCTCAGTTGGTACATTTGCCTTCAGGTTATTGACTAACCAACAAGTCCAGGCAGCAGTACAGTGTTCTGGTCAACCTGGAAATGTCGGGAATATAACTGACTTTTTACATTATTGGTATTAGCTTTCCCCATCTTTGTATTGTAGTCACCGAAGAACCAAACCAGACATGCAGAGAGTCCAGTTGAGCTCTTATCTGTCTTAAAAATCTTGTGACTGATATTGATCATTCACCTTCACGATCTTAGTTTGGTCTTTTCTTAGTAGAGTCAACCAATTTTTGGTTACCTGTCAAGACTAATATTCTGTGGCTCTTGGATTTGATCTCTAAGAATTTCCAGACTGTGAGGCTTGACTTTCTAGGTTACCAATAGCTAGAATGCTGTACTGTAGTTAAAAGGAAGGAAAATATGGCTGGTGCTTTTAATCTAGGAAAATACACATGAGTTTGTTTGGTAAGCCAAGAATTTTTTCCTACATTGGGATATAATGATGGTATTTTTATTACTCTCATTATAAGACATTCTAGGATTAGCTTTGCATCCAAACAAATAGAAAGGTGGAGGCCATGTTTTGCCGCTATTGTTGTTGTTGTTTGTTTTTTAACAGGCAACTTCACATACAACTGGGTCTCAGAAAGGATGTGCACTTTCATGAGACTAAGAGACATAGACGAGTCCAGCAGCCAGAGCTGTTCCCATCAGATTCCTCGTCCTCACCTCATGCACATGGCAAATCAGATCAGTAACTATGGGGGTGTGGCAAAAGTCTCAAGTGGGTGCATGGGTACCCAGAATTCCAAGAACTGTACCAAGCTGCTACCAGGATTGTTCAGGTTTTCAGAGCCAAACCAACAGGAAATATTTTTATTCTCTTCCTACCTCATGAAAAAAAAAATAACACAAATTGCCAAATCTGATTTGGCATGTGACCGCAGTGATGCCAAAGTGAAGGTATACTGCAGAAAAAAGTCAACCTATATACCTCAAATCACCATCTGCCACACACACACTCTTACCTCCATGCTTTTGTGTCACTTTGGTCAATGGATAGTAGTTGTATCAATGTTACTCTCAGAAAGTGTCACACTAGAAAAATCAAGAATCATTTGAATTTCCATCTTATGAGATCCAGATACACAGACAAGAGTTCAGTTCTTTGCCATTGGGTTCTGGAAAAGGGTATTTATTATCTCTTAATTTCTGCCAAAGAAAACATATATCTCTTTTCCTTATAATCTCATGCCAAAGAAAACAGTAACTCTTTCCTTCAAACTTTAAGATCCAGGATTAAACTTGCTTGGGATGATGATAAGTTTGTAAATTTGAATTGCAAATGAGTTATTCATCAATCAGTGAAACAGAACTTGATGAATTGAACATGCTGCTTCTAAATGGGGCCTTTGTCAGGTGGCAGGGGGGTCTTGTGACTATACTCTATATGAAATACACATGATACAACCTTCAATTTTCCATATAGAACTTTTTGTTAAAGTTAAAATGGCCATTATAAATAAATATCAACCGAAGATTCATTTCAAATTGTATCTATGAGGTCAGCTTTTTATAAGAAATATTAGCATAGGGAGAGGAGACAAAGTTATAAGATTAAATGACCAGAAGATTTAAATTATAGTGCCAGAGTTAATTCTATAAGTAATTATGTGCTCTTGGATAGAACATAACTTCTTTGGGCTTACTGATCCATCGTCAAGAAATGATTGTGGCTAGATATTTTCTGAGTTAACTTTAAAAGTATGTTTCAATTTAATCTATTTTAATTATAATTGTGGTTTTCCTCATTGCATTGTTTTTTTTTTTGTGCAGGTAAATTAACAGAGTGCTAAGTCCTTTTTATTTCTTTATTTTTAAGGACTGTTTTGCTAAATTGCCAGGTTGGCTTCAAATTTGCAATCCTCCTGCCTTAGCCCCCAGTACAGCTGGGATTACAAGTGACCACCACCACATCTGGCTCCTCGTTGCCTGTCACTGTCAGTAAAAGCTGGCCTTGACCTTACCCCAGGTATGAACTAAAATTCTTTTTAAAAAATATACCCTTTAGTATATAGCATCAGTAGTTGAAAATTTGAGACTTCTGGACAGCTTAATAACTAAAGCTCTACAAAATGATGTGTCCTCATGAACGGATAGATTCCAGTAGTTTTGGTTCACGCACTCTTATTTGAATCCTTGTCACTATAACTTCTCTCTTCACTGGGCGGCAGGTTCTTCCAGGCCTCTCTTGTATCCAGCAACAAGGGAGACACTGGGGACCTCAAAGAGACAGCAAGAAAGTGAGAGATATGTGGAGACACTGGATGCACGTTCACATGCATTGACAGTCTTTTCCAGTTACAAGTGAAAATTTTCCACACCTTTTCAGTAAGGAAGTACTGCTGACTTTCTAATAATGTCTTAAGTGGGAGCTGCTGGCCAGGCATCAAGTCCTGAAAATAAACTGGTGTTTTATTGAGAATACATTTTAAATATACATGCTTTAAAATCCTTGTGGAGAGGCTGGAGGAATAGCTCAGCAGTTAAGACACTTGCCTAGCAAGTGCTAAGTGGAGCGCTAAGTACCCCAGTTTGATTCCCCAGCACCACATAAGCTGGGTGTGGTGGCACACACCTGTAATCTCAGCACTCACTCAGGAGGCTGAGACAGGAGGATTGCTGTGAGTCCAAGGCTAGCCTGGGGTCCATAGTGAATTCAGGACCAGCCTGGGCTGCATGAAAGAGACCTTGTCTCAAAAATAAATAAATAAATAAATAAATAAATAAATAATCCTTGTGGATAAGAGAATATGTTTTAGGAGCTGCCTTTAGAAAGAAATTTTTTCTTCTAAGGCAGTATATTTTAGTATGGTAAGTTATCTTTACTCCTGATTTTAAAAGTAATAGATGTGCATTATAGAAAACTTGAAAACTCATAAAAATTGAGAGAAAAAATTAAAATTACTTGTACAGAGAATTCTCTATATTTTTAACAATTTAGTCTGAGTTTGTGCACATATATGTATGTTACGTATGTTACATATTTTAAACCATTGAGGTCATGCTAGGGCCATCATTATCAGGGATCCGATAACAACACATCCAATGATCCTTTTTGGAACATCTCTTGAGGTGAGGCTTCTTGCTGACCTTGACAGGGCTGAGAAGATGAGTATTGTCCAGTATTGTGATCTGGATTTAGAATGTCCCCAAAAGTCTCATGTATTTGATTGTCTATGGAACCATGTATGGTTGGGAGACTGGGGCCTAGTCTGGAAGGGTGGATTACAGGCATGTAAATTGATTTACAGATATGTAAGTTGGATTTATAGGAGTGTAGTGAGGGCTTACCACACCTTCCACACCTGAATCCAGGAGGGGCTGATCACTGGGATGAGACCTGGAAGGATATATAAGCTGTTTCTTGCCTTCCTTGGAGGACTGGTCTCAAACTTGCCTTGACTCGGCTTCCTGTGTGTGATGTCGTGAGAAGCTGCGTCCACCTCTGCCTCTGCCATGTACTTCCATTGCTGCCAGCTGCCCCTGAATGGACTGTGCCCTTCTGAAACTGTGAGTTAAAATAAACCTTCCCTCCCCTAAATTTGTGAATGTTGAGTATTAAGTCACAGCAATGAAACAATAACTAGGACAACCAGAATTATGACGCTGGGCAATTTCCTTTGCCACCAGGTCTGTTAATTTGGACTTCACTGCATAGTTAAAGGGATTATAACTACCACATTACAGAATTTTCCATGCTTCCAGGACAAATGTGATGCTCCCCAGATCCCTTCTAAGACATGTTCCTAAACAAAGGTTATGTTTGTATTAGCTTCACCCAACACTCGTTTTCTAAGTGCTTTCAAATCGTCCCTGAGAGAGTTTCCTGACAGCTTTGCAGGGTATTAGAACATCTCATGTTTAGTGAGTTAAAAATAATTTTCAACCCTTTTACCCAATGTGTATTCAAAAATATATAGAAATTCATTGCACACGAAGTCATGATTAATCCTAGCTTTCATTCAGCGGAAGTAAGGAAGATCAATGTCTTTGCTGAATTGTTATTTTATAGCTTTGTAGTACAAACTGCTGGAGGGCATTCTCCATGCTCTCAGGTGTTGGTCTCCTCTTAAGCACTCAACACTACACCTCAGAAAGGGTGGTTGAGAGTTGGGGATGTAGCTCCGCGGTAGAGCACTTGCCTAGCACCCATGGGCCACTGGGTTCCCTGCCAAGCAGGGGAGACAAAGTGGTTGATTCGATGCCTATTAATGATGTACATTACCAAGAAACAAACTCCTAACTGTTATTACCAAATATTCTTCAGCTATTGCTTAATTCCATCTTGGGAATCAACCTAAAGCCAGTCAAAGAAAGAACCTAATAGGAGATAGGCAAAAACAAAACAAAAAACCCTCTAGAGACAAAATGACTTGCCTCAGGGTCAAAGTAGAAGACTGAGGGGTAGAATATAGAATGTGGGAGTCAGTAATTTTACTAGCTCACCCCTTCACCGTGCTCATCCTAGAGTCTGCTCCCTTCTCTCTTTTTGTACCTTTTAACTTTTTTGTTATTCCATTAATTTTGGAAACATTGTATAGCATATGAAATGTAGTCTATGAACATGGGGTATAATGTATAACTTTGGGCACATGTGGTATGAGATTTGAGATGCAGCTGAGGATCATGTTGGATGGAACTTTGTACGTCAAGACGGAGAACAGATTTCATGGAAGCAGGAGCTTAGGCAGAGAGAACATCAAAGAAGCATGTTGTGATAACTCATGTGAAAGATGGTAGTGGTGGTAGAGAGTAAGTTGACGGTGGTAGAAACAGAGACTTGGTCATCACCTGGGGTTATCTTGAAAACAGGACAAAAAGTAACTGCCTGTGGCCTGTATATGGAGGCAAGTGGGGGTGGGGACCAAGGGAGTAAATAAAGATAATTCCAAAGTTGAATTGAGCAACTGAGTAAATACTGAGATGAGGATGCTAGATAAAAGGAAAGGAAAGTATGTTAATGAGGAAGAGAGGGAAATTAGGTAGAGCGAATAACATTAGCATAATGAAATTCACCTAGAAACACGACAGGAGATGTTCAAAAGTCAAAGACCTCATGCATTAGTTAGTTTAAAAACAGTGACACTCAGATAAAGAAAGGCCACCAAAGACAAGAGTGGAAGCTGGAAATCAACTCCAGCTAGTAACACCTACACCCAAAGTTGGTAGTAATTTGGCTAAAGACAAAAATCAATGGCAAGAGGATGGAACCAGGAGGCCCAGTGACCAGGTCTATTGGGTGTACTTGAAGTAGCCCACGGGGACACAGTCACACACAAATCATTGTTCATTTCTACTGAGAGGCTAATGGAGATGAAGAGAAGGGGTCAGACGCAAGTCTGCTAGTAGCCATTTAAGAGTCAAAAAATAAACGATCTTATTAGCTAATGATTTTGCTATGAGGAAAATCAATGCCATCAGAAGAGAATTTCTAGTTTCCACTATACTTCCTTTCCAGCTCCAGTGTCTAGATCCACATGTTGTACCCTCTGTCTTGGGACAACTGGAGAACCGTCTGTGCTCCAATCTGAAGTGCTTACCTCCTTTCTAGATCCCATTCTTTCCCCTGGTGCGGGCACATTGTTCAGTGATCCTCATCTTTCAATGGCAGTTGATTCTCATGAACAAACTCGTTGCTCTTGCTTCCATTATCCAAACCAAGAAACTAGAAAACCAATTTAAAAATCTTTGCTTCCTGTTGACTTGCCTTCCGTACCACCCCCCCAACAAGCGTCCCATTTTATAGCTTTCATTTTTAGCAAATCCTCGAGGAAATTCTCTCTTTTCAATGTCTACAATTATTCTGCTACCCTTTAAAAAAAATTCCGTTGGTCATCTATATTGAAGTATAATTTATAAATAGCAAATTTTACGCTCTTGAAGCACATGTTTCCAAAAGTTTTGGAAAAATATATTCTTGGTCATGTAGCCATCACTGAAATAAAAACATATTTATCCCTTATAAATATCTTTTGGGACCCTTAACAGTCAATTTCTTCCTCTCAACTCCATCCCCAGGGACCACTGCCCAAATACATGCCTCTAAATGTCTTATAAATTAGTTCTTGTAAACCTACAGTATTTAAGATATGACATCTTTCTGTCAGCACAATGCTCTTGAGAATCATCCATGTTGTTACATGTGTCACTGGCTTGTTTCTTTAGACTGCTGCGTTGTATGTAAGTGTGTGAACAGGTAAGAACATGTTTATCCGTTCACCAGTAAATAGGTGTTTGGGTTGTTTCCTACTTAAAGCATACACATTATTTTGCTTCTAACTTGTATTTTTATTTTTTAACATTACCTTTCTAAGAGAAAAAGCTTTATTTGGATAAAGTTCAACTGATGAATATTTTGTAGTTTGTGGGAATTTTTTTGGTGTCACATTTGAGAAACTTGTGTGACTTGACATCACAAAGATTCTACTCTAGAAATTGCATAATTTTATTTCCGACATGTATGTCCATAATCTACTCAAAATTAATTTTTGGTATATAGTACAAGGTAGGTATAGGAGGTCAATATTTTAGATGTGGATGTTCAGCTTTCCCTGCTCCATATAATAAACATTCTACTTTTCCTCTCAAAATCGCTTTGGCATCTTTATCAGAATCAGTTTTTATAGACATATGAGCTCATTTCTGAGCTTTCTATTCTGTTTCAGTTTTCCAGATATCTGTCTAAGAACATACTAGTCTTGTTATATTCACTATAGGTTTATAGTAAGTATTGCAATCAGGTAGTGTGAGTCTTTTGGTTTGTTTTTCTTTTAAAAACTATTTTAGCAATTCTAGGTTCTTAGATCAGATTATCATTTTATCTAAAAAATAATCTGCTGAATTCTTACTCCTAAGTGACCCATGGTAGTTTGCATTATATAAAGAAAATAAAATTATACAAAATGTGTGCTAGAAATCAATAAGAGAATGACATCTGAAAAATATGCCAGTGATTCAGAAATTAATAACACACTCCTAAAAGAACATCATGGATTATATGAATTTTTGAATTTACTGACATTTGTCTATAGTCTCAGAATATGACCCATTCCTGTGATCTGTCCCTCTGCTGGAATACAAGCTCCGTGAGACATGTTTCAACTGTTTTATTCACTAATGTAACAGACAAGAAAAGATCAAGCCAAGTCATGAGAAATTGATGAGTAAACATACAACTAGCTACTTTCAAATTTAGACAGTGTATCACTTACATAAATAATGAGAAGACGATAAAGGTACCAACCCTCATGATACTTGTCCACACACCAAGAGGAACAACACCAAAACCAAAGGGGCCTGATGACCACGGGTTGGGTTGTGGTATACCTGTAGTTGAGGAGCTAAAAGGTTTTACACTGCAGCTATGTGGCCTTATATTCCACAGCTCTGTTTTGGGGAAGGAAGTGGCAGAAAGGATCAACATGCAGAAGCTGATGATAAATTTCCTCAAGACAGAAAAGAGACTTGTGCACCCAGGCCTGTAGTGCATACCTGTAATCCCAGAATTTTGGGAGGCCGAAGCAAGAGGATCATAAGTGTGAGCCCAGACCTGGCAACTTAGTGACTTAACAAGACACTTAAATAGACAAATATAGAACATAATAATAGAAAGTGGAAGTGGGCAGGGCTGAGGATTTATCTCAGTGCAAGGCCCTGTGTTCTATCCCCAGCACTGGGGGGATGTAAAGGGAATGTGAGATGATTTCAGAGAAGCTTCTTACAAGCTTTACATGCTCTGGGGGTACCAGGAGGATCACATGCATTTTACTAAGGCTCAGATAAGCTGCAGTCTCAGCCTTTCAGCCTGTATGACCTATGTTTTGGTGTGCAAAATCACTACAAACCCAGGGCAGAATTTGTCCCCCGAAAGCAGGCATTCAATAATTATTTAAACAAATACATGAATAGTTGAGAGGTTCTAGCACTTTCTAATGGTGAAGACCAAGCCTTCAACACAAGGACCTTTGTGGATACTACCTGTGTTCAAACCAAAGCAAGCAGAAAATAAAAATAATCAACCCAATGAATGAATTGAAAGAAATGGAATTGAATTGAGTATAATTTGAGTATTATTTGACAGATAATGTGCAAGAAAACAAGCAAAGAAGATGGCGTCAGAGAATGAGATGTGCTATGGAGTCACCAAATGAAAAAAATGGGACAGAATGTTTAGAGATATAAGGAAGAGAGGAGAATTGATCCACTTGAATAGAGTTGAATTGAATTGAGTGCTAGTCCTAAATGTCTGGTTGGCTGGCCACATGACCTTGAGCAAGTCACTCTCACTGATGGATTTGCATTCCAAAATAAAATAAATGCATACTACAAACTCAGATCTAACATTTAATTCCTTCCCTTTTTTGTTTTTCCATGTTGGAGATTGAAGCCAGAGCTTTATGCATGTTAGGTAAGTGTTCTACCCGAGTCCTTCCTGTCCTATTAAATGTAATATTATCTATCTTCACTTACCTTTTCTTCAGAAATGTTATTAAATGCCTACTTTAGTAATGGTGGGCACTGAACTTGGCACTGACAAATCAGCCAGATGGAACCTCCTCTGAGAGCTTGGGAAAGGTGACTGAGATTAAATAAATAACTGGACAAAAAATTATCTAAATTAATTGTGAAGAAAGCAGCTGGAAACAAACACAAAAATAAAATCACAGGGTAGTAGCCTTGATAGTAGGTTATGGAAAGTTCTCCCTGAAGAAGATGCATTAAAATGTAGAGTCTGGGAGAGGCACAGTTCAAGACAAAGCTAAAACTTCACAGGCTATGTCATGGATTTTGGGCTCTGCAAGCTCCCCTTTATTTTAGAGTCAGTTTATAAGACTGAACTCATTCTACCTTGGGTCTCCCACAGGAGTGACGTGGTTCTGGGCACATTTTCTCCTGAGGTCATCTAGTCCTCTTTGACAAAGTCAAGCATTTTTTCCCCCTAGAACTAAATGCCAGAGATTGACATATTATATGACCTGGTGTCACGATACCCTTGAGTAAAGAAGCCACTTGGCAACTCATGAGGCAATTCTGTTTTTTTTTTTTTTTTTTTGCCTTTAACTCAAGGTTCCGGGCCACAACATCCCATTACTCAGTTGCTAAGGGTCAAATGTAGCCTTCCCATTGGGCACATACAGTCCTCGCTTACGAATTTTGAGGGTTACATTAAGCCTGAGTCTCTTCCCTACCTGATAATGAGAAGTACTTGAAGTTGCACTGGTTATTTTTTTTTCTATCTTATTGATATGTATACGTGCAAAATTTAAGGTTTACAATGGAGTTGAGCATTTTGTGCACATACGTATCTTGTCAAGGTGACAAGGGCTTGCACTGGTTATTTTTCAAAGTGATAACTACAGCTAGATAGAACAGCCAAGAACCTGTCACTTGGGTGTGTTATCTCCCCATTCCCACCCCCACCCCCACTGGGCCTAAGTTTCCAGGATCTCACTGCTGAGGCCTTCTCAGCAACAGAAGCCAGAGTGAAGACATTGTTTTCTGCCTTTTTGGAAGCTTCTAGATAAACTCTGCACTGTGGGTGAGGTTTCCCAAGGGCTAGATCCAAGGTGCCAACGCTTGGGCAGCACAATAAGACAAAGAGCGGTCCTCTTTCAGGAGTTGGAGAACATAGGAGAGGGTACGTGTCCTTCTATCTCCAGGGACCAGCCCCAGGACGCCACCAACAGCCACATCCCATTAGGAGGCAAGGAGGGCTGGTGATTGGCTAACTAGGTTTCTAATCAGGAATTCTCAGATTAAGAAAATTATCTTTGTATCTATGAATATTTCTATCACCCAGAGTCAGAGCCTACATCCTCACACTTTCCCCCATACCTAGGCAATGCGGTGCACTGGTCAAGGGAACAGATTCTGCAGCCAGGCTGCTGGGGCTCAAGTTTCAGACTTTGTGACTTCAGGAAAATTATTGTCTCAGCTTTACTGTCCATGTCTTTATATGGAACTGAGTGGTGCACATCTGTCATAGGCTTGTCATTCTTTTTAAATCCACAAACTAATACAGTGATGTGCATAGCAGGGTATTTGGGTTCACACATCGAGACCACTACTTGCCTTATGTCCACAGGAGTGTATAGCTTCTACTGCCACCACTGCCGTTGCTACCAATAGAGAAACGGGGCAAGTCACCAGCTACTGAGAACAAGTGGCCACATAATCCGTGCAAGGAGCTGTGGACAGGAGGCTGATCTGCCACCAGCACAACTTGTGGACTTGGACAAGTCACCTCCATCTAGAATCTGAACAATGAAGAGCTCACTTAAAAGTGAACTTGAGATTCTGATCAGAACTTTATCATTCTCAGGAGAGTTCCAGTGAGTCACTGGGAGGAAGATACAGGCTCTGAGGTAGTGGC
Source organism: Ctenodactylus gundi (assembly GCA_004027205.1). NCBI lineage: Eukaryota > Metazoa > Chordata > Mammalia > Rodentia > Ctenodactylidae > Ctenodactylus > Ctenodactylus gundi. The sequence continues at coordinate 38,980 of PVKB01000621.1, read as the reverse complement.
GTGGTTTCTCTTCCCCTTGGCATCACTACCCTCACCACACCTGTCACAGGCTGTTCAAGGAGGGCTGCTGGGAGGAGGAGAGCCCCTGCTCCTGGCCAAGGGCTGCTTGCTGAAGGTCAATGCTGGGGCGGACCCTGGAGATCACTGCTCCTGGGACTTTCTCTCTCTGTGTAGATGACAGAATTGAAGTTTAAGGTCATGAAGATGTATACGGTGAAGGATCATTGGATGGATTGGGACCTGCTTTCTTTTACTTCAAGTTGTTCTAGTAGCTTCTCCTTTTCTGTCTGAGTAGGTACAGGAATGTAGGACAGGAGAAACATCTGGACTCAATCTCAGGAGACTGACAGACTGAGCCACAAAACAAAGAAACCTGTTTCTTCAGCCTCCAAAGAGGCCAGAACACAAAAATCCCAAAGTCTGGGCTTCCAACCCTGCCTGAGTCTGGCTTATGTCATTTAGGTGAACTACCTAATTGCTCTGTTCCTCTTTTACCCCAGACATTCTTAAAGCCTGACTAGTGCTGATTTATCAAGCCACTGTACAAAAAGCCCTAAGGTGACCAAACTTTGTTGTAGTTCTGAAGCCACCAGAGGTATTATTCAATCCTTGCCTTTTGTGGAGGGAATCCATTTGAAATTGTTAGCTAAGTTCCAAAGGATCTGTGGGCAGCATTGGAAATTCCTCTTCCAGTGGATGGGTAAGCCCATTTGGAAATGACAACCTTCCCACCATTCCCCGGGATCTAAGCCCCAGGCCTGTGTTTATGCAGCCCAAGGGGGAAAGCACCGGCTGGCCAAGTCAATGGAACCATTATGCATGGCTCATTCCACAGCAGAACAGTGTGTCTTTGAGGACCTGGCAGCGACTGGCCCTACCTGTTTTTGAGTCAGTACGTTCTGTCTGCTGGAAGGATGAAGGGAGAGCAGCACACACCACCATCTCATCATCATAAATGCCATTCCGGGTTAATGATTACCATGTACAGTACGACTGTAGTCAAACTGCACACACCAAGTGTCCTTCCCAGAGAGACTGGCCTGCAGTGCATAAAGGGGATCATTGTGTGCGTTGGGTGAAAAAGTGAGAAGAGCCCGCAGGTGCCAAGTGTGGCTTCATAGCTCATGCACTCAGTAGGGGGGAGGTGGGGACACTGTGCACATATTTTCTCATTTTATAAGACAATCTATTTACATTCACTATTGACACTGGGGTACTGTTACCAAAGCTGGAATTTGTGTCATTCAATAAAATGCCCTATCAAGCTAACCTGACGTTACAGAACATCAAGGAGATCCCACAGGAACCGTTCCTGCCTCTGGTCAGAACTGGCTCCTCTGCAGCCACAGCCATCCTCCTCCTGCTGGGGAGTTGAGAGGGCTTGTCTGGACAGTTGGGGGGTGTCTCCAAGCCCAGCAACGATTGAAGTTGATGGCTCTCAGGCCCCAACCAGCCTCTTCTGTCTGCCAGAGACAGAGCAGGAATGCACCCCCCTGAGGTCTCAGTTTACAGGCTTTTTACATCGATAATTAAGCAAGGGCCTGCCACCTGCACACCTGTCTCAAGTCTCCTCCCAGGACAGTCCCGATGTCGCCCTTAACCAGCCCAGCTGCAGTCTCTTTCTGTTGCCACTTTCAGACAGAGGGGATTGTTCTAGGGCTAGAGGCTGTGACCTTGGCCATGTCTGTGGGAGAGCAAAGCAGCTGGAGGATTTGGTAGGACCTGGAAAACTCTATTCTAGAAAAAAAAATTCCTCCAAATCCCCAAGTTCATTTTTAGCACACAATTACTTTGCATCCGGTATTGCTCTTTCTGACAATTCTGAACCCAGATCACCTGGGATGGAGAGTCATGGGAGTCCCGGGTCTTGGGATATGAATTCACTGGTCTCCTGTGGTAATGTCCCAGGAGGGAGCTGAACTGGGAATGGCAGAAGATCTCAGGAGGACAGGAAATAGGAAGTGGTGGCACCACAGGCTCATGGGGCCTGTTTCCCCGGTATCCTAAGTTAAAGATGTTTTTCTTTTCCTTTTAAAACAACAATGACAATGAAAACAGCCTTCCATGCTCAGAGATGCATAATGACTGTGGTTTGGATGCTGCGGCTTGCCCACCAAGTAAACAGCACTCTCCTAACTTCTGAGAGCCTTTTCCAAATTTTCCCACTTTGCAGGTGGTTGAGATAAAGTCGACTTCACCTCTAGGCCCAGGCAGCATGTAGGCCCAGCCCATTGAATTACTGTGCACACAGACTGGCTGGTTGACAAAACCGTCATTGGCATGTGAGCTGAGCTAAGCCAATGGAATCCAAACATAGCATTTTTGCAAACATTATTTAAAAAGGAGAGCTGTCCTTCTGCTGGCAGTGCTAGGTGAACTGAAAAAGTAGATCTAGATGAGCTATAAATCTTATTGCCATGGTGTGTAAAGCAGCTGCCTAGGAGTAAAACCAATTTAAAGTAGTACAGAACTGAACGCTTTTGAGCCATATTCATCATGACGTCATTGAGTCACGTAGATCTGACTCTACCTGAAGCCAGTATAATGTTAGGCTTTTTAGTTACTCAAAAACTTCCTCCCCTCTTTTTCGAATGCTGGTGTGTTTCTTACGCAGTAGAACAAGTTCTTGGTAGTAAGATTATCACATGGTTCACAATAGCATTAAGTCTCCATCTGATAGCAGCATTTTTTCTCTACCCGATTCTACAGGTTCCCGCGAAATTGGCTCAGATATTGGCCTGGGTGCATCCATCAGCTAAGTGAAGATGACAATGGAATGAATAGGAAGAAAAGAGAGTAAGAGGGAGGAGCTTTGAGCATCTTGGAAGAAATGTGCTCTAAAAATGGAGTCTTCAATTGAGAAAGGGCAAGTTTTCACTCTGGCCTTGAGATAATTCCAGGGGTTTGCCACTTCACTAGGCATCAGTTAGAACTTCTTAGAAGTGTAGAACTTTGACTTTATTCCAGACCTATAAATCCGAATTTGCATCTTCACGTGGTTTCTAAGAGATTATGTATAAAAGATGGGGTATCACTGATGAAGTGACCTCAGGAGGGTAGGGCACAGTGCATAATCGATGAGGGCACAGTGCATAATCTCAGTGAAAAATAGGTCCCCTTCTTTCAGAAGTTTGAAAATCATTTATTGACTTCAGTCTCCACATTTGGCATAGGGGTTCACAGAGGCTGAGTTAGGATAAATGACCGATGAAGAATCAGAATCAACTACGCAGTCAGGTTGAAAAGCAGATGTTCTACAAGTCTTTGTGACCTTGAGTCAGGCAAAGGTTTCACAGATAGGACACCAAAATCACTACCCATAAAAGAAAAAAGAAGATAAGTCAGTCTATATTAAACTTGAAAATGTGCCTGAATTTAGTGGGCTTCAAAAATTTCAAACTCACTCTGCAAAAGAAATTGTTAAGATAACAAAATGATGGAAAGTCTGGTAGAAAATATCAGTAAAAGACACATTCATTAAGGATTTTTTGCCTTCACAAAACCCAATAAGAAGAAAGCAAATAACCCAAGTCAAGATGGGGAAATGATGTGAGTAGATACTTTACGAAAGAAATTATGTGGATGGCAAGTAAGCCCACAAGAAGATCTTAACATCTTTTGGTATGAAGAAAACCAAAGTAGAACTGCAATGAGCTATTGGTACATACACACTAGGCTGACAGAAAAATAAATACCAGCGAGTACAGGAAGGGTGTGAACCATTTGAAAGGGTGGTTCTGGATTGCTGGTGGAAATGCAAAAATGAAACAGCCGCTTTGGAAATGACCTGACAGTTTCCTGCCAAGTTTACACACGTATGTATCGTGTGACCCAGGGATCCCACCTGCAAGTATTTACCTGAGAGAAATCAAAACAAGCATTCACACTCCAGAGTGCATATGATGGCATTTACAGAGGCATTAGTTACAATAACAAAAAAAAAAAAAAAAAAAAAAAAAAAAAAAAAAAAAAAAAAAAAAAACTGGAAATAACCTGGTGTCCTTCAGCTGGTGAATGGTTATACAAACTGCCCCTCCATATGAAGATCTGCTACTCCACAATAGAAATCGATGAAAAAAAATAAAAGTATGGATGAATCTCAAAAACATTCAGATTGAAATCAGTTTTGAGTCAGGCTATACCCAGGATGGCTGTGATTCCATCTGTCTTACATTCTGAGAAAAACAAAGCTGAAGTATAGGGACCAAAGTCAGACCAGTGATTGGCAGGCTGGGACGGAGGAGAGTGATGGATTTTAAGAATGTTATATTAGCTTCCTAAAGCTGCTTCCAAAAATAAACAACTGCAGCAAACTTGTTGGCTTAAGCTGTAGGAATAGGTAGTCTCACAGGCCTGGAGGCCATGGGCCTGAAATCAGAGAAGGAAGGTGCTGTCCCAGGCCACCCTTGGCTTCCAGATGGCATCTCTATGTTCACCTCATGATCCCTATGCAGGCATTTGTTTCCAAACTTCCCCTTTTTATTAAGCCACCTGCTGTGTTGGAGTCCTAAGGGCACACCCTAGTGACTTCAGTTTAACTTGATTGCCTCTGTAAAGACCCTATCTCTGTAGCGCCACTTTCAGGGTTAGAACTTGGTGGGAAACGCATGTCAACCCGTAACAAAGGCTTATGGAAACTGGTGCAAGAAATGTTTTACTTCATCTAAATTAAGGTGGGGCTATATATATGAGAAGTCTTAAAACTTTGCATTAAAAAGGGTAGATTTTGCTCTAAGTAACATAAGTTAATTTTTTATAATTCCAAAAAGTACAGCTGATTCCTCTTTGGGGTCTAACACACACTCCTGAGTATAGCATTCATTCCATGAGGACAAAAGACCGTGTATTTCAGAACCTGAGGAAGGTAACAGCTTCCCAGAAAAGGCTGTTTTTCTACCATGTGAATGTTCCTACAAGGAACATTTCACCAAAGCGTAAGGATGCCATCATCTTGAATGGTTCATTAACCAATTGCCTCTTCTTGAGTGGGATGAAGCGAGAGAAAGTGAGGACAAGCCAGGAAGGTCTGGCCGGGGACCTGCCCGGGTTGGCTGGAGCTGGTCTCCACTCCCTGCAGGCAGAAGCTGTATATTTTGCCAAGGAGCCTCTGTCGTTTCAGCCCTCACTCGAGGTCACTCTGAGGTCACCTGTGAAGGAGGGAGAGAGGAGATCAAACAGCCTGCCAGTTACCCTGAGATACACAGGAAAGAACTCAGGAGGTGATCTCACCCTCCTGGGAGGGAAGAGGGCAGGTGAACACACTCCACACATTTCATGCTGCAGGGGGAGGTAGGTGTGGGCTACACTCTCAGAGGTTGCTTCACAAAGGAAGGGGCCAAAGATAATAAGCCTTCAAGTCCCTCCCTTCCCCAGTCCCTGGCAGCATCTCTGGCTCCTGTGCATTCTTACCTGTCTTATCCTGCCACCGTCTGACTTGTAGCCATTCTGCAGGTCACTGACTGTACCCACTTAGGCCAGGTAGAATCGCTTGACCAGTAATGGAAGCAGAAAGAAAGAATCGATGTGTGTAATGGACATGCTGACCATCTGTCCTGCCCCGGCCTCCAAGAAAGGTGCTGTTTGTATGTGGCCCCTTCTGGACATCCGGATTCAGTCCATCTGGGCAGAACGGGCAGCAGGAAACAACTGGAAACTGGGGGGAAGCACAGCCAGTCTCCTCAAGAGGCTTAAAGGACTGGCCCCCAAATGCGGCAGGCAGCGCTGCGTTTAGAGGAACACGGAGCCACACAAATGGCTGGGCGAGGCTGCTGCTGGCCTCTGGGCAGCCTGCTGGCCAGGTCTGGTGGCTGACCTCTCGGTTCTGTTCTGCTGTCTATCAGAGATGAGGTCACTGTTTGGTTGACCTTCTCAGCCGCCGCTGCCTGTGGATGCTCTGTCTGCCTTTGCTCTTACGTCTTTATGCTTACATTTCAGGTAGTAAAAAAAAAATCTTTCCATGATTTAATTTCCTAAACTAAAGCAAGAACAAGACCAAAGGCATAAAAAAATCTTCTATTTCCATGGGCTTAGTGTTCTTACCTGTAAAATGGGGATGAAGGAAGAGTGTTTCTTTCAGTTTTATGTTCAAATATCAGATTTAGACTCAGAGCACCAAAGGTGTTTTGTTTGATATTGTTTTCCTGACGCACGTATAAAGATTACCATGGACCCCTCTCTCTTCTTCTCTCTTCTCTCCCTCCCTCTCACGCTTTTTCTCTTTCTCTCTCTCCCTCTCTCATACACACACATACACACTCATTTAGTCTTCACAATAACCCTGTGAGGAAGACTCTTTATCCCCAAAGATTTTCTGGGTCAAGATATTAATACCACAAACCAGGTACAGTTACATGTAAGGCAACCAAGGCAGGGAACTTAACAGACGTCCCACACCACGGAGCCAATGCTAGGTCACAAGCAGAGAAGTTTGCAGCCCCAACACTCTCACCCAGGGTCCACACTCCTGGGTGCGTCTTTCTGTCACGTTGAGACTAGCTCGGCCCCATTGTGCTGCTGTGTGATAGCAGGTGCGTTATACAGATGCTAAGTTTACGTCTTCTTATTGGCAAATGGCGACAATTACATGGTCCTGGTCAGAAATAAGAAACTTCTCTGTGTGAAACCTTTTTAGGCCCGGAACTATCAATCCTCCCCACAAGCTCCCCTTTACTCTTTATTCCCTGTCCCCTGCCCTCCCTGCCATATTGGCTGCCATGTTGGTTATACGAATGCTTCCTTCTCCTGGGTGTTCTAAATAACTAGAGCTAAGCTCCTGGAGAACATAGGGCAAGTCAGGTACAGCTCTTGGCGTGAGCCCTTGGCGTGCGTTGCCACACCTGCTTTTTGTTTGACCTCACAGCAACCTCAGGAGGCAGATGCTACAATTATCCCCATTTGACAGGTGAAGGTGAGGCACACAGAGGTTGAGTAACTTACTTAAGTTCACACAGCCAATTAGTGGTAGAGCCAGTACTCACAATGAGGTCTTTCTGATCCGTTCTATTGCTCAAGAAAGGCAGATGGCAGAGGGAATTGTGCGACTGAAGTTGGAGGCACTTATGAGCTCTACTCACAAATGATAACAATCTAAATTGGGATAATATTCTCACTTTAAAAAAAACTAACTCTCATTTGTCTGGTCATCCATGCTGTTGGCCAGGAGTGGGCTTCTCTAAATACCCAGATGTGAAAGGAACATCACTAACATGTAGAAAACTTTGGATGCACATATCCACATATGCAAAGATATGGGGGAGAAAATAATAAACCAGTCGATGGTCCATAGCCTGCACTCCACTTAGAAGTCAAAAACAAGACAGTGCTGGTTCTTCTGCCATTCTGATGTCAGGTCTTCATTTTCAAGTCTCTGGTCAGCACGTTGTGTCTCCCTGGGTGGTAAGAAGTTCCCTAATGAATTGCTTAAGATGATTGAGTTTTTCTAGACTTCTTCTCTGCCCATCACCCAAGATCTGAGTTACCACAGTCTAGAAATGGAGGAGGCAAAGCCGAGGAAGTGGTCCAAGACTGGCGGCAAAGTGTGAAGGGCTCCTCTGGGCCCAGGGACCCATGATGCCAGGGAACGCCCTTGGATTTGGAGTCCCAGAGCTGAGCAGTAAGAGTCAAGGCCGAATTCAGGCAAGATCCACCCCACGGTGTAAAATGTGTAAGTCCAGAGTTGAGGCTTCCCGGGGCTGCCTCACAGATGCGTCCGTCCCCTGTAGGCCTCTCAGATCCATGCATTCCTTCGCTCTCTGTCCCACGGGTCTTCTCTTGCACTCCACTCTCTTCTGCTATGTAGCTGAGAACTTACTTAGGTGGACTAGTACCTATGAATGCTCAAATTTTAATAGGGGATTTTTGAGACCCAGAGAAAGTTGAGTATTCAATTACCATCTCTCTCATAGGGAAAGAGACTGAGCCATCACTGAATCAAGGGGCCACAGATTCACATGCCTCAGGTGCGGACTGATAAGTGCAGACACATGAACCAGGCTCGTGACAATCTTTGTGGTGGCAGATTGTGGCAGAATGGACGACATGACCCAGCTAAAGGCATTTGGATTCCAGCTTCTAAAAAACACTCTTCAGGTAACAACCAAGCATTTAAAAAAAAAAAAAAGATAAAAATAACTATACCCTAAAAAGGCTTGGGTCCTAGAATGAAAACATGACGTTAATGGAACAGCCAATGAAACAGTGATAAAGTGTAGCTAATGGAAATGTTCTGATGTTAATTTCTTAGTTTTGATGATTGTGCCTGCTTGTGTAAGGTGCTCAGACTAGAGGAAGCTGGATGAAGAGTATATGGGAACTTGTTATACTATCTTCATAACCTTTTTGTAAATTTGAGTTATTTCAAAATAATAAATTTATTTCAAAAAAGTTATATTTGCAGGGAATTTCTGTGATAACAGTAGTTATTGCTTCTACACAAATGAAGCTTACAATGTCTAGGAACATTGTAGGCACTAACCTGTTTACGACTCTCAATAATTTTTAATTCTCATGGTAACTTCATGATTAATTGGAACATTATCGGTACTGACCCACTTACTCCTCATGATAATTTTCTCAGGTAAATAAAATTTTTCTCTTTCTTTACTGGCAAGTACACTGAGACATAGACTCAGAAACTTTCCTGAAGTCAGACAGCCCTAAGGGGTAGGGTCAAATACCTAATTCAAATCATTTTTTTTCTACATCACCCTAAGTGAGGAATATGAAATATGCATCTTGATAAGAAGCTTACTACATACTGATTTGTACTCAGGTTTCAAGACTAGATTTACACATCAAGACAGATCCCTTCTCAACTACAAACTTGTCTGGGTAGTGGATACTGAGTATCACGGCATATGCCTATAAACCCAGACACCTGGGAGGTTGAGGTAGAAAGATCACAGTTTGATCAACTGTTTGGACAACTTAGCAAGACCCTGTCTCAAAATGAAATATATTAAGTGAAAAGGCTACAGATATGGCTCAGCAATAGAGCAGCCCTGGGTTCAGTGTCCAAATCGTTTTGTTTCATTTTTAAGGAGACACTACGATCTCACTTCTATCAGTATGGCTACTATAAAAACAGAGCAAAACAAACAATAGAAAATAACAAGTATCAGGGAAAATGGAGAGAAATTGGAACTGTTGTTGAGAATACAAAATGACATGGCCACCATGAAAAACAGCATGACAATTCCTCAGGAAACTAAAGCTAGAACTGCCCATAATCTAGCAGTTCTATTTCCATATAGATGCCAAAAACAATAGAGGGCAGAATCTTAGACAGATACTTTTACACTAGTGGTCACAGCAGCGTTAATCACAGAATGTAGAAACAGGGCAAGTGTCCGTGGGTAGATAAATAAGTGATGCAAACACACATGCACACACAACAGGACATTATTTGGTTTTAAAATCAGGTAGGAGATTCTGATATGTTCTACAATATGGATAAAACTTGAGGACACTGAACTAAGTGGAAAAGCCAATTACAAGACAAATACTGTGGAATTCCGCTTTTGTGAGATATGTGGGATTGCCAGACACATAGAGAGAGAAAGTAGAATGGAAATTTGCCAGGTATCAGAGGTTGCGGGGAAGGAAAGGGAACTTGTAATTTAACGAGTACAGAGTTTTAGTTGGAGATATGAAGCGCTTTTGAGAGGGGTGATGGCCATGGCCACATAACAATGTATTACACACGACACCCCTGAATTGTACACTTAAAAGTAGCTTAGAAGGTAACTTTTATGTTTTGGGCATTTTACCACAACTCAAAATTAAGTTTAAGGGGCATTGAATAACTCAATCAACAAGACAGATAGTATTTGAACACAATATTGTAAAAGATCAAAATTAAAGCAATAAGAAGTCCACGAGGAAAAAAAAATCAAAACGTTAAATAAAGACAGAATGAGCGGGTGGTATTGTATCATACCACAATGGAGCCCAAGGCGACAAAAGAAAAAAAGACAGCAATGTAAATCCTTAAGGACACTTCGTGTAGATAGATAGCATTTGTAAGGGAATCTTAGGGTATACACTGAAAAAAAACTCCCTAGATGGATCTGATATCAGCTTCCACCCCCACCACCTGAAAAAAAGAAATTATTTCAGCACATACTAAATGTTGAAGAGAACTGGAATCCAAAGAGTTTAACTTCGGAAGGTGTACAGTTAGCCAGTAAAATAATGGCAGAATGTTCAGGAGCTCAGGGGCCAGGGAAGGATGTGTGGGGTCAAGAGGCTCCGCTGTCCCTTTCCAGGACAACTGTGCCTCAGGGGCCCGGTGACCTTGGCAACAGTGTATGAAACCTGCATATCTGCTCCTGGATCCTGTGAACATGTTAACCTGCATATTGTCCAGCTGCAGGCTAGTTTTAAAATTTGTCTTAGACAGAACCACCTCTACCCTTCACCAACTTGCTTGGGAAGTTACAGGTGGGAGGGAGCTGAGGGACAAGTTTCTGCAGCAACACCTAACGTTTAGGTACTACCACGTACGGTGCAAATGCAGGACAGGGGAGTGTCAGATATTTATTAAATGAAGCCTTGGGTACATCTTGTGTCCCACTGGGGTTTATCTGTCACCCCCTCATGAGCCCTGGGAGTCGGTGATACGCTAGATGTGCAGAGTTCCGGTACTGTTCTCTTGGGACTCAGGATTCCTGGAGGTTAATTTTTCAATTTTTGGATCCCTATTATTAGAGTCCTGAGATCCTGCCATGAGCTCATACATTCCTACCCTCTTTCTGCATGTTTTGTTTTCTTTACCAGAAAGCAGACAATTCATTTCCTTCTTTGTCAGCCTGCAGGGTCTGGCCCGGTCTGCCACCCACTGTCAGGGCCAGCCCTCCCTGTGCCTTCTCTGGCCTCTTCTCTGGCTGTTCCACCCAGTGGCCAATGCAGATGCTTCTCTGGTTGTTATCCCCGACTTGTCCTTCCTTCCCCATCCACCTGGCCTCCTTCCTCAGCTCCATGAGCCTCAACTAGACCGTGCCCTTCAGGGTACATTTGGCAACATCTGCACACATTTGGATTGTCACATCTGGTATTTGGAGGGTGGTATTACTGGTATCTAGTGAGTGGGAGATCAAGGCTACTGCTAAAGACTACAGTATACAAGACAGTCCCCACACCCCTACTCCTGACCCTGCTCCCAACAAACACTTATCCAGCCCGAAGGGTGACTAGTACCAGGTTGAGAAACTGCTCCAGGTAACCAGATCCACCCCTAGAAGTTCAAATATCACTTCCTTCTCCAGGGAGGTGAAGATGCTGCCTGCACTTTCTCGCCATCCTCACCCAAATGCACAAGAGATTAAGCTACGTTCAGAGTATGTCCCTCCTCTTCTTTTGGGGGGGGGGACTTTCGACGTTTATTGAGTATCCACTATAAGACAGAGATTATTAGATATAAAATATACAACTATGCATGAGAGGGACACAGAGCTTGACTCATTTGTCCAGAGCCTCCTGGGAAGATGATTGTTGAACAAGTTATCATCGATGTAGTGACTATTCCAAAAAGGAAGGCATGGGGCCAGGGGTACCATGACCAGGACAATCTAAACTTGTCTGGATAGGAAGGACTAGATCACTTCTTTCTCGTTCCTCCGTCATGGCCTATGTCTCCTATCAGAGAACAGAGATATATGGAAACTGTGTGCTAAAATCATAAGTCTTTGAGAATCATCTCCATGACAGGTAGGCACAACCCAGGGGAATGGAAGATAGCTGTTGGGGTAGAAATAGTTGGAGCTAATTTTATTTGTTTGATTTTACCTCACCCATGGTGGAAGCTTTATTTGGGAGCACACTTCACAACATACTCTTAGGAAGCCAACCCTTCAACATGGAGCTGTGAGGAGGTGTACTGGGGAGTGTGTGCGTGCCAGAGGGGCTTCCACCAACCCCACAGGGGACTCTGGGGCTAGGACAGTCCTTTGGAATGCTCCTGAAGGGAGGCCCCTGCCAGTCAAGCACTGACTGTGAGTCACCTGCTAAGAGACCATGAGTCTGGGTGAGAACAAGCAGATTTCTGCCACCCAGGGTAGTTTCCAGTCAGGAATACAGCCCCAGGATATCAGCAGTGGACACCCTCAGCTGCTGAGAAAAGGATCTGAGCAGAGCACCACAGGTCCATCATAAAAAATTGGTTCTTACAGAAATATAACCTCTCTGTTTCTGTCTCTGTCTCTGTCTCTGTCTCTCTCTCTCTCCCTTATACTTATTCTGTGGAGATCATGTCCATGAATTACAAGGCTGATAGGCAGTATGCCATCCAATGTAAAGAAGCAAACCCCAATTATCATAAAGAATCTCTTTATATCAGCTCCCTCCGACATTTTCATTATGAGCCCTATGCTTCAACAAAGACCTTCCCAAGCTGCTACATGAAGTCATGTATTTTATTTCTTCATTCTTAAATTAGTGAAAGAAATAAAAACAGATCTGGGTACTGCAGAGCAGGACAGGAAACAACCAAAATCAATGTGCCTTGAACTCTGATCTGACTGCATCTTAGTTAATACAGTGGCTAGGAGTTTGGGTTTGGGGCCTTACAGTCTGGGTTTAGATACCAGTTCTACTACTGCACTTGCTATGTGAATTTGAGCAAGTCAGTGTCTCCTGCTTGTTTCCTCATCTATAAAACAAGACAGTGTAGCACTTGCTTTATGAGATTGTTGTGAGGATTAAATAAACTAACACATGTAAAGCACTTAAGGCAGTGACTGCGATGTAGTAAGCATTCAGGGAATATTACTCAATGTCATTGGTCTATGTGGGCTTTTCCCCAGGGAGATGAAGAATTTGGGCTTTTACAACCATTATGGAGTCTCTAGTGTCAGTGAAGATAAGGTGTTGCTAGCTGGTTTGGCAGAGTGGGGGGTCTTTTGCTGAGGAAGAGGGCAAAGCGTATATGAGAGAATGATTAGCAGTGATTGCCAAATGTCCTGACTTGGCTCCCCACCTCGGGAGGGCAGGAGGGCACAGCCCATTACCAACAGTGTGCCACTGAAAATAGGCACAATTTCCAGAAGACCATGCGATCGCCCCTCTTGGTCTGAAGCTGAGTATGTGACCCACCAGAACTCAGCTTTGGCGTGGAATCTGGACTGGGATGCAGCCAAATCACACCTGAACAACTTCCCCTCCCTGGCCCTCAGGAAAGTTCTCTGTGGAGGGAAGGGCTTCAGCCCCTATGAACCTTGGAGCCCTGTATCTTTCGACTTCTCTTCCTCTCCTGCTCTTGTCTCTCCCAGTAAGCTGGCCACCCCCTCTTCTCTGGTTTTTAGCGTTGTGTGCTTTTGTCTTGTTCCAGAGAGAATGAGCAGCTTTCCCAAAGCTACAGATCTGGGAGACAGTGGGGCGGGCTAGAACTGGAGTCTGGTTCTCAGTCTGTTCTTTACTTACCCTTTAAGCCTTGTCTCTCACTAACTGCCGATGAATGGTCAGTGGTGTGCGGGGAGACGGGGCATCAACAAAAGCAAAGTAAGAGGCGTTTACTGAGCCCTACACAGTGCCAGCCATAGGGATGCAAAGATGAACATGACACGGGCCCCTGAGGAATGTCAGTTTAGCCAAGGTGACAGAGGTAGGCACAGCTGAATTTGGATCAGTTCATTTACAGCAAAGATGCATAACACAGGAAGTTATGGACACATAGAGCATAATCCGCATCTGGCTAAGAATTGAGAGAGGCAGTGAGAGAGGGATACTTGTTGAGGTTTAGAGGGGTATCTGATAGGTGACATTCGTACAAGAGATGGGCACCAGGAGCCAGTTTTGTGGGACACAATTTTTCCATAGGGGAGGAGGTATTTTGGAGATGGCTTGAGTGCGTTCCATTTATTTTCACTTTATTTCTATTGTTAATTATATTGCCATATGTAACGAAATAATTATACAGCTAACCATCATGCAGAATTGGTGGGGCCTGATAGGAGGTGGAGCTCAGGCAGCAGTGCAAGTGAAAGGAACAGCTCACCACTTGACTGAGTCATTTGATAATCGGTACATTTATACAGCGAGACTGTAAAATAATAAACACATTTATGAATTATCCTTACATTTAGTGATTATAAAATTTTAAGCACATTCTTTGGAAAGGTTGAAAAGTGCAGGAGACAATAAAGAAAAGTATATAATAATTTATACTGTGGTACTGGCTTGGGTCGGGAATGTCCCCTGAAAACCTCATGTGTTTGGTTGTAGTGGTATAACCATGGAACTGTGAGCTATTGGGAGGTGGGGCCTGGCTGGAAGGGGTGGGTGCTTGGGGCTGATCTAGAGGGATTGTGTCAACTTGTTGAGATTGGGGATGCCCGGGGCAGAGCTTTCAGGTGTGTGTTATTGACTTGTGGGTGAGGAAGTGAAGGAGGGGCACCCACCCTGGGTGTGGGGGATCCCAACCGGCAGCTCGCAATAAAGGAAGGAAGAAGAAGCGTTGTTGCAGCTTTTCCTGGGAAAGCTCTGGCCTTTACCTAAGTCTCCAGCTAACAACTCTCTTCACCTGGCTCCTATGACACTTGGCTTCTATCTGTGATGCTGTAAGCAGCCCTCAGCCTCTGCCAAGTGCCTCCTCCACCATTACCAGCTGCCCATGAATGAACCGTGCGAGATCTTCTGAAACGCTGAACTAAATAAATTGTTCCTCCCTTAAGTAGTGAAAGTCAGGTCTTTCGTCCCACAAGCAAGAAAGTAACTAAGACATACACTAATAGTTAGTGGTCGAGTGTGGCATTTTCAAAGCAGGTCCAAGGGGTCCTTTGGATCATGGGTCCCCAGATCCCAGTGCTGGTCATGGCCGTTGAAGAACTGGGCCGAGGGAATAGATGAGTGAAGCTCTACCTCCTGTCAATGTGTTGTCACTAGGTTCTCACATTGCTGCTGATCTGGCAGGAGCTGGAGCTTGGCTTTCCGAGTCATGGGGATAATGATCTTCAATTATATTGGGCCCCGGTGTCAAAAGGTTATGGACCACTGCTTAGACCTTGCAGGGGGTTCCCAGGGCCAGGGTTGTTTGCATAATGATTCCAAGTCCTTATCTGTTTACTCCTATTCTCCCTGTGTACACAGAAGCTACACGGCCGATGACAGCATGACTTCCATGGCTCATGGGCACGTACATCCCTATGTTTTCTTAAATTTTTGTTTTGAATATAGTAAATATTGATAAATATAACCCACCCAAACAGAAGTTGTTTTTTTGTGATTCTCAATAATTTTCAAGCCTATGAAAGGATCCTGCCTATGAGTATGTCTAATCTTAAAGTAATTAATATCATTATATGCATAGTTTATATCCTGTTTTTTCATTTACCATTTTAGATATAAATGTATATAGCATTAATATGTCTGTGTTATTAAATATTCTCTAAATAATAAGACCTCTAAGTTTGGGGAAAAAGAAACAAAGGCAAAAAAGGAAAAGAAAAGAAAAAGTCATATAGCACTTCTGTGAGCCAGTTTCTATTCTAGGCACTTCACATAGCAACATTTTGAGATAAGGGCTATCATTCTGCCCACTATAAAATTTTAATTTTTTAAATTACTTAATTACCTTGTCCAGGGTTACTCAGACAGGGAATGTCAGAGCAGGAATTCAAACTTAGGCAATCCGAAGACTTGGCATTTCATCATTTGAATGTTCCAGAATTTATGAGCAATTCTGTAAGTTTAGGCAGGTTTTTTATTTTGCCATAATATAAAATAAGAGTGAGTACTCTTAAATGTACAGTTTATTGGGCTCTCTGCTTATTTTCTTGTTACAAAATCTTAGGAATGAAATTGATGGGTCAGTGGTAAATCAATTTTTCCCAAAATTTAATACATGATGAGAAATTCTTTTCTAAGACATCTGTACTTATTCACATCTTCTTCTCAAATACTCGAAGAGCGCATGTGTCAATTTATCTTGTGATAACTTGGCAAACATTCTAGACAAGGCAAAGATATTTTCATGTTTTATCAGGTATTTCTTTAATCTCTAGAAAACTTTAACAAGCTTAAACATTTTTTGATTCTTTAAATTTTAGTGTAAACTGATCATTTTTTATGATCTACTTTTCTCTAATGAGGTGAACTGATTTTTTTCTCACAACTTCTTCAGCTTATCCCTCAAAGTGTCATGCATACTAGAGTGATTGCTTAGATAGCTAATTTAACATCAATATCATTTGATAAAAAATTTGGAACTCCTTTATGGAACTATGTATGCAAAATAATTTATAAGCAACAAAGGAAAGACAGAAATTCTTTGCGTGAAGCATTATTATAACTTTAAAAATATTATTTGTATTTTTTAAACACAATATGGTATTGTTTACTAACAATATCTGCCAGATTGAATCTGAATAAGTTTTTGGTTACAACTGGAGTTTTCATTATAGAAGTTATCTGCAGTAGTTACTGATGGTTCCCAGCCTGGATTCCTCCTCCCTTGAACGATCCCCTTTCTTTTCCCAAGGGGACTATGACATGCTAATACTTATAGTGGTCCCTCTGTTGAACAAAAATAAACAAAACCCCATTAGCACCCTAGCATATTATAAGGCAGCCAGCAGCTAGTGATTACAAAAAGACCCAAAAGGCTTACCCTCTTGCCTCAAAGAAGGCACAACTATTTGGTGCAAGCTGTGCTTCAGAGCTTCCTGGGGGACCCAATGGATGCTGATTCTCAGCCAAAACCACATCCTTTCTTAGATTTTTTTTTTTTAAAATCTTTGCTCTGGTCTGCTTCCCTTCCTTTTCTTTTCCCGAGAGCAATTTTTCAATAAATGGCTTTTAAAAGAATTCCCAGCCCAGGCTTTGCTAAGATAGCTGTTTACCAGTGGTGACTGTAGAACGTAAGACTCCAAGGATGATGCCACTGATGGACAACGTTGAGGACCCCTCTGGGTGGAAGGGGAGGAATTCCTTGTCGCTGGCATGCTGAAGCAATGCAATGGCTAAGAATTCCACCCGAGGCGGACTGAGGCAGGCTGCAGGTGGAAGATGAGGCACTAGTGACGGTGGCATCTCCTGTGCGAAGTCCGGAGAAAATAGTAAGCCAAAGACAAGGAATTGGAAAACGACTGCTAAGAATCATGGCTTTATTAGGGAAAGAAAATGCAAGGTTCCGATCAATTAGCAATTAGCAGAGAATCTCTTTGCTGTACATTAGAAACGCTAATCTACAACCAAAGAGTAGACAGAGCTGCAGAGAAAACACACAACCTAATTGTGAGAAAAATAACACCAAAGCAGACAATTCTCAGCTCAGGCAAATGCCCTACGCCACAGAAAGGACTCTCAGTGGAGAAGAATAATATTCTAACACTTGAGATCCACGCATTGCAGAAGTGAGGATTTGGCAATGTTGAGACTTCTTGTTCTCTTTCTCTGGCAGTAAAATAGGAAGCATTTAATTCCTGACTTTGAGCAAAGAATTAACCAGTTGATTATTTTTTTTGTGTATGTGTGTGATATTTGTCAGTTCTGCACTCTACTAGTTTGGCTTTATGTTTTTCTGTGTGAAAGAGTGAGTTAAGCCTGCTAGCCTGCTGCTGTTTTATAATACAGTATATAGCAGCTAAAGGGGAGTCTTGACTCTTGCAAAGAGGGAAAGAAACAAAGAACTATGAAAGAAAGAAAGAAAGTTTGTCTAAACTGTCTTGAACATGAATGAACCACTTCCATTTTGTAAAATAACTACCCACCCTTTTTTAAAAGAAAAGATAATAATGAAATTTCAAATGAGGTAGATCCCTTAAAAGATAAAACTCACTGTTCTTAGAGGATCAGCCATCACATTCCTTCCTGATCACCAGAACTATAATTAAAGTCAAATCTCTCCTGTTATGGGGGAAGTACCAGGCCTGCAATTTAGGTGTAACAGGAATAGGGTAAGTATAACATGAGGATGCTGGGTGAAGGTGGGAGGATGAGAGATGTTGTCAAAATGTGCTTCAGGGTACCAAGAGACGTGTTTTACATGCTGTGGGGTTGTTTGTTAGTAGCTCAGCACAAGTGACGGGTTGCATTAAATGTGATAGAGCAGCCAATCTGCCTGGTGGACTGTGGAGTTAATACAGAGGAAAGGTTTAAATGTTTCAAAGAACCGAGTGTGTTAGAATGGATCAATTACATAAGACTGGAAAACCCATCCAACA
Source organism: Ctenodactylus gundi (assembly GCA_004027205.1). Classification (NCBI taxonomy): domain Eukaryota; kingdom Metazoa; phylum Chordata; class Mammalia; order Rodentia; family Ctenodactylidae; genus Ctenodactylus; species Ctenodactylus gundi. The sequence continues at coordinate 20,825 of PVKB01000621.1, read as the reverse complement.
GAGTACGTTTCTCTATTTACCAAAGTCAAAAGGAATGCGCTGGGAAGGGCCGAGGGTGGGTACCAGCGCTACTAAGAAGCTCTGCATGGGCTGTTTTCTTTAGGCTGGGGCTGACAATGGAAGATGCTATTCCAGAACTGGTTTCCCAGTATCAGTGAGAACAAGGTCTCAGATAGTAGAGACCATGAGCTAACCCTTTAGCTATCGCAAGCAGGGTGGATGTAATTATTGCAATGGATAGCGACGTTGTAATGGCACTCAGGGAGATCTGATGCGTAGGATTTATGAATGTAACCAACAGGCCATGTTGTTCTGAGGGGCAAAATGGATGATAGTCAATGAAAATATTTTCTTAAGCATCAAACCAAATGAGATCAAGAATGGATGAAGAAAAAAGGTGGAGTTAATTCATCCTAGTAGAAAATTAAGATCTCTTGTCCAGGTTCCAAATCTCATATCCAGAACCACCGGCTGCAGAAAGAGTTGGGTTCTCGTTGTGACAAGATGCAGTAGCATTATATCAAAAATATACCATGGCGATTTGCTTGCTCCTCCGCCAAAGTGATGTATGGGTTATTTTCAAAGATAATCATATGTGGGGAAAAGAAGAATCCCGGTTCTTTCAAGTGCTATTGAATGTAAGACCAGAGATTGCCCGGGCACATGAGAACACAGAGTGCCACCAGGAAGTCAATGAAGGCCAGGCCAAATCTCTTGCAGCTGAAGAACTGAGGCCAGAGGTCCTCCCATTTCTGTGTGCTCCTGAATGTATAAGTAGGATGGATATTCTTAGAAGTTGGCAGAATGTTTACACTGGTTTTTCACCTGTGTAGTAAAAGCAATTGTCAGAAAGGCCACGAGAAAAAGCTCCAAAACTGTATCCTTTGATCGAGATAGTATAACCCAATGCTCTGTGTCCTACGGGGAACAGCAGATGGATGAATCCTTGAAGACATAAAGAACATGGTGTTGCTGTTCTTATACTATTATTATTTAAGCTATTATCTGGTCCCCGGAAAAACTGGAGGAGAGGGAAAAACAGTGCACTGCTGCAAATGTAACTATGTAAAAATGTCTAACCGCAGCTGGATTTTACTAGAACAGATTAACACATAGTCACGTGTGTGTGTGTGTGTGTGTGTGTGTGTGTGTGTGTGTGTACATATATATAACATTTTGCTACTACTTGGCAAATATTTTGTTTATTTATTTATTCATTTATTTTTGGTACAAGGTATTGAACCGGGATCTTTGCTTTGAGCTGTTCCACCTCCAATCCATTTTATCACTTTTTCTTTTGAGACAGTCTTGCTAAGTTGCTCAGTTACCCAAACTCAATTTGACCCTGCTGTCCTTGTGTCTCAGCTTCTCAGAAGGCTGGGCTTACAGGCATGCACCAACACACTAGGCAACCTGACTGATACTTCAAATGCCCAACAGAAAGCAAGCTCTCAAGCATTTAACATGAAGGTGTGATGAATAAAAATATGGTTTCCAGGGTTGCCTTGGGGCTAGGTTTGTTTTTTCCTCTCCCTATAACTCTCTATATATTGCTCTAGTTAAATGAAACTGAGACCATCTAATAATTATAAGGACACCCCATTAGTCCCTGACATGGGTGATGTCGTCAGTCAAGTGAGGCCTGAAGAGACAGATTCTCTGAATGTCTTGGCAAGACACATGGGCTCTAAGGGATGGGAGATAAATATTTACTTTATTGGCAAAGTTCTTAAGAGTCCTGTAACCCAAGACAATGCCACGCGATCCTTAGAAGTCTTATACTTTGTACCTTATAGAACTAAGAGAGAAGCGGAATCCGTGACCGACATCTTTGGGTTTAGAAAGTAGCATATTTCACATGGGACTGTTGATTCATTTATAGGGCAACACAGAAGGATCCTATGTGAGACAGTCTAGGCTATTTCTCCAATCAATCTCTTAAACTAGCATTCCTATCTCGGGATCTGCTTCTAGGGAACACGACCTGAAACGGGGGCTCCAGAAGAGAGTAAATTGTTCAGAGCCAGGAGACAAAACATTTTGATCTTACTTCTGAATTTTCTTCCAGCTGAATGATCTAGACATGCCATTTTACCCCTCTGGGCCTCCATGTTCTCAAATAGAAACCATGGGGCTTATGTTGGTTTAGAATTTCTTAACGTTCTTTCATCAGATAACAGAGGTGACAGATAAAATTTACACACAAGAGACGTTCCCAAGGGCGTGCCCCTCAGTACCCTTGAGAGAACCTGCATGTTGTTTGCAATTCCCAGCAAGCTGCCTGGAACGTGACCCCTCCCTCTTGGTCAAGAAAGGACTGTGGAACACAAAGGGTGAAAGAGGAGTAGTGCGGTAGGGATGACCTTGGCTCCGTTCTAATTTGTTTGTTAAACATCATTCACAATCTATCCTACTTTAATGTGTTTTCAAAAGTGACTTTGAACAAATTTCACAATGGGTGTGTCTAGACAAAGTGGTTCAGAGCTAGTTGTTGAAAATGGTTGTTAAATATTACTTCCCTCCTCCAAAGTGTGAGATTCTGAAAGCAATTCCTTCTGAAAAGTTCTGAAATCTTTGTGTATTCTCAGAATTCCTGCGATCCTAGAAGCAAGAGCTTCTTTTTTTTTAATGTAGGTTTAGTACAGTTTAAATGTAAGTATCTGATAGGAGTGTCATTCAGTCACTCTATTAGTAGTGATTTTCTATACCTGTGCTGTTTCTAAGATTCTAGAACTCTAAAATATAATGAATTGATTAAGATTTAATGTCCTGGCTGGAAGAATGACACAGCAGTTAAAGCACTTGTCTAGCAAGCACAAGGCCTTGTGTTCCATTCCTCAGCACCACGTAAAGCTGGATGTGGTAGCACATGCCTGCTATTCTAGCACTTGGAAGGCTGAGGCAGGAAGACTACCATGAGTCCAAGGCCAGCTTGGGCTACAGAGTGAGACCCGGTCTCAAAATAAACAAACAAATAAATAAGTAAATAAGATTTAATGTCCTTCCTTTGCAGTAGCGTTATTAAAAGTTCAGGTTAAAAACTGTCAGGAGGTGAAAAGTTTCTGTAATTTAAAAAGAAAGTTTAGATAAGTTTAATCAGATTTTTTTTTGCTATAGAATTTCTCAGGTCAATTAATCTAGTCTATTAATTATGTCTGTGAATTTTCAACAGAGAAATTTAATCCGGGATGTTTTCCCATGATTTTTGTCATGAAATACTGTAAAGCAAATGCTTCCAGGAATGTGTTTTAGATAAGGTGGCCTTATAGTAAAACAAAGATTTTATGGTTTCTGAATAGTTTGAAATAATTCTGCAGTAACACTTACCATGCGTTGCTACCTACCACCAAGACAATTACCCTCTAGTGTGATGCACAGTGTTATCTACTCAATGAGTTCACTTCTTTCCTTATCCCACCCTTTTCCAGGCTCACCAAACATGTGGGTGCTTCACGCTGGAAAGTTTATTGCTACCCTTTTCAGGATAGCAGGTTATTTGTGGGCTCAGTGGAACAAGGGTCAAAAGAGCCAATACCGGGCCTTCCTCTGTCCCTAAATAGAAAGTCATTAGGGCAACAGACCAATAATTGTTTTCATGACATACAATGATTAAAATAAAAAATAGCTGTGCTTATGAGCTAAAATGATGCTTTAAAAATGTTTATGGATATAGTTTTTAAAATAAAATATAGCACCATCCACATTTCCTGTTGCCTCATCCACGAGTATATTAAAAATGAGAACTTGGAAAGTAATATTAGTAGTCCCAGTTATTAAACATCCTATGCCTGGGCTATCCTAAGTACTTAACATTCATATTTTTATTCATTTGGTATCTCATCCTCCTTGTAAAGCTCTTTCTTAACTATCCCAGCTTGAACAACCTCCCCAATCACTATTTAGTCTATGTTTTTTTAAAAGAATTTATTGATGACCAACCTTACATTTATTATTTTTCTATTTATTGCCCATCTCCCCAGCTAGAATTAAGGCTTCACTAGTATAGAACTTTGTTTAACCTTTCATTTTATGCTGTATCCTTAACATCTGGACCAGATAGTTGAACATCATAGGTACTTAATGAAATATTTTGTGCAGGAAAGAAATAAGTGAATAATCTTGTGAAATTCTAACCGTGACCCTGTGAACTAAGTCCTATCATTATCTCTTTTTGGTAACTGAAGAGACCAGGCCACAAAGGAATGAAGTCCCTTGCTCAAGAACCCGGTAAGTCTGTATTCAGGCTGAGGTCTCACTTCAGAGCTTGAACTACCGAACTAGACTGCCTTTTAATAAGCATCATGCTGCCTCCCACAAGGTGATGTCTACTGCTCTATAGACTCTCTAAACTGCAGATTATTAGATTTTACTTGATATATACTGAAACAGAATGGGTGGAGAGAAGGAACAGGAGAGAAAAGGGAAAGAGATGACACGGAGAGAAAAATATTATATTCTTCTCAGATATCAGTTTTCACATAGACCAGACTGCCTCTCTTGGGACTGCTCACTAACCTCCCAGATAGCAAAGGGTACAGAAGAAGCAAAAAGAGCTGTCTTCAGAACCGGCTCATAGACTGGAACGCTTTGGTGCCCAGATGGGAAGACAAGATGAATTAGGTTCTTTTTGGGTTAACAGTCTGGTAGCAGTGCCTTGACCCATGTTTCTAAATGATCATGAAGGACATTCCCAGTCATGGGACATTAACAAAGTGGTTGGGGTGGAAAACAACATGGATGTTTGCAAACCCCTGTAAAACACTGTATGAGGAGTCAAGTCTGGGAAGGTGGGTAGAATTTGCCAGAGTTTCCACATCTAAGGAAGCACAGGCCGTTGCTAGCAATTGACATGACAATTATTGCTGCTATAGCAAGTCCTATGGATATTTTCACCACGTGTTTTCCTGTTAGAATTTCTGCCTTGCAGGCCATGCTATTCTGCTAGACTTCCATCCTAAGGTGATCCAGAAAGCAAGATCCAAATGCAACGTTGATCTTCCGACTCTCTAGGTTTTAAATGGAAGGTCTTAGAATAGAATAGTAACTCCATGGGAAGACTTAGAACTACCTGGAAGTCACACATCTCCTTGTCCCATCTTTCTGAACATGGGTGACCTCTGGAGAGAGAAAGCACCCTCTTGTCCTCCCTTGGGTGCCGGCCAAGCACTCTGCTGTGCTTAAAGCCCACACTGTCCCAAGATGTAGGCAAAGTTGCCTCCCGTTTCTAGTAGCTGAGATTTCTTGAGAGTCCCCTTCAATATGAAGCTGCTCCCCTGCCACTCCTTTATTTGTATATTAGTTAAGTGAAGTGCACCAAGTCCAGTTGTGAAACACCGTTCATTGTTTTCGGCCATTTGGGTTTTAGGTGTAGTCGAGAAGTCTTCATTCTGAAGGGTTCATAGCAATGCCAACCTTACAGTTATGGCCCTACGTAAAACCTTGACCTGAGAAATGAGAAATGCTCCCAACAGGTGAGGTAAGTCATTAAGCAAGGGACTGCATTTTATTGGGCAAATTACACTGCCTTTCCTGTAAAGCTGAACTTCCAACAGCCCTCATAAAGTCCTCATAGGTAATGACTTAACCATGAAGACTGAGCTCCAGGGGTACAGAACAGAACACGTTTGTCCTTTAAACGCTCTGGGGAAAGAGAAACTAGACAGTATTTTAGCCAGGCAGCTTTCCCAGTACCTAGTCACAGAAAACTTGGCTTGGCTTCAGGGCTGGAATTCTGGTTTTCCCCCAAATGTCCCCAGCACTGAGTTATGCAAATCTGAGGTGTAGCAAGAGTCGGGCATAGAATCTGTTGCAGTCTTTGAATTGTCTGCAGATTACTTGCAGGTTGGTAGGACAAGCTTTCTTCTCTCCTGAGGCACGTTGCTAATTTGCCGGAAAACGAGAAGGCAGAGGACATAGTTTTTAGGCACAGGAGTTTACAGAACTCCAAGGAGCACCATGACCATAAAATACAATTAAGCATTGTCCCTACAGGTGTGCAAAGCACCAACCCCGATTTTTAAATCATAGATAAACACACATGCTCACACACACACACACACACACACACATGCACACACAACTGCTTCTGGACATGACATCCATGCCAAGTTAGATATTCCATTCCAGCTTTCTTTTCCCATCGCATGGTTCAGAGGAAATGATCTTCTAAGCTTCGGTCTATTTTTACTTTTCCCTGTGTGTCATTTAAAGACACAATGGATATGACACAGCATTGGTCACCAACAGTGATTGGGGGATAAATGGGAGAAAAGTTCCCGAGCTGCTTCAAAAAAAGTTGGACTATTCTGGGAAAGATGCGAGAATTAGCTCTGTGATGGCAAATGGTGTTTTCGGTCGTGGGTCTTGTACCCAGTGTTAAGATGAAACGAGAGCTGGTTTTCCTGGCAAGTAGTAGTAAGAGTAACGTGTCCCCCACACTCCCTAACCTAAATAGGCTTGTTTGCTCTTCTTCTAGCAAGCCTATACTTACAGCCAGAGCTAGCTCCCTTAAGAAGAATGTATGCATCTAATCCTCCACGTAGATACTTGGCTTCAACAAAGAAAAGAAGTTTGCCATGTTCAGCATAAAACTTGATTGCACTTGTCTCTGGGCTTTCGAACAAGCAGGACTGTCTTACCCATGAGGCATTGCAGGCCTAATGCCTAGGACAGGGCCCAAGAATATTTCAACAGTTGACTAAAATACCAGAGACCCAGGGGAGAAAAGAAAGAAATGTTTTGATTGTGCTGAAAGTTGTGATAATAGAATTTAAAAATGGATAGGGGCATAACCGCAAATCACAACATGTGTCAATTCCATAAATTATAAAGTAACAATGTTCATTATAGCTAAAAACTATTCGTGGAATCGATTTTCTAGCTGAAAATATCTCACGAAGGAGGAGCATGGTGGTGCAGGTCCATAGTACCAGCACTCTAGGAGGCTGAAGCCGGTGGATCACAAGTTTGAACCCTGTCCTGGCAACTTAGTGACTTAAAGAGACCCTGTCTGAGAGCCAACAAGTTTTTTAAAAAGTGATTGGGTATATATATTAATAGCTCAATGTGAAGTTCTTGGGGTAAATCCCCCAGAACCATGCAAAATTTTTTCCATAAATACCCAATGATTGCTGAAAAATTATTAGGCAATTATAAAAAGAAATTTAAATTTTAATTGTTTTAAAATGAAATGGTACAAAAATACAACCAACTATGGACAAAGAAATTACTACTATAAAAAATAATGGCAAAGACCAAATTAGAAAACACTTTGAAATTTTTTTTTTTTTTGCCTTTAAATTATATTGGTTGTTGGGCACATTTGAATATGTTTGATAAGATGCAAGCTGCCTAGGACTTTGGTTGCCCGAGTGGCACCATGGAGTTATCTGTCCTTCTTGGAAGACTGTGTTTAATTGCCACCAGACTCCATGGCCTTTCTCCATCTCACACATGTAAAAGAAGCTCCCCCAGGAATTTCTTATTCTGTTCTCCTGGTCTGCTTCACTACTACTTCTGCAGACATCATCTTTGCATCTGTGTTAGGGCCAACATTTTTTTTTATAGTGAAGACTTTCCTTACAACTACGTTATGTATGCGTGTTGTACTTCAGCTGTAGTGAGAGCCTTGGGAGGGAAAGCTCGTATTCACGCACTTACTCACTCAGCCTTGTTACCACGCGGTGGGCGCTTGGGATACAAAATTCAGTTACACACATCATTTTGCCCCTTTCCTTCAAGGCCTTCGCAGGCCAGAGCATAGCTCCGGTAGGTAAGCAGGTAACTGCAGCCTGACTGTCTCCTGAGGGTTACTCACTGTTGCTCACACTGGCACTGGGCTCAGCGTGTTTTTATTCATTTAATATGCACCTTCTGTGTGTTCAGTACTATTTCATAACAGGTGCTGTCTAGCACTCTTACAAATAGTGGTCCATTTAATTCCCAGAGCAACTCAATTGGGCATTATTGTCATCCCCGTTTTACAGATGAGGACATGGACGTCCGCAATCGGCCACATGACAAGGAAGGAACAGAGCCAGGATTTGAGGCAGACGACCTGACTCCGTAACACAACTTCTAAGATTAGTCACTCAACCTCATGCCAGTGGGACCGGTAGAATTTACTACTTGGCTAGTTAGGCACAGGTAGGATGAAATAGGTGGGAAATCTTTGCCAGGTAAGTGATATTTCACTTGCCTTGTATAAAACTAAAACTTGCCCAGCAGATAACATTAGATAGAGTACAGAGATGAGAAAGGAGTTTCAAGTCGAAGCAACAGCCCACGCTATAATCTCCATGGGTAAAACAGACGCTATGATTTGTTCGGAGAAATGCAAGTAGTTTCTGTGATTTACTTAAGGAAGATGGGTAGAGATGGGACTTGAAAGGGAACCAAGGAAAATACAATCTTGGTGATCCCTGTGAGGAGTTTGACGTTTGTTGAATTTTGATTTTGGTTACTTAAATGTTAACTGACACTCTTCACTTTTACCCCTTTCAAAACCGCGAAAGAAAATCTCACTAAATTCACCTATGGAAAAAAATTACAGAACGAATAAAAGAACAAAAGACCTACAAATCAAGAGGCAAAGGACATGAACAGACACTTTCCAGAAAGGTATTTACATATTTGTAAAGGTGCTCTGTCTACTTATCATAAGAGAAACACAAACGGGAACAGGAGGGAGATAGCATTGTCACTGTTGACTTGGAAAAGATCAAAATATTTGGTAACACGCTGGCCTGGCCAGTGTTTGGGGAAACTGCCAGTCTTGAAACTTGCCGTGTGATGGAAAACTAGTTCAGCCTCCATGAGAGTAATCTGGCATTTAAAAATTGGGAACACGTGTATTTTTCAGCCTAACAATTCTATTCTGCAGATACAATCACACAAGGATATGAGGTTTACGTAAGAGTAGGTATGTTATAGGATTGTAACAGTGAAGGGCTAAGGGAAAAAACTAAATGTCCTCCATCAAATACATCCTGGCATGGACACCATCCTTACTGCCCTTAAGCAGACAAAACATAGCTTTGCTAAAAGGGATGAATTTATATGTGTGTGTATATATATATATATATATATATATATATATATATATATATATATATATATGTTTGTTTGTTTGTTTTCATAAAGTATCTGCTACCAGTCTGCTTTGGTTCAACGCGCATATTTATATAACCTCACTGAAGGTTTCTCTTCCCCGGTTAACAACAATGCCCTCAGAAGACCCAAATGCCCATTTCGAAGAGACTCTACACAGACCTCAGGTATAACCAGTAAAGGGCATTGGGAATTCACACATCATTCCGAATGGCCAGGCCGGGCCCTTCCAGTTAGTGAAAACTGCCCTGTTGCCTTGGAATATCTTCTTTGCCGGAAGACAACTCCTACCCTAAACGCTTAAGCAGCTTCTTGCTGAGCTGGTTTTGGAGATTAAGCTCTGTGTAACTTCATCTTTCCCAGGTGTGAGACACTTGCGTGTGCAGTAACATGATTCTGTACTGTCAGGGAAAACAGTGTGTCTTTGTCAGCACTGTTTGACAGTCAAACCCGTGAATCATGACCTCACTTGGTGCAGTCACTCTTCACCGGCCTAAAACCCCAATGGTTATGACTTGCCCTTCTGCTGGGAGGTACCAAAGTGCGGCTCCCGGCATTTGGTCACACTGGTCAACAGAATGAAAATGATCTGTGTCACCTGGAAAGGTGGACTTCACGAGGGAATTTCTTCTCCAGTTCCTTTAGATTTATCCTCTGAGTGCTACGCAGAACAAGTCCATTTTCAAGAAGGGAAAAAAAATGTTTGGCAATTAATTTTTGTTTGCTTTAGCTGCTATCTATTATGATGCTTTATTTAATTTTCTCCATAGTAGTTTTCTTCTGAATGTTTATGTTTTGGGGTACATAATGTACTGTGTACATTTCTGATATGTATAATCTAATATACAAAGCACTAGTTACCATAATCAATATTATTGCTAATTTTACTGAGTCTAACCAAGAGTCATATACTATTGTATATATTTATATGTATTATTGCATTTGATGCATAATGTTTTAATGATCATGTCCATTTTACAGATTGTAACACAGTGAAACACAAGAGAAATTAACTGATCAAGGGCACTAGACTGGTAAGAGGTAAACATAGAATTTGAACCCAACAGTCTGACACTGGTGTTTTAGCATGTAACCACAAAGTCACTCTGCCTTCATTTATTATTAAAATATCCCAGGCATACAGCAACCCTGATTTTTGAAAACCATCATTCCTGTTTTACAAATGAACAGTAGAATCTGAGGGTAAAATGTTACCCAAGTCACACAGGTAGCAAATGGCTTATACTGGCTCAGCTCCAAATATGAACCCTGAAATCACAAATCACCTGACCAAGAATAGCAAATCCTTTTCCTACCATGGTTCACATGGAGCCTAGAACACGTGGTTGACTGACAGATATGAACTGTATTGCCATTTGGCTAAGCCTGTCCATACAGTGAAGCATCGAAAGTGTGAGGCAGTTATATTCCTAGCCGGGAATTACAGAGAAGTGTTACTCCAAGACACTTAGAATGCAAGGAAAGAGTCTGGAAGGGCTGTAGGCTTAAATATCTAAGGCCCAGTTCCATCATTTCACAGATGAAAAACTATTGTTTCGAAGGCGGAATGCAACTTATACAACACTGAGAAACTTTTGGGGGATAAAATCAAAGTGTTCTCATCTTCAGTCTAGTGGGCTGTCTGTCACACCTTTGGTTTCCAGTTTTTCTGATCCTTGTATTACAAGGCAACCAACCAAATTCCACTGTTTCCACTAGGAAGACCAGCTCCAAAGTTTTTGATTCACAATCTCATAGCACCCTAGAGCTGTTCCTTGCAGCACTTACACATTTCCATCTACTTGAAAAATATGTTTTAGCTAATTTTATCTAGCTCTATGAGGTCAGGAACCTGACTAGCTTTGCTTATACTGCATCTGGGCTTAGGGTCCTATCTGTCCCATTCAATAAACCTAACGTCAGAATGTTTCCTTCAAGTTTAAATTCAGCATCAGAAATCTATAGAAAAAAATCTCACCTCATCACTTTCAGAGGCTCATCTGTCTTGTGTTAGCTGGTGATGTCTATCACGGACCGATGTACTTAAGAGACGGATTGGGCAAGGCTCCTGCTTGAAATCTCTCTCTATGGCATGAGCCTAGTACATATCGTAACTTCAAATTTGTATCTCAAGCTTTAGGAGGTGTTAAAATTCATCAGCAAGATTTCCATTATAAACATAAAGTCCATCATAAACATTTGGTTCACCATATTTTCGGAGCACTGGGATAAGCATTCTGGAAATTCCTCTCCCCTCCCAGGTTGACCTGCACAGCAAGACAAAGGAAGGCCCAGCAATAAGTCCAACCACGAGGACCCCAGCTGGTAGTGCCACAGCACGAAACAGAGGCGGAAGTTAAAGATGAGAGGGCAGAATTCTGTGGGGGCCCACTTTTATTTCATTAGAGTCAAAGGAGTTTGTAAAGATCAGGTAAGATTTAGGACCAACTGGGCATCGTAGAAGATCCTCTAGAAACCATTTGGGATGGGGAAATGTCTTAAGATTTTTAGGCCAAATAAGAGCCTTCATCTGCTGTTATTGATCATTTCCTCTTTAGAGAAAGTGATTTATCCCTAAAATTAGAATCAGTTCTAGGAAGGCCAAATCCATACAGGTCAACCTAGATACTCCCCTGCCTCCATCTCAGAGAAGGATCTGACCTACCTGATGATTCTGTAGAGAATGGGACTTCTAGTGATTGCTTTATTTGCATAAGCCATGGCACAGAAAGAGTGATCCTTCTACCACTGGAAAAAGAACAGGGTGACCTGACACCTTAACTGTTCCAAATTCCCTTGCAATCTTCTCGTCAAGATCATTATCTTGGGGCATGCTGGTAGGTGGATCCTGTCCTACTGACATCGTCCAAGGATTAAGATCCTCTCTGCTTATGGAATAAGAGAACGCCAAGCCCTGGGAAGTAGCTGAGACAGAAGGCTTGCTTGGGAAACCAACTCATCAGGCAGGACTTAGTTTAAATAATTGGTCTAAGCTTAGGATGAAGTCGGTGGTGAGGTAGCCAGAACTCCATGTGTTTTCATTGTCATTACTAGGTTTCTTCAAAGAGTGGTCCTCGCTGTTCTCAAAGCTCCTATCTCTGTAAACCTCTGACATCTGACTTATTTTCCAGTTGTCTTCCCAAAGCCTGAGCCTCGCTTCTGTTGGAGCTGGGGTTGGTGGTACTTTCTATGTTTGTTCCTGTTGCTGTTCCTAATGATTCCTTGTTACTGTCCTTGTCTCCGAGGTCCAACTAATGACAAACGGAAAATGATTTGCAGCTTTCTAGCTTGGGGTGAATCTGATGTCTGCTTTATTCGTGGCAACATGGACTGAGAGAGACACAGAGTCTAGCTCAGCCTCAAGTTCTGACTTGTGAGAACCGATATATGTACTTTGTTTAAACTTCCAGCTGATTGCAGTCTCTCTGGGCCGTAGGTCCCAGACCTTCCAGCTTGCCTGGGCCTCACCGAGTGCATGAAGAGAAGTTGTTTAAGACCGCATGTACAGTGTGTAGAGTTAATATGTAGAAGTCACAAAACTTTCTTTATTTTAAAAATATTTTTATTTTATCACTGAAACAAAATAATGTAAGCCCAAATTAAATAATTAAATAAGACAACTTTCATGTTTGCTTCATAGCAATAACACATAGATAGGAAGGTTGAGATATTGACACTATTATAAGTAAGTGGTGCATTTTACTCGCTGATTTGCACAAGTGCATGTAACATCTGATATACAGGGTTTTTGATCTGACTGCCTGGGTTTAGGAGGTGAAGTCAGCATTGCACTGCCCTTGCCTGCACAGCATTCCACTGTCACCTGTGCAATTCACACTAGCGTACTGAATGACCATGTTGTGGAAAAAAAAACTGCTACAAATCACGTGAGAATGTTGATAACTTAGGATCTTGCGAGACTGCAAAACTAGCTGTCCAGGGCCACATGCAGCCTACAGGCCATGGTCTGTGAAGTTTATACTTGAGAGCCACACAGTTATGTTACAAAAAAATCCTGAAAAACACACATAATGTTTTAAGAAGGTTTATGAATTTGTGTTGGGCCACATTCAAGATGTCCTGGGCTGCCAGCAGCCCGCAGGCCACAGATTGGACAAGCCAGCTCTAAGCTAAGACATTGAAGCATCTGAATACCAAATGGTGAACCTAAATTGTCAACATAAAAATTTCCTTTCATTTCCTCCATCTTCTTCCCACATCTTACCAGAGGGTGGCATGGTGGAATTTCATTGGATTGAAATACATAGGTACTGGAAGGTTTTGTGAGAAAGGCCATATTAGGCTTTAGGTTTTTTTTTTTTTTATTATTGAATGCAAAGGTACAAAATGAAACAAGACAAAATTACAGATCCAAACTGTTAATCATCACATTCAACACTTTTCACAGATTATCTCATTGATACAACTATTCAAGAGGCCATTTTGATTCTTGCTAAAGGACGGTTGTCCAAGTTGATGTCACTAATAGATAGCTATGTATGATGCAAAGTTAGGTTTCTGTGAGGCTAGAGCCCATGTTAACAATACTACACTACCTTTTTACTCCACCTTTTTTTCTCAATATTTTGGCAGCAGAAGACATTTTTACCTTGTCTTTCTCTTGAAACTCTCATTCTAAAACTAATTATGGTGCTTTTCTGGTTTTTCACATACTGCCACACTTCTTTTTTCTCTATTCTCTATTTCCTTTGATGCTTATGCTTAATCTCTCTCTCTCTCTCTCTCTCTCTCTCTCTCTCTCTCTCTGTATGTCTGTGTGTATATGTGCCTCTCTATCCTTGGAAATAATCTGACTTTGTCATGGCTTCATGGTTGCACTTGACTCTAAATTTCAGAGCAATAGAGAACAGATGTCTCTTACTCGGCTGCAAATCACAAGTATCTTGAAGAATGCCTGACGCATAATAGGGGTTCAATAAGTATCACCAATAAATGGATAGATAAGTGCACTGGTGAACCACTGATCTGCTGAGAATTCTTAGGTACGCTTTCCCTCCAATTTCTAAACTCCTGTTTCCAGTCCTAACTGCATATTTCTATCTCAGTGTCCTGCCATTGCTAGCCAGTGGTAGTAAGAGCTTGGCGGTACTGTTTCAATAACTTTCTGAATCTGAACTAGCAGTGGAACTCTTGTGTTTTTCCATTGGAGGGAGCTATATTATCAAGGTGGGTTCTAAATCTTCCTTGGTGGAATATAACAGCTTGATTCTTCCAACGATGTGAATTTGAGCTCCTTTGGGAGCATCCCAGTTTAGTCAGCATGTGGAGTTCTCGCTAAGTATATATGGAAGAGGGTAATAAGAGCTAATAGAATTGGTAGATTATTTGAGGTGACAGGATTACACATCCATTTTGTAACTGTATCTGAGCACATAGGGGAGATTTAAGATTTAGCTCTGTAGGTCAAGTCTAGACATGGAAGACTAACGAGCTCATAGCCATGCAGAGGTCATATCCTCTAAGGGCTTTCAGATCTATTTCTTGGTTGTCTTCTTTTTCTGTGAGTTCTCAAATATACCCATAAAACTTAGCTGTGAATGCCAAAGATGGAGGTTGTCCTTATTTACTTGGGGTGTGGTCCACTGAGGATTTGAGCAGTCTAAATAATTAATGACTTCTAATGGGAGGGATTATCAAAGAGAGACTTAGAGGCTGGGATGACATATACTGGCTGAGTCACCCAATCCACCAAATTTTTCATACCTGTTTTGTAGTATGTGCTATCTAGTGGGTGGTGTATGTGCCCTCTAGTGGGTATTAACCTGTGTCTTGAAGATATTCAATACTTCAAACCCACTATCCTATTTCCTCTCATGTTCCTGCCCCAGAGTGATTTTATACCAATCTTTTTCCTTTGGCCCTAGATCATCCAGCCAGGCCATTTTTTTTCCCACTACTAATAAATCTCATTGTTTTTTAACATTAAGTTTATTTTTTGAGACTGAATCTCACTCTGCTGTCCATCAGGCCGGTCCTGAACTTACTATGTAGCTCAGGCTGGCCTCAAACTTAAAACAATCCTTCTTCTTCAGCCTCCAAAGTCCTGGGGGAATTAAAGGTAAGGGCTACCTCATTCACCTCATTCTTTTGCCTGTACCAAGTGGGTACCAGATTTATCACCTGAAATGCTGCCCGTTGGGAGAATTTTTCTTCAGCAGTATTTCAAGGCCTTCCCTAAGAGGGGGTGTAGTGCAGCTCCTAAACCCTTACAACTTGTACCGAGCCCACATAACCACTTGGTCTTCTCGTCAGCCAAGCCTGGGTTCTCTCCTCTAGTCAGCTTACATAGGAAATCCTCCCCGTGGCCAGTGTTAGACGAGGCAGAGGTCCTGATGTAGCAGTAACCAATAATGAGAAGCCTGAGATACCAACTTTTGCAATATACTCGTGGCCCATGGCCTAGTCTGTGCTTGGCTAGTTTTGTCAAAGACACATTGTGTCTAAGTCTATCTGAACTATGATGTGGTGGGTCCAGCAAAGCCCAGCTCGTGATGACAGGTGTTTTGGATGCATGGTCAATTGGAGTACTAGTGAGGTTCTTTAAAAATCAAATCCAACAGGATATGTAAATCAATGTATACATAAAGTTCATTCCTGCTTTACAATGATTTTTTGATTTTACTATGATGTGAAAGCAATACATTTTAAGCAATAACAATATTTCAAATTTTTATCTTTTCCTAGGCTAGTGATATACCTACTTGAGATGCAGGAAGTGGCAGTGAGTCACATTTCTCTGCCAGCCACATGATCATGGGGGTAAGCAACCAACATTGTACTCTATAGTTTAGTGTATTTAATAAATTGTATTAGATATTCAGTACTTAATTATAAAATGGATTTTTGTGTTAGATGATTCTGCCCACCTGATGGCTAATGTAAGTGTTGTGAACACTTTTTAGGTAGGGTAGGCTAAGGTATAGCATTCAGTTAAGCATGTTGAATTCATTTTCAATTCTATTGTTTTCAGTTTATTGTGGGTTTGTCAGATACATGTTCATTGTAAGCCAAGGAACATTCATATGGAAATACATGCACAAACACATGCATCACACATACATATGTAGAGGGAGAGAGGGGGATGGGAGGCAGAAATTTGTGGACAATTGGTTCATGCAACAATGAGGACAGGCAGGGCGGGAGGGCCGGCTGAAGACACAGGGAAAGCTGGTGTTACACGACACAAGCAGTGAGAAGGGAGAACTTCTCCCTTGAGGGATCTCGGTCTTTTCTCCTTCAGGCCTTTTCATTGGATCAGATGAGGCCCATTCATATTAAGGAATCTAACCTCCTTTACTCAAAGTCTCCTGATTTAAATGTGATCATTCTATAAATGACTTTCAGAGCAATATCATGATTGGTGTTGACCAAACATCTGGCGTCCTGGGCTTGCAAAACTGGCACATTACATTAATCATCATCCTTATTATCTCGTGGGAAAATTCCATTTCTTCTAGGACCTAGTTGTACTAGAGTTCTTGAAAGATAAACGATTTTCCACTGCAGGTAGCATAACATTGATCCGGAAGCCTGGGGACATGCATAGTGACTCTCCCACTATAATTTACCATAAACTACACATGACGTTTTTCCCCCACAGATTCTCAAATATCACAGGGTCTTCTAGGTCATCTGGAGTCTTCTAGGTCACATGGCTCAAATGTCCAGGAGCTGGCATTTGAGCCAGCTATTCGTGCTGGAGACAAGATTATGGTGGAAACAGTTTTTTTCATTGAGAAATAGGCAGACTTCAGGGCCTGAAGAGGTCATCAAGGTGATGTGTTTCCTCCCTCTTAGAGAGAGGCAGATGTAGCAACTTATATTTTACTTTGGAGGACCCATCTTGTCATGGCCTGACCATAGGACCTTTACATATTTTCTTCATGTGTCAGGTCCATGAATCTTCACAGCTTTACTGCCCACCAACATGAACAGGTGTTAGCCACTTCTTGAACGTTCTGTCAGTCCATAACATCATCAATTAGTGGAGCTGTACCTTTTCAGTCTGTATTATAACAATGAAAACTAATGTCACTTTAGAAGAAAAGTAACTCTTGTCGATTCTCTAGCAAGTGAAGATGAACAGTACTTGGTCTTTTCTGATGGAAATTGATGGCTCCTAGCAGCATGTTTATCGACTTCAGTAAAGACATCTGCAGTTGGGTCTGTGGGAGTCTACTCTTCTCCAGAAGACCCTCAGATCCAGCTGGAATTTTTCTGTAATTTAACCGTAGTTATGCACCTCATTGGCCAGAAGGTGAGTGAGAATAGATTCTTGAGTGGTAGGAATAGGGGAGAAATGCCAGCTTTTACTTATATAGGTTCAGAAAGTTCAGAGAATCTGGAAATTAAAAGTTTTCAGAGTCATCCATGCTGGTTTCTCCATCCAATGGGACAGAGTCCTATTCTTTCCTAGTAGGGCTGTGTCAGCTTGTTATTGCTGTACAGTAATACATATCTATAATGCCAGCACTCCGGGGGGCTGAGGTAGGAGGATTAGAAGGTCAAGGCCAGCCTAGGCAGCTTGGAACTTAACAAGACTTTGTCTCTAAAGACTAATAATAAATGTTTTTTAAAGATCTGGTGATGCAATTCAGTGTGGAGGCCCTATTTAGTCGCTAGTAGTGCGTGCGCGCGCGCGCACACACACACACACACACACACACACACACACACACACACACACACACACACACACACAAATAATATTAAGGAAGAAAGGTTTATGCTGGCTTACAGTAGCAGAGGTTTTGGTTAATGATCACTTGACCCTGTTGCTTCTGGTCCCATTGTGAGGCAGAGCATCATGATGAGGAGCACATGGCAGAGCTGCTACCCTCACAGAGGTCAGGAAGGAGAGACAAAGAGAGAGGAAGGGACCAACAAAGTCTTCACGGGCACACCCCATGACCCACTTCCTCCCACTGGGCCTCACCTCTTAAAGGTTCTGCCATCTTTCCCTAACAACATCAGCTGGCAACCAAACCTTTAACACATGGTTTGAGGAGGAATAATTTAGATCAAAACCATAGCAAGGGCCTTAACTTTGTCATGGCACAGGTGCCCTAGTTGAGAAGTTCACATTCTTTGACTCCCTGATAATTAAAACCTGCACCTGTTACACAGCTGTCTTTGATCTTCAACTTCAGGAAATTAGAGTCTCTTGATTACTGAAGAAGCCCATAGGTTTTGTTGTTGGCTTGTAATTGCCTAACAATCACTGTCAGCCTTTGTTATCCTTAACAAGGCACCAATGACAGTAATCATCCAATCACACTACTTTGTAGTGACTACCACCTCCATAATTTTAAAATTCTACTACTGCTTTACTTCCCTGGTAAATTATCTGCTTTACCATCAGTGAGTTTCAACAACTGGACTACCACCTGATGTCTGGTTCTACCTGTTCCACTTGGTTTTAGCACTGAAAATCCAGCATCCTGGGAAGTGGGACAGTTGGTAATACTATTAGTGGAAGGAACAGGGCAGAGACGGGATTAAACAGAAGGAGGAGTCAAACTGCAACACAGGACTGATGGCTACAGCTGACCAATAGAAAGCTTTGGAACTAAATCAGCCCATCGTATATTTTCAAGATTGGGTCAAAATGCTTGGGCCTTGATCCTTCACTCACTGGTTGTATACAATTCTGGGAGCTGTGTGGACTTGAGTGATCAATTCTGGAGCTGAGTAGACCTCTGAGTTGGGCTGAGAGCTAAAAGGTAACATCCCAAAAGCACTCTTAAGCGTTGGGGTAACAAATTCTTTCATGAAAAATTGTGTAGGTTGTAAATTCCTGTGTTCGATGCAGAAGTATGTAGACATGTTCTTATATTTGCATAGCTCATCTGAGAAGGGATGCACAAGAAATTGGTAACTGTGGATTTTCCCCAAAGAGAGGAAGTAGGTGACAGAGCAGAGTGTTAAATATATATGAATTTTACATATGTGAATGTAAGTTGAAAAATTCATTTAACACAAACAAACATGGAAACAACTTAGATAATTTCTGGGTTAAGAATGTAGCTCAGTGGTAGATCATTTGCCTAGCATACATAAGACCTGGGGTTCAATCCTAGCACCTCAAAAAAAACCTTTAGTACATAAATATTTTTAAATTACATTTGCTTAGCAATATTTATAGATTATATTTCAGGTGTAAGGATCCCAGTCTATTCTAAAAAACAAAAAAGGGCTGGAGGAATGGCACAGCAGTTAAAGCACTTGCCTAGCAAGTGTAATGTGCTGGGTTCAATACCCTAGTGCCACATAAACTGGGCATGGTGGTGCACACCTGTAATCCCAGCACTCGGGAGGCTGAGGCAGGAGGATTTCCTGAGGCTAAGGTTAGCCTGGCCTCCGAAGTGAGTTCAGGACCAGCCTGGGCTACAGAGCAAGACCCCCTCTCAAATAAAACCAACCAACCAAACAGCCAAAAAAAACCCAAAGAACCAAAAGATAAAATTTCTTTTCTCACCAATCTAAGAGTCTACTACACACTTTGTAACAAAAAGGCCACAGCTATTTAAATTCTCCCACCAAATTCTTGCTTTTATTTTTCATCTAAGCCAACACAATATGAATATGAATATTAATAAAATGGTTTGCTATGGAATTGATACCTTATTTTGAATAGAATAAAATATGAAGAATACAAAATATAAATAGTATCATTACCAAAACAAGATTTTATGCTATTTATTTTAACCACAACATTTTAAACTTTAATACCTATATTTATATTTCTTTCTTTCTCCCAAATCAACTTACTATGCAAGTTTTTATGTGGTTCTCCACCCTTTTTATGATCAGACTAGGTATTTATTGTACAATTGTGCCATAAATGCTCTAACATCATATATAAATATAGCTATATTCTGAAAACTCATGTTCATGTTCTATAATAAATAAAATCTATTGGAAGCTCTATTTACAGTAATAGGGTAAATGAGATAGGGAAGGTTGAGGGCAGACACTAAACATTTGTGGAACTATGTAACCAGAACACTAATAAAAGTCATATTACAATTAAAAGGACAGCATAGTTAGCTCCTTTCTGGCATATGCATCACTGCTAGTTGATCATTTGCTTCCTTATAATTCCCTAGGGTGGTGTTTCCTCATGGAAGATATGGGTATGAGAGTCACTAGCTTTTTAAAAATTCTACTTTCATTAGATTAAAAAAATCCAATCTACAGCCTTCCTCATTAATCCATTGTTTCATGTGAGTAGAAATGTGGTGATGGCAACTTCATCTTGCAGCAGGTGTCTTCCTCCTGTGCCAGGTAGCTTGACAGGTGAGGCTCCTGAAGCTGCCGAATAAGTTTCCCTTCCTTCCTTCCTTCCTTCCTTCCTTCCTTCCTTCCTTCCTTCCTTTGTTCGTTCCTTCCTTCCTTCCTTCCTTCCTTCCTTCCTTCCTTCCTTTGTTCGTTCATTCGTTCGTTCCTTCCTTCCTTCCTTCCTTCGTTCCTTCGTTCCTTCCCTCCTTCCCCCCCCCCCACCCCCTCTTTCTCTCTTACTAAGCAGTCCAAGTTAGCCTTGGGCTCACAGCAATCCTCATGCCTCAGCCTCCTAGGAGGTGAAATTACAAGTGTGTACTACCATGCCTGGCTTACATGGTGCTGGGGAATCGAACTCAGGTACTTACTGCTTGCTAGGCTCCACAGCGATGGTAGGATCAGCCTGGGATATGGAG